>CM042693.1:439732849-440344099 GCA_023614405.1 Avena insularis
TTTAAGGCTTTTGCTTCCTATATTGAAGTGCCTAAAAGAAGTGGGATAAGTATCATGAACCTTACAAATATATTGCTAAGAGTGTTCCTTCAAGAAATTCTGAAGTTTATACTGCTAATCATGTTTTACCTGAACCTTATATTGAGAAAATGCCTTTCCTAGTTAGGATTAAGGAACATTCTATGATAGCTAGTATGGTTAATGAAAGTACAAGAAAAGCTGCTGAACCTGATAAACAAATGGTTGATGAACCTATAATAGCAAATGTGAAAGACTTTGTTACTAAATATGAAAAAGAGGGACACCCTATCCTTTGTGAGGATACCTCTAATATTGTTTCACATAGTAGTGTTATGAGAGCTAGTATTCATGTGTTTTCTGTTAGAATAAGTGATCATTGCTATGATGGTTCTTGTGATAGATATATTGTTAAGTTTATGCATGATACTGAAAGTTACTATGAGAGAGGGAAAAGTGTTCGTATGCATCTCAATAATATCAAGTTTCCTCGTTTTATGCTGAAAGTTTTTATGTTGCACTTCTTTTGCCTTCTTATGCAAGTTGCCTCTGGTTTCAATAACTTGTTTGGTTACAAAATTCCATTGCATAGGAAGTGGGTTAGACTTAAATGTGTGTGTGTTTTTGCTTCTTAAAGCTCTCTTTCACTTCAATTCATATCCCTATGAGAGCTTCTTCAAAATTATCATGCCCATCTTAATGGCTATAAAGAAAGAGCTTTATGGGAGACAACCCAATTTGTTTTTGCTTTTAGTTTGTTTTTGTTTATTTGAGTCTTGGAAGTTATTACTTCGGTAATAACCGCTCCTTATCCGTTTTGTTTGGTTTTTGTGTCAAGATCAACCTCTAATGAGAGAGAAGTAACATTTGGGGAAGTTGCTGTCCCGAAAGAGATTTTTGTGCTTCACGTACAAATTCGTGAGAGACCTCTGTCTGTCGGATTGAGCTGTAATTGTTTGTGCGTTTGACCCAGGTTGTTATTTAACTTTCGTTAGTTTTGCACTTTTTGATTTGAGCAACAGAAGATTTTCGAAAAAATTGATCTTTACCTGCTGGTCTGTTTTGATAGATTTTGCCACTCTTGCATTTGCTTCTTTATTCGATTTCCTTTTTGAATTATTTTTGGGTTTTCAGAAGGAGTTGCTACAGTAGCTTATGTTTTGATGGTTTTCAATTGAAGTTGGACTCAAAAGGTTTTATCACTTCACTTATACTAATGTTGCTAATGAGAACTGTGTGAAGTTTTGTGTGAAAGAAATTTCCAGGAAGTGGAGATAATGGTGTAATAAGGAAAAGAAAGGTTTTATGACTCAAGTAATAAGAGTATGAAGATGAAGATATTGATGTTATTCAAGTGATGACTCCGGATGAATCCACTAAATACCAAATTCAGAGACCTGCAGAGTCCATGTTCAAATAGGTAACGGTTCTGGTAAGAAAAGTTCCGCAAAAATACAATCCAACTATATTTTTGCAGTTTTCAGTCAATAAGGAAAGCTATGAAGCGAAAAAGGGACGGAAACAGAGCCAGGGTGGCTCACACCACCCTGTGGCGCAGACCCTCCCCAGGCCGCGCCACCAGGTGGTGAGGCCACCCCATACTCCGCCTCCGACCCGTTTTCACCCAGTACCTTCCTTTTGATATGAAACTTCGTAATATATAACCCCCCGGATCCCCCGAGGTCCGTATATCGTGCTTTCGTCGTGTTTTTGTTTCGATCTGTTTCTGTCAGGACATACTCTTTGAAAGCTTAGAAGCACAATGGTGTCCGCCAAGGATAAAGGGAAGGAGCCTATGGAGGAAGACCTTCAGGACCCCGGGAAGGAGAAGGAGATCAAGCGTGAAGGTGAAGAGGAGGAAGGCCAACATCCGCATACCGGCACTACCATTGCAAGCATTGGAGTGGTGGTGAACCCTGCCAGGATCAGAAGGACTGCACGGATGCAGACTGGGGGGAAAGCTCCTCATCACAGTTTGGCTCCACGGTCACCTTCTCCAAGCACCAAGAGTACCTTCCATACCTTTATCCATAACCATGAGGAAAAGAAGACTCCAAGAGGGAAGAGCGGAAAAAGAATCACAAGAGCTGGGATCCACAATCCGACATGATCATGCACCGCATCAAGCACAACTCAGAGTTGATTCGTAATCTCACCTTCGAGATTGATGACTTGGGGAAGCTGATTAGAGAGCTCATCGAGAGGATACCACCACCACCGAAGGAGTAATTCGTCATCAGGTTTGGCATCCCCTTGGTTTGTTCCAAGCTTGGGGGAGTGCCGCGATATCACATCACTATCTTCTATCTTTTTACCTTTTTAGTAGAGTCATATCATGAATAGAGGAATTATTATGTAGGATGGTTTGCATTATGGAAGTGTCCCCTCTCTCGTTAGATATGTATCCCTAGGTGTGAGTTTCCGTTATGGAATATTAATGAGAAGTTCTATCATCCACTCTTTTGCATAGCTTATATTAGTTTTCAATTTGTGGTTATATGATTGATCTTGTTAGTATTGGTATCACTTTGGGATCATTGAGTTAATTTAGTTGGTTTTGGCAAACCTGGCTTGGTCAGTAGCAACACTATTTTTGAGAGTTGAATGAAAAAGATAAAAGTACCTTTAAAGAAAAATTATTTCATCATCTTTCTTTCTTGATTTGCTCATAAGTCTAGTATTCTCTAGTTAAGATCTTTTGTGCTTCCAAGGAAGATTGCATGTTTGTTTTTATCACTTGTATGTTTGTTTGTTTCCTTCAACTCTTATACTTGCTACCCAGCCTTGCTAGCCAAAAACCTGTATTGAGAGGGTATTCTTCTCGTGCATCCACCTCCTTTAAACCAAAACCTTTGCCATTTGTGTCCACCATACCTACCTAGTAGCATTATTGCTATTCCAAGTAAATTCTTGTTTTATCTACCTCCCAAATTAAACTTGTTATGTGAAAATTAGTGATTAAAGCTCTCATGAACTTGATGGCACACTTTACTTTCTTGCATTTAATAAACTTGAACCATTGGGTCCTTCTTTGTTGCATATATGCTTGCGCTTTATGAGTTGAAGTTAGCCGAACCATGTATCATGGGGACCACTTTCAACACTTCATCTGGTACTTTGTACCTAGTTGATATCATGTTCTTTTGCTTATGGATCCCGGCGGTGTGAAATAAAAGTGGAACTTGTAAGATCATGGAGTTTATATGTGTGTTAGAGAAACGCCTGGGCCGCTAGCCTAAACCATGCCTAATCATGGTGGAAACTTGCAGCATAACTATAGTGAGCATTCTATGAAGCATCCTCAATAAAAACCTATGCAAATAGCAAATAAAAAGATCGCTGAGATGCTCACTGTCTACTTGCCTTGTCATTTTGATTATGGGATAGCTCCTGCGTCATGTGCAAGGGGTACCCCGTTGGCGGTTCTCAATGATACGCATGTATTTACAATGACAAGAGCTTGCTCGTGACTGAAGTTGAGTAGCATGAGGATCGGTACTCATAAGTAAGGGGCATGAGATTTCAGCTTATAACTTGTCAAGCATATCCTCTTAGTTGTGTCACTTTAACCTTAATCACCTAAAGATGCCTATGATAGAGGCAATGAGAGCTGAAAGCTAGTAAGTATCATAATTTTTGGGAGCTCTTTATGAGACTTGCAATCCCTGCTTCCCTCTTTGAAGGGCCTTTCTTTTACTTTGTAGTTGAGTCAGTAAACCTATTCCCTTCTACCTCAGCTAGTATTTTGAGTTGATGTGTTTCATTCATTCATATGATGATTTATTCATTCATGTTTCTTATGTTCCTTGTTTTGCACATTGCTCTTATCTTGATGTTTACTACTTTGAAAGCTATCATTGAAAAAACAGCTATTTGTGAACTCCAGCAAATTATCAACTATTCTTCGACCAAGAGCTAAGTTTGCCATTACCAATTATGATTCACTTTATGTATCTTTTGTTGGGGATCGGCGCGGAAAACAAAAATTTCCTACGACGGAACCCCAGAAACTTAGCCTAGGATCTATCTATGTAGTAATGCAGTAACGGCCGATGCGTAGAGATTACATACCCTTGTAGTCTATACGCGGTTAACGTTCCGCGGGGAACGTGGTTGATGTAGTCGTACTCGAAGCCAACCTCAAGGTCGCGAAGCTCCTCACAGGTCACCCCTTGCTCCTTCTTGATCTTCATCATCTTTATCATGCAACAACTCCAGCTCACGACATTTAAGCGCCCCAAGTGTTGCGCCTCGTGTCTTCGTACACATCCGGTGCACGATGAGACCTCCGGCTCCCCGATCCCGCCGGGAGTGCGGAAGTTGATATCCGGCTAGGAATCCCTGCAGCGCAACGGCGTACTGCAGGTGTGCCTCGATCGCACAGCCCAGACATGGGGCCATGGTCACAAGGCATGGAGGGAGAGAGAGAAGGAGGAAGTCAACCAAAGGACTTCTCCAAATATTGGTGTGTTTTTAGTCCTCCCATGGGCACCCCTTTATATAGGCGGAGGGGGGCGTGCCCTCTCCATTAGGTGCCCCATGTGGGACTAAAACAAAGGGAAAAGGGGGAAAAGGAAGCAACTCACCGGTTTGGGCCAAAGACCACAAGACTCTGACACTAGGCAGCAGCAGAACCGGCGTGGTGGGCGGCCCGGCCCAGCTGCCCGTCTTGTAGCGATGCAGTGGTCGAGCAGGCCCCGGGTGGGCCAGCTCCCGCGTGCTCGCGTCCCAGCACGGCCTGCAGCCCCTGACGCCCGGGTGGGCTGGCCACCCCCGGCGGCCCGTTGGCGCCCAGGCGGCCTGCGCCCTGCCCGCCCCGCCCGGGTGGGCCCACTGGCCCGGTGGCCCAGCTTGCGTCTGCATGGCGTTGCCCGGCTGCGTGTCGCCCTGTCTTGTCAAGCATTTATCTGCACCTGGCTGGCTATTTTCCTTTTTTTTCTTTTTTTTTTTCTTTCTCTTCTAGACTATTTCCCTCCGGGATTTAGCCTAATAAAAAAGTTGCCTTTATAAATCTTAATCTAAGTATTATTTATAATATATTAATTCATAATTAACATATAATAAATATATATTTAAATTCCCATTTATCCGAAAACACTTTTTGGGGCTCTTCCTTTATTTTTTCTCTGAACCACTTCGGATCTCTCTGCGGAACGATTCCGGCTTTCTCTCTTTCTCTACTGTGATTCCGTCTTACGAATGATCGCTCTCATCGTACCCTTAAGTGTATCCTCTCACGGCTCGGGAATGCTCTAGACATGATCTGTATCAATGATCAACAGAGGGACCAGGGATATCCATGTGACCCCTATGCATTCCTGATGACAATGTCGTTTGAACCGTCTAAATGTAGCATCCTCTTCCTTTTGTTTCTCGATACAACTTGTCCGAGATCCGATCAATGGTATCTTATACCTTGTTCAATCTCGTTCACAACAAGTTATGTTTTCTTGTTACCGTGATATTACATCCCTGTGACCTAGTCACATGTTGCAACATTTATGGATGTAATCTCACCAAGCCGGCCGTATGTATCTTTTACCCGTCATGTGGGTGAACAAATCCCGGTCTTGCAGTCACATGTCATCTACTGTTCCTTCGGAATACCCAACATACACCTTTATAGCCACCGTATTACTAGATAACGTTTGATGTAGTCAAAGCAGCCTAGGGAAACAGTGAGTAATATGAGCTAACGGTCTAAGGAGAAGGAGTCTAGGTATAGCTGTTGAAACAATGAACTATATGACTTGGTCGTGTTGCAATCCTTCGAGGAATGTCCAATCACATCATTCTCCAATGATATGATCTCGTTGTCAGTCGGCATAAATTCCCATGATCTTGAAACCCAGATCATCTTCGTGACCAACGAACTAGTATGAATAGAGGCTACTAGGGACTTGGTTGTTTCATACCACACCTGTACCAATGTTTCTACTTGGCACAGTTCTAGCACAATATGAAACTATTATAAACTAATTGAGATATGATAATAAAAACCTATGTCTTATTTGCCTCTAGGGTATATCTCCTTCAGTCTCCCACTTGCACTAGAGTACAAATAAACTAGCTTGCATTTTACTCATATAAACCATATACCATATGCGTTTACAGATCATGCATGCTCATGGGAAACGTCATGTCCATGTTCTGTTTTACCAGATCATTATGTCTTTTGCAAATCGTTAATGTCTTCCTAATTTTACATTCACACCATTATCTTATAATGGGTCGAAGTATTTGTTTGGCAACAAAGTGAGACTTTTGTTTCTAGTGTTTATGATGACGGTCGTTATTCACTGTTGTCATCTAAACTTCGAAACACACTTTGCTATCCTTTGTGTATATACTATAGTCATGGCAGCAGAACGAGGCCTGATTCCAGGAGCTTACAGTGACGTTAGATCAACCTCGAGGGCTTTCTCATGGGCACTTGGCCTTGGGACACATCATTCTACGTTAAAAGCGAATTAGCCCCGCCATAACATTATACATCACATCAGATGTAGCCTTTATACTTCTATATCTATGTAGATCCTAGTGCATGAAATGCATCTATGCCACTTACATTGCTTCTTGCTATTTAAGTACAAACTTAATTCTGGTTCAGTGATCAATTCAGGAATCACTTAAAGACATGCTTTTACAGTTAAGACTTTGTCCTGCCAACCAGAACTTCGGGTCACATTATGTCGAGTATACAACATGGTTATATGGAAGAACCTATGACTGAGGCATAGGAGATGCAACGCATCTCTTTCTTTCAACCATAGTTGCAATACTCAATGCTTCATACAGTAAGAACTTCTTTCTTACCTTGTTTCATTCTGAACTTCTTCAGAATCTTGTCTTAGGACTTTCTGAACATCTTTCAGAATCAAGTCCAGGAAGCATTTGACATTCAGTGTTTATTAAACTTACCGATCTATCTCGATAGATATTATTGTTTAATAACTTCAACTTCATCCTAATCTTAAATAATATTAACACCAATCACATCATTCACATATGTCGTCCACATATCCAGAATGATTTCACGCTCCCACTCAAATATGACATTCATGTTTGAGATCTAGGGATTTCACTTAGCTCCCACTCAGAATATGTCAGCTACATATTATGAACTAGCCAAGCTGATTTGCTCCCACTCAAATCTAGGTTCTCTCGATAATCTTGGACATTCCAAAATTCTTTGATCACTATCAAATCGAGAATTCCACCAACGAGATTTCAATGACAATTCATTTCTTGTACTTAGGTCCATCACGCTTCTTTGTAATTCGTAGGTATGTCTTGTTCAAAACATTACAAGTGAATCAATAATATAACTCCACAAAATTGTAGAATATATAGCTGAATCCTACTTTATTTAAGTAAAAGTATTCACTAAAACTTTATGATCATTATCATCAGTTTCTCCTCTATCTGCAGAGTATGGTTTCACGAAACAAATTCCGCTGCGCCACTCAACAATTCGGAGGCAAGGTCAAACACCTTGTTTTGATCTTTTACTTTCTTCCACATGTATCTTCATCAAGACATGTCAGCTTTGGACAACAGCAGGTTTGCCCTTTGTGGATGATGCATTCATAGCTTTCTAAGAATGCTTAGACTTGTTTATTCGCCACGATTTCGACTTATCGAAATCTCTAGAAACTCGAACATGCCATAACACTTATGGTGTTGTTTCCACGAATCTTTAGATGTCCCATTGTATTTCAAATGAGTGTTTGCTTATTTTGATCTCTAACTCTAAATGACAACTACAACCCCGATAAGAGATAATATGTATCTAATACAAAATGATTATGATGTTTAGATATTTCAACATAGTTTGAATTCGTCCAATTATCATAATTTGTGAAACATCTTTCACAAGTTCCTTTTATGCTAAATTTTAACTTGAATACTTTTGTCGTGTCGATGAAATCGAAGAGACTTATTAATTCAGTTAATTCAATATCCCATTTAGTTATGAACTCATTTGAACAATTCAAATCATTTTAAACTCATGTTTCATTAAGTAAATACGCTTATTCACTTAAGTCCACAATTAACTAATGATTTCCACTACTTGTTGAAAATATGATACAACACTATGTATAAGATTCAACATTTCTTCGCATATCACCGTTTTACCAGAATGCGGAGTTTTAGTCATTCTGCCTGAGAGGCATGGTTTTGCAAAGTCTCTAGATTAAGCATCTAGGACCCCGATCTTTCATAAAGAACCTGCAATAACCAAAATGACTTTAAACTGTAGTGTCATTTCATTATTAAGCTTTGGATATCTTTTAGCATTCTAATCCTTTATAAATGTTTAAATCATTATCATTAACATAGTGATGAGAATAACGTATTTGTAATCGTAATGTGACCATAAGGTATTGTTCATAAGAATAGTACAAACTGATTTGTAACTTGTTCATATAATAATCGTCTCGCCAAAAGCAAGACACACAAACTAGGATTACAAATTATATTCAAGTCCACTAATCCAAATGATAAACTTTGAGGGAAGAAGTGATGTCGGCCATCAACTATTTTTGCTTGCTGTCATCAAGTCATGTTGCCTCAAAGCCAGCAATTCTCAAGCAGATCATCATGTTTTCACAAAACGGGACAAGTATCAAATACTTTGCAAACTGCAATGAGTTCTGCAAGAACCATATTTATAATTTGTATATCTTACATATACCTTTTCATCCAAGACTCCATTTGCAATCAAGCCCTTCTAAGAGTTCTCAACTCTAATGCAAGATCGCTAAGTGTTTCTCCAAACATTCCGGAGTCAACGAATTATCTCCTAATGGTTATTGTATCAAGAAGAGAAGATCACCTTTTATGAGGATATCCCTCAGGCGTGGGAATTAATCTATGAAGTTGGACCCTTTTTCTAAGTTCCAAATCAAGCAATATATTCCCATGGTCACAAAGGACCTCAATGGGATAGGCTAAGATCTACTAAGATATTTGTAAATAGACATCTAGACTAATTTTATAATAAGAGATCAATTTATAATTGGTCTCCACTAAAACGGTCATCCCCTGGACGATTTTAGTGATCGCATGATCCCTATCCTCTGCACCTCCCCCGATCATCACGGCCATCAGTGCATTATCAAAGGTAGACATTCAATAATGTCAATCACATCATCCATGTGACTCATGTTCGATCTTTCGATCTCTTTTGTTCCGAGGCCACGCTTCTCTAGCGTGCTAGGCTCGCAAAATCTAACTTGTGTGTATTCGCTGTGCAACATGGCTTACACCCACTGTATGCGAACGTAGATATGTCTGACACCCAGGCCTGTAACCCTGGATCGCCTCATACCGAAGAACTTTCTTGGTGGTGCACACACAAGGGGAACACGGAACATTGGAATTAAATAGGGATTATCTTATTTGCTACCGTTGAGTATCTAAATACTAGCACACAATAAGATGATAAAAACTGGTATCAACATCATATGTAAAATGTGATATGATATGGTCTTTCTTGCGCCTTGATCTCCATCAAGCGCTCCGGCATGATCTCCATCGTGCCCTTGGTTTGACGCCAAGTCCACGACGCCTCCACCAGGTCGTTCATCGGAACGATGACTATTACTATACTACATAGCAACAGAAAAGTAAACTACTTTACCTTTGTAACGACCAATGCCATATCATAATCACATGCCCCCTGCAAAATAAAGTTAGACGCCTCTACTTTATCTATTGCAAGTTTTACGTGGTTGTTAGGGCTTTCGCACTAGAACCGTTTCTAAACTACGAACTTTCCAACCACAACATGGATCCGACAGTTGTCTCTACTACACCCCTTTCAGGGCCCTCCGTTGTTAATGCTATATCAACTATCGAATGAAAGAAAGACACCCGCTAGCCACTTATACGGTAAAAGCTGTATGTTGAGCGTGGAACCAGTCTCGCGTACGAATACGCGTAAGGTCGGTCCGGGCCGCTTCATCAAACAATACTGCGATATAAACAAGTACACGTTACAAGGTAACAGCTAGGGGATCAATGCCCGCAGAATACTTGTGCGTACTGGCCATACAACACTCCTACACATAGATCGGCTCTGATACCACTATTGGGGATCGGCGCAGAAAACAAAAATTTCCTACGACAGAACCCTAGAAACTTAGCCTAGGATCTATCTATGTAGTAATGCAGTAACGGGCGATGCGTAGAGAGTACATACCCTTGTAGTCTGTACGCGGTTAACGTTCCGCGAGAAACGTGGTTGATGTAGTCGTACTTGAAGGCGACCTCAAGGTCGCGAAGCTCCTCGCAGGTCACCCCTTGCTCCTTCTTGATCTTCATCATCTTCATCGTGCAACAGCTCCGGCTCACGACATTTAAGCGCCCAAGTGTTGCGCCTCGTGTCTTCGTACACATCCGGTGCACGATGAGACCTCCGGCTCCCCGATCCCGCCGGGAGTGCGGAAGTTAATATCCGGCTAGGAATCCCTGCAGCGCAACGGCGCAGTGTGTGTGCCTCGATCAAGACAGCATACATGGGGCCATGGTCACAAGGCATGGAGGGAGAGAGAGAAGGAGGAAGTCAACCAAAGGACTTCTCCAAATATTGGTGTGTTTTTAGTCCTCCCATGGGCACCCCTTTATATAGGCGGAGGGGGGAGTGCCCTCTCCATTAGGTACCCCATGTGGGACTAAAACAAAGGGAAAAGGGGTAAAAGGAAGCAACTCAGCCGGCTGGGCCACAAGGGCCCAGCACAAAGAGCTCACAAAGACTAGGCAGCCAGAACCGGAACTGGTGGTGGGCGCCCAGCCAGCAAGAGCTGTCAGGCTGGCAGCCAAGAGAAGGTCGAAAGGTGCCTGGTGGGCCAGCCTCAGTCATGGCCTGACACTGACGCCTCGGCGCCGGGTGGTGGCCACCCCGGCTACACATGGCGCCAGTAGCGCCTGCCCGCCCTGCCTGGGTGGGCCGGCTGGCGTGGCGGCCTATCTCGCATCTGCATGGCGTTGCCCGGCTGCATGCCGCCCTGTGCGGCGGCATTTATCTGCCGCCCACAGGGCTGGCTATTTTCCTTTTTCCAATTCTTTTTTTGCAGCTTTTTCTTCTAGACTATTTCCCTCCGGGATTTAGCCTAATAAAAAAGTTGCCTTTATAAATCTTAATCTAAGTATTATTTATAATATATTAATTCATAATTAACATATAATAAATATATATTTAAATTCCCATTTATTCGAAAACACTTTTCGGGGCTTTTCCTTTATTCTTTCTCCGAACCACTTCGGATCTCTCTGCGGAACAATTTCGGCTTTCACTCTTTCTCTACTGTGATTCCGTCTTACGAATGATCACTCTCATCGTACCCTTAAGTGTATCTTCTCACGGCTCGGGAATGCTCTAGACATGATCTGTATAAATGATCAACATAGGGACCGGGGATATCCATGTGACCCCTATGCATTCCTGATGACTATGTCGTTTGAATTGTCTAAATGTAGCATCCTCTTCCTTTTGTTTCTCGATACAACTTGTCCGAGATCCGATCAATGGTATCTTATACCTTGTTCAATCTCGTTCACAACAAGTTATGTTTTCTTGTTACCGTGATATTACATCCCTGTGACCTAGTCACATGTTGCAACATTTATGGATGTAATCTCACCAAGCCGGCCGTATGTATGTTTTACCCGTCATGTGGGTGAACAAATCCCGGTCTTGCAGTCACATGTCATCTACTGTTCCTTCGGAATACCCAACATACACCTTTATAGCCACCGTATTACCAGATGACGTTTGATGTAGTCAAAGCAGCCTAGGGAAACAGTGAGTAATATGAGCTCACGGTCTAAGGAGAAGGAGTCTCGGTATAGTTGTTGCAACAATGAACTATATGACTTGATCGTGTTGCAATCCTTCGAGGAATGTCCAATCACATCATTCTCCAATGATATGATCTCGTTGTCAGTCGGCATAAATTCCCATGATCTTGAAACCCAGATCATCTTCGTGACCAACGAACTAGTATGAATAGAGGCTACTAGGGACTTGGTTGTTTCATACCACACATGTATCAATGTTTCTACTTGGCACAGTTCTAGCACAATATGAAACTATTATAAACTAATTGAGATATGATAATAAAAACCTATTTCTTATTTGCCTCTAGGGCATATCTCCTTCATCTTTATTGTGTTTCCTTTACTTATTACAAGTTGAGTTATATAATAGTGAGTTGTCTTCTATTATGATCTATGTATTTGATGAATGTGATGCTTCTTGTCTGTATTCTTTTATCGACTCTTCACTCCATAAACCTGAGGCCATGTTTATTGAGCTCGGTTTAACTTGGGGACAAGAAGTCTAAGCTTGGGGGAGTTTATACGTAAATTTTGCATCACTATTCTATGTCTTAATTCATTATTATTCATTGATATATTTCATATTGAGAGGTGATACTTATGTTATTTCATCTATTTTTGCATGGTTGATGACTTTTGGAGCATGGACCGCTGCAGTCAGGATTCTGATGGAAAATGTGTTGTTTGGAGGAAAAATTCGCGAAGATCAGAAAATCCGGGAAAATATACAGAAAATCCTATTTTTCCAAAAGACTAAGGATGCCAGAAGACGGAGTGGAGATTGGACATAGGGGGCCCACACCACCCCATGGCGCGGCAGCCCTAGGCCGCGCTAGGAGGTGGTGTGGCCACCCCTCCACTCCAGCCTCCGGGCGATATCATCCTCCCAAAACCCTAAGACTCGGGGAGCGACCACAGAAAGATTTTGCCGCCTCTGCGGGGCGGAAAACACCGAGAGAGAAAGATCTCTCCGGCAGACAGATTTCTGCTGAGGGAATTCCTTCCCGGAGAGGGGAGATCATCGCCATCAACACCACCATCAAGCTGGACTTCATCGGGATCATCATCATCATCATCACCACCACCATCATCACCATCAGCACCCTCATCACCATCTCCATATTGCTGTAACAATTGCGTTGAATCTTGCATAGTTCATAGGGGAAACTTTCCCGGTGTTGATTACTCTTTGTAGTTGATGCTATTGAGTGAACCATTGAATTATTGTTTATGTTCAGATTGTTATACATCATTATTCCATCTCTGATCATGATCCATATGATGTCTTGTGAGTAGTTCGTTTGGTTCTTGAGGACATGGGAGAAGTCTTGTTGTTAGTAGTGGAGTTGTGTTGAGAAAGATTCAATAGATTGTTATTTAAGTTGTGGTGTACTTCTTCTAGTGGTGTCATGTGAACGTCGACTACATGACACTTCACCTATATGGGCCTAGGGGAATGCATTGTGTATTTGGCTACTAATCGTAGGGGTTGCCGAGTGAAACCTGAACCCCCGTTAGGAAACCATTGCACAAGGGACATAAGGGTCTTAGAGTTTAAAGTTGTGGTTAGGTTTCTACCTTAATTACTTTCTTGTACTTACAGATATTTGCAAGGGGTATAATCACAAGTATGTATTAGTCTTGGATGGGGCGGTACATTAGCACAGGTTCACCCACACAACACTTAGCAAGCTAAAGAAGATTAATCAACTATATGAAGCGAAAGCACTGATGCCTTCCCATGTGTCCTCGAAACGCTTGGTCATCTTAAGTAATACAACCGCTTGTCCTTTGCTGCATAAAGGATTGGGCCACTTGCTGCATTTATTCTCACTGTCATTTATTTATCCGCATTTCGCTTACTTGCATTATCAAAACCCTAAAATCCGTTTGCTAAGTATTTGCAGAGAATTCCTGATCCATACCACTAGCCAGCACCTTCTGCTCCTCGTTGGGTTTGACACTCTTACTTATCGAAAATACTGCGATACACCCCCTATACTTGTGGGTCATCAAGTAGCTGAAAGGCGTAATCATACCCTTATGGATATGGTTCGAAGCATGATGAGTTACTCAACCTTGCCATTGGTATTGTGGATGGAGGCGTTAAAAACCTCCATTCATGTTCTCAATAGAGTACCAAGCAAGCGGTGCCCAAAACACCGTATGAGTTATGGACAGGGAGAGTTCCCTCGCTACAACACCTAAGGGTGTGGGGGAGCCCAGCTGAGGCCAAAGTATTTAATCCAAATATTGCAAAGCTTGACCCTAAAACAGTCAGTTGCCATTTCATTGGCTATCCTGAAAAGTCAAAAGGTTTTCGTTTCTACTGTCTAGATAGATACACAAAGTTTGTAGAAACGAGACATCCTGTCTTCTTAGAGGACGAAATGATGAGGGGGAGCATGGTAGCTCAGAAAATTGATCTTGAAGAGAAGATGGTGCATGCACCTAATCCGATGACTCAGGAGCCATTCTTCTCGCTACCTTTTGTTCCTGCATTGACAACCCCTAAGGTTGTGGTGCAAGCACCTGTTGCAACTCCACCCATGACAACAGTGAGTGAGGATCCGGAACCTGTCCATCAGGAGCCGACTGAACCCACTATTGAGTGTGAAAGGGAGCAGCAGCAGCCACCTCAACAGGATGTGCCACACGTTGAGACACACAATGTGCCAATGAATGAGGCACCTAGAAGGGCACTAAATGTCCCAATAGATGAGGCCCCTAGAAGGTCTCAAAGAGTTAAAAGATCAGTGATTTCTACTGATTATAAAGTCTATAACACAGAAAGAGTTCGAATGGAGAATGATCCTACTTCATTTGAAGAAGCCATGAGTAGCTCTCACTCATCCAAGTGGCGAGAGGCCATGCAAGATGAGATGAGGTCAATGAGTTCCAACAAAGTTTGGGACTTAGAGGAAATTCCCAAAGGAGACAAAATAGTAGGCTGTAAACGGGTCTACAAAATTAAATGTGACTCTAGAGGGAATGTGGAGAAGTACAAAGCACGACTTGTGGCAAAAGGATTTACACAAAGAGAAGGAGTAGATTACAATGAGACTTTTTCTCCAGTCTCATGTAAGGATTCCTTCAGAATCATAATGGCACTAGTTGCACATTTTGATTTAGAGCTGCATCAAATGGATGTAAAGACGACATTTCTAAATGGAGATTTAGAAGAAAGAGTCTACATGAAACAACCTAAGCGTTTTGTCATGGAAGGCAAGGAAAACATGGGATGTCGCCTAAAGAAATCCATTTATGGATTAAAGCAAGCTTCGCGACAGTGGTATCTAAAGTTTAATGAGACCATTAAGAAATTTGGGTTTAAAGAGAATGTTGAGGACAACTGCATTTACGCAAAGTTTAAAAGTGGGAGATATATTTTCCTAATTCTGTATGTGGATGATATCTTGCTTGCTAGCAGCGATGTCGGTCTACTACTAGAAACAAAGAAGTTCTTGTCCTCAAAATTTGATATGAAAGATCTTGATGAAGCTTCATATGTTTTGGGCATAGAAATTCACCGAGATAGATCAAATGGGGTTATAGAACTGTCACAGAAGGCATACCTAGAGAAGATTCTAAAGAAATACAGTATGCATGCGTGCAATACCACACCTGCTCCTATAGTCAAGGGCGACAGCTTTGGGAAATTTTAATGTCCCAAAAGTCAATATGAGATCGATCAAATAAAAGTAGTACCATATGCTTCGGCCGTTGGAAGCTTACAGTATGCACAAGTGTGCACTCGCCCTGACTTAGCTTTTATTACCAGGGTACTCGGTAGATATCAAGAGAATCTAGGCATTGAGCACTGGAAGATGGTAAAGAAAGCATTATGTTATGCGCAAGGCACAAAAGACCTCATGCTAACATATAGAAGATCTGATTCTCTAGAAATAAAAGGGTATTCAGATGCTGATTTTGCGGGAGATAGAGACGATCGAAAGTCCACGACAGGATACGTCTTCACTCTCGCTGGAGGGGCTATTTCGTGGAGAAGCTCCAAACAGTCAATAGTTGCATCATCCACCATGTATGCAGAATTTATAGCATGTTATGAGGCAACGGGGCAGGCGATATGGTTAAAAAAAATTATACCCGACTTGAAAGTGGTAGATTGCATTGACAAGCCACTAAAGATGTACTGTGACAACGAGCCCGCAGTATTTTATGCTCACAACAACAAGTCGAGTAATGCTTCCAAACCAATAGAGATAAAGTATTATGTTGTGAAAGATAAGATCCAGGATCACACTATAAGACTCAAGCATATAAGGACAAAGGATATGCTTGCGGATCCGCTAACGAAATATTTACCACCCAATGTGTTTAAGGAGCACTTACCGGCATGGGTTCAAGGGAAAGCCTATGATTCCTGGATCATAAGAGGCCCAAAAGAAACAGAATTTGTTTCAAAACAAGAGGTATATTGTAGCTGTCTGATTCTATCGGCAGTTGAGCTGTGACGATGAAACATGCTCTATGCCTCTGGCTCGTCGAGCCAGAACGAAGGTACTTCCTCCCCTCTCTCTCTGTAAAGGCAAAACCCTAGTACTATAGCATCTACCGAGAGCTTCTAGTCCTAACACTATGAACTGAGTAATAAAGAAGGCTATGTGCATCTATTGATGCAGAGACCAGGGCTTCGTTTCCCATTTCAAAAAAAAAAGATACACCAAATTCCCTATTAGAATTTAGTTAAAAACACATAAGATAAAAGTGCTATAACGTAATTTCTAGACTTAAGCTCTATCATATTATTTCACATCTTTATGAAACTTTGGAAAAGGCATATTTTACGAAAAGTTACATGGGCAAGTTCATTTTTGTTACGAAAAGGTTCACTGATGATCATCCATAGTGTACAAAGAACCCGAAAGTACTAAAAATTACAAGGTCTTTGAACCACCTAGAGATGACTACACACGACACGAGCTGAAGGCGCGTCGCTGTTCTCGCCCTCCGTCACCGGAGCTGGGTACATGGTCAAGTTCATTTCAATATATGTGTTGCTATTTTTTATAGAATTCCACAAACCGTACAAATACGGTTCGGTCAGGTTTCTAAGTTCAGGAAACTAAGTTTATTCTTTTTTTGGCTGCCTTGGCGTGCAAAAGAAGCTTCTATTTACAACTTACGAGCTTATTGTTTGATCTGCTCGTGTTTCATTCCACTTGTACAATCACCCCAATAAAAAAACATTCGAAGCTATATGCGATCTGAAAGGTACACATCAAGGCGTGCATGATGAAACCAGTAAACATCCAAAAAAAAATCTTCTAGAAATCCAAGTTGAGAACGAACGGAAGACACAAAACCAAATAAACCATTTCCCTCTGGTCTATATTAACTTTCTCTAGATTCTATGTACCTAGTTAAATATTTACTTTATGCATTTGTATTTAGATAAAATTGACAATATTAATATGGACCGGATGGAATACGATAAAATAGTAGTCAGAATAACTGATCTGTACGGCACGGCAGATATAATTATAAACAAGCTTGGTTGATTGCTGTAAAAGAGATTTCTTTGAGGAGAATGCTGTAAAAGAATATACTCAATTTTTTTGAGGGAATGCTGTAAAAGTTGAAGCCAGGTCCCTCGCGTCGCTCCCCAGGGCGGCGCCAGGGGCGACCCACGCGCCGCCGCCAAAGCCCCCGCCGCCTGCCTCTCTCGCCGTCGCTGCCGCCGGTCCTGGCCGCGGTGGTGCCGGGCCCAGCCTCCAAAGGAGGTTTGGGGTGATGGTTGCCGGAGGTTCCCACCAGATCTGCTGGGGCAAGGATAGTCGGCGCGCTGACGTGCAGTGGCTAGGGCGGCGTCCCTGGTCGGGGTGGTGGCGGAGATCCTCTCCCGGCGGCGCCATGGCCGACAGCGGAGGTGGGACTAGACCTGGTGGCCATGGACGAAACCCTAGATCTAAATCTGGGTGTTTCCCGTGCCATCCCCCAATTCTTCTTTGATGCATGGTTGGGTCGGATCCGGTGGAGGGTCGATCCTGCTCTGCCGCTGCCTTTCTCGATGCTGGCCTAGCCTACTGGCTACTAGGGGTCGGAACGGCGGATCTTGCAGGTCGTCGGCGGGTGGCGTGGGGGCTGCCAGCTGGGCATGAATAAAGGTGGTGGTCCTCGGATCTCTCGCACATCAAGACGAAGATCTACTTGATGCGTGCCTTCATGGATCTGTCCGGAGTGTCTAGTTCCGAAAGGCTCTGCCGGCGAACTCCCATGGGCGCATCATGCCTGGAGTTTGCTGGATCAGAAGGAATTCGGTCATGTGCACCTGTGTTTTTTGCTGGCTGTTTGGTTTCAGATGGAGCATGGTGAAGCTCTGCTACCTGTTACCATCATGTGTCATGTCTTTGACGATCCATGGTGAAGTCAGATGTGGAGAATTTCATGAAGAGAGGAACACAAGGGCTAGCTATGGTGGATTGAATCTTTGGGGTGTTGAGAATCTGGCTTAGTGATCTGTGACTCGCAGCAGCGTCTGTTAGAGAGGACGACAACACATGAGATGTTCACAGTCTTACCTTGCAGGGTGAAAACTCAAGGTCTGGTCTTTATTGGTTGTGCATGGCAATGGCCTTGTAGAAGGCATTGTTTTGCAAGCGAAGACTTCCTCCAGGGTGAAAACCTAGGATCTTTGATCGGGCGATGACAGCGCTTGAGCACTGTTTTCTTCTTGGAGGCGTCGTTTTTGGAGGGCTTGGACTTTGGTGTTGTTTTGGTAGTATTAGTGTCACTGCTACTAAGGATCTGATCGTTTTAGCGGGACTTTTCTTTTTTCTAATTCTTTTTTTTAGATGTATGCATCCGTAATGCCAACAGAGTAATGCGTTGTTGTAGAGGCTATGTGTAATTGGTATCTTGCGGGCACGACTGCACAGCGACCGTTCTAAAAATTGCAAATTGTGGCGGATCGGGCAGAGCCGAACCACGTCGCGTGATCTCCTCCCGATTAAGTCGCGTGATTTCTCATGGACGAGCGACGTGCGCTGTTCCTTCCTTCCATATGGATGAGCATGCAAAATTTCTTAATTTGGACAGGATCAATTGCTAAACACAAGACGACTGATGTTATTGGAATTAAACTCGAAAATCTAAAATTCAAAATATTTTGTAGGTCAAATCTCTTATCCAATTTTAAATCCGTGTTCATCGCTGGTCTAGTCACGACAAGATCTTCAAAACTAGATCCAATATTAATATGTTTCGACAAATTTTTTAGACACAAAGATTACCCACCGTTAACACGTAGGTTATCTAGGTTATTGTACATAAGTTATCACTAGCCCTTTCCCGACGAGAGCCCTTTCAATTCTTCTTTACAGTCGGCCATAGGCCCCGGCTCCGGTCCCTCTCACTGTCGACGCGTGCGCTGGTTGGTGCAGAGATGGAGTAGGACACCGGTCTTCCCCTCCCCCTTCTGTACTTAGTTTCTCTCTTAGATCTAGGATTAGGTTAGGTTTTGCCTATGTGGGGTCTTTGCTTTATGCCTTGTTTTGGAGTACCTCGTTGGATCTTGCGGGGCGCAATTGGCGACTCCTAGTTGTGTTGCTCTTCCTCGTAGAGCTCCCATGGTGGGATGCAGAGGCGGGGTTGGCCGACATCGACAGTATCTTCCTCAATAAGACATGCTACTCTCTAGATGAAGATCTCCACCGAATCCGTTTATATGGTGGGTATCTTATATGTATCAGGATGGATAACTTAAGTACTATGACTAGATAAGTTACATGTTAAGAGTGGGCAACACGACTTTGTTTGCCCAAAAGTTATCCACCAATAATACGAGAGTTATCCAGACTTCAGCATGTAAATTACCCACCAAATAACATGTAAGTTATCCACCACCAGTAATACGAGAGTTATCCAGACTTCAGCATGTAAGTTACCCACCAAATAACATGTAAGTTATCCACCACCATAAAAATTTATCTACAGATTGATTATAAAAGTTATTCTAGCGACTCGGTTTCATCGCCCATCGCCGCTCTCGCGGCGTACTTGCAACTCAATCTCGAAAGGCAACCGCGTCAAACATCAAGCATAATTTTTTTAAGAAACTAAATCTAATTTTTTGCATACGATATAATAAATGAGGTATTATGCTCTACCACCCACCACCCTAAGTTGTAGTGAATAAATGTAATGCACAATTAGTAGTCTAGCGGCTCATATTTATCGCCCGTCGTCGCTACCGTGGTATACGTGTGACGAAGCCTCGAAGAGTTTTAGGGTACCGAGTCGCATCAACGAGCGAGGGAGACTCGATACCCTAACACCTAGGCTACCTCGTTCTAATTAAACTTGCTCAACACGTATACGAGAGCACCTCTATCCAACATGTTTATATGGTGAATAACTTATGTGTTACATGATGGATAACTTACATATTATGGCATTGATAGCTCACATGTTAGGGTTGGGTAAATTTTTGGTCCGGATGTTTTCATTAAAATATATCAACATGAGATCTAATTTTGGAGATCTCGTCGCGACTAATCCAATGGTAAAAATGGATCCTAAATCAGATAATGGTTCGATCTATAAGACATCTTAAATTTTCGGTTTGATCCTAAACTAGCTGACAGCGCGCGTCCATACTTCCCGCCAGGTTTGGGCAATTAACGACCGGTGTGAGAATAGATTTGCTTGTAGACATCTAGATAAGTTCATGACAACGACTGGATGACTATTACCTATATAGAATGGTAACTGCATCAATTTGATGATGATAGCTATACCGCAAAGGTCTGGGTAAATCTATCATCAACATCTGGATAACTCCGGGTGTAATCAATTGGTAACTATACACTAAACACATCATCACTGGCTTGGTAACTATTAGCTATAAGGCAGGGTAACTGCATGGACTTCGTGGTGATAACTGAATACAAGAGTAACTCCTTAAATAGTGGATGGATAACTATTAGCTAGAGGGTAATGTAACTATACCAATATCATGGTGATCACTATACCGTTCCATCCCCTAGCTCTACCTCGCATGCTCATACAACTGTAGGTCCCACCCACTTATACTTAGCCTTTTCCTTCGTCTTCTCATCTACCACAGAACAAATCAAGAGGAAAAATCTCCCAGTGCCACCGCTCGCCGCTGGCTCGAGTGCCTCCCCCGCGCGCCTCTGTTTCACTTGCGACACGCCTCCTCTCCTCTGCCGCCTCCATCGCCTTTGTTCCTCTCCACATCGTGGTCGCCGCTGCTCGCACGCCACCTCGCCTCCGCCACCTCTAGCTTCGTTCCTCTCCACCTCGCTGTCGCCGCCGCTCGCACGCCACCTCCTTTTTCAGCCGCGGCCACCGCCCCCGCCTCCCCTGTAGCGTCATGGGAGCCGCCGCTCCCCTGCAGCCATGGGAGAGCCGCCCTCCCCTGCAGTCATGGGAACCCCTGCCCTTCCCTCGTAAAATAGCCATGGGAGCCGCCAGCCTCCCCTGGAGCTCACTCTATCGTCCGTCCTTGTAGCTCTTGCGCCGCCGCCGTCCCCTGCAGCCCACGTGCGCCCGCGTGTTGCAGCTCGCCGGAAGCCGCCGCCGCTAATCTCCACCTCGGCAAGCACGTTCGCGCCATCCTAGCCCGGACGCCATGGCTCGAGATCCGAAATCCCCCCAGAGGTGTTCGCTGCTATAGCAACACCACGCACTAGCGCCCTTGCATCGCCGGTGATGCATGCACTCGCCATGGCTGTCGGCCCAGGACGTCACGTCCACCTCAACCCCGCTACGTCTCCCCTTGTCCCCGATGCTGCTGCTGCAAAGGGCTGCCAATGATGCTACCTACAGGAGCGGCGATGCTACAGACGGGGGTGTCATTGCTACGGAGGATGCTCCCTAGGGTGGTTTTGCTACAAGGTTCCAACGAGGTCTCTGACGACGTCTCCGATGAAATCGGGCTTGCTACAAATATCCTTTTTTTTGCTACATTCGTTATGTGTTTTTGCTATAATACTGTAATATTTTTGCTACGATGTCTCCGACGAGAGTCTCCGGTGAAGTCAGATTTTGCTACGTTAGATAAATATTTTCGCTACAATATGTTCTCCTGTTTTGCTACAATGGCGAAAATTATTTGCTACAAGGTCTCCGATATGTTTTCGGCGAGAGTACCTAGTCTCCGGTGAAGTCGGATTTGCTACAATAAAACATTTTTTTGCTACAATCATTTTGTTGTTTTGCTAAAATAGCGTAAAGTTTCTGCTACAAGGTCTCCAACGAGGTCCCGTGTTCGGCGAGGTCGGTTTTGCTACATTAGGATTTTTTTTGTTACGAAGTCCCGACGAGGTCTAGTATTTGTTCTATTTTCTAGTTCTAGATAAACCGTCCTTTTCTACATACAGCAAAAAGCGGATCAATTTGTAGAAGCAAGGCTTACTGTAACAAAAGCGGGATTTAAAATTTTCTAAGTACACGTGACAACACGGGGATCAGGGGGATTTTGGGTAACTATCCCGGGGGACGTGTAGTACTCCCCATAGAAATTAGTAGGAGGGATGTGTGTTTCCGAGAACTTAGTATACACATGTGCAAACAAATCCCAGAAATTGACGTCTAAAAATTTGAGAAAATACAAATCTGCACAACATTGTGTACTAGTCCAAACAAAATCGATACAAGCATTAGGATGGAACTAGATGTGGACGCACACCTGAACAAATCCACATGAACAGCTAGCAACGATCGGTCAAAACAAACAACTATGTGGAGGGGATTTCACGCACGCAGCCACTCGACGGAGGAGTCAGCTCGACGCAGCCTCGCAAGAGGGCAACACATGGACTTGGACCTCGACGGACGGGAGAACGATTAGCCATGAACGTCGGCCCGACGGCGGCTCGATGCAGCTATGCCAGTGATATAAGTCGCCGGGGCATTGGCGGCGGGAGGGCAGAGTTCTTCTTCAAGTCGGCCCGACGACGTCGCCGACCTCCTCCTTGAGGTTCCTCGCCGTGGTTCGAGCGCCAGCGTGAGAACTGAGGCTATTCTCTACCTCGGCCAAGATGGCGTCGCTGGCCTCCTCGAGAAGATTCCTCGCCGGGGCGCTGACGGCGGGACGCCTGAGGTTGTCCTCCGGGTCGGCTCTGCCGGCGTCGTCGAGGCGTCTGCAGGCAAGAGAGATTGAGGCAGCGGGAGATTGAGATGTGGAGAGCAGAGGGGGAAAAAAGAAGGTCAGAGTCAACGCGTCACGTGAATAGTTCTATCGATCGAACGCCGAGCCGCCGAGTTTGGCAAACCAGCGACAGCGACCGCCCTGAACCTAGATTTCCCGTTAATATATGCTCCTTTCCAAAAAAAATAAAAAAATAAAAAGTTGAGGGTAAAACCTGTGAGCTTTATTCATGAGACAAATACATGGGGATATATGTGACTCAAATAAGAATGGAAAATTCAATCGAAGGAAAATAGCAACACAACTATTTGGGCTGTGCTAGAGACCCCCATGGGACAGGGTTAAGAAACTAGTCAGTTCACAGGAACGTGTTTTGAAAACAAAAGCCCATAGGACGTCCTCTTTGGGCCCGTCTAAGATAGGCGGTGGACTTGACGAGTTCGGGTTTGCTAATAATCCAGGTTCCGACAAAGCCTAGGGTTGGGCGACTATATATTACGGCCGTCCCTGGCTTAGCCCAGCCAACCACAAAGCCTAGGTTTCGTGAAGGAGTTTCTCGATGGAGCAGCAGGCTATGAATCCGCCGGAAGGGGAGAAGAAGGTCGAGATGATGATGGTGAAGATGGACCATCGCAACAGCTACATCCAGTGGCTGCTGGACTGGGACAAGCGGCCCCGCCGGTCGCTGCGGCTGCGCCACTGGCCGGAGGAGCTCCGCGTCGCCAGAGAGGCCTTCGAGGCGGAGGACGCACACCACGAACAGGTGCTCGCTGAGTACAAGCGCTGCGGCCACGCCTACGTCCAGATCGACATCCTCGTCGACGACGATCCGGAGGCCAACCTCCCCGACGACCAGTACGACAAGGTTTATCTGGAGGACCAAGCAGAACGCATCCTAAGCCGTTTCTAGTTCTAAGTCTTTGTACTATGTTCCTACAACTGACAATGGTGTCGTCCTAGTTAGCTGATCTGAAATCTATTATGACAAGTATGCCTAGGCCTTAGTATTTGTTTTTACGATCAATACCATATATATTTATTATAGCAGATAGCACATGGTAAAGATATATGAGTTGTCTTCAACAATTATAAAATAAAATTTAAAAAAGTAGCAAAACATCGAGGTCTTCAAATAAACGCTTTCTCCTCTCATAGAACAATGTTATACTTTCCTGAAGACAGGCACACAAAAAAGACACCAAGCGGCAGATCTGTAAATACTAGCGTATTCTTCCAGCCGTAGTGTCAATGCCACGTATAGAGTAATCAACCAACATTGACCAACACCCCTAGGGATTCTAGGAAAGACAAATCGAATAGCCTAATCGATGTCTCTAGGGAGCCGAGAGTACCAATAACCATTATCGAGAGCATACCTAAAGAAATTTGATCTTCCAACACCAACATCAAGTTGGAAAGAGACCAACGTCGTTGAATGAAGGGCCGAAGAACACTTATTAGAGTTGTGTTTCCATAGACACGAAGGCCAAGAAGACGACCAGCAAAACCAACGCTAAACTGATGAAAACTAATTTTTACTCAAAACTCCACAATTAGATCAGTTTTTTCCCCTCTCCCGAAGTATTGCCTCAGCCTCTAGTATTGTTAAGCTACTCCCACTGTACTCTCGAGTACGATTAAATGCCGTTGTTGTAGTATCGTGTAGGTGGTCAGTAGGACGCTCTCTTGGTTGAACATGAAGATACGATGGACAGAGGAGGTAGGGGTAGGAAGACGTGACTCATGATCGGTGGCGTTTTGGCTCACGGCGATTTTCTTGTGCGTTCGCCGTGTGGGTCGGAAAGCTGTCCTTGTTACTCCAAGGCAATGTACGAATAATAAAGTTTTATATTTCTATTTATTTATTTTACAATGTTTTCATGTCCATAAAAACAGTGTTAAGATTATTATCAGTAAAAATATCTCGCTCAACAAATATACCTAAATACTTATTAATACTAAACCATCATATGGTTCTTCAAATTATATATCCGCCTCTATGTTCATGGAGAAAGGCAAAACTCTTAGTACTCAGTGTCATCTCTTTTCAAGTCAGCAAAATGCTATTAAGATGAAACACATCTGAAAAACACATTAAATTAAAATAAGATAAATGAAAAACATGTGGTTTTGTTTAGATGATAATCTAAACTAATTTGAATCTATAACATCGATATGGGAAATTATACTCGTTTTCCCCTATCAATTGGATCTGTCTAAACATAAAATCCACGGTCTAGAAATCACCAAAAAAATATGATAAATATTGAAGACCGTGTTTTACAAATTTTAGTTAAGACAAGTTAAAAACCATAGGTAAGAGTAAATTATATAAACATATAATGTTTAGATAAATTAAACAACACTCTTAGTGCTCATGTTGTTCTCAACTAAGCAGAAAAATATCAATTCGCGCAATCCTGACGGTGTAGCCTTGTTAACGACAGCCTCTACTACTAAGGTGGGACCCAATCGTCGGTGGACTTGGTCAACAACGATGGGGACAAGTGCTATAAACATAAGGCAGAGAACAACAGCGAGGACTGGGAGTCTGGGGTTGGAACGGGACGACCTCGGCCTTCTCTGCCTTCTCCTTCCTCTAGACTTCTTCTAGCATCTCAATCCTCCATAGCTGAGCTCATACTTCCTATGTAATTCGAATAGTAATCGAATCCTTGATCTAGTGAGTGAATCTAGTAGTTGGCTGTGAACAATTTGGTATTCAGGGCCAATCGAATCCTCCACTCAAAATTCCCCAAAATTCCCAAATTTGAGCCAACAAAATTTTCGCATCGGAAGGCTTCGATCTAGCCATGTTGCAAGGTTCTAGTTGGGCTGCCTGGCGAGATCGACCGTTCCCGTCGGTGGAGCAACCGCAGCAACGACGCCTCGCTGAGTTGATGGAGGACAGCACCAGGCGTCTTACCCAACGGGAGGTCAAGCGGGCACGACGTCACGCCGAGATTGCCGCCCGTATTTCGGTCATGGTGGCGGAAGTGGCTGCGGAGGTGAAGGTGGCGGTAGCAGTAGAGTTGATCGTGGCCATAGCAACAGCCCTAGACACTACATTCGTGAGACAACGTGAGGCCATCCGGGACGCGGTGGTCGCCATGGATCGTGCAAGGGCTTCCTCATCTACGACCCCAACCTCATCATCGTCCGATATGCACGCCCCGGCAGTCGCGCTCGCCTGTACATCCTCATATGTCACCGGCCCACAACCTACTCTACACAATGCCCAAGCCGCGTCACCACGGTGCCGGTGCCAGCGTTCGCCTCCACGGCAACATCGTCTTCGTCTAGGGTCTCCGTCGGTGTTGTCCCCGAGCACTGCTGCTACGACCTCGAGCCAACGACCACAACCTCGACTCTGATCTCCAAGCTGGATGCCTCGAGCGCCCGGGCCTTAGCGCCGCTCGAGCCCGACCTCTTCACAACATCGCCAACGACTAGCTTTGTGGTATTCCTTGATCCTATCCATGTTGCGCTAGCGGCCATGCTCACTCAGGCCACGCTAATATCATGGACTCCAGCGGCTCTACTGCGTTGGTGACCATGTGGGTGCAAATTGACACACTTTAAGGCGCTGACAGTGCCGTGACAGATGAGGATGGGCGGTTGTTGCCTGGTTCTAGCATGGAACAACCACTCTAAGTCGTTGCTATGAGGGATGTGGCGGATGATCACAGCTTCATCAACGGAACATTTGCAATGCCACTCACTCGGGCCACACTCAGGTGTTGCTGATGACAGTGTCGCCAACAAGTAGGAGGTCCTCTTGCCGCTCAAGCTCATGATGCAATTGTCCAGGAGCAATGAGTGTGGTATGTGTCTCTTCTCCGCCACAACTCATTCAGGTTGCTTATTGCCATGGGATCCTGGACAGAAAACAAGGGGGGCGAGAAATTCTATCCATAGTATAGATATTGCTTGGGGCTCATGTGTTAAGCAATTGAGTGCAGAATTCTCAGACAATTACCACCACCATCCGCAGTCGAGGTACAGAGTGACTGCAGTGGTATCACTGATCCTTTTGGTCATGTGTAATGACGTAGTGCTCTGGCCATTTCTTCGGTCTACTACAGGCCACATGATCCAATTGCTTCCATGGGATGCAGGCCAACCATTCTCTGGCATGTGTACCGAGTTGACTACTGCTAGTGGAGTTATCTGTTTGCAAGAAAATTCAGTACATGAGCTATTTTTCTGTAGCGCTAAGGTTGATACAATCACAAAATGGAAGATGGCATTAGCAGAGCTGCAACCTTGGAGTTTTTTCTTGGTTCTTATAGTGTACCTTGTTAATTGGATGAACCGAACTGTGTTCAACAATGATGGTTATTGGTGTGGCCTTATGCATTTAGTTTATCCTAATATGATCTCAACAACATATTGGTTTTTTCGAGCTTTGCAAGGTCATTTTTACATTTGGCGGATGTTGTGGAGGACAACTGAAGATAACATTATCCGATCGTAGTTACAAGGTGGTGTGCCCAGACTAATTTGGTTTCTTGTTAATCTGATGCTTCTTAGCATAGCTCCAGAAAACTCTGGGATGGTAGCTGATACGTGTATTTTACATCATCAATATAACGATATATATGATCTATTTAAAATATTATTTGCCATGTTCTATCATTATTTATGCCTTTTTAGTTGATTTATGAGATTTTTCTATAAAATCCCTTTCATTGGTATTTAATTTTTAGGAGGCAGGAACCTCCCTTTTCTCATTTTTCTATTTCAGGGACCTTCTGTACGCCAAAAAATCAAAGCCCCTTCCATTGGGTCTACTACCGACGATATCCTGGAGACGTTGGCCGTTCGCGACCTCCAGGTTCTATCCCGATCATAGCTGGGAACTCTAGGTGAGCCGCCGCCGCCCTCCCGATTTCGCTGGCCGACCGCTGAGGCTGGAGGGCCACTCCGCCATGCCTCTCTCCAGCCGCCCCTCTCCGACGACCTACACGGCGGCCCCTCTCCTCGCCGTCGACCCCTCTCCTCGCAGATCGAGCGCGAGCTAGGTACGCCCCCCCCCAGCTCTTTTTCTACCGATTAGCAACAGTATACACAAGTTTAGAACCATATTTTTACACTAGTTTAGATGTATACATGGCTACTGATTTTTTTTACCGATGTGTACAATGAAATAGCTATTGCCTAGTATTTGTGCCGATTTGTACAACTACAATGTTTATGTGGCCAATAGCTACTGCCATGTGGTTGTACTAATTTGTACTGTTTGTGTACTAATATGTGCTTGTAGTGAGCACTGATACCTTCAATATGGATTCACGGATGCAGTATAGTAGTTTTTTTCTTAGTAGATCTTGATTTAATCGAATCTTGGGAAACAATGCTAAAAGGAATTAAATAAAGACATGTCTACAAGACTTTGTTTGTTTGTTTATTTTACCTTCATTTATCGGGTCTTTCTAGTTTACTTAATATCGTTGGTTGTTTCAATGGATGGAGATATGCCAGGATTGAAGATTCACCTGCAACTGCACATCATATGGGATAAAGATAATAATAAGCATAGTCATGTGTAATGTTTTAATAAAGATAAAATTTGTGGGCAGCACCGATATACTAGAGCCCCTACAAGTCATGGACATAGCAATAGACTTTTGATCCAACCATTTGCACCATGAAGTACCGGGCTACAAAACATTATTAAGCGGAAACACAGATCAAAGCTTTAAAAAGTGGTGTTGCTATTGTTTCTGAATAGATCGCTAAGCGAAGACCGTACACCCATTTCTGCCACTGGGTTTCCTATGAGATCGCCGCTAACCAAGTATCTCACTTCCAGCCTTTATCAATCTCGAGGTCTTGGGTACGTACAGGTCCAAATATCAAGACAAGAGACAAAGAAACAAAGATACAAATCTCTATTCAAACAATACACAATGCTCCCATGGATTAGATGCACATAATCGCTGCGAGGATTTAGCCCAACCCGTAGTCCGTGAGGACTACTCACTCATAACAATAAGATCAAGGATAAAAAACATTGTGCAAAATACTTAGATTGAAATCAAATATTCTTACAATGATCGTCAAATCACAAGGAAATCTCAAGTACAAGATAATGGCTATGGCTATAGAGAGGATGGAGGGTGGAGAGGATGAACTATGGTGGTGGATCTCTTTTGGTGGTGTTGTGATACAATCTGAGAATGGTGACCCTCTGTGCGGTGGTTGGGACCTCGAAATATATAGACGCCTTCACGAAAGTCGTAGGGTTTACGAGACGAAGCCACTGCCACCTAGTATGGGCGGGCCGTGCCCGTACCAGTGGTCGTTATGACATCTGGCGCCTGGCTTTGACTCCAATATTTCTTGGCCGTGTAGACTTACTCAAAATCTTCATTTATGGCTCCTGATTTTGCTTAAAAGCATGATTTTCTGTACAACACAATTCAAAGTAATGGATTGCACATCTTTGTAGTAATTAGTCATTAGTGGAAAATCTAGAGAGATTCTTGTCAATTGCTTGACTAAAAACGAGTTTTAAACGTGGAGAAAGATGGCTATTTTCATAGCCATCAAGCACGCATGGACCCGAAACAACCGAACAAGGAGAAGACACTCTCCTTGCTTTATGGTGGAGTCCCGGAGTCGAGTAAGATGAAAGGCAAGGCCGGCAGCGGCAACAAGCCCCGGTCTAAGGCGAACCCAAGCATCGAGCTAATCGATCCGAGTGATGTACCTCTCGCACAATTATAGAAATGCATGCACAAAGGAGAGGATTCACCCCTGAATGATACGTTAGTGTCATAGTGTGTCACTTGTCGATGGAGCACTTGACATGGTGATGTATGGAGGTCGTATCATAAAAGTTCTTTCCAAAATGGTTATATGATCTGTTCCAACTTATTTGATGACATGTTTCAAGCTACCTTGTGGATTTGTTAGCACATAAGCTCTTTAGTTAAGAAATGTTGGTGGTATCAAGTAAGGAAAAAAGGCAAGATAATTAGGAGCATTGGGAGACGATAAACGACCTAAATGCCAAGAAGTATTATGATTTCAGATCATGGATATTTTTAATATATCACACATGGTGCGTCAAGCCTAGTCAGTTTCGCAAGACCCTAACACTCTCGTAGGACATATAAAAAAGGGTTGAGCAAGTGAAGTCTAGATGCGGCAACACTTTTGTTCGTGGTCATTGCTACGATTCATCTCAAGGTTTGCTAAAGAAATTTGAACTATGGTATATAAGGACATAGGATTCTCGATTAGGATTTAAATGTTTACGGGTACAAACGATCAAACCACCGACCAACTCTTAAACCACATCCCTCACCGGTTTTGGACCCGCAAGAGGTTATGGATTAGAGATCACTAACCACTAAAGGGTGCGAGCCGGTCTGTGGTGATACTCTCCTCTGAAAAATGCATAATCCATCTAGTGGTGATACTCATGGTGCTTTGCATCATTTAGATGCAGAGGCCAAGATTTTCCACATCATCTATTATATACTAAAAATAAGGATGTTTTTCGAGCCGTCACGTTAATCCACATCATCAAAATTATTTTAACAGTTAGATTTAGAATCAGTGGCTACGATTTAATTAGAGAACGTAAAAGCCTAACAAAAAAGTATGTCCGTGATTGCACGGCCCATGTCACGTGAAAAGCAACCAAAATGAAAATCTGATCGTTAGAGTGAACACCACGTGCACGTTTTGTCAAGCCATAAGTCCAAGACAACTAAGCCTGTTCCCGCAAAAAAAAAAGAGAACTAAGCTTGGACGTGGCAGATTTACATGCTTAGCCTATAGGGACATCGGGTACAATTAATTGATTACTTAACACGTACTCGAACACATATACAACATACATGAATAATTTTTTTAGAATCATCGCACATGAGTTATAGAGGTCAAGTGCTGGATCTGACCGTGAATTACTAATCAGCCAATTATGTTTAACCTGATAAGCCAATCCTGAAGTTATTATCACGTAATGATGTTATGTCCAATTTTTTTTCTATGTCCATTCCCGATACGTGTATGAAATTGAGCTGCAAAAGTTTGATTTATAGAGTTTGTATTGAACCTGGATTGTCCTGCATGACACGGACTATGGCTAAGAGACTACTTTGGTTCGGAAAACAGGCGACTTGGATTTGTCTAAATTAAGATATATCTAAACACTAAAATATGTCTAGATATATATAAATTTATACAAAATCCGAGCAAGTTATTTCAGAATGAAAGAAGGTACATATACATGGACGTGGCGGCGCAAATACATGCTACTACAAGTGTTTATATAGGAAGACATAATTTTTATGGGTATACGGATGGAAAATAAATCAAAATGAATACAACTAACTATACTATGAACAGTGAAACGTATAAAGCGTTTTTAGGACAACTTTCAAAAATGCTCTCTTCAAATGTGTATAAGCCTTTATCTTTTAAACGATCCATAGGTTTATTAAAACTGCTTGATGGATTAATGAATGAAACGAAGGCCAACAAAATGTACCATATATAAAAAGAACTGTCAAGGTCCATGGAAGTCATACTCTATTCCCGGCATCTTATGTTCTTGCATATCTTTTCCGATGGATATTTATAAAATTAAATAATGGATTAAAACTGAAATGAAGGCCAAACAAAAAAATCATATAAAAAATCTCGGTCGAGTTCCATCGAAGTTAGTAACTCCATTCATGGCATCTTGTCTTCTTTCATGTATCTTTCTCAATGGACATTTGTAACATTGAAACATAAATTAAAAAAGTAAGATGGATGCCTAAAAAAGTTCCGTATAAAAAAAATGAACTCTGTCAAGGTCCATTCAAGTCGGCGACTCTAATATTAGAATCTTACGTTCTTCCATAGTATTTTTGGTACATATTATTAAAAATGAATCTACAAAATTTGGAATAATTAAACTCACATGTTTGAAAGCCCTAAGAAATTCCCACCTCAAAAGTTTGACCCTAAGATATTTGAATACTAACTTGGGATGCTTCTCAAAGGCATGCTACAGAAACTGTTGCCCATCATTCAACCTATGAAGAAAAAAATAAAATGACGAAAATAAGAACCATGACAATCATCGGTTACATGAAGTCGATCATGACATACACTATTGTCCAATGAAGGAGTTAGAAAACCTTACTCCTTACGGCATAGTCTAAATATACCATTAGGAGGTTCCACTAAGAACATGTGAACCTAACAGAGAAGGTACCTACACTACACACATCTATGGTTTTTCGTCTCCCGACACCTTATGGAATGGTGAAAGCAAGGTAAACCGATGAAAACTTAAATCATGTCTGCCGGACATCTTATTTTTGACATAAAAAGTTTCATGCTAACATCCATGTGATAAAAGTTAAATCTTTAAAAATTTAGTTTGATTAGTAAACAAATTGATCAACATTTTATATGAAGTTTACTGAGATTAGGCATTTGGTTTACGTTTTCACATACTCTACTCATTGGTTATTATTCGAAGCTAAAGATCGATCCTGATTAGATTCATATGTAACCTATTTGCACAACTGTTAACAACACAGAGGGATCATGCATATAGGATGTCAATGGAAGTGGAGGCTTGGATCTGGTTATGAGCTATGTGCTTTAACAAAAATAAATATGACATTGTTATATAAATATCGACACCGACAAAAAAATTAGATGTCGAGCGGATCCAATTAGAAATAAAACGATGGACATTTTATATGATCTTTAATAAGATTAATCGTTTGGTCCATAGTGCCACATACTCGACACATTAATTCTTTAGAAGATAAAGATTTAACTTGACTAGATTCATCTGTAACAACAGGGAAATATTGTGTATAGGGTGTGCATGGAAGTGGAGGCTTGGTGTTTGTTATCAGATATGTGCTTTAAAAAAAAGGACACCATTATAGAAATAGCAATAGCTACAAACAAGGTTTTTGTTAGGAGGGTCACTTATTTTATTTACTCTTTTGTATACATAGTTCATATTTGCCGCCCTTTATTATATAAACGTTGTCCAATTACTATAGTGATATGTTAATATCTAGGCTTATAAATTCTATACTTTTTATAGATCACCCACGAGTAAACATATATGTATTTTAATAATATGTATCCATCTACGGTTCCTACTACATGTGACTAAACACACCTTTGTGTCGATCTTTATGGTTGCTAACCCTTTGTAAAATAAGAGTCATGTTATACCAATCAAAGAGTAAACCCAGTGTTTGTTCAATCTTTTATTAATATGCCGCCCTACCGACATAGTCATGTTATATGTTAGGACCAGTAAACGTGAGTGGGAAGAGTAGAATCTTTTGGTTTGAGATTACCATTTATTAGTTCTTACAGAAAAGCATACGTGCATGAGTTACCTACCTAAGATGGTTGAAATGTTTCACTTACAGGGAACATCTTGGTATATGATGTCTATGAAATCAAACTACAATCATTTCTCAGTTATTTTAAGACATTAAAGGTGATGCCCTCGCATTTGTGAGGGCCGCCATGCTAGTTTTCAAATAAAAACAAAAGGAGCTTCGGATTGTAATATGGAGAGGTTGTTTGGAAAAGATTGTTGCATGTGGAGCATCTATTGTCCGCATCATTTTGATTCGCTTTTTCATTAAACCACGGGCTCGGTTTCAGCCTCTAAATATCGTCTCAAGTTGAACATGGTTCTTTCTTTCACTTTCTGACTCAAACAGTAGCTTTGGTTATCGATCAGATAAAGTAATTAGTTCGGAGGATCGATCAGATAAAGTAATTAGTTCGGAGGCCGCTTGTAGCACCCATGGGAATGGTCCACGTATGTTCTAGAAAAAAGTTTGCTCCTTGTTGTTTTTTTTTTTGCGGAAAAGCCCTTTGATAATATTAACCACGATTCTTACAGAACAGCCCAGAAACAAAGAAAATTACAGATTGGTCCCTCCAAACACCGATGCGGTAGACGAAGACGAGAACGCGCTGCCGGCGCGCCGCCGCACCTCCTCCCCACAGCCTTGGAACGGGAGAACCCCCTGCACGGACGGGAAGTCAACAGTCCTCAACTCCATAGAGCCTCTGCCCTGCAACGCCACCGCCAACGGCGTGGTCAACATCATCAGCCAGCTTCATCTTATTCAAAGTCCAGATCTGCCGCCATGCAAGATCTGGCCGGGGGTCACCACACGACGCGAATCCGCAGATCCACGGGTGCTGAGCATGCAGGCGCATCACCACGGAGCTCCACCGAGCGCCGCCGTCGAAGGGGACATGCACCTGCAACAAAATCCTCACTTGCGACTACACCACCTCCATGGCGCCGCCGGACGGAGACCCTGCAGAACCTACACTATAAACAACCGTGAGACGGGGATCCCCCGCCCTCCCGCCGCCGGAGCGGCCGACGGAGGACGAGGGATCCGGCGAATCGACAAGTAGGAGGTGGATCGTGGGCGGGATGAAAATCGCCTCTCATCAGAAGGGGAGAGGAGACATCCAGGCTCGTCTGTTTACTTGCTCCTTGTTGTTAACACACTACTTTGCCATGAAATATGTCTGATTTGAACATCTTCGTGTGTAATTCAAAATACTGTGAATTCCTGTAAACACGAGTATTTGCATAATGTCTTGCTTTAGATTCCATGTTGAATGGAGGTAACGGGATTGAAAAGAAATGCGAGTTTTTCTTTCTTTTGAGAGACTACGATAGAGTGAATCAGGTAACTAGACTAAACTTTTTTGTGAATCCATTGTATATAATCAATAGTATAATTTTGAGATAAATCTAAAATGTTCCGAATGGTACAAATTATGTTAGTATTTTCCAAGGATACATTGTGAAAATTTTAGACATCAAATTGCCGGAAGCAGGGGCGGACCTACCTATAGCTGAGAAGGGGCAGTGGCCCCCACTCAAATTTGAAAATACAGTGCAGTTTAATCATATTTGAAGGGGAACGTTTCAAAAAAATGAATTTGTGCTTGAAATGACCCCACTCACATGAATTTCCCCCACTGGTTTTCTTGTCTGGATCCGCCAATGCTTGCATTGTTTTCGATGCTTTTTACCTAGAGCTCGGCCTTCCGAGTAAGAAACAAATATCCCTCGACGTGTTTTAGTGTGTAAATACATGCGAATCTACAAAAGTCCAAGTCACTTATTGGATAGAGGGGTAGTACCATACTACCAATATTGTTATCATACTCCCTCCGGTCCATATTAATGGCATCAACTTTGTATAAATATGGATGCATCTAGTCTAAATACTTAACTAGATACATACGAATCTAGAAAATGTTGAGGCCATAAGAAAAAAAGATAATCCTTGTTCTGGATGGATCAGAAGGGCCTGTCACTGAAACAAAGGATATGCTGAAAGTAGCAATGGACTATTACAAAGACCATTTTGGTTTTGAAGCTAGGCCTGACATTAATCTTAGACAAGATTTCTTCTTTGAAGAAGAAAAGGTTAGTGTTGAAGAGAATGGTATTTTAGAGGGAGCTTTCTCTGAAGAAGAAGTCAAAACTGCCATGTTTGATTCTTAATCGGATGGAGCTCCGGGGCCGGATGGCATTTCTTTATTTTTGGGGTGTCATTAAACATGACTTGTTGGCTATGTTTGATGCTTGGTACTAGGATAAGTTAGATGTTTATAGATTAACTTTTGCTATGATCACGCTTTCCAAAAGAAAATGATGCTAGATTAATGAAAAAATTTAGACCAATTAGTTTGCTTAATTGTTCTTTTAAGATGTTTACTAAAATCTTGACTAACGTATATGCTAAGATCATTGGGAGATTGATATCCTCTTATCAATCTGCTTTTATTAAAGGAAGGTTTTATTTTAGAAAATGTGGTAACTGCACATGAGATTATTCATGAGGTTCATAGGAAGAAGGATAAATGTTTAGTCCTTAAAATAGATTATATAAAATATTATGATAAGGTTAATCTAGAAATTTTTGGAGTGTAGAGGTTTTAATCCCACCTTTATTAGGACGATTAAACAGATTACCAAAGGTGGTTCCGTTGGGTTTAAAATAATTGATGTAGAAAGTAATTTATTTCTTACTGGAAAAAGGTTTGAGACAAGGGGACCCTATTGCCCCTCTCCTCTTCAAGTCAGTAGTAGATGTTTTCTCTAGGATGTTAATTAAAGGTTTTCAATGGAATTTGATTAGAGGTTTGTGTCCAAATTTCATTTCAGGTGGGGTGGTCAGCTTGCATTATGCTGATGACACCCTGCTATTTCTTGAAAATGACACTAGAATAGCTAGGAACCTAAAATGGATTCTCACCTATTTTGAGTAGATCTTTGGCATGAGGATTAACTTCCACAAAAGTGAGTTACTTCCTATTAATATAAGTCAGGAGGATTTATTTCCTTTTTCAGATATTTTTCAATGTGTAACTGGTGAGTTCCCTGTGAAGTACTTAGAAATCCCTCTACATTTTGATAGGCTTAGAAGGGAGGGTTTGTAACCTCTTTTTTAGAACATTCTTGCCAGAATATCTAGCTGGAGAGGAAGATTACTTTCTTTTGCTACCAAGAGAACTCTTATCCAAGCAGTCTTAGCTAGTATTCCTATTTACCTTCTCTCTTTCTTTAAATTCCCTAAATGGGCACTAGAAATGTTAAACTCTCAGTTGGAAAATTTTATGTGGATCGATGAGGGAGGGAACCATAAATCACATTTAGCTAATTGGCCTTCTATTTGCATGAAAAAAGGGCTTGGGGGTATGGGCATCCCAAACAACCAGGACCTGAATATATGTCTGATTGGTTCTTGGGTTAAGAGATATATTCAAGGGGAATGATCTTTATGGAGGAAAGTAATAGATGCTAAATATGAAACTATAAGTCCTAGCATTCTCTCCTGCCATGACATTCACCCTTCTACTTTTTGGAAAGGAGTGATGTGGGCATCTAAAGCAGTCAAAATAGGTTATAAGTAGAAGATTGGTAATGATAGACAGATTAAATTCTAGGAGGATATCTGGTTTGGCAATTCTCCTTTAGCTATCCACTTTTGGGATATCTATTTTATCTCTAATCTACAAACTCAAACCATTGCTGAGCTCTGGGATGGGGTTCAGATTAGAAGTACTTTTACTGAGAGCATGACGATCCAATGGCAAGAGCTTTTGGTCATTGCTAGAAGCATTTCTTTTAGTGATCAGGAAGACCAGCTTATCTGGCAATATGAGTCTAAAGGAGTTTATTCTTCCAGTTCCATGTATTCTATCATTAATTTTAGAGGGGTAAAACAAATATTCTTGCCTACTGTGTGGAAATTGAAAATTCCACCTACGGTTCATATTTTTTGTGGCTCCTCTCCTAGAATAAAATCATGACTAAGGATAATCTGAGCGCTAGATGCATCCCAAAACCCCTAGAATGTGAATTCTATAAGAAAATTTGAGTCAGTTCATCACTTGATGTTTGAATGTATTGTTGCTAAACTACTTTGGTTAGAAGTTTTGAAGGTTTTTAATATTCAGGTTTCTGATTATGAATCGATGGCTAGTAGATGGTTATGCAATAAAAAATTCTTACATTTTAATGTAGTATCATTCTTACATGATAATATAGTATATGCAACTGTTCTTTGGGGATTGTGGAACTCTAGAAATAGTGTGGTTTTAGGGGTGTTTGTTTGGGCTTTTTCTGACTTTTTACAGAAAAAAACAGTCTAATTGAGCCAAACGGGCTGAGTTGGCTGTGGGGTTCGGCGAAGCCAAAGCGAGAAATGCACGTCACGAGCAAAACACCTAGGGACGTGCTTCCCGCGGCTTTGCCGCTTAAAACCGGAACGGTACATTACATTGCCCTTATTAGTTTGGCTATTTACAAAAAACTGCCACCGAGCCCTTCTCCACGAAGCTGCAGTTCAGATTCCAAGATGTCGCCTTTGTAGTGTTTTGCTACTAGTACTAGCTCAAGTGGTAGACGTAGAAAATTGTTAAATGATCAATTGATTTCTGTTGCTATCATTTTTTTTCTTTCCTTATTCGTTGTGACACGCAGAAGTAGCAGACACAGAAAGTTGTCAGTAGTACACGCGCAAAGTACACGTTCGGTCCGGCTACCGTTTAGTACACGTACGCGCTCTCCGATTTAAATTAATCTAGATTTAGATATAATTAGACATGTTTTAGTGCTAGATACATTCGAATTTAGACAAACCTGAGTCTATTAATTTGGATAAGAGGGAGTACATAAATTAGCAAAAATATACTCAGAACTCTCGGGGTATTTTAGAGATTTCAGTGATTTATAGCCAGCCAGCCAGCCAAGTTGCCAAACAGTCAAACTCGAAAAAGCTGCATTCCCTGGACAGTCGCTTTTCCTGTACAGCAGCGCAGCCAACCACAGCCCAAACAAACACACCCATAATAGATCTACCTGGATTAATATGAAACAGGCATAGCATCTGGTGTTGTCTTATCTGAGAAAATGGAAGGTGCCTTTTAAAGATCTATAAGGAGGAGAAACTGTCCGCTTCATGGATCGCCTGCTATAAAAGCTCAAAAGACCACTGAGGGTGCCCGCGTGCTGAACTGCACCGACTTTGGCTGGGTTTCCACCTGGAAGAGCACATCTATGGGAAAGATGCACAGGGGGAGAACGTCGCTGGATTACCTGCAAGCTCGCCCAAGCGAAGATGATTTCATCCATGTGGTGACTTGAAGCTCTGGTGTTGCAGTGTGTTCCTCTGTAGTATCTAGTTCCCCTGTTATCACGGGTGTGTCCTTTTGTGGCTCTAGTCTCTCTATGTTTCATGTTTCTTGGTGTAGGTAATCTTATGGCAGTTTCCATGCCGGTTGTTTTTACTCTTTTCGGAGCCAAGTTGTCGGGCTTTTTTTTTGATGTTTTTAGTTCTAATCTAGCTCCTTTTGTCTGCAAGGATAGAGACTCTGTGTTTCTTTTCTTTACAAAAGAAAATGGGAGAAATCTCTTTTGATCTAAAAAAAACCAAAGTTGAGGCCAGTAATATGAAAACATAAAATCCATCCATTATGCTTGCCCCCTCGCTATATATTGATAGCACTGTCCCGAACCCTTGAAGCGGAATGACTACTGGAACGAAGCATCTAATCCTGCTGGTCTACACAACCCAAATGATGTGGCCTTGTTTACGAACATAAATGAGTGGCGTGTTTTTCCTTTTGTTTGTAACGAAAGCGTTTGCGGCGAAGGGGCGACGACAAAATCTGGAGAATTTAGAATATACGAGTAGGATCGAGCCGATATATAGCATGTAGCCACGTTGCTGTTGGTGTCTCCGAGCCTGCCGTTGCACTCGATCATGGCGCAGACCCTTGCTGTGGGCTCTTCATGGGCTGCGCTCTCGTCTTGGCGATGACCTTGGAGTCCTGTAAAATCCACAGCAAGATGGGCGGCACAGTGGCCAGCAACGGCGAACAGCAGCCTGGCCTGGCCTGGCCTGTAGCGAGAGCTTGACAGACACAGGAGTCACACTTTACTGGATGTCACGGCAACCACGCAGGCCATAGCCCAACCCAGCCTAGCACGAGCTCTTGCATATTTGCCGCCGAAAAAAATGCATGCACTACTACTAGTACTTGACACACTCTAGTGCCCTGCTATGTGCATGTACGTGGATGCGCCAGCGGCCTGAAAGAGATGCATGCGCACGGTTGGATCGAACGTTCGCATCGGCAGCAGAGCAAAGCATGCACATACCGGAACCTCCCCCTTGTCTGCATGATTTCTCGACCCTCTTATGTCGTTGTCCATCAGCTGGCCGTGTAGTTTGTTCTCGGCCTGAAAGAAGCAGAAGACCTTACTCTCCACAACCATCACCACCTATTCCCATTTCTGAAAGATACCCACCAGCTGTATATTCGTCTCACTAGTCACTAATTTCCTCTACTACTATAAAAACCGTGCTATGCTAGGGAACAAAACTTTTTACGGAATTTATTTATATCAAGAGCACGTTTAGAAATCTCTGTCTCCTCGCCCGACGGAACACCAGCGGGAGACTTCCGGTGGCTGTACGATGGCAACTGCCATGTCAATGCATGGCCACGTGGCAACTTTGCATTGGATCGGTCCTTTTTCTTTGTTTTCGCGGAAACCAGGGAGGTAGAGAACATACACATGTATATTTTCGTGTGCAATACAAATGGATTTTTTTACTTTCTAGGACAAGTAAGATATTTCTTATTTTTAAGATTATTTTTTTTGGACCAAGGGTAAGAAGTTCCTCCGACTTCCCCTTTAAGCGAGGTGAGTCCTCGAATCCAAGTTGGTAGGTTCACAACAACATGTGCCAACCTATCAAATATCTTTCTTTGACGAGAAGGATAAAAATCATTCTTAGCTTATCAAATATCCAATTCAAAAAGTGTTGGGCTGCTTGCTTGAGTGGCGGCTCCGATCATTGTGTTGTATGGTGTCGGATTTTGTCGCTTGGATGGCTGACTCGTTTGGCTTGGTTGTTGCGAGGTCACGAGTTCATCGGTGAGTATGTGTTACAGAGGATTCAGGTTGTGTTTGGTTTGTGCCCAAGATTGCCCCACCAAATATTTGGCTAGCCAAAATTTTGGTTGAGCCTTTGCTTGCCCACAAGTTGGCCAACATTGGCTAAAAAATTGAACTAGAGTTGGTAGTGAAGCATTGGCATGCCAAAAAGTTGGCAATAATCCAAACAAGAGCCAACCTTTTGGTCATGACCAAAATATTGGTAGGACACTAGTAGAAAAAGGGCCTTTGGTTCGGGCCACTAGTCCCGACCGTGGCTGGGGCCGGGACTAATGGTCTGAACCGGACGGCCCGAGGTCGTCGAATTCTGTGTCCTGGTCCGTAAGAGGCCACTAGTCCTGGTTTGAGACACAAACCGAGACTAGTGGGTCTAGGCACGCCCGCGTGGTCCTGGCAGAACCATTAGTCCCGGTTTGTGTCTCAAACCGGGACTAATGATCTGGCCCTATATATATGCACCCGGTCCTCCACTCTCTCCTGTTTTTTTCCTATGTGAGGTGGGTATAACTTTGTGCTAACTTTTTTTCTTCATATGCACTAGAGGTGTTCGGTGAAATGCCTGTTAGAGCGATGCCACTTGAGTTCACACAAGACAAAACATGATATGAGGTGCCAGAGCGACACTTAAGGTTTCTCCTCTTTGTTTTGAAGTGTCCTAAAAGGTTAGCAACTATTTTCTCGTTTTGACCGCGCGGTACTAATTTAAGCATCGTGATTGTGTTTGATATATATGCATGGTTGTATGATGCAGATGAGCCACCCATGGATGTACGGTGACCGACGCTCTGACGCTTACAGAGAAGGCGTGCGTTCTTTTCGCCTTGTGGCCGAGGCGAACAAGCGGCGGGATGGTTTTATGTGTTGTCCATGTGTTGAATGTCGGAATGAGCAGGCTCACACTTCCTCAAGAGTCATTCAGAGCCACCTGCTTCAGTCCGGTTTCATGTCCGGCTATAATGTTTGTACCAAGCACGGAGAAAGAGGGGTTATGATGGAAGACGACGATGAAGAAGAGAACGATGATGACAACTACCGATCTATATTCCCTGAATACGATGATACCGCAGTTGAAGATAATGAAGAAGAAGGGGGTGAAGAACGGGAACCAGATGAGCCTGTTGATGATTTTGGTCGGATCATTAGTGATGCAAGGCGAGACTGCGACACAGAAAAGGAGAGGTTGCAGTTTGAGCACATGTTACAGGACCACAACAAATTGCTGTACCCAACTTATGAAGATGGCCAGAAGAAGCTGGGTAACACACTGGAATTGTTGAAGTGGAAGGCAGAGACCGGTATGACTGACTCGGGATTTGAAAAGTTGCTGGTAATAATGAAGAATCTGCTTCCAAGAAATAACCAATTGCCCTCCAGTACGTATGAAGCAAAGAAACTTGTCTGCCCTCTAGGATTAGACGTGCAGAAGATACATGCATGCCCTAATGACTGCATCCTCTACCGCGGTGATAAGTACGAGAATATGGATAAATGTATGGTATGCACTGCATTGCGGTATAAGATCAGAAAAGATGACCCTGGTGATGTTGAGGGCGAGCCACCCAGAAAGAGGGTTCCTACCAAGGTGATGTGGTATGCTCCTATAATACCACGGTTGAAACGTTTGTTCAGAAATAAAGAGCATGCCAAGTTGTTGCGATGGCACATGGAAGACCGTAAGAAAGACGGGATGTTGAGGCACCCTGCTGATGGTCGGCAGTGGAGAAAAATCGAGAGAGACTTCCCGAACTTTGCTGGTGACGTAAGGAACTTATGGTTTGGTCTAAGTACCGATGGCATGAATCCTTTTGGGGAGCAGAACTGCAGTCACAGCACCTGGCCCGTGACTCTATGTATCTACAACCTTCCTCCTTGGTTGTGCATGAAGCGGAAGTTAATTATGATGCCAGTGCTCAAGGCCCAAAGCAACCCGGTAACGACATTGATGTGTACCTAAGGCCATTAGTTGATGAACTTCTACAGTTATGGGCCAAACCAGGTGTACATGTGTGGGATGAGCACAAACAGTAGGAATTTGACCTACAAGCGTTGCTGTTCGTAACCATCAATGATTGGCATGCTCTTAGTAACATTTCAGGACAGACGAACAAATGATACAATGCATGCACGCACTGTTTAGATGAGACTGAAAGTATATATCTGGATAAATGTAGAAAGAACGTGTACCCGTACAATCGTCATTTTCTCCGCCCAGTCATCTCTTAAAGAAGAAAGGCAAGCATTTCAATGGCAAGGCAGAAACCCGGACGAAGCCTGCCCCCCGTAGTGGTGCTGATGTATTTGGTATGGTCAAGGATTTGGATGTAATCTTTGGAAAGGGTCCTGGAGGACAACCTGTTCCGAAAGACGCCGACGGACATGCATCCATGTGGAAGAAGAAATCTATATTTTGGGAGCTACCCTATTGGAAAGTGCATGAGGTTCGCTCTGCAATCGACATGATGCACCTGACGAAGAATCTTTGCGTGAATATTCTAGGCTTCTTGGGCTTGTATGGGAAGTCAAAAGATACCTCGGCAGCACGGGAGGACCAGCAACATCATAAAGGACGAGACGGCGAGCATCCAGTGCAGTTTCAAGGGCTTGTCAGCTACGCTCTTACCAAAGAAGAGAAGGAAATCTTTTTTGAAGTCCTTTTCAGTATCAAGGTCCCGTCTGGCTTCTCGTCGAATATAAAGGGAATAGTAAATATGAAAGAGAAAAAATTTCAAAACCTAAAGTCTCATGACTGCCACGTGCTTATGACGCAATTGCTTCCGGTTGCATTGAGGGGAATTCTACCAGAAAATGTTCGACTAGCCATTGTGAAGGTATGTGCATTCCTCAATGCAATTTCTCAGAAGGTAATCGATCGAGAAAGTCTATCAGGGTTACAGATTGATGTGGTCCAATGTCTGGTCAGCTTCGAGTTGTTGTTCCTGCCATCCTTCTTCAATAGTATGACGCACCTCCTAGTTCACCTAGTCGAAGAGATTAGAATTCTCGGTCCTGTGTTTCTACACAATATGTTCCCCTTCGAGAGGTTCATGGGAGTCTTAAAGAAATATGTTCATAACCATGCTAGGCTAGAAGGAAGCATCTCCAAGGGCTATGGAACAGAGGAGGTCATTGAGTTTTGTGTTGACTTTCTTCCTGACCTTAAGCCGATTGGTGTTCCTGAATCTCGGTATGAGGGGAGGATGACTGGAAAAGGCACACTAGGAAGGAAATCAATGGTATGTAGGGACGAGTATTCTTTCACTCAAGCACACTACACAGTTCTACACAATTCCACCGTGGTGGCTCCGTATATCGAGAAACACAAGAATATTCTACGCTCCGAAAACCTGGGGAAGCCTGGAACCTTGATTAAAGGGGAACACGAGAAGAATTTTGGCAGTTGGTTGCAGACACATCTCATGAATAACACCACTGTTGGAGATGAGTTGTACTCGTTGGCCAGGTTACCATCTTCGACTATATATACTTTCCAAGGGTACGAGATAAATGGGAATACATTTTACGATCACCCAAGATAAAAAGAGCACCAACCAAAACAGTGGTGTCCGCTTTGATGCAACGGATGATAATGGGCAGAAGGACACATATTATGGGTACATAGAGGAGATATGGGAACTTGACTATGGACCTACTTTTAAGGTCCCTTTGTTTCGGTGCAAATGAGTCAAGCTGACAGGAGGCGGGGTACATGTAGACCAAAAGTACGGCATGACAACAGTGGATCTCAACAATCTTGCGTACATGGATGAACCATTCGTCCTAGCCAACGATGTGGCTCAGGTTTTCTATGTGAAGGACATGTCTACCAAACCGACAAAAAGGAAAGATAAGCAAAAGAATATAGAATACGATGAGCCAAAGCGCCACATAGTTCTTTCAGAGAAAAGAAACATCATAGGAGTGGATGACAAGACAGACATGTCAGAAGATTACAATAAGTTTCATGAAATTCCGCCCTTCAAAGTGAAAACTGACCCAAGCATCCTGTTAAATGATGAAGATTCTCCATGGTTACGGTGCAGAAGAAAACCACAACACTAGATGTTGGTGATGTGTAATAATATATTAAACCTTTTATTTGAGACATAAATCTATGTAATGTATTAAACCTTTTATTTGAGACATAAAGGTCCCCTTTCATGTAATACATCTTTCTCAATCAAACTAGACGTTGACGACCGGGTTCTGAGCCGCGGGAGGTGATCACCCAAAGAGAAGGAACCATCACAAGAGAAGGAACCCACAAACACTAAGGATACATAGCACAACTACATAGCACAACTAAAAATTAAGAAACATGCCTAATGTTGGAGTGATTCAGTCATGCTCCTAACATGCCTGGCCATAGTCGTAGTCGCTGGCACCGTCGTCGCTGTCGTCGTCGGGGTCGCCGTAGTCGAACCTTGAAGGTTGGGCACGCGTGGGCTGGATTTGAGGGTACCGCAGGCGGGGGTTGTTGTCGATCGTGTTATAGGCCATGACACTCTGGAGAGTCCGGTCGCGCCACCACAGCCGACGACCGGCCTCGTTGAAGTTCGAAGGAGGTGGGTCGTCCTCCTCGTGCCTGGCAAGCGCCCTCTCACGCCGATTGATGAAGAAGGCTTCCCAAGTCGGGATGTCAGTTGGGATTCCTCCACTGCTCTGGCGTGAGCTCGAGGTAGTAGTGGTTCGTGATGGCCATCCGGCGGTCCACACCTAGAGGAGGGACTGCACGCCCCGACGCCATCCAGCCGGTGGGACTGGCCCGGTGGGCAGGGGTAGTTCGAGGCGCAAAGCGCCTCCGCCTCCCTGGGGGTTAGAGGTATGGTGGAAGCCATGGGAGAGAGTGGAGAGAGGCGGCAGATATGAGTCTAGATGTGCTATGGCAACGACCAAGCCTACATATATATAGTGAGAAATGGCGGGAAGTCAGAGGAGGGAAGCGGTGGAAAAGGCGGGAAGAAAACGGGCAGGAAAAAATAAGGCGGGAAGAAATAAGGCGGGAAGAAACAGACCTTTAGTACCAGTTTCGCGCGAATTTTTTATCAACCGGGACTAAAGGGGCTTATTTTTCGTAATAAAATAAAAAAATGCGGTCGAAACCCGAAACCGGGACTAAAGGGGAACAAATATGACATTGATTTCCATGTTGAGATACATATGTGCGTCGAAACCCGAAACCCTAACGGTCGTCGTAGGATATTCTTACAGTAAACTTGCAATTTTAATTCATAAACAGGTTCTAATCTTTCTTGTGATTCCGTAGTCATATTATTTGCAATTTTCTGATTAGTAATTATTTTCTTATGAATTTATTACTCCAAAAACTCTAAACCCTAAACCTGAAACCCTAACCCTAAACCTTAAACCCAAAACTCTAAACCCTAAACCCGAAACCCGAAACCCTAACCCCTAACCCTAAACCCTAAACCTAAAACCCTAAACCCGAAACCCGAGCCCGCCCCGGTATACTTTGAATGCATCAGCAACAGATTGACGAACTTCGAGGAGCAGCGCGCCTGCAAGATCCTGTACTCGATATTACCGTCGTCCCATCTCAGCGGACAAGTAGCGTGGTTGAATCGGAGGTCCCTTCTGACGATGCACGTATGGTAGATGGCGGTCCCGGCTACCCCGTGGATGGAATCAAGGAGCAGGCATCTTGTGAGCTCCATCAGAAGGTAAAGAACCTATCCATCAAGGTGGCGGTCAGATGTGCTTTACCTTGTCCACCTGACGCACGCTGGCATGGCCGTGAGATTCCAGCTGGCTATGCTAAAGTTGCTGTGGATGAAATCGCAATGGGGTGGGACTCAATGGAGCTTGACATCCCTGGACCTGAAGGTGAGAGGACACTCGGAGAAGTACTGGGTGGTATCATTCTATGGGACAAGAACAACATCAAGCTTCCAGGCTGGACGCCAAAGCCAACACCGCCTCCAAGTCGTCGCATGTCACCTTCACCTCCATCACCTCCAAAAAGCCCACCCCATGACTACGACCACCACAGCCTGAGTCCATCTCGATCTCCGTCGCAGCCTCCGATTAGTACTAAACGACGCAGCAGCCCAAAACGACAAATGTCGCCCCTCCCAAGAGTACCTCATAAGAATCTTCCCATCAGACCTTACGATCGTACTGACGAGGAAACCGACATGATCGTAAAGGCCGAATGTGTTGCGCAGCTTCAAAAGAAGAAACCCGAGCCCGCCCCGGTATACACCGAGAAGCAAAAAGCGTATGCACTTTCTTTTCTGAACACAAAATCGCAATATGAATTGCACCATAAGCCAGATGACTATCGACGCACACTTCAGAAGGAAGTGAAGAAGAGCAAATCAAGTGGAAGTGCAAGCGGGAGCAAATCATCAGGTCAAAGTGCAACCGGGAAAAGAATGGACGTCCCCCAGCTCGAGAAACAGGCCAAAAAATCGATCCCACCCCTCCAGGTGTTATCCTATGACACTCCCAGAGGATATGGAAGAAGCTAAGAAGCTTGGCCGCTATGAATGTGATTTGTTGAGGAATTGCTAGGTGCCAGGGCGACAAGTTACCCAAGGCTCGGGTAGTCCCTACATATGTCCTGTGGAAGCCTCGTCACTTTGAGCAGTTCCAACAACTGCCAACACAAATGCGGAGTTTACATAACTAGTACTTGAAATCCATAAAGCAGGAGAGAATGATGATCGTGGCGAAAGTCCCACATGACTACTACTTCCGAGAAGAAGAGGTCCATGTTGAGTTTCCAGAACTCTTCCAGTTATACAGTTTCGACGCCCTCGACAAAAGTCTCATGAGTTGCTATTGTCTGTAAGTTGTTGAATTCATTGTCTATATATAAGTTATTCATTTTTTCAGTTGTTCAGTTCATTGCATATAATTATCCTCATTATATCCTTTTGTACTCTGTTATTATGCAGAATGAAGATCATGGAATGTAAAAGAAGGTCACTCTTTAGTGTTGGGTTCATTGACCCAGATAAAATACATTGTAAGACGCTAAAGGATAAACTCGAGGAGACACAGGAAAACCTTCTAAGGTTTCTAACAGAGCAACATTTCTGTGACCACATACTGTTTCCTTATAATTTCCGGTGAGGGTCTTACTATGTTGTACACATTCACTTTTTCTTACTCGATGTTAAATATAATTGATGAGTTACTGATGTATATATAAACATGTGCAGTTTCCACTGGATTCTCATGGACATTCCACTTGATAAGGGAAGAGATGAAGTCATGGACCCATCGAAGAGACCCCTGGAACAGTTTAGGGACATGCAGGACCTGCTCCAGAGGTAATTTCCATGCTATATCGGTCTCTTTATTTGATTTCCTGAGATATCACGTAATAAATAACTCATTCATTCATTTTCTTTGCCGGGCAGGGTTTGGAGCATGTTCAAGAGTAGGGTTAAGGGTTCCTTTAGTAAGGAGCTGACGTTTACTCCGGTCTCGGTAAGTAATACATGATATGTCCGCGCATCTCTTTACTTCTAGTTTCAAGACAATTATGATGCTAGATTATAATTTTGATTGAATTCTATTCTCGTAAAGTGCGCGAGGCAGCCACAGGGGACGAATCTATGTGGATTCTACGTTTGCGAGTTCATTCGCACGTTTTCCACTGAGCACAAAGATTATAGAGTCGATGTAAGCAATACATTCACAACATTATTTTATTACCGTCACTTTTTGTTATCATGATTGATATTCATATTGATCTCCTTTTCTTATATAGTTCGAGAGAATGCGGGATCAGCTCCTACCAGAGCAACGCGTACTAGGAATTTCTGAAGAACTGGCAGGATTCTTGATGAATGAGATGATAGATGACGCCGGGGAATTTAGCGTGAATAGGCGCTACCGATGATCCCCGATCGTGTAATTAAATCGTCGAATTGTGATCTCCATGTAACTGTCATGATCATGTATATATTTGTATGCTCGATCTTAAGAGAAGTTATCTTATGTATGCACGAACGTGTACGGTATGTGGTAGCGTAGAAAACTATTTTTGAAATGAAAAAGAGAAAAAAAGATACAAATTAAATTCTCTGTCGCGACAGAGAAAGTGTCTAAACTTCTGCCGCGGCAGATAACCATTTGTCCCGGTTCGTAATACGAACCGGGACTAATGGGGGGGCACCCAGCACCCGCAGAGACGGCCACGTGGATACCCATTGGTCTCGGATGGTAAGCGGTCCGGGACTAGTGGGGGGGCCTTTAGTCCCGCCCCTCCAGTCCCGGTTACCAGGACCGGGACTAAAACCCCTTACGGGCCGGGACTGGAGGCCCTTTTTCCACTAGTGGGATACACTTTGGCCACAATCCAAACACACCCTGAGTCGGGTTATGTCTCCTGGAAATCGTCAGGTTGCTATAGGATGCCATATTTGGTTGCTTCGGTGATAGAGTCATCGGCTTGACCGGTGTGAAACGTTTGGGATGGTGTGTGCCCATCGTCAATGTACATATCGGTCTTTGCTTAGTTTTACTTGATGAAAAGACAAAGCTTTTGCCGATTGTTCGAAAAAAGTATAAGATACTTCGGTGTGTCACAAGCAAAGGTGTATGATTTGAAAACATATAGTGTCAAAAATTTACATGTATCTTGTCCTTATCTTGAGCAAAAGCTCAGTGGTCAAACAACTATTTCAGCTTGAATGCTTGGCCCTTGTGTTTTAGTTGGGTGATAATGTATTACCCACTCTTAACGATATCACACTCTAGGCTACCCTCCACCATTAAACATTCAATATTTTGTACACGTTTGCCTACCTATTTTGGATGACCTCCTCAACTACAACTAAATTAATAACACAAGGTCCTACTGAGAACAAACTTAGCTCCTCCTGCTCTCAAAATTAATAAACCTGCATTACACCATTGTCCAAACTATATATATAACCTTCCCAAGATCATCATCACCACAACTCAAATTGTGAAAAGGGGATGACCAGCGTCGCGGTTTTGTCCCCAATCCCTCTACTTCGCTCCGTCAGCCGTGTCAAGGAGGGGTCAACTTTCCCGCGGGGGGGGGGGGGGGGGGTGGTGCAAGATCTCATATGCCTAGGCGGCGGCCCCGAAGGTGGACTGCATGCGTGACTCTACGGCGAAGCGACGTGGCGCTGCTGGTGATCTCTCTCTTCGGTCATGTGGATGATGAGGAGCGGACGGTGGGGGATCCTGGCGTTGCAGCGCTTTGGCTCTAATAGCTCCCAGATCATGTTTCGGAGGCCTACACCAGGGTTAGCAGGAGCCTCGATTTCTCGGGAGCCGTGCGAAGGCTTTTTCGCAAAAGCTCAGTGCTTCAGCGCCGACGGCTGCGATGCTTGTGGGTGTCGTGTCAGGGCTTCAGATGAAAACCCTTGACCGTCACGGTCGATGGCGGCGGCGTGGTGCGCCGTAACCCTGTTGGGGGCGTTGTCGTGGAGCTCCGAATCCACTAGGTCTCGTTCGGTGTCTTCGTGTTTTAGGTTATTTTGTATTCTTTTGTTTATCTTTGATTTGCGTTGTAAGAGAGTCTCCTTATCACCTTGTATATGTTCGGACTCGTTGTGGCTTTATTTGTAAGGCGAAAGCCTATTTCAAGAAACATATCTATAAATGTATAACAGACACAAGGTCCTACTGAAAGAACAAACTTACCTAGCTCCTCCTATTGTCAAAATTAATAAACCTGCATTGTTACAACATAGGGATGCAGGCCATATTTCCTTCCCAAGATCACCATCACCACAGCTCAAATTGTCAAAAGGATAGGAAAACCAGATCTTGATTCTCTTAATTGCTGCTCCTTGAAGCAACCCGGGCCGGGCAGCTGCTAGCAATCAGGTAGTTAGCCTGTTCCACCATGGCAACTCACCACATCGATCAGGGTTTGGTGCCCTGTAACCGCGACGACACTTACCCCCACAAACCCTACACCCACCTAGCTTACACCTCACTCTTCCTCGTCCTTCCCAACCAAAACATCTCGTTATAAGCCATGCACACCGGCTCTCCAGATCACTCAATCGCACGCAGCAGTGAGAGTTGCACTTCAGCGTCCTTCTCCTCCACGATTAATTGTAGCTACATCATGCAGGCCATGCAGAGACTTGTTGTGCTCCTTCTATCCGTGGCGATCACGGCGTCGGCGCAGGGCCCGGCGGTGGCGCCCGTCGCGCCCACCACGCCGGCGACCCCGGCAGCCCCGGCGCCGGCGGCAGGGACGACGAACATCACGGGGGTGCTGGCCAAGGCCGGGCAGTTCAACACCTTCATCCGGCTGCTGCAGTCGACCGGCGTGGCGGCGCAGCTCGACAGCCAGCTCAACAGCAGCTCCGGGAACGGCTTCACGGTGTTCGCGCCCACGGACAACGCCTTCACCTCGCTCGCCTCGGGAACGCTCAACTCGCTGTCGGACAGCCAGAAGAACGCGCTGATCCAGTACCACGTCCTCTCCACCGCCATCCCCATGTCGCAGTTCGACACCGTCAGCAACCCGCTCCGCACGCAGGCCGGGAGCAGCTCGCCGGGGGAGTACCCGCTCAACGTCACCTCCATGGGCAGCCAGCAGGTCAACATCTCCACCGGCGTCGTCAACGCCACCGTCGACAACACGCTCTACACCGGCGACCAGCTCGTCGTGTACCAGGTCAGCAAGGTGCTGCTGCCCATGGCCATCGCCGGGACCCCCGCGCCCGCTCCGGCGCCGTTGGCAGCGCTCACACCCAAGGGGAAGAAGACGCCGGCGGTGTCGTCGGGAGCGGACGCGCCCGAGGCCGAGGCGTCGTCAGACGTGTCGCCCGCGGCGCCGGCGAGGGTGGTCACCGGGGGTGGTGTCGCCGTGGTGCACGTTCTGGCCTTGCTGGCGTGGGTCTGGTGGGGCCTGTGATTGCGCCCGATGGGAGTCTGAGTCACTGAGTCGTACGTGAGGTCTCGATCCACATCGAACTTTTTTGCTCGCCTTTCCGAAGTTGTTGGCTATTTTTTGCTTGATTTGTTTTTTATTTCACACCGTTAATATCATTGTAATTGCTAGGGGTATGTAAAGTGTATATCCGTCATGGCAGTCACATTTCTATGTAATGCTATTCAATAAGTTGTATTTTTCTTTAGTTTTTATAAGATATGTGGTAATGTACACATTCATTTTTCTGATGAAGTTTGGAACGTGGAACTCATGAACCTTCATAAATGAAATCCGGTACTTGCAAACAAAATTATATTTTTGAGGGAACAAACCAAATTATATAACACCTTTGGTAATCCCTCCGACCCATATTAGTTGACTCGAATTTAGCTAGATTCGGACATATCTAGACATGTTTTAGTACTAGATACATCCGAATCTAGATAAATGCAAATCAACTAATATGGGTCGGAGGGAGTATGTAAAGTTGTTCTTGTGGGAATTTCTGTGTTTTACGCACATGAACAAAATAAGTTCTTAAAAATGGCAAAAACATGTTCATGCATGGCAAAAAGTGAGACTAAGGTTCGGTTTTTTCGTTGTGGCTTGTCCAGAAATGGTTTTATTCGGACCTCTCTAGGGAAAATAGGTTTATGAGAAATTCTAGTCCCCTTTTTCCAATTGCTAATTATTGAATTCATGATGCACTAGTCGACCATCTCAAAAGTCCGAACTAACAGAAAAGCTAGACATTATATTTCAACACTACCCTCACTCTACCCTATTTTTTAGTCCTTAGACAAGTGCATTCGAGTAGGCCGCGAAATCTTTTTTAATACTATATTAGAGGGATCTTGAACTTAGGACGTCGTTTCTAATATCATATTGAATTTATGTACTAGCCAACTATCCCAAAGTCTGAACTGCTGCAAAGATACCAAACAGTATATTTCAACACTATTTTCTCATCCCATTGCCTAAGTTGTATGAAAAAATATATAATGCATCTAGACTGAAATTGTGTCTAACTAACGGGTACTGTTTTATTCGTAGTATTTATCGTGGATTTGCGCAGAAATTGATTTCTCAATATCATTAAGTGTTAAAAATCACAATAGAAATATGGTGTCGTTGTTACTTGAGAAAACATCTCAAAAATTAATGTTCTAATATTTTATTACCAACTAAAGAGGTTAAAATAAAAGCAGGCACGTAGAATTTATCAGCATGTTTCATGCTCCTTACAATCATGAGTTCTAAAATGATTCAAATAATTTCTGCTACAGTGCCTTTTCTTGGTAGAGCAGTTTTGGATTATTCTATCCGTCTATCACAAATTCACAACCCACCATAAGAAATTGAGAAGATTTTTTTTTGAAACGAGCCAAAAGCTTTGTCTTTCATTGATATAGTAGAAAAAGAGCTGCCCGTTTACGAGGAAAACTGGCCGAAAACTGTTACAACACCACACGCCAGCCCCGAGGCTGCGCTCCTCACGGGTCGACGACCAACCAGGTCGACACCACACCTCAACGCAACAGGCGGAAGCGAAAGACCAGAGCCACCGCTCCAACTACCACGCCAGCCCCGGGGCCGCGCCCCGCCTTGTCGAAGACGAACCCGCCTCCGCCAAAAACCACCGAAACACACCACAGGCCCCCCAGTCTGGTGGACGTCCAAAGCGAGGCCCCAAGAGGCAAAGCGACACAAGAGCGCCGCCCACGCCCGATCCAGTGAGGGATCTAGGGTTTCCCCCGGAGAGCCCGGTTGGAGGAGCAAGGAACATTCGCTTCGATGACGACTTCAAGAAGAATGCAGCGCCCACGGGCGTCACCGTCGTCGGACCCGGCCACCGCCAGGACAAGGCTTTCGCCCAGCAAAGAGTCCTGAACCTCACGCCCTCCCAACAAGGACCGGTACAACCACCAAACCTCCCCTCCCCTGCCAAGCTTCTGACGATCATCAAGCAACCTTTCCGCCGCCATGCCTAGGCTCCCCGTCGCCGCGACGAAGGCCGCCATTTGGATCATCACTGCTGCCCTCGAGATAGTTACCGAAAAACAACCAGAGCGAACCTGGGCAGCCGCCACCGGGAAAGGGACCGAAGATCTCTGCCACCATGAAACCTCCCTGGCGGCCCAAATCGAGCCCCGGACGAGCCCTCCGACCACATGACGCCCTCCAAGCAACCCGTCCTCCGACCATACGCACATACGCGCCGCCGCTGCGCCATCCAGCCTCATCGCGCAGGCAGAGGGACCGTGGCCCGCTCAAGCCCATCTAGGCCCAGAAGGGTCCCTCCATTGCTGAGAGCTCCGAGCGCTGCCAGCACCAACTCCTCCACCGCGAGAAGCACCGCACAACCGGAGCAGACCAACGCCACTGCCACCCGCCGCGCCGCCGCCCCTGCGCCGGAGCAAAGCTCTAGCAGCTCGCGCCGCCGCAACACAGGACCTCCATCCACCCCGCAGGCGCCGTGCCACTAGAACCGCCTGCCTCGCCCCACACCTCCAGGCCGCGCCGCCGCGAGCCCCCGAAATCCCGACGTGAGGCCGCCCTCTCTGAGACCAGCATAGCAGCGAGTGGAGGAGCAGGCGGGGGCGGCGGCGTGGGTTAGCCCCTCGGTCGCCGGAGGAGGCGACGCGAGGAGTGGAACCGTCAGACTATGAGAATGTGCAAATTGAGAAGAATGAACAAGGAAGAAAAATTCAGGCTGAAAAACCAATGCACTAGCGTGCAACTTTACAGTGAGTTCTTAATTTACAACCAGTCTGTCAGCTAAAGAAGACGGAGAAGTAACACAAATTAATTAATACTCCCTCCGTTTCAAAATATAAGATGTTTTAGAATTGTGAAAGGAGTGTATGTAGTCCCTTTTAGTGTCTAGGTTCACTCCAAACCTAGATGAACCTACATACTAAAAGGGGTCTAGATACACTCCATTTACAAAACTAAAACATCTTATATTTTGAAACGGAGGGAGTAGTAAGGAACCAGTCACCATTAACTAGCAGCAAGAAACAAACCTTTTAAACTATGACACAATGTTCACGATCATGACCTGCACAGCCTGAACTGAACAAATCTTAAGTCTGAACACTAGCAGATTCTGCTACAACTGAAGAATAGCATGGGTGGTACTACCAACTTGTAAAACCCATTGTAGAGATAAATTTTTGGATGCCAATGCAGAATGACACCAGCACAACAAGTGTGATTATACACGAAATAACCAATTTTGATTTCTGAGCTGCATAGCTTGAACTGCACTGGACACACTTCGAAGTCTGGATACATTAGCAGATTGTGCGAAACCGGACAGTGCAATTTATTTGGTTCTTCAGAACCGGAAGCCACAAAAGTTCGTCATCTGACACAATCGGCAGTGAAATCCCCGTGATGTGCACGGAGTACGAGCGGCTAGTTAGGGCATCTCCACCGGACCCGACCGAACCTGCCGGGCGCATCCAAACGCGTCCGCGTGGACGTGTGAGGCGTGCGCGGTATCCCAGCGGCTCGACTCATCCGTCCCGACGCGTCCAGCTCGATCCATCGGTGCATCTAATTTGCGTGACCACCTGGTTGGCACAGACACGGGCGGGTCGTGGGCGTGTCCTCCCCGTTGGTGCCTCTGGCCCACCCGCCAGCCATCGCGGCGTTGGTCCAGACGCGCGCAGCGGCATCGACTCAGACGCAACCGGGGCGGCGATTCAGAGTGGCAGAAGGCTGACCGGTGGCAGCCTGCGCCATCAATGACGACGAGATGGTACACTGACTGACTGGACACTTCAATGCCGTCGCTTCGGCCTCCGCGCCGGCATCCGATGTCGGGTCTTTTTAACTGGCCGTATGTGGCAAGTTTCTCCCACACTATACATTTCTCTCCTCTTCCCCTTTCTGTTCTCCACTACTACTTGTAGCTAGCGATGGCTGGCGGCGAGGGATCGACGGGAGGGCGTGACGGCCGTGGACGTCGAGGGGGGCGCCGAGGACGCGGCCAAGTCAGCACGCCACCATGCTCTCCCTCGACGCCGTTGTCGCCCGACGAGGTCGACCCAGCCATCCAGTTCGCCGTGGCCATCCACGCCGGTATGCCGAGTGATAGGCTGCTCCTGCCCCGCACATTCGTGACTCTGGTCGGTGACTAGCTGCCCCCGATTATCATCCTGTCATGCGGGCGAACGGTCTCAGGACCAGCAGGTACTCGGTCGCTCTGCAATTCGACCACCTCGGCAATGGCTGGGAGTGCTTCGCCCGTACGCACAAGATCGAAGCGGGCAACATCCTCGTCTTCAAGTAAGACGGTGAAGGAAGGCTCGGCGTCAGCGTCTTCGATGACAGCATGTGCCGGAGACGGTACCACCCGATCTCCGACTCCAACTCCGACACCGACGAGTAGGTTTAGGCTGTGCGCGCGCCATGTACCATGTATCGATGTAGGCATTGGCCACACTTGCAATGAAAAGCTATATTTAAGCCCTAAATTACATAATTAAATGAAGAACTTTTGTTACAAGCGTACCACAGGCACACATAAACTACATAACTAAACGGATCAAAGACACCATTCATCATTTCTAGGCGATTGTCGCGGCCTCTAGATCGGCGACGAGGAAGGCCAGGCATGGCAGCGTGGGGAGGAGGGTTTCTGGTTCGTACCTACATCGGCCGGCCTCCCCTTTTTATGGACGCGCCTGGACGCGGCGGGAATTGGCCGGGAAGAGGCAGGAAACGACTGGAAAAAAGTCGGCAGGCGGCGGGGTGGCGGGAACGAACTGGATATACACTGGCGCCGACGTCGGTGACAGGCTCTTTTGGAGGCGTGGACATTTGGATCGCGCCGCTGGACGCGATCGTCCGGACAGACCGGATCGCGGCCCCAAAATGACTGGGGAACGATTCAAATGGATAGAAACGGACCGTTTCGGATGACCTTAGTGTGTAGTATTGGAGTTCGTCCGACGGGGGAGCTGGTCAGCAGCTGCTGGTCCCACGGAGGGGCCGCTTTGGCGGAGACAGGTGCGCACAAGGTCCTCGTCCGGCTGCCGGCGACAAGACACGTTTTTTTTTGTGGCAGACATCACACACGACATGGGAGGCGTGGCCACACGTAGCGGCGTCGCGAGCTCCCGCCAGAGTTGCCTTAAAATTGTTAAGAAATTGTGTTCTTATACAGAAAAGAGGAATGCACGGATGAGCATACTACACATAAAATTGTTACTCCCAGCAGGGAGTGCTTACAGAAGTGGAATCAACTTCTCTCGGGCGAACAGAATATGTGGTGCTTCTAGGATGGTAGCAGCTCGCAGTGCACGATGGTGGTATTCCTAGTCCACCAACCCGCGAGTAGCGACTAGCGAGGAGAAGGGAAAACCACGGGCCACCGTCTCCACCCGAAACCACCCGACCCGAGCCAGCCACCAGCCAACCAGTCTGCGCCGCACTCGCGCTGGTGATGCATGGAGCCGCCAAGCCCCCTTTTTTTGCCTTCGCTCCCAAGGAAGCGACCGACGTCAAGTTGCTCCCCGAGGAACCGCGCGTCCGTCCAGAAACGTGATGGGGGAACTCGACGAGCCGACGTACCTCCGAGGGGCGATGCAGCCAACTGCGCGGCGGCTAAAGATCGTCAGAGCCCTATACTCATCACCCGTCTCCCGTGGCTCACTGCCGACCACCAACATATTCCTAGTTTTCTTTTGAAGAAAGATTCGTGGACAAGATTTGCGTTCGGAAGAGTCCACAGCTGTTCTGCCGCCACAGGCCTCCACTTGCAAGGTGCAACTACTTTTATTAGGCAAGTAGATGTAGATTCGAAACTAAATAATACTAGTTATACCATGCTACAAATTATTACTCTCATTTCGTATCTAGACAAATTTAAAAATATTAATATGCAACGGAGGGAGTAGAATCTTGCTAAAAAAATATAAGTCATCATTAGCGAGCTCTAGTGCGCTCGTTCTTTGGTGTCTCAGCACGACGACTTCCCGTTAGTCTATTATAACAAGCTCTATTACGATAAGATTTGTGTGACTCCGATGATAGAAGGGTAAGGACGACGGCGCACCATCGGCTCGTGCTAATATTTGTAGTCATCGCTAGGTGGTTTATGGATCTATTTGTAATGTTTATTACTTTTAGATTCTTGGTACTACGGTTGATAATTATTAATAAAATGTTGGAATTTCACACAAAAAAGTCATTGGTCCTTATTTAGATGAAGTTTTTTTATTGCCTAATCTAAAATTTACCACCAATTCGGCCGATAATACATGAAAAACAATTCCATACAAATATACGGTTGGTAAAATTCCGTACTACATATCCCGTGTTTTGTTATTCAACGTGAAATATGGAAATGTGACATGTATACATGGACGGAGCAAATAATTGAGATCAATGTCGAAATGGCCTCATAATTGAAAAGAAATTACAAATCCGGTTTTGAGCGTGGCGGAAAAACTACCACTCCGACACGTAGGCATGTTATTATTACATCCATACACACGACGCTAGAGAACAAATAGAAGACGAAACAATGACTTAATGGAAAAAAAGACTATGCCCATTACTTGTATGCCATTTTCATCGAATCCAACCAGCGAATGATAGTTTAGAGGTAGGATTACTCTTTAGCTTTAAGATCAAATACATTCTGGACTGAGGAGAAAAAAAAAGGCTTGTCTCGCTCGTCCCCAGCGAGCGACGGGGCGAGCCCGGCGGCGCTGTCCTCCCTCCCTCCGTCCTCCCCCTCACCTTCCAACCTCTCGTCGCCGTCGGCGCGTGCCACCGGGCTAAGCCCGTGCGGTGCCGGCGGCGGCAGGCTTTCTTTTCCTAGCGGCGGCGGTGGAGGTGCTGGACTCTGCGGCCAGCGGCAACGGGCCTGGTGGTTTGACGGGGGGCGGTAAGTCGGAGCGATGATGGGAAGGGCTTTGCCGATGCTGCGTGGAGGTGGGCCGCTCGGCATGGACGGCGACGGAGGAGCTGTAGGTGATCCCGGCGGTGGCCCTTGCAGGGCCCGATCTGGGCCAGGCGAGGCCTAGCTGGGACCCTTCGTCACCCGCGGGTGGTAGGCTTCTTCTCCGGGCCTAGGATACTGGATCTAGACCGGGCGGGCCTGAATTTGGTGGTCACCCGATATCCGTGCTCGGGGGGTCTCATGGGCAGCACGGAGATGTTGTGTTCGCCATGCTCGTCCCTTCGCGCCCTTGCAGACCCAGGTGGTGTTTCTCAGACCGATGGTGGTCCGGTAGTCCCGGGTGAGTGCGGTGGTGACGGTGCTGCTACTTGGCGGCAGGGAGTGATGGTGGCAGTTGATCCCTGGTGGACGGTTCAGTAGGGGCTTGTGTGGGGTTGGCGTGGATGACAGTTCCCTTGCTGCAGCGCGGTGGCGAGGCTTCACGGGCCCTGGGGGCTCGGCCGAGCTAGGAGGGCCTGGTTTTCCCTGCGGCTGTATCCGGTCGACTACCGCCTTCTGGTGTTGGAGGTAGTTCCTTCCGGTGCATTGTTGTCCCAGCAACCCTCCCGAAGCTTCCTCTTTTCTGTCCTACCGGCCTTGCTTTGTGGCTCACGGTGCGACGACTGCAAGACCGTGGTGGCGTGCGTTGGCGGGCGGCGAGCATAGTGGAGCACTGCGAAGCATCCGGGAGGGTGGTTTTTTTGAGGGGTCGAGAGAAATCCTTGTTGTCTTGACACCGACGCGGTGACGCCTCATGGTGTCACCGTCCTTCCTGGAGGGTGTCAGGTGTACCTCTTTCCTACCTCCTGGAGCGTACCGGGGGAACCCTAGGACCTGTCCGGGCAGCAGCATCGTCATCGTCGCTTTCCTTCTTGGAGTTGTTGCTTGGTGCGTGGCACTTCGAAGTGCTAGGAAAGTGGTGGAACTTAGATGGACGGCCCAAAGGGTCATTCTCGTTTTTGTCAAGCCAGTGTTATCGGCTTTGCTTTCTTTTCTTTTCCTTTCTTTTTCGGTTTTTGTTGTTTCTTTTGGGCGATGTGCTGTCTGGTCCAGCAGCGGTCTCAAATGGTTGCTATATTTATATAGCTGGGCGCATGCCTGTTTCTAGGAGGAATGATAGATCAAGAGTTTTGACGCTACAGTACATATCGCTGATGTTGGGTGAAAGACAATTGGTTACATGGCTACGATAAAAACGACCCTTAGAGCATCTCCACTCGCCCCTACCCCCCATACGGGTCCGGCGCGGCCTGATTTTGGCCCGTATGGGGGCGCCGGATTGGTTCACGATTTGGAGGGCTCCCAGTCGTACGCCCATAACAATATGGATTTTTTTCGGCGGTTTATTATTACACGGAAACTGAAACTAGTCGTAATCCTGCTTATACCTGTAGTACACGGCTTCGGGGTCCTGGGCATCCTTGTCGTCATCATCGCTGCTTGGAGCGCGCTGCTGGAACCTGAGTCCTTTTGCGGTTTGATGCGGGTAACGTAGGTCGTCGATCAGCATAGACCGATGGCCGCAGTTGCTGTAGCAGCCTACTGCGTCGTCCTCAGCATGATCCAAAGAGGTGTGCATGGCCGCGTGCTAGCCCGGGAACTCCTCAAGGTCGCCAGTGCGTCCAAGATGGGGCCTCTATAGCGTATTTCGGTGGCACCTGTCACTCCGACCTCGGAGGCTGGCACCCGGAGGTGGGGTGCCCCGACTGGTGACATAGGCGCTGCTAGCGCCTCTGCTGGGGCTCTGTGGAGGCTAAAGATGTGGGTACCGCAGGCAAGGGTGATCTCCTTCAGCGATGTGGCGCATCACACCAGCGAGTGTCCGGTTCGATCACCACAAACATCGGCCGGCTTCGTTGTGGTTGACCGGAGGAGGGTCGCCGCCCTCGTACCTAGCGAGCTCTCTTTCCCGCCGATTGGCGAAGAAGGCGGTCTAGGTCACGGTGTTCTCGGGGCACCAATTGGGATCTATCCAATTCTCCGGTGTGAGCTTGAGATAGTAGTGACTCGTGATGGCCACCCGACGGGCGGAACCGCAAGTCACAGGAGGGACGAGCATCCCTCTGGTGCTCGGCGTCCAGTCGAAGGGCAGCCGGTAGCCCGGTGGGCATGGGTAGGTCTGAAGGGAATATGCCCGAGAGGCAATAATAACGTGGTTATTATCTTATTCTATGTTTATGATAAATGTTTATTTTACATGCTAGAATTGTATTGATCGGAAACATCAATACATGTGTGTTTAATAAACAAAAAGGGTTCCTAGTTATGCCTCTCTTATAGACTAGCTTGTTGATTAACAAGATGATCAAGGTTTCCTGATCATGGACATTGGATGTTGTTAATAACAAGGTCACACCATTGGTGGAATGATGTAACATTCATCCGAAGTATAGCATTACGATCAAAGTCATTGTGTTTATATTGCTATAACATCATACAAAGTAATATTTATCCTTAGACCATGAGATCATGTTAATTGCTAACACCAGAAGAGTATCTTGATAACATCAAACATCACCGTAAGTCAGGTGACTATAAAGGTGGGTTCAAGATCACAAGGTGTTATGTTGAGGCTCATGGATCAAGAATGGGATTTATCCATCCCGATGACGGATAGATATACTCTGGGCACTCTCGGTGATATCACATTGAAATAGCTTGCAAGCAAGTGATGTGATCACTAGAATGTTATATCACGGGAACGAGAAAAGAGTGCATGTCGGTAACGAGATCAAACTAGGTATGGAGATACCAATGATCGAATCTCGGACATGTAATATATCACGGGACAAAGGGATTTAGTTACTAGCGTTAAAGGTTCTCACGATCACAGAAGTCATCGTTGAGTATGCAGGAGTCAGTATGGATCTCCAGGTCCCGCTTCTGATTATTGATCTGAGAGGAGTCTCAATCATGTCTGCATTATTCGCGAACTATAGGGTGACACACTTAAGGGTTGTCGGACACCATTTAGGAGCACATATGTTCCAGACAAAAGGTTTGCAAAGCACAGGAAATGTTTCGATAGAAACAAGAATTGTTTCGATAGAAACCGGAATTGTTTCGGGTGAAATTGAAGAAAGTGGTTCTGCATGTGATATTGAAATGTTGCAAGGGGTTTTATGTTAATGTTTGTTAATTAAAGTAATTAACAAAATTCTGAATAAAATAAATAAAAGAGTTTTATTAATTGAGAGTTGTATTTAATTTGGTGGAAATTAAATACATGTGAGTGGGATTTTGGATGGAGGCCATGCTTATGTGAGTGGAGGTTCACCACATGAATGAAGGAGGGGAAGAGTCCCCCCCCCTCATGCGCCGGCTATGGAAGGGGAGGGGTCTCCCTCCCTCCTATATAAAGCCCCCCTCTCCCCTCTCACAAAACACACCTCCTCGTGAAGGATCTCTCTCCCCCTCTAGATATTCCCCATGGTCTCGGATTAGCGAGATACATGTTCCCAGTGGCCTTATGCGGAAGGAGTTGTTGCTTCCGCTGATTCGCTGGGCGAGGAGGTGGAGGTTGTCCGTGGCTTGAGCGTGTGTGCGAGGACGGATCGCTGCTGATTTGCGGCGCTCGGACTTCCTGCGATCTTGAGATCGGCAAGCGTACGACTACATCAACCACGAGTTCCTACTCGTTAACAAAACTCGTTGTCTTCGAGGGTAAGTTCTCCATGGATGTATGTCCACCCGTTGCTCTGTATCTAGTAGATAGATCTTGGCGTATAGTTCTCATCGTAGGAAAAATTTTGTTTTCTATGTTGCGGACCCAACAGTGGTATCAGAGCCTGATCTATGCGTAGGTGCTTTGCACGGGTAGTACACATATGTTTATATGTGGGCGATGATGATCATGTTATTGCATCTTCTATGTACTTTGGATATTGGTGGCATAGTGGGATGAAGCGGCCCGGACCAACCTTACATGTCATCGTACATGAGACCGGTTCCACGACTGACATGCAACTAGTTTTGCATAAGTGGCTAGCGGATGTCTGTCTCTCCTACTATAGTCAATATCTGATTTACAACGAGTTGCTAATAACTTGGTTATCCTCGTTGTGGTTCATGTTCGTAGGTAAACGGTTCTATCTCCGAAATCCCTAAGCCACGTAAAACTTGCAATTGATAAATTAGTAGTTTAGATCGTTGCTGGGCTAGTGTCTTGATATGGTATTGTTGTAAGTAGATGTATGATAGATACTCTTACAACTCACTTAACGTGTAAGTTCCATAGACCTTGGCCTTACACACAAAGGAATGATAGAGATCATACCACGATGCAAATGATAGAGATCAAATGCATGGACCATATCTCACTTCACACATTAGATGTTAGCATCTTATATTGCTAGTTTGGCGCTTTTGGTAGCATTATAAGATGATCCCTCATTTAGATATCAAGATAAAATGTGTTCTTCCTTAAGTATGCACCGTTTTGTGGATCGTGTTTTGAGGCATCACGTGATGATCGGGTGTTCTCGACTCTACGCTTTCATACAACGGGTGTAAGACAGTTTTACACACGCGAATACTAAGGTTCTTACTTGACGAGCCTAGCATGTACAGACATGGCCTCGGAACACGGACCGAAAGGTTAAGCATGAGTCATATTGTTGATATGATGCCCATATAGATGCTCGCCTTTGAAGCTACACCGACTCACGTGATGATTGGACTTGGTGTAGTGGATTTGGTTCATGTAATCACCAAAAAGGCACGAGGGATGTCGTTTTTGAGTGGGAGTTCATTTCTAATTTGGATTAGTCGAACCAAATTTGTCATAAATTAAATCAAAGTGAATTTGCATAGTTTGTTGTAGTCATTGGCATTCGTTTTCTACCTTATGCTTAGTTTTTATTTGAGATAATAGAACTATAGAATTCTGGATATTTACTTTCTGATGGTATCGTATTGTTTCGAATGTCAATTTAAAGTTTATAAGTCCTATTGCAAACTTTCAACAAACTCTATTTACTCCATGAAGTTTAATAAGTAGTATTAAATCAAGAGTAAGAATTCCAATGTTAGTATCTAAAGTATCATGTTTGCCTCCATGATTATTGATATTCAAAAAGTTGTTTTAATGTCAAGATTATATTGGAGCTGAAAATTGTTTCAGAAACCATCATGTGTGAAAGATATTGTGATATCTGAAACAATGTTTTTTGGTTGCATCATGATAGAGTATAATTTAGCAAAATACATGTTCTCATATTGTATGAGAATTTGTGAAGGATGGAGATGCTAGGCATCCGAATCTACCAAAAAGGTTTTGGGAACGATATTATACTGTGATTCTTCCTTATAGGCTATAGTAGCTTGATCATGAAAGTTGTCATGATAAGGATGAATAGAAGATGTAAGTAAAATGTTTACTACACTAATAGATTACTAAAGAATGGATTTTTGAAAGAACACCAAACATTTGATGATGGTGATCCACTTCAAAGTGCAAGTCCAAAGGTATTAGTATTTGACTATATAAGCTTTGTACCATGTGTCATGTTGATGACACCACTATTGATGTTGATAGATTCTTTTAAAAGAAAAGGAATTGCTGAAAGAGAATCTATAAAATATTTGGCAGAAAATAAAAGGTTGGAGATGTCCAACTTAGGTATATAGAAGATATACATGTTATGGCTATATTCCTTGCTTGTTAAACAATGTGGTTCTTAGGTATTGGATACCGAATTGGTTGGTATGAAGTGTCATACAGGACAACGCAATTCATGAACTACAATGGCCTAAGTAACCAGCAAGAGAATGAGTGATGATGTTCATCGAAAACAAATAAAGTGTTATTGTGTTTTTCGTTGTCATCAAACCAAGCCTTCAAGATTTGTTTAAATAATTGTTATTTTGTTCCGGTATCATGAGAACAATGGCTGTTCAAATAATTACCGTATTCCATAAAGGATGGATGAACTTTTACAAGTCTAGTTGGAGAAATCACATCCATAAACACTATTGCTAAAATGTCATAAGACAAATGATTGAAAGATCACTTATGAAGTGACATCGTTTAAATTATATTTGAAAGAAAACATGAAGAAACTCCATGTTGATGGATTTAGAGTCTTTGATTTTGATCAATTGACGCATGTGAGACTTTCCTCGAGATAATTGAAACTCCATCCATAGGCCAGAGAGGAACGGATGACTAGCTTATTGGAAATTGTGCATGCTGATGTGCATAGTCCATTATGTGTAGCCATATGCGATGGATCTTTTTGCTTCTTCATATGCTTTCTCCGAAAATCTGAGTGAATATATCTGTATATTTACTTAATAAGGAAGAAGTATGAAACATTTGAAAATTGTTCAAAGACTTTCAAGATAAAGTGGAAAATCATTGTAACAAGAAAATAAAGAGTTTATGATTCGATCATATAGGAAGATATTTGAGTTACATGTTTAGCAAAAACACCTAAGACTTGAGGAATTGTTCCATGATTTGTGTTCCCGATAAACCATTTGAGTATGGCATATTCGAGAGATAAAATCAAAGCATGTTTTACATTGTAAGATCAAGGGTGTAATTTATAAAACTGCCATTATGTTTTAAGGATTTAAAATTTAGAGACTACCGCTTTTTCTCTAATTAGAGCACCATCGTGATCCTTTGAAATGACACCATATGAGTTATGGTTTGGGATAAAACCAATTGTCTTTTCTTAAATTTTGGTATGCTATGCATAAGTAAAATGTTTACAAACAAAGTCAGATAAGCACGTCTTTGTAGGTTATCCCAAAGAATTTGTTGGGAATTTCTCCATAACACCGAGGACAAAAGAGTTTGTTACTTGGAATGTCAAGTTTCTTGAGAAGAAATTTTTCGTGAAAAGTTAAGTGGGAGGACAATAGAACTTTGATAAGGTTGTTGAACCTTAGCTATATGTGCTAAGTAGCACAGCGCCGGAAAGTGTCCCGGTGGCGGCCACAATGCTCATGGCTCTCGTGGTTACAAAAGGTGTGATCTCGGAGATTAGAGTTCCTATAGAACCGTGTGGGTCGGTAAGAATCAAATAGTAAGATTCGATAAGCAAGTCGTTATTGTTTTGACAATGATGAACCGACTACATGCAAAGAAGCGATGATGGGCCTGACTCCATAAAATGACTAGAAGTCATAGAATCCGTGATAGTATCCATACGAGAAAACAAGTTTACGAACTTGGAAGACCCTCTGTTAAGGCGTGAAGCCTATCGGTCGTGTTTGGATCTATAAAGAAATAATACATGGATGTTTAACATCTATGAAATAGTCGACATGTCGGAAAGAAGTTTACGACAATGTTCAAGGAGTTGACTATGACAAGATTTGATCCTTCATAGCGATATATATAGTCTTGACGGATTAATGTAGCAACCACTACATATAATTTGGTATATGGTAGTTGAATAAACAAAACAAGGTTCTTCTAATAGAACGGTCACATAGGAGATGTACATGACATGGTCCGAAGGATTTTGTTAATTCAAAGGGTGCTAAAAGGGCATGTAAACTTCAATAGTTGAAGTAAGCATAGCGGAGTTGGAATCTTCACCATGATGAAACTGTTAAAAGAGTTTAAATTCATCGGAGATGATGAAGATGCTTGCATTTGCAAGAAATTAAGTGGGAGCACTGAGACATATTTCTAATACATTATGTAGAGGACATATTGTTGATTGGAAATGATGTATCTTGTATTGACACAAGTTAAGAATTTCATTAAAATAAGATTTCGATGAAAGACTTGGGCAAACCCAGAATATTAGGCATCAATATCTATATGGATAGATTAAGGCGCTAATATGGTTGTGCCAGACATACATATATGAGATATTGAAAGGGTTCAATATGGAAACAACAAGAAAGGTTCTTGCTGCATGGAAAGGATTGTATCAAAATTCAAGTGTTTCAACACTTGGTGAGTAAAATCACATGAAGATTTTGATCGATTATACCATGATATGTATATATCCAGAATGTCCTATGCTCTAAATGTTATGAGCATATACCAGAATGATTTATAAGATGATCATTGGACAATAGTAAAGATATTCTTATGAGCTTTGGAAGAACTAAGAATATATAATGTATAAGTGACAAATAGTTAAAGGGAGTTCATTGTAAAGTGTTACATTGATACTAGTTTTGTCACAAGATACAAATTAAATTTATCTCAATTTAGACTATGGGTGGCACAATGTAATGGAAAGGATGCTCCATGATGGATTTGGATGAGTTCCAAAGTTGAGACATTGTGACAGATACTACAACAAAAGGCTAAGTATATGACTGCTATAGTAGCAGCAAAGGAGGGCATTTGTGTTAAATAGTTTGTTATCAAACTAGGTTTGGTTCAAAGTGGGCTAATACTATGAAGATATATTGTGTGACAATAATATCAACATATTTTGAGCCGAACGAACTAAAGGTCTCACCAAAGGACCAAATCTATACAATGCCATCTCATTTGAGAATGAGTGATGCGTGAACGCAGAGACATGCAAATACACACGGACCTGAAACTGTCGGATCCGGAGACTATGTTAACCACTAGCAATAGCATATATGCAACACCGTAAAGCCATAGGTGTTCAATACATAAAGTTTTTCAAACTAGATTATTGACTCTAGTGCAAGTGGGAGATCAAGGAATATGCCGAGAGGCAATAATAAAGTGGTTATTATCTTATTCCATGTTTATGATAAATGTTTATTTTACATGCTAGAATTGTATTGATCGAAACATCAATACATGTGTTTAATAAACAAAAAGGGTTCCTAGTTATGCCTCTCTTATAGACTAGCTTGTTGATTAACAAGATGATCAAGGTTTCCTGATCATGGACATTGGATGTTGTTAATAACAAGGTCACACCATTGGTGGAATGATGTGATGAACATTCATCCGAAGTATATCATTACAATCAAAGTCATTGTGTTTATATTGCTATAACATCATACGAAGTAATCTTTATCCTTAGACCATGAGATCATGTTAATTGCTAACACCGGAAGAGTATCTTGATAACATCAAACGTCACACCGTACGAGGTGACTATAAAGGTGGGTTCGATTACGAAGGTGTTATGTTGAGGCTCATGGATCAAGAGTGGGATTTGTCCATCCCGATGACGGATAGATATACTCTGGGCCCTCTCGGTGATATAACATTGAAATAGCTTGCAAGCAAGTGATGTGATCACTAGAATGTTATATCACAGGAACGAGAAAAGAGTGCATGTCGGTAACGAGATCAAACTAGGTATGGAGATACCAATGATCGAATCTCGGACATGTAATATATCGCGGGACAAAGGGATTTAGTTACTAGCGTTAAAGGTTCTCACGATCACAGAAGTCATCGTTGAGTATGCAGGAGTCAGTATGGATCTCCAGGTCCCGCTTTTGATTATTGATCTGAGAGGAGTCTCAATCATGTCTGCATTATTCGCGAACCGTAGGGTGACACACTTAAGGGTTGCCGGACACTATTTAGGAGCACATATGTTCCAGGCAAAAGGTTTGCAAAGCGCAGGAAATGTTTCGATAGAAACAGGAATTGTTTCGATAGAAACCGGAATTGTTTCGGGTGAAATGGAAGAAAGTGGTTCTGCATGTGATATTGAAATGTTGCACGGGGTTTTATGTGAATGTTTGTTAATTAAAGTAATTAACAAAATTCTGAATAAAATAAATAAAAGAGTTTTATTAATTGAGAGTTGAATTTAATTTGGTGGAAATTAAATACATGTGAGTGGGATTTTGGATGGAGTCCATGTTTATGTGAGTGGAGGTTCACCACATGAATGAAGGAGGGGAAGAGTCCCCCCCCTCATGCGCCGGCTATGGAAGGGGAGGGGTCTCCATCCCTCCTATATAAAGCCCCCCTCTCCCCTCTCACAAAACACACCTCCTCGTGAAGGATCTCTCTCCCCCTCTAGATATTCCCCCATGGTCTCGGATTAGCGAGATACATGTTCCCGGTGGCCTTGCGTCTGGAAGGAGTTGTTGCTTCCGCTGATTCACTGGAGCGAGGAGGTGGAGGTTGTCCGGTGGCTTGAACGTGTGTGCGAGGACGGATGCGCTGCTGATTTGCGGCGCTCGGACTTCCACACGATCTTGAGATCGGCAAGCGTACGACTACATCAACCACGAGTTCCTACTCGTTAACAAAACTCGTTGTCTTCGAGGGTAAGTTCTCCATGGATGTATGTCCACCCGTTGCTCTGTATCTAGTAGATAGATCTTGGCGTATAGTTCTCATCTTAGGAAAAATTTTGTTTTCTATGTTGCGGACCCAACAGTGGTATCAGAGCCTGATCTATGCGTAGGTGCTTTGCACGGGTAGTACACATATGTTTATATGTGGGCGATGATGATCATGTTATTGCATCTTCTATGTACTTTGGATATTGGTGGCATAGTGGGATGAAGCGGCCCGGACCAACCTTACATGTCATCGTACATGAGACCGGTTCCACGACTGACATGCAACTAGTTTTGCATAAGTGGCTAGCGGGTGTCTGTCTCTCCTACTATAGTCAATATCTGATTTACAACGAGTTGCTAATAACTTGGTTATCCTCGTTGTGGTTCATGTTCGTAGGTAAGAACGGTTCTATCTCCGAAATCCCTAAGCCACGTAAAACTTGCAATTGATAAATTAGAGGCGTCTAGTTTAGATCGTTGTTGGGCTAGTGTCTTGATATGGTATTGTTGTAAGTAGATGTATGATAGATACTCTTACAACTCACTTAACGTGTAAGTTCCATAGACCTTGGCCTTACACACAAAGGAATGATAGAGATCATACCACGATGCAAATGATAGAGATCAAATGCATGGACCATATCACCTCACTTCACACATTAGATGTTAGCATCTTATATTGCTAGTTTGGCGCTTTTGGTAGCATTATAAGATGATCCCTCATTTAGATATCAAGATAAAATGTGTTCTTCCTTAAGTATGCACCGTTTTGTGGATCGTGTTTTGAGGCATCACGTGATGATCGGGTGTTCTCGACTCTACGCTTTCATACAACGGGTGTAAGACAGTTTTACACACGCGAATACTAAGGTTCTTACTTGACGAGCCTAGCATGTACAGACATGGCCTCGGAACACGGACCGAAAGGTTAAGCATGAGTCATATTGTTGATATGATGCCCATATAGATGCTCGCCTTTGAAGCTACACCGACTCACGTGATGATTGGACTTGGTGTAGTGGATTTGGTTCATGTAATCACCAAAAAGGCACGAGGGATGTCGTTTTTGAGTGGGAGTTCATTTCTAATTTGGATTAGTCGAACCAAATTTGTCATAAATTAAATCAAAGTGAATTTGCATAGTTTGTTGTAGTCATTGGCATTCGTTTTCTACCTTATGCTTAGTTTTTATTTGAGATAATAGAACTATAGAATTCTGAATATTTACTTTACGAACTGGTATCGTATTGTTTCGAATGTCAATTTAAAGTTTATAAGTCCTATTGCAAACTTTCAACAAACTCTATTTACTCCATGAAGTTTAATAAGTAGTATTAAATCAAGAGTAAGAATTCCAATGTTAGTATCTAAAGTATCATGTTTGCCTCCATGATTATTGATATTCAAAAAGTTGTTTTAATGTCAAGATTATATTGGAGCTGAAAATTGTTTCAGAAACCATCATGTGTGAAAGATATTGTGATATCTGAAACAATGTTTTTTGGTTGCATCATGATAGAGTATAATTTAGCAAAATACATGTTCTCATATTGTATGAGAATTTGTGAAGGATGGAGATGCTAGGCATCCGAATCTACCAAAAAGGTTTTGGGAACTGATATTATACTCGTGATTCTTCCTTATAGGCTATAGTAGCTTGATCATGAAAGTTGTCATGATAAGGATGAATAGAAGATGTAAGTAAAATGTTTACTACACTAATAGATTACTAAAGAATGGATTTTTGAAAGAACACCAAACATTTGATGATGGTGATCCACTTCAAAGTGCAAGTCCAAAGGTATTAGTATTTGACTATATACGCTTTGTACCATGTGTCATGTTGATGACACCACTATTGATGTTGATAGATTCTTTTAAAAGAAAAGGAATTGCTGAAAGAGAATCTATAAAATATTTGGCAGAAAATAAAAGGTTGGAGATGTCCAACTTAGGTATATAGAAGATATACATGTTATGGCTATATTCCTTGCTTGTTAAACAATGTGGTTCTTAGGTATTGGATACCGAATTGGTTGGTATGAAGTGTCATACAGGACAACGCAATTCATGAACTACAATGGCCTAAGTAACCAGCAAGAGAATGAGTGATGATGTTCATCGAAAACAAATAAAGTGTTATTGTGTTTTTCGTTGTCATCAAACCAAGCCTTCAAGATTTGTTTAAATAATTGTTGTTTTGTTCCGGTATCATGAGAACAATGGCTGTTCAAATAATTACCGTATTCCATAAAGGATGGATGAACTTTTACAAGTCTAGTTGGAGAAATCACATCCATAAACACTATTGCTAAAATGTCATAAGACAAATGATTGAAAGATCACTTATGAAGTGACATCGCTGTTTAAATTATATTTGAAAGAAAACATGAAGAAACTCCATGTTGATGGATTTCTGGAGTCTTTGATTTTGATCAATTGACGCATGTGAGACTTTCCTCGAGATAATTGAAACTCCATCCATAGGCCAGAGAGGAACGGATGACTAGCTTATTGGAAATTGTGCATGCTGATGTGCATAGTCCATTATGTGTAGCCATATGCGATGGATCTTTTTGCTTCTTCATATGCTTTCTCCGAAAATCTGAGTGAATATATCTGTATATTTACTTAATAAGGAAGAAGTATGAAACATTTGAAAATTGTTCAAAGACTTTCAAGATAAAGTGGAAAATCATTGTAACAAGAAAATAAAGAGTTTATGATTCGATCATATAGGAAGATATTTGAGTTACATGTTTAGCAAAAACACCTAAGACTTGAGGAATTGTTCCATGATTTGTGTTTCCCGATAAACCATAGGAGTATGGCATATTCGAGAGATAAAATCAAACCATGTTTGACATGGTAAGATCAAGGGTGTCATTTATAAAACTGCCATTATGTTTTAAGGATTGAAACTTTAGAGACTACCGCTTTTACACTAAAAAGAGCACCATCGTGATCCATTGAAATGACACCATATGAGTTATGGTTTGGGATAAAACCCGAATTGTCTTTTCTTAAATTTTGGTATGCTATGCATAAGTAAAATGTTTACAAACAAAGTCAGATAAGCACGTCTTTGTAGGTTATCCCAAAGAATTTGTTGGGAATTTCTCCATAACACCGAGGACAAAAGAGTTTGTTACTTGGAATGTCAAGTTTCTTGAGAAGAAATTTTTCGTGAAAAGTTAAGTGGGAGGACAATAGAACTTTGATAAGGTTGTTGAACCTTAGCTATATGTGCTAAGTAGCACAGCGCCGGAAAGTGTCCCGGTGGCGGCCACAATGCTCATGGCTCTCGTGGTTACAAAAGGTGTGATCTCGGAGATTAGAGTTCCTATAGAACCGTGTGGGTCGGTAAGAATCAAATAGTAAGATTTGATAAGCAAGTCGTTATTGTTTTGACAATGATGAACCGACTACATGCAAAGAAGCGATGATGGGCCCTGACTCCATAAAATGACTAGAAGTCATAGAATCCGTGATAGTATCCATACACGAGAAAACAAGTTTCTGAACTTGGAAGACCCTCTGGAAAGGCGTGAAGCCTATCGGTCGTGTTTGGATCTATAAAGAAATAATACATGGATGTTTAACATCTATGAAATAGTCGACATGTCGGAAAGAAGTTTACGACAATGTTCAAGGAGTTGACTATGACAAGATTTGATCCTTCATAGCGATATATATAGTCTTGACGGATTAATGTAGCAACCACTACATATAATTTGGTATATGGTAGTTGAATAAACAAAACAAGGTTCTTCTAATAGAACGGTCACATAGGAGATGTACATGACATGGTCCGAAGGATTTTGTTAATTCAAAGGGTGCTAAAAGGGCATGTAAACTTCAATAGTTGAAGTAAGCATAGCGGAGTTGGAATCTTCACCATGATGAAACTGTTAAAAGAGTTTAAATTCATCGGAGATGATGAAGATGCTTGCATTTGCAAGAAATTAAGTGGGAGCGCTGAGACATATTTCTAATACATTATGTAGAGGACATATTGTTGATTGGAAATGATGTATCTTGTATTGACACAAGTTAAGAATTTCATTAAAATAAGATTTCGATGAAAGACTTGGGCAAACCTAGAATATTAGGCATCAATATCTATATGGATAGATTAAGGCGCTAATATGGTTGTGCCAGACATACATATATGAGATATTGAAAGGGTTCAATATGGAAACAACAAGAAAGGTTCTTTCTGCATGGAAAGGATTGTATCAAAATTCAAGTGTTTCAACACTTGGTGAGTAAAATCACATGAAGATTTTGATCGATTATACCATGATATGTATATATCCAGCATGTCCTATGCTCTAAATGTTATGAGCATATACTAGAATGATTCATAAGGTGATCATTGGACAATATTAAAGATATTCTTATGAGCTTTGGAAGAACTAAGAACATATAATGTATAAGTGACAAATAGTTAAAGGCAGTTCATTGTAAAGTGTTACATTGATAGTAGTTTTGTCACAAGATACAAATTAAATTTATCTCAATTTAGACTATGGGTGGCACAATGTAATGGAAAGGATGCTCCATGATGGATTTGGACGAGTTCCAAAGTTGAGACATTGTGACGGATACTACAACAAAAGGCTAAGTATATGACTGCTATAGTAGCAGCAAAGGAGGGCATTTGTGTTAAGTAGTTTGTTATCAAACTAGGTGTGGTTCAAAGTGGGATAATACTATGAAGATATATTGTGTGACAATAATATCAACATATTTTGAGCCGAACGAACTAAAGGTCTCACCAAAGGACCAAATCTATACAATGCCATCTCATTTGAGAATGAGTGATGCGTAGAGACGCAGAGACATGCAAATACACGGACCTGAAACTGGGATCAGAGAGTATGTTAACCACTAGCAATAGCGTATATGCAACACTAGAAAGCCATAGGTGTTCAATACGCAAAGTTTTTCAAACTAGATTATTGACTCTAGTGCAAGTGGGAGACTGAAGGGAATATGCCCGAGAGGCAATAATAAAGTGGTTATTATCTTATTCCATGTTTATGATAAATGTTTATTTTACATGCTAGAATTGTATTGATCGAAAACATCAATACATGTGTGTTTAATAAACAAAAAGGGTTCCTAGTTATGCCTCTCTTATAGACTAGCTTGTTGATTAACAAGATGATCAAGGTTTCCTGATCATGGACATTGGATGTTGTTAATAACAAGGTCACACCATTGGTGGAATGATGTGATGAACATTCATCCGAAGTATAGCATTACGATCAAAGTCATTGTGTTTATATTGCTATAACATCATACGAAGTAATCTTTATCCTTAGACCATGAGATCATGTTAATTGCTAACACCGGAAGAGTATCTTGATAACATCAAACGTCACACCGTAACAGGGTGACTATAAAGGTGGGTTCGATTACGAAGGTGTTATGTTGAGGCTCATGGATCAAGAGTGGGATTTGTCCATCCCGATGACGGATAGATATACTCTGGGCCCTCTCGGTGATATCACATTGAAATAGCTTGCAAGCAAGTGATGTGATCACTAGAATGTTATATCACGGGAACGAGAAAAGAGTGCATGTCGGTAAAGAGATCAAACTAGGTATGGAGATACCAATGATCGAATCTCGGACATGTAATATATATCAGGACAAAGGGATTTAGTTACTAGCGTTAAAGGTTCTCACGATCACAGAAGTCATCGTTGAGTATGCAGGAGTCAGTATGGATCTCCAGGTCCCGCTTCTGATTATTGATCTGAGAGGAGTCTCAATCATGTCTGCATTATTCGCGAACCGTAGGGTGACACACTTAAGGGTTGCCGGACACCATTTAGGAGCACATATGTTCCAGACAAAAGGTTTGCAAAGCGCAGGAAATGTTTCGATAGAAACAGGAATTGTTTCGATAGAAACCGGAATTGTTTCGGGTGAAATTGCAGAAAGTGGTTCTGCATGTGATATTGACATGTTGCAAGGGGTTTTATGTGAATGTTTGTTAATTAAAGTAATTAACAAAATTCTGAATAAAATAAATAAAAGAGTTTTATTAATTGAGAGTTGTATTTAATTTGGTGGAAATTAAATACATGTGAGTGGGATTTTGGGTGGAGGCCATGTTTATGTGAGTGGAGGTTCACCACATGAATGAAGGAGGGGAGGAGTCCCCCCCTTATGCACCGGCTATGGGAGGGGAGGGGTCTCCCTCCCTCCTATATAAAGCCCCCCTCTCCCCTCTCACAAAACACACCTCCTCGTGAAGGATCTCTCTCCCCCTCTAGATATTCCCCCATGGTCTCGGATTAGCGAGATACATGTTCCCGGTGGCCTTGCGTCTGGAAGGAGTTACTGCTTTCGCTGATTCACTGGAGCGAGGAGGTGGAGGTTGTCCGGTGGCTTGAACGTGTGTGCGAGGACGGATGCGCTGCTGATTTGCGGCGCTCAGACTTCCACACGATCTTGAGATCGACAAGCGTACGACTACATCAACCACGAGTTCCTACTCGTTAACAAAACTCGTTGTCTTCGAGGGTGTATGTCCACCCGTTGCTCTATATCTAGTAGATAGATCTTGGCGTATAGTTCTCATCGTAGGAAATTTTTTGTTTTCTATGCCGCGGACTCAACAAGGTGGAGGCGCACAACGTCTTCGTCTTCTTGAGGGTGAGATAGGCCCAGTGTGGGTTGTCCATGGTGAGAAAGTGAGGTGTGGATCTATGGACTGCAATGGCGGCCTCCCTGGTTATAGCGGGAAAGAGTGAAAAACCTGAGCGAGAAGGGTTGGAAAGGGCGGGAAGGATGCGGCTACCTCACTGCCAGGACTGGCCCGTGTTGTTTTCAGCTCCATCCGGCACCCCCGCTTGCCCCCCGTGAATTGGGTTCGGCCTGGGGACATCGGATAACTAAACAAGCTGCGCCGACGCCAAAAAACATTTGGGGGGTCGGCTGGGCGTGATTTTGGGCCCCGACACCCCATAGCCCTTTAGGTGGGCTTTAGGCCCCCGACTGGAGATGCTCTTAGGAACCACCTTCCTCACATACATTTTGATAAGGATATATTGTTGGCTTCCACCCAAAAGCACCGGCGTTCTGCACCGATGTCCCTCCTCGAATCAGGCTTTCGCCCAACTATATTAATATAGTAACTGTTTGAGACCGCTGCTGGGCCAGACAGCACAACACCCAAAGATAAACAACAAAGAAAACGAAGAAGAAAAAGGAAGAGAAAATAAAGCCGGCAACAGTGGCTCGGCGAAAACGAGGGTGACCCGCAACCGCTGCGCTCTCTGGAGAATATCCACCACGCTCCTAGCGCTCCGAAGCGTCACGTATCAAACAACACCTCGAAGAAGGAAAGCGACGACAACGACGCTGTTGCCCGGACAGTTCCTAGTGTTTCCCCCGATACGTTCAACTCTAAGTTCTAGATAAACCAATTACTCCCTCCCTTCAACCATAAGTTTTAGATAAACCAATTACCCACTCCGTCCTAAAATAAATGATTTGAGTTTGTCTAGATTCGTATATATCTAGTCTTGTTTTAGTTTAAGATATATCCGAATCTAGACAAATACAAGTCACTTATTTTAGGACGGAGAGAGTATTCAGTTAGTGAGAGCTTTTATTGTGACATTGTGAGGATCGCGTTATTTCGAACAATCAACATGCTTCCTATGCTATCTCGATTATAAAATAGATGAAAATATATTTGTTTCGTAGTAGCCCTTTTACATTTAAAAGGATGTGTTGAACCTTTTTTACCTAACTCATTGAATAAATTTTGTATGTATTTTGAACATTTTTCTTAATTATCCAATGGATAAAAAAATGAAAGTGAATAATGCTAAAGTTTCATTTTTCAAAGAAAGGTGTCCATATGTAAACAATAATGCTAAAGTTGCATTTTTCAAAGAAAGGTGTCCATATGTAAACAATATATTTAGAGCCAAGCAAGTATATATCATATTGTTTACGAAATAATACTGTATACTTACTGCGGTCTATAAAATTCGTTTCCGATGCAAGGCTGCTTGTATACCCTAAAAAAGTCTTGTAGACTCTGTACATGATAGTTGTAGTATTCAGAAAAAAATGACTAAATGACACACCTTTGTTTGGTTTTGACGAAAATGACACATAAATTTGTGTGAGGTCATCTAACATGACACAAGCGTGCTACTTGTGGCAAAGTACAACCAAAGGGTGTGCTCTTTTGTCAGATTTCTTAGCTACTCTTTTAGAATTTGGTTCCGTGATTTGTCTTGCCGACAAAATAAACAAATCAGCCATACTACTCTGTTTTGCCAACTTTAAAATCACCGGCCCCTGTCGTTCGCACCAGCCTTCACTCACCTCACTACAAGAGTCGGATCCGATCCTACACCAGCTAGCGACCGAGAGAGGCAGCCACTTGGATCACCATGACCGCCACCTCGCGACCACAGCCTCCTGCCGCGCACGGCAACGGCACCCGCGCGCCGCCCGACAACGGCGCCGAGACCTTCGCCCAGTTCTTCGAGTGCTGGATCTTGCAGCAGTCCCGCGACCTCGACGCCCTCCGCGCCGCCGCCGCGGCCCCACCCGCCGGCCCCGGTCCCGACGACGACGCTGACCCCCGACGCCTGGTCGACCGGGTCCTCGGCCACTACGAGCACTACTACCGCGCCAAGTCCGCGGCCGCCTCCGCGGACGTGCTCCCCATGTTCGCGCCCTCCTGGATCTCCGCCACCGAGACGCTCTATCTCTGGTGCGGCGGCTGGCGCCCCACCGCCGCGCTCCACCTGCTCTACTCCAAGTCCGGCGCGCAGCTCGAGGCCCAGCTCCCCGCCTTCCTCGACGGCGCCGGCCTCCGGGACGGTGACCTCGGCGGCCTCGACGCCGAGCAGCTCCAGGCCGCCGACCAGCTGCAGCGCCGCACCATACGGAGCGAACGCGAGATCGACGAGGCCGCCGCCAGCGCGCAGGTGACTAATCTATCAACGATACGGTCCAGCTTCTTCTTTTCTTCGAGCTCAGAATCAGATGCGAGCAATGCGTGTGTGCACAGGAATCGCTGGCGACGACGAAGATGGTGGAGCTCGCCGGAGGCGGCGGTGCGGCGGAACAAGGGATGGAGCGGGAGATGGAGGCCAAGGCGGAGGGGATGAGGCGCGTGCTGGAGATGGCGGACGGGCTGAGGATGGACACGCTGCGCGCCGTGGTGGCGCTGCTCCGGCCGCCGCAGGCCGTGCACTTCCTCGTCGCCGCCGCCGAACTCCACCTCGCCGTGCACGACTTCGGCCGCCGCAAGGACGCGGCGGAGTGAGCGCGCGCGTGGCCGGGAGGCTCGCACCCGCGTGATTTCTCTGTCGGCGGCATTATTGGCACGCTCGCTTGTTTGGTCAACGCGGGGTGCGCGATAAGCTTTGACCGAGCCGCTCTCCCGATCCATTTCGCGTAGTCCGTGTACTGTGTACTGCCACCTTGTCAAATCTGTCGTGATTATGAAAGAACGTGTAGATATACTGTAGCATTTTCGTTATGAAAGGGAGGGTTCCAGCAACAATATGAGTACGGAGTACTATTCAGTCGCCCTTTTAGATATTCCAAAGTGAGTTAGGAGTAGATATATTTTAAAATCCTCGAGACATGTTTCCGCCCAGTTTTATAAATAAATCAAACATTCATACAAAATCTGATACTGTCGCACAAAACCAAAAAAATCCAACTGCTGGGACAACAGCATAGGCACGCCCAAATCAAGAGAAAAACCGAGAGCAAACGAAAGATAAAGATACAACTCCCAAGGGAGCACAATAGATAAGTGGTGGCTGCCACTATAGAGTGCTCCATCATCAAGTACAACCCCGTCATGTCCCGCTTTCTACACGATAGGTACAACTGCTGCAAAAAATAAATAAATTAAAGATCGAGCCAGAGGCATGACGCAAGAAGACACGTTCTATGACTATTTTGTTGCATATATTTTACCGGGTCTAGGTCATAGTTGCAAACACTAGAGACGCCTCCTTCTACCGGTACGATTTGCGTGGGCTTCTAAGAATCCACCTAGGTCTGAAGCCTGCCACTCAGGCCCCAACGCCTGGGTGAAGTTCCAAAGGAAGCGAGCCACGGGACAGGTAAAAAAATGTGGGTGCCCGTTTCCGAGGCCGCACATAAGGGGCATAGGACATTACCATGCCAAGGTCACTTGTCCACCTCCACACCTGAAGGTAGCCGGTCGCGCAAGAGTTGCCAGGCGAAGATTTTAATCTTCACTGGCAGGGGGCCTTCCAAAGAGGGGAGGTCCAGGGAAGGGGCCCTTGCTAAATAGGGCCTTATACCCCGAACTAACAGCAAAGGTCCCCGAGGGGGGGGAGGGTAGGTGCCGTGACATACTATCCGGGGGGAAAGGGTCGGCGGGAGGCTGTCCTGAAGCCCCTCCCAGGAAACGTATCTCGCGCCAAGGTTCCTCTGAAACTCGACTGTCCATGCCCCGTCTTGGAATGCCTCATCAACCAAGACCATAGGGTTCGAGAAGATCGCGAATAACATAGGGACCTCATGTCGGAGGGGATGGCTACCAAACCAAGGGTCTTGACAAAATAAGGTATCCTTTCCATCGCCTATGGAGATGAATAGCCCCTTCCGCACTACCGTCTGAATGTCCTAGATGGATCTCCAAAATTGAGATCCCTCCCGACGCTCGCACGCCATCAGCGGTCGCCCCTGGAGATACTTAGCTTTCACCAGCTGTAGCCAAAGGCCGCCATCATCCGTGAGGATCCGCCAAACCTATGTCAGCATCAGGGCCACATTCATGTGGCAAGAAGATAAGATACCTATGACCGCAATATCTTTGGGGACGCAAATGTCTGCCCATTTTACCATGTGGTACTTTTGGTGGCCATCATTGGCCATAAAAACCCGCGATAGCTGCTTGTCGAAGTTGGCATGAACCCCTTCATGTAGGAGGTATAGCTCCATGATATACACGGGGCGGAGGGGGGCTGGAAAGGCATGAGTCAATGAGGATGGTCTTGCTCCCTTTGGAGGTGAACATTCCTTGCCACGCCTCGGATTTCGCCTTCAGCCGCCCAATTAAGGGTTCGAGGTCCTTAGATAGGATCCTGGTATCGTGGACCGGCATCCCCAGATAAGTAAAAGGAAAAAAAGCCAGTCGGCAATTCATGCTATCATCAATCCTCTATTGGTCCTTAGGGGTGTACCCTAACACCATTAGTTCACTCTTGTCGAAGTTAATCTTGAGGCCCGACATGGCCTCAAAGCAGAGAAGGAATTTGAGGTTTATGATATCCAGTTACAATCCCTCCACCATGATCATCGCACTGTCCGCATATTGGAGATGGGTTACCCCACCCCGGGGATGATATGCCCTACCACTCCTGAGATGTGGCCGGAAACCTTAGCCTTCTCTAAGATTTCCGCTACGGCATCAACCGCGACATTAAATAAAATAGAAGAAATCGGGTCCCCTTTCCTTACCTCACACGATGGTTTGAAGTATGGGCCCACCTCTCCATTTATGTTTATTGTCGTGTTCCTACTCATGACAATTTGCATGATTCAACCTATCATGCGATCATCGAGGCCCCGACGTTGAAGAACCTGTCGGAGAAAAGCCTAGTCTAAATGGTCATATGCCTTCTCAAGTCTAGCTTTAGGAATATATATTTCAAAACAAGTGAACCTATACACTAAAACGCATCTATATACATGAGTTTTATAATGGCCGCAATGCCTTATACGTATTAGTGAACGAATGGAGTAGTTCTATCCTTTATTATTAAAATGAGAGATGTGGTTGTTATTTTAGACATCAAACATTAGGAGGAATCATCACCGTCTGATTGATGTCTCCCGCATTGACGTCATTTAGGAATTAGTTTTTTGGGCATCGATTTTTTTCGCACAATTCAATTTTCTGAGCACAAGATTTTTGTTTCTGAGAGCGAGGCAACATAATAGCAAAAAAGGAGAGGTTGTATCTCCCGCTAGGCATTCCCTTCTGTTCTCTCTTGTGAGACCACAAAAATGCATCAGGAACGGAACAGGTGTAAGGACGGCAATTTTATCCACGGATCTGGGTATCCATGGATATCCGATCCAGTGGGTAAGGGTATGGAGGATTAATTACGTCCACAGATTTCATGGGGTGGATATCCGCTAATTCATGGGGCGGACATGGATAGTGGTTTCTCTCTATAGATATCCAATGGATACTCGGCTGACACGTGGGACCCACATGTTCTATGAGACTGTTATGAGACATCTATATACTTTGTGGTGTTATCGTGTGAGATTTGACATATGTTAAGTACTATGTGGTTAAAATATTGTTGCTTTGATATTTCTATGTATTATCCATGTAATATTTGCCAAAATGCTGTCAAAATTTGCTATAATGTCGTAGTTATACTAAATGTTGTTATGATTATGTATATAGCGTGTAAAGCAATGGATATTGGATATCCGGCGGGTTTGGATCTAGGATGACATCCATGTCCATGAATATCTTCGTGGGCGGGCAGGAGTGAGGTTCATGGATTTGGATTTGAATTTGGTTTTGATATATCCGTCCAAACCCGGTCCATCGCCATGCTTAAACGGGTGGATCAACTAGAACTCCTCTTTTCCATTACTAACTAACCAAAACTTGATCCCAGAATTGAAAGAATATGCATCCGATCTGAATTACAATTACAACTGGATAGTTCTTGAGCAAGTTCCGTACTCCCGCATCGCATTAAACTCCTTCTAGGTTGATTTGGTTCGCGTCCATGTTCTCAGCTCGGCCGGCGTGACCTCGGAATACACAATTGAACTTGGGGTTTATGAGCAAGTTTGTATAAAGAAAATGAATCTTCAAATTTTTACTAAGACATATTTACTAAAAAATATGAATCTCTATTAATACATATATATGCCTATGTTTCATAGGCCACTCCTATTGACATATGGGCACCGAGCACGTAGGTCCGTGGTATGGCCGATGGGCCTTCACCATCATAGGTGAGTAGATGATATGCACAATTTGACGCAGTACCTAAGTACTAGATCAGATCATATGAAAATAATAGCAGCTTGGCAATATAAGATTTGGTAGATATAGAATAGAAGCAGGCGGGTAGATCAGATCTTACTACACAAACAAGATAATTGATTTGATCCAGACTATAGACAGTCTGATTTTGTTTAGTTCTATCATTACATAGATATAAATACCCTTCATAAGTGTTTTTTTTGGATCAATGAACGTATATACAACAATTATACTCCATGGATAAAATCTTCATATGATAAAAAACAGTTTAATGAAATTGCTTAATTGTGCCTGGAAGAAAGAAAACGAAAAAATCCACACAAGAGTGCGTACCTTCAATAATTAGGTGTGAAAAAGACATTCCAGTTTGAACAAGGTGGAATCTTAATACTTTTATAATACTACATCCTATCTTTTTTAAATCTTTTTTATACACATGAGTATTCGTCCATTACATATCACATTTATATGTTGCGAGGTGGAATCCTAGTCCTAGTGTTATTATAATACTACATGCTATCTTTTTTATACACATGAGTATTTACATCCATTACATATCACATTATATATGTGCGAGTAAAAAATATAGCAGCGTCCGGGCATTCAGCTAGTTCTGTCGAGTTGGGGAGATGAAGGTGCAATATGTAGCCCCTCTATATTGCTAAGCGAGTAATGCTACAGTTATGTACTGATTCATACGAACATAATCTTATGGAATGACGTGGCAATCACTAAACTGATGGGAAAACTTCCTATCACACGATTCCACATCCGTCCGTAACAATTTTCCTATAAATATTATCCGTAAGTGTAGGATAATTGTTGCTAAGCAAATAAACGGTCTGTCTCCTACGCGCATCTCGAATTTTAGAAGATCACGTATGCTGCAACTGCTTCGACCGCCCCGTCGTGTGATAACCATATGTCCGTATCGGCCAATCCTCAAAGTACTAAGAGCATCTCTAGTCCTCTCCCCCACCCACAAACACATACTGCTAAGATTTGTTACTAGCGTGATAAACTCTGACCACGTCGCTCTCTCGCCCCGTTTGTCGGGTCAATGTGTCGTGATTATGAAGGAGGCAATAGAAGCATCTCTCGACGACCCCTTAAAGGGTTCAAGGGAGTAAAAAAATAATTATTCTCTAGAAGAAGAGACCAATTCTCTAAAATATATCCCTCAGGAGCATTTTTAGAGAATAATTCTAGTCATATGTCTGTCCCGCCTGAGCCACCTGACCTCCCCGCTAACCTCGCTATTGTAGGCACCGACTGGAATGGAACATGTAGGCTCTTCGGCAACCCCCCAGACAGCATCGCTGGCTCAACGCCACCGAAATAAACGCACATGTCGCCACCCTCACAACGGAAGAGGTTGGGGACCAAAAACATGGTGCGGGCCATCGCAACATCAACCTAGACCTTCGGCAAGGATGTTGGCAAGGCTACAGTGTCCCTGGTGATGGAAGCTTGCCCTCCCCTTGCTCAGATAATCAGCGACACACGGGCAAGGAAGCCGACAGAAGCCAAGAAGGCACTCGCTGAGAAGGAGGCAAAGAAGAGGAAGGCGAAGACATCGACGCCGATGGATCATCCTTGTCCGTATCCCATCTCTTGCCACCCCTATGTCTCTTGCGGCGGCAAAGAGGAAGGTCATCATGGCAGTTGGCCTCTCGCACCCTGTTGTTTTGGATATACATCATAGGCGATGTCACCTCCAGCCAAAATATATCACCTCTCAAAAATATACATCAGAGGCTATTTATGGAGAGGCACTTTTTGGTCAATGTGATGCAAAAGTTAGCTTTTACATTACCTCTCCTATTATACATCACATACTAGATCATGATGGCGCACATTGCCGCGCCCGTCCATTTGTAAAACGATTTTAATAGTCGATGACATAAACTCTCTATATATTATAAATATATATGGATTAGTTAAAAGTGAGCAAAGATTTAATAATTTTCCAATTAAATGATGAAGTGGTAGGGGATCATAAACCACATAAGGATCCACGGTTGACATGAAGAGGGGAGCATAAATTGTATTCAACATTGTTAAATAATTCTCTATAATGATATTGCGAAAACAAAAGACAAAGTTCTCAAAATGAAAGGCTACTTCAAAATTACCAAGTGGGAAGAAGTTAACCAAGATTCACACAGCAAGAAAGGCATCTCATTCTTAGAAAAGAGGACAATTACATACATCAGAAACTTGATCTAGAAAAAACCTGTTTTATTGTAGTAACAACCAATAAACAAGATGATTGCCAAAGTATAATCTGTTCCATGATGTAGGAGGCATTCCTTGTTAACATACAAAAGTTGAACCAACCATCTAGGATTTGTCAATGGTCCAAGCTAGGCGCACCCTAGGAATCAGTTATGAGGTAATAGTAATTTGCATGGACGCCACTAAGGATTATGCATACATTTTCACCTAAGTTGAATCGATACTTTTGGCTATTTTCTATGAGACAATATGCTAAAACTTCTTCAAAATGCAAAGAAATAGTAATAATGTTTTTTTTCAACTGAATAGAAAGAGATATGCACAACAATATTAAGAGGGACTAAGGTTCTAAAGCTCGTATATCTTACAGTATGTGACTAAAACCAACAAATGGATACACTACCTGAAAATTTCTATCATGTAGTAAAATTTACAATGCTCACTCATAAAAGGCTAAATAGCCTTAACTGAAATAAGAAAATTCATCTCAAGTAGCAATGATAAATTTTGAAGGAGATGCTTGAGAAGAATAAACAAAATAGTAGGGTTTTATTCATTCATTTTCCGAAGTATGCATGCACCTAGTCAAGGCTTGTTCCCTCCAAGCTCAGACCTTAACTTTGAATCTCATTGTTATTTGACCCGCAAAATAATTAATAGATCAACCTTCAAACATGGAATGTGAAAAAAATCATTAGCAAGGAGAGATAGTTGTAGTGTGGACGATATAGCAAGTTGCAGAATAACTACAATAAAAAATGGTCTAAGAGAGGGAGAAAAAAAATACAAAAGCACAATTCTAAAATGTTGTATAAGGGAATGTGTAAAAAATGCCTAACTGAAATTTAGAAATATATAGGCCTTGGATGGAAAAATATGATAATTGGCACTACTCTGTACAGGTACCGATGAGAACAAAAATAAGAACACAATTTCTTCCATATGCATGTGTCTCTAGCTAATCACACTACTATACTTCTACCGAGTCCTCATCAGTTTGGCGAGCATATGCCATTACTCATTAGGTCCTCATCAATCTAGTGTTTGTTGGGTACAACACTGATCTAATATTTGCTTGGTGACAGAGTAGTGACTACAGACCAAATGTGTCGCATGTTAGAAAAATAAAAAGGAAACAAGTAATCATCCCTGAAAATATGCAAAGATACCAAATTAGGTAGGCACTGAAATGCACATGCTACAATTGTTCCCAACGTCGAGGAGTATGAACTAAGACTAAAAGTTTCATCATTTGAAGAGCTTATTTAGCTAGCATCTTTCCTACCTATAAAGGAAATCAAGTACTCCCTCCGATCCATAATAAGTGTCGTTGGTTTAGTATAACTTTGTACTAAATCAGAGATACTTATTATTGATCGGACGGAGCATTGTATTAATGTACTGATGTAACGATCAACACACTAAAGGTATTGGTACTCTCATTGGACCTGGTGGTCTCCATTGTCGGGTCCTATGAAATTAAAACCAGAGGTACAGTCAGGAAGCAATCTTTCAGAAAAATGAAATACGATTTAGCAACAGAGAGACTGCGAGAATACACCGTACCATCAGCTGATCAGCCAGTTGAATGTTGTTAAACGGCTCTCTTATAGTGGTAATGAAAGGTGTCATTCTGAATTCAGAGTCAATAAGAAGCAAAGAAAACATTGTAGTTCCTGAATACAACGCGGGAGCACCATATGGGATGTCAACAAGCAACCCCATAAGACTACAGTATTCACTCCAATAATACTATTGTCAAGTACCTTTAGGTATGAAGATCTCGGCAAGATATGCAGTTCTTGAAGAATGAAAAAAAACCCGATCCACTTCTTTTTGGTAAGATGATCTGCAACTAAGTTTCATATCCTTCAGGCAGTCAAGGAAACAACAAAACAGAGAAGCATGCATCACAAGGAGATGCAATAACATTTTCTATTCTACCATGCCTAGCTATCCTAACAAAGCTCAACAAAAATATGCTCAAGCTCTTGTGTCCAGTCTCCCAAGGTATGCATATGAGCACTGATGTAGTAGTCTCAAGGAGTTGAAGTGGTGGAGAAAGGATGCATGCACAAAAGGGAAATGTCAATGATTACTCAGACCACACGAAAGTAGAATCTAGAGACAATCTTAACTTAATAAGTAGATGACAATCCCATAATATGGGGTAGAAGCGAGTAAATCTATTTCATCATTTGTTGTAGTTACTGACATGATCTATGTCCATTTCAACAGTAGGTTTCTTCGGACTATTGCCTCAAATATTGCATTTCCTACTATTTCAGAGCATCTTCCAATTCTTTAGTAGTTATGCATCTGTGCAAGAACGCATGATGCTAGTTAATGCATATGATGCAAATCAGGTAAGCATGCAGAGACAAGACCTACCACTGCTATGAAACTAAAATACTGGCTCCATCAGTGGTCTTACTTCTAATTCAATAGTTTGGTAGACCAACCTTTACTCCATTAGTTATTCAATAGTAATTGTCCTGCTTATCGGTGTCCAGGTGCTTGAGCATTTCTCTCTTAAGACCGAATCTCTTCCTCTCACAACTTCACAAGCTCTCTTCAACAATATAAATATAATAGAAGAAATGGAAATATTTATCACAGAATGCAGATCTTATGCCAAGCAAGAAGGGGAAAAGGCAGAAGTTTAGGCAGGACTGTCCTTACAATAAACACAAAATTATTATTTCCTTAAATTTTTATTCACATACATTAGGAGAAACTTGCTAAGTCACATTATTGCATCATTCTGTTTGATTAACTGACGTAAAAATACTAAGCATGATCCACTATTATGATATCGGAGTGCCACGTACAAATGAATGGCGCTTCGTAACAGAAGTGTACACTACAACACCCTCTGCATATTCTTTGTATCTGATTTTACATCCACCGAGAATTTCAGCATAGCGATCAGTTTCATTGCAGCCTCGTCGAGGTGATCGATTTCCAGATGTCTTTCGCTTTGCGATGCAAACAGAACATAATTCACATCTTTCTCAAGTTGCATTTGGCACAGGTGTTCATGGACCTAGAGGAGATATTTGTTAGATCAAATATTTGTACTTACACATACGCAGTTAGGGGAACATAAGCTTGTGTAGACCTATCTTACCGCTTTATTAAAAAGTACTATCTTTTTCCCTTTTATTATATATAATTATTTTCTTTTTTCTAGGTAGTAAAATGTCCAACATTTGAAAGAATGTTTGAATTGAAAAATGTACGTTTTTTGAATTTTAAAAAAGTTTGAATTTTAAAAAATTCAAATTTGAAAGTGCTTAGAACTAAAAACATCCAAATTTTGAAAAATTTTGAATTTAGAAAATGTTCAAATTTGAAAACCATAAAGAAAATAAATCAAAAACAGAAAAACCAACCGGAAATACCGAAGCAGAAAACCCAAAACCCCCTGAAAACTAGAAGAAAAACATGTTAACTGGCCGCGACCCAGTCCACTCTGCACATGAGAGGAGAATAGGAATATCCTAACGGGAAAACTGATACACCGACCAGATCGGTGTCGGTGTGTACCAGTTGCTGTGCTGCACACACCCGCACGGGGACGAACATGGCATATTTTTGTTTTCCCTTTTTGTTCTCTTTCTTTTTCACTCTTTTCTTTTCTTCTTTCTTTCCTTTCTTCTTTTCTTTTCTGTTTCTCTTTTATTTTCTATATATATATTCCTTTTATTTTAATTTATTTCTAGAAAATGATCTGATTTTAATATTTTAAATTATGAAATATTTAGTCTGAAAAGTAAAAGGAATTTGAAAATGTTAGATTTTAAAAACTGATCAGATTTAATTTTTTTCATATTTTATAACTATTCAAAGTAAAAAAATCATACTAAAAATGTTCAAATTTTGAACTAGGAAAATATATTTTTTAAATGTTTAGATTTTAGAAACAAGCATATTTTAAATATATTCAGACTTTAGAAAGAAAAAATAAATAGAAAAGGCTACAGAAAAGAAAATAAAAATAGAAAGAAAAACGAAAAATAAAAGGTGGGCCACCGGCCCAAACTAGTGGCTGTTAGCGCGAGGTGTGCGACCCCTCCCCGTGCCACTTTAAGGGCCATATAGGAGCACCCAAGAAATACTAAATACCGCTCAATGCACCTCCGGAGGCTCATGTCGCAATGGTCCCACCCATTTTTGCGTCTTTTCCATTTTTTTGTGTCACGTTTCTTTTATTTTTTCTTTTCCCTTTTATTTTTCCTTTTATTTTACTTTTTTCTGATTTTTTTGAAGATTTTCAATATTTTTGGAAAAAGTTCACATTTTTGAAAATTTATTTATTGTTTTTAATTTGGTTTATGATTTTTGAAATTGGTTCATACTTTTTTGAAATTAGTTCATGATTTTTCAAAAATTTCTTCATGATTCTGGAAATTTGGTTCATGAGTTCGAAGTTTGGTTCATGAATTTTGAAAAATTGGTTTAGTATTTTCGAAAATTGTTCACGAGTTTTAAAATTTTAGTTCAATAATTTTTGAAATTTGGTTCACGAAATTCAAAAATGCTAAGTTTTTTTAAATGTTCACGAATTTCAAAATCTGGTTCATTAATTTTCTAAAAATGTTCTTATCTTTTTTAAAACAATTCATGTTTTTAGAAATTTGTTCACGAATATTTGAAAACATGTTGATTTGTGAACATTTTAATCCGCGAACATTTCTTAATTGGTGAACATATTTAATTCATGAATATTTTTAATCCCAAACATTTTTTAGTTCGTGAACATTTTAATCCCAATTTTTTTAATTCGTGAATTTTTTTCTTGCGAAATTCAATTCGTGAGCATTTTAACACGAGAATATTTTTTAGTTCACCAATTTTTTTTATTTCGTGAACAATTTTAATTCCTGGACTTTTTTAATTCGTGAATCATGAACATAAAATTCATAAACATTTTATAAATCCGCAAATGTTTTCAATTTATGAACATTTTTTAAGTTATGATCTTTTAAGCTCCGTTAACATTTTAAAGGAAATAAAAATATGCTATTCACAGTGTAGAAATATATAGCTTGTGTTTCCATACATACAAATTCTCACATACTATACGCAATATAGGACGCGGAATTAGTTACTCCCTCCAATTCATATTAAGTGTCGCTAAATTGGATGTATCTACGTATGTTTTGATGCTAGATACAACAAATTTAACGACACTTAATATGGATCAGGAGACAGTATTTCATTTCAAAGCTGAAGGATTACATGTTACTGGGCCCGGACGTCTGAAGTTTCCACAGGCGGCGCGACGCCTCCGCGCTGCAAAACGCAGTGTATAGCACTCCCCGGGGCACCATTCCCTAACTTCAATCAGCATAACGAGCTGGAAGCCGACGGCTTCTCTAGGGCCTTGCTTGCTATCCACTGGGCTGGGCCCATCTTCGGTTTGCACAGCGAGTTGTTACCTGTTATTACTGTTTTTTTTACATGCAACCCATCGGTACTGCTGACAGCGAGTTGTTACCTGTCAGTACTGTTTTTTTACATGTAACCCATCGGTACTGCTGACAGCGAGAAAATATCCAGTGATACCACCATCTAAACAATTCCACCGATATCAGTTCTCGAAAATCCAATTTTTAAATTTATAAAAAATTCAAAAAAGGTATGTTCACAAGATGTGCGTTCAAAATCCTTAGAATTTTTAGAACCAAATGCGAAGCACAAAAAGAGAAACTAAAAAGATAAATTGACATGTAAATAGTATCATTTGTGGTTTTGTCTTTTTTGACAGTGTTCATGTTGATTTGTCATTTTCGTTTCTCTAAGTGTGTTTCATATTTGGTTCTGAAAATTTTAGAGTCTGTCTGTGAACACCCACAATTATTTTTGGAACTTTTTAGAAACTGAAATTTTTGTTTTTTAGGAGCGGAATTATGGTATCATTTAGAGGGTGGTATCACTAGATATATTCTCTGCTGACAGAAACTCATGCTCCGCACAATGATAGACCTTATCCAAGTAGAAAAAAAAACTCTCCGTCCAAAAATAACTGATTTTGATTTGTTTAAATTCGAATATAGCTATACACTAAAACGTGTCTAGATACATCTGAATCTAGACAAATCTAAGTCATTTATTTCTGGACGGAGGGAGTACTCCTTTTTCTAAAGAAAGATATCATAGATTTGGCTAAATTTAGATGTATCCATAAACCAAATAGCCTAAGGTATATTTAAATTTAGACAAATTTACGACATCTTTTTTTCAGGACAGAAGGAGTAAAATTCATCAAAGCCCTGACAAGAGAGAAAATTCTTGCTGTAAAAATTATGAGCTATACTGTGGATTCACAGGCAGTATTTTGACGTTTTCTACGAACCATTTTTTTTTAAGAAACACAGTACAAACACAGTGCGTACATACACTCACCACACGTGGACCCTGCTCGAACAAATCAGATAACATCAATGTACGTTACAATCGATTTGAATTCTAAGCCTGAAAAAATCCTCGTTTGTGTGGTTATCCAAAATCCTAGCACTAGCTTGGACCCCTGTTTGGTCTTCGAAAGAAAAGTACAAGGAACCTGACAACATGGACAATATACGGCCGAGAGTATTTACCGGAGAACTTCCTCACCATGCAAATCCATGGTGATGAAGTTTACACGTAAGTAATGCACCTGTATGTACATCACAAGACAAGCGAGCAGAAGATATCTCGCCTTCAGTCTCACTCTACTTTTTTTTTTGAGGGTCAAGTCTCACTGTACTCACATCAGGACAGTTATACATGGTAGAAAATTCAACGGTCTTGACACCGAGATAACATACTAGTACGTCTTCGGGTATCCTGCGCCAAGAGGAACACATCATTCATCCCCAGAGCACCATGGGCACGCTTCAGCTGTTCAGCATCCAAATAGCCATAGCCTTGCTCTTGCTCACTCAATCCAAGAGCACCACCGAGGAGATATCTGTCCATCCAAACAATACAACCAGCAGCTGTATCGCGGATGAGAGGTCTGCCCTTGTCACCTTCAGGGCAGGTCTCTCGGACCCTGCGAACCTCCTTTCATCATGGAGGGGTGATGACTGCTGCCAGTGGAAGGGCGTCAAGTGCAGCAACAAGACCGGCCATGTTGTCAGGCTCGATCTCCGAAGCCCGGACTATGACGTGCAGGCGCTAGAAGGCAACATAAGCTCCTCGTTGCTTGTTTTACAACATCTACGGTACCTCGACCTCAGCTCCAACTGGTTTGAGTTGCAGATACCAGAGTTCTTAGGTTCTCTTCACAACCTGAGATATATAAACCTGTCCGGGTCAAGCTTTGTTGGAAGGATTCCACCGCAGCTTGGTAATCTCTCCAACCTGCGCATTCTTGATTGCGCTTTTGTTGGCACATAGTACTCTAAAGATCTCACCTGGTTGTCACGGTTAGCTTCCCTTGAGTACCTAGACATGTCATCCGTGAACCTCGGTATAGTTACTAGCTGGCTTCCAGTAGTGAACATGCTTCCATCTCTGAAAGTTCTTCGTCTTTCCCTTTGCCAGCTTAGAAATAGCTATGGTTCTCTCCAGTTTTCAAATCTGACATCTCTTGAAGAACTTGACCTTTCTTACAACAGCTTCCATAAACGTGTCTCACCCAACTGGTTTTGGGATCTTACTAGTCTGAAGTATCTTGATATCTCATCCAATTCTTTCTATGGTCCGTTCCCTTACGAGATCGGCAATATGACATCCATGGTGAACCTTGATTTATCGTGTAACGATCTGGTGGGCATGATACCATCAAACATGAAGAACCTATGTAACTTGGAAGAACTGTCTTTCATGGAAAACAACATCGGTGGGAGCATAGCAGAATTCTTCCAACGCTTACCTAGTTGTTCATGGAATAAATTGTGAACACTGTTTCTACCAGAATGCAATTTGACAGGACACCTGCCAGCTATGCTAGCACCCTTAAGCAACCTGTCATGGCTTGATCTTAGCTCTAACAAGCTGACAGGTCCCATGCCTTTGTGGATTGGAGAGCTCACAAAGCTAACTACACTAGAAATGAGCTTTAACAACATGGATGGGGTCATACATGAAGGACACTTATCACGTCTAAGCATGTTGGACGAATTGGCATTGTCACACAACTCCATAGCCATCACAGTCAGTCCGGCTTGGGTTCCTCCCTTCAGTCTAGGAAGGATTGAACTTCAACACTACCAGCTAGGGCCCAAATTTCCAGCATGGCTTAGATGGCAAACACATGTGGACACTCTTGATATATCAAACACGAGCATATCTGACATGGTGCCGGATTGGTTTTGGGTATCAGCCTCCTCAGTAATTTTTCTCAATATCCAAGATAATCAAATCACAGGAGTCCTCCCATCAACAATGGAATTTATGAGAGGAGAAACAATGGATTTCAGTTCTAACCAGCTCAGTGGTCCAATACCTAAGCTTCCCATGTACCTAGCCCACCTAGATCTCAGTAAGAACAGTTTGGTCAGGCCACTACCATTAGACTTTGGAGCACGAGGACTTGGTTCACTTGTTCTGTATGACAACCATATCTCTGGCACCATTCCATCTTCTCTGTGCAAACTGCGATCACTCCTTCTATTAGATATATCAGCAAATAATCTAACTGGACCAGTTCCACATTGCAAAGACAATGAATCCACAACAAACATGACAAGTCTGAGTATTCTCAACCTAAGCTTGAGAAATAACGACCTCTCTGGTGATTTTCCTTCGTTTCTGCAAAATTGCAAGGAACTCATCTTTCTTGATCTTTCGTATAATAATTTCTCCGGTAGTTTACCAACATGGATTGGTCAGAAATTGTCATCTTTGGCATTCATGCGATTGCGGTCGAATTTGTTTTATGGCCATATTCCAGAGGAGCTTACGGAGATAGGTAATCTTCAGTATTTGGACCTTGCCTACAACAATATAACTGGGAGCATACCAAGATCCATTGGTAACTGGAAAAGGATGATACTAACGAGGGATGATGATGACTTTGAAGGTGCATTCAGCTATAGTGTGATAGCTGGTACCACTATATTGACGTACTATAGTGAGAATCTCACGATTCTCACAAAGGGTCAAGAGAGATTATATACAGGAGAAATCGTATATATGGTGAATCTTGATTTATCCTGTAACAATCTTATAGGAGACATTCCTGATGAAATCGCTACTCTTGTCACGTTGAAGAGCGTGAATTTATCATGGAATACGTTCAGTGGAAAAAATTCCCGAGAAGATTGACGCCTTGGTGCAAGTGGAGTCACTTGATCTATCACACAATGAGCTGTCTGGTGAAATTCCTACAAGCTTATCGGCTCTCACATCATTGAGTCGCTTGAACATGTCATACAACAATCTGACAGGAGTGGTACCCTCCGGAAATCAATTGCAAACACTCGAGGACCCGTCATATATTTATATCGGCAACCCGGGCCTTTGCGGTCCTCCTCTCCCGCGGAACTGCTCACAGCTCGAGCCGATTCCAGCTACTCAAGAACTCCATGAAGATGCAAGAGATGTGGTTTCTTTTTTCATCGCCATGGGTTCTGGTTATGTATTCAGTCTCTGGGTAGTATTCTGCACCTTCCTGTTTAAGAGGAAATGGAGAGTCTCTTGGTTCTCGCACTGTGACAGCTTGTATGACTGGGTTTATGTGCTAGTGGCTGTGACCTGGGCTTCCTTGACAAGAAGAAATGCGTAGAAGCAGAGATCGGCATCCCTGCAGATGGTTCTTTGCTTGCATACTGTGGGGATTTTACCATGCATGAATTTTGTTCAAGTATTGTATTAGCACTCACGTGTATGTATCTGAGTATGCTGTCGACTGAGGTTGGCATAAACTATATATTTTTTTTAGGTTAATGGCATAAACTATGTATAAGTTTCATGCGTAATGAGCGCCCTGTTCCTACTGTACCAATGCCTGAATCATATGCTGCTGGTTATTATTTTTCTTTTCTTGAGAAATGTGTTGAATTATATATATCGAAGCTATTCAGTTGGTGATGGAGTAGAAGTAGGGTGGCCTCCCAGTATTATCCAATTATGACATGATGGGTAAGATGGAATAGTTTGAAAGAATGAGCCTGCAGGATATGTGTGTTGCTGAGTTTGCTCGCCGTTGCACCTGATGGCCACAATGCTCCATGCAATCTGTTCCTGCCAAAAACTGTACTCCACGGTGAACCACACTAGTTATCTGCAATTGAAAACCCAAATGGGTCAAGCTCAGAAAGAATTGCTTGCTATAGTCGAGAGAACACAATTCATATACTTCCTAGAGATTATTCCTCCTATGTGCGGTCATGGCTATTTTTTTTAAATAATACTTTTTTTATAATTTCCACGAATAATATACGAATTGAAAATTTTGCAATTTTAGCGCGGTGTCGGCATTTGAATAGCCGACCAGTCCTGATCGGCTTTTATATAGGCGACCAGTCATGTCTACTTTTAAAAAGCTAACTAGTTCCCCTTATCGACTTTTGAATAGTCGACCAGTCCTGTCTGCTTTTGAAAAGCTGACTAGTTCCCCTATTCTTCACACTGTCCTATAATCTATCAGCATTTCAAATACAGACAGGACTGGTCGGCTATTCAAAAGCCGATAAGAACTGATCGGCTATTCAAATGCTGACACCATGCTAAAATTGCAAATCTTTCGATTCGTGTATTATTCGTGAAAATTATTAAAAAATGTATTATTTAAAAAAAAAGCACGGTCATGTGCTGAAGGGGTGATATTTCTCGGACTGTGATGTTTCTGGTGCCCCTCAACTTCGATCTACATTTTTTACTTGACGCGGTTTATTCCACGGCATGCAACTTGTAATAAAGGGATTAGACGGAGTGTTGGTGATGGAAAGAAAATCAGTTTGGAGACTGATGATTGAATCCCAATGTGGTACCTAGTTCATTTCAGACTCTGAAGCCCATCCCGCACTGTGCAACTGTGGATTTTGTGATGAATAAAATCCACGGTTCATGGGACGTTGATGTTATACATTTTCTTTTTTAGGAGGAGGTGGCGAATTAAGTTTTACAAGTTCCTATCAATCGATGAGATGGGGACGATTTTATGTCCTTCACAAAGCTTGGGGTCTACAGAGTTCGGTCTGCAAACCACTTGGCAAAATCTGAGAATTTGAAGGAACCCGAGAAAACTCCTCGTCCCCCTCGCCCCCGCCCTCCCCTAGCTTCCTCCCTCGACACCGCCGTTGGCAGAGGCCACCGGGCTCCTCCCCGGTAGCGCCAGCGGTGGGGGTGCTCCTCTCCCCGCGGCTCGGAGGTGTGGTCGGGGCCCAATCCCCTGGCAGCGGTGCTACCTAGGGCGGCGGCGGTCTAGCTTTGCTAGGAGGCGACGGCATGGCGGCGCGGCTTGCTTCCTGCGGGGCAGCGTGGTGCGGACGCGGTAGGCTATGGCGGGGCGGCGCCGGCCAGCCCATGTGGCCCAGATCTGGGCCCGCAGGGCCCCATCTAGGTCGGTGGCGGGCGGGCCTGCACTGTGCACTGCTCGTCCTGCAGGTGGCGGCAAGGTAGCTCGGTCGGGTGCTAGCGGTGATGGCGCCCAGCTTGTTGCAACGTGGCGACGGGCTTTACGGGCCTGATCCGGGCTTGGCTAGTTCTTATTAGTACTGGTGTGCCCCCCATGGGGGCTTTACGGGCCTGCTGGCCCGACCGGACCTAATGGGGACTAGTGTGTCTGTCGCCGTGTCCGGTCGACTACCGTCTTTGGCGGTGGAGGTTGTTTCCTCCCGCTAGGCCGTTGTCCTACTGGCCATGATTCAAGCTACTTTTCCCCTCTACCTTGTAGGCCTCGTGATGGTAACCTCAGTGAAACGACAATGGCGGCTTCGTGACCGTAGTGGCGTATGCTCGCGGGTGGCATGTTTAGCGGTGTCAAGGCCCCGTCCTCGTGGGGCTTCTTTGCATCGGATCGCCCGGGGGGTTGTGGATTGGGTTTTCGGGAGAAATCCTTATCGGCTCGCCTAACACCGACGCGGTGCCGTCTGAGGGCGGCACCATTCCTTTCTGGAGGGCGTCGTGGCTACCTGACATCCACTTCTACATGCCAGGGGAAACCCTAGGACCAGTCTCTGGTCCGGGCAGCAGCGTCGTGCTTCCCTTCTTGAAGGTGTTGCTTGGTACTTGACGGTTCGGTGCTAGGAGCGTGGTGGTACTCCTCCGGATGGCGCAGCGGTTGCGGGTGTCCGTCGTTTAGTTGATCCGCCTATGTCTCCATTTTGTTTCTTCTTTCTTCTTTTGGGCGTGTGTGTGCTGCTGCCCAGCATTTTTGTTCTTTTTGTGACTATCTTGGTTGTATTGTGGTGGTGGTTGCTACATTAATATAGCGGGGCGAAAGCCTGATTCGAGGAAATTTGAGAATTTTGTTGTTGACCCAAGCAGAAAAGGGGAAGACGCTAACTCGGGTTCCAAAACTGATGCCCAGCTACAAAAGAGACTTTGGGCTATAAAGGCTTTACGAAAGACTACAAAAATGCACGTGGGTTGCAACGGGAGAAAAAAAATCTGCATCACGAAGCGCAAAAGTTAAGTTCTCATTGGCATGACGAAGGCATCAGGTTAGATGGCAGCAAGCGTGATGATAAAGTGAATTTATTTTACTTTAATTTCGTGCTTTATCCTTCGAACGAGTCTTGCGTAATATATCACAGTAAGAGGAGATTTATTTTACTTTATGTACCAATTAAGCACATACACATCCACTCGTCCACATCAAAACAAAGAAATCTCTAACAAAATATTCAGTAATATCCAATAGATGTTCTTTAAAAAAAACAGGTCTTCTTTCTTAAAAAATAGGTGTTCTAAAAGAAAAAGAAGTCAGGGTTTTTACCGTTAGCTAAGCATCGCAAGGGAAGCTTCGTCCATTAATACTACTTTCTCTGATCTATAATAAGTATCGCTGATTTAGTATAACTTTACTGTAACATCCCAAAACTTTAATCAAGGTTATCAAGATCTAATCACCCAATTTAGGGTTAACAAAAACTTTTATTAAGAAAATGGATATGAATGCATGTGTGTTTGCATTAGTGTAGAATTGAGTGCATATATCATGCTTGATTGTTCTAATTGATGTGAAACGGTTTAAAGGTGAATGCGACATCATCTAAAACATTTACAAACAAAATCAAAAGAGAAAGAAATCAAATATAAATAAATAAACCAAATGGTCATTTTGACAAAACTTAACCACTAGGCCACTTTAGGTGTTCCTAGAAGAGAATTCTTAACAGAAATAATTCTAATTCCTCTCACCCCTTGCTAGACCAAGTGAAAGTGTATCAAGACCCACTTTATAAACTTATAAAAACATCTAGCAAATCAATTTAATGAACATTGGAAAATTGAATCTATTTCATATGTTAAGATCACACTATTTCAAAAACCTACCAAATCAATTCTCATTGACCTCTCCAAGCAAACCTAGTCTCTCAAGCTTAATCTAAGGTCACTCAAAAATTTTGAATCAAAAATTCCAAACTTCATCTCATGCAGCCATTAACACAAACACTTGGCATGCACAGAATAATCTCTAGCCTAACTTCACTGTTTTATACAGTGATCATCGATCAAATGGTCCCCTATTTACTCCCCTTTCTCCCCTAAGCCTAACCCAACACCAGACCAACTCCCCCCTTCGCCGCTTCACATTGGATCGCCGCTGAAATTTGGTCGCCGCCGGTTGACCGAGGCCAGCCCGCACCAGACAGCCCAGCGCCCATCCAGCATGTCCACAAGCATCGCCGCACTCTACCACCACCCCCTGTCTAGCCCACAGCCCCAGTCGAGCCATGGACCACACTAGCACCGTCGTGCACCGCCTCTCTGCACCGTGTCCAGAGCGCGCCAGTGTGCCGTGCCCGACCAGCCCCGCCAGCTCGCGCCTTGCCCTCACCGTGCATGCGCAGCCTCGCCATGATCACGCCACCCTGGCAGACACCCCCGTTCGCCGCCGCTTGACCCGTAGCTCCCGCGCGCCGTCGAGAACGCCGCATGTCCCGCGCGGAGCGCCGCACGTGCCAGACCAAACGAGACCGCCTCGTGCCGCGTCATTACTTCTGTGATGATCGCTAGGGAACACCGCACCGTCCACCTACCTCAGCCATGCCGATAGTCGCCTGTAGCGACACCACCGTCGAGCTCACCGCCGCACCGCTCGGTCCCCTCATCGAGCTATAAAAGGAGGCCACCCTCGCCTCCATTCTTCACACCATTGCACTCCCCACTCCTTACTGACCTTCCCCACTTCTCCCCGGAGCAAGGCGAGCACCACCATGCTGGAATTCCAACCACCCCAAGCCTTGCCGTGACCGCGCCTCGCCTCGCCGTTGTCTACCACGTCGTTTGCCCCCGTCGCCGACCCTAGCTGGAGCCCAGGTGATCCCCGCGAGACCCCCACCGCCGCGCTAGGTCACATTCCTCGCCGGAGCTGTTCGTCGTCGACGATGACCCTCAGTCGTTAGATTAGAATAGGATTGCACGACCCAGATTGAAAGATACCGCTTCACTTAGTTTAAGTCACTGACAAGTGGACCCCCTCTTTCAGCCGCGCGCTGCGCTGCGCTGTGCAGTTGGGATGGCCCGTTTAATTTCCCACGCGTAGCCCAGAGATTCAAATAAGGATTTTCCATTTTAGTTAAAACCCTATTCTATCCACTTATTCAAAAATCAATTCAGAGAGTTTCACTAAACCAAATTGAATGATTCAAACTTTGCTAGAAAGTTAATTAAAATATCTATCCAATCCCGTTGGATTTAAATCATTTGGAGTTAGAGATAACCTATAGAAAAAATAATAATACAGAGACTTTTGCAACTTCAAATATTTTTCAAAAATCAACCATAATAGCTTTTGAGTTGATTCCAACTCTCAAAAATCACATTTGATAATATCTGTCTGAATATATAAAAATATCTAGGTTTGCATGCAGTGACATTGGACTAGTACCAAAAGAATGCTATTAGGGCATTTCTAGTCACTTTAAATCTATTAAATAATAATCTTAAACTTTGTAAAATGTGACCAACCTTTTAAATCACATTCCCATGTATTAGAATATGTGGTGATGACATATGTCCACATGATCCCATATTTTAATTGGAGAATATTAAATCTTAATTAATTTCAACGAGTAGAAATTACTTTTCTCAAATAAACTAAATAAAACTAGTTCTTTAATTCATGTGATGTTTGTGATGATACTAGATCATCAAGTGTGAGCCTTAGTGTGCTAAATAGACTTAGTTAAGTATTGTTTGGTGATTGTGTACCCCGTATTATTTATAGAAGATAGTACCGACCAAGAATACGAGGAGGAGGAGTTCTACCTCGAAGAAGACGAAGAAAACTTCAATCACTGCACCAATCAAGGCAAGCTAGAATTATGCAAGTTAACTATACAAGTTTTAACCTAAGCAAGATGCATTAGGCATGCTTTGGTTATATACCTTTGATTATACCCATCCCAAGTTTTATGTCAAGCTTTACTCTTTTATTTTACCAAAGTTCTTTATTTTTAGTTAGTGCTTTGTGAGTATTGGAAAAGTAGTATAAGATAGCATAAAGAGTATTTAACTTGGCCTATACTAGATGTCATTCTATGGCATGAGATTGAGATTAGCACCTCTCATTAGTGAACACTCTTAACTTAGTGGCTAGTGCTAAGCATAAAACTTAATCACTTTAGATGGGAATACTTGGTGAAAATCATTATGAAAACCTTGGAATGATGCTTCATTTTATTGAAATGTTTTGACATGTGTTGAGAAACACAATGGTTTGATGATGAAAATGTTGAGGCATGAGCCTTAGCCCTTTATAAAAACTGATGGTTGGGTTAGGATGCGATACCATTCCAATTTTACCATACAACCACAATACCTGAATTGGGTAGGGCTTAGCTGGAAGTTTATATGCCTTAGTATGGGTTCCCTCGCGGAAGAGGTTTGAGCTGAGGCTACCTCTTGATGATGTCCACCTATGTAGTGCCCAGGATGGCAGATGTCCATGGATAGGAGGCCAAGCTCATAGGGGAGGTGCCTACACTAGTGTGTGTAATTGAAAGGTTATGATTGATGATCCGCATACTAAGTATGATGATTTAGGGTTATCCCTGCCGGAAGTATCAAATTTTGTGGTGAAAGTGAACCACCTCTGAAGAGTGTCAAACTATTCGAATAGCCGCATCCGCGGTCATAGACAGTTGGAGTGACCATACTGTTCCATCGTCAGATGTTTCCAAAATGACTTGTGAAGTGAACTATGATTTTGACTTGATCACAACAAGGTTGTGAATATGAAAGCTAGGTTCCCAACTTAAGTGATTTAGAACATTTAGTTAACTTTCTTTACTTCTGAACTCAGTTTAGATAAATCTGGCTTTTTGCAAATAAACTTAGAGCTTAAGATTCCTACTAGAACTACCTTACTTGTTAGTGATAGTTTGCGAGTACTTAAAGAGTACTCATGGCTTTTTCCCTGGCTATTCTTGTGGCCAGACTATAAGGAGGACTATCAGGAGGATGGACAGCAGGACATCTACGACAACTAGGATCATCTCCCATCGTCAGCATTGCCTGTGACACTAAAGATGGAGCCCACTGCTACGCTTTATTATTCCATTGCTTGTTTGTATTAAGACTGGATCATGAGATCCTTTATTTGTGTAAGACCTTATTATGGTTTGTAATGGATGATTTACTGTGATATCCCATCTGTTATGTCTTGCAAAATGGTAATCCTGGGATTGCGATGTATGGCATAACAAGCATCTGAGATTAAAAATCCGGGTGTTGACATTTGCACTAAATCCACGACAATTATTATAGATCGGAGGTGGCTCCCACACCTTTCATGCGACTCCCCTCCCTCGCCGCCGCCAGGCCCCCGCCGGCTTGGCCCCGACTGGCCGACAACGACGGTGAGGGGCTCCCTCCTCGCGCGTGTGGTCAGGCGGAGGTCGTGCCCTCCCATCTCGCAGGCGGCCCATGGCGGCGGGGATTCCTCCAGGTGGTGGTGCTCTCGGATCTGGCGCGAGGAGTCCCGGCTAGGCGGCATGGTGGTGTCCTTGGCCGTCGCGAGTGTGGGTAGGGTAGGGGCTCGCCCCGTGAGTCCCCCATCCAGCCTCATCTTCCCCAGATCTAGGGTTCCTCAGCTGGTGGATGGGGGGCCCCAAATCTCACATGGGCGAGTTTTTGGGCAAGCTTCGTGACACGATTATGGATTCCCTCCGGTCATGGGTGGCTCTTGCGGAGGTGGTGTGGCTAGGTGCCTCAGTTGCAGCTCCGGCGGCGTGGGGAGATAGGACGCTGGGGTGGCGGCCCTGGAGCTTGGTGGGAACCGGTGGGTTGGCGGGAGAGCCCCTAGTTCTGGTGCTGGCTGGTGGTCACGACCATGTGGATGACGTGGTCCTGGCGAGCTTCTTGTCGAGGCGGCGGTGTGGGTGCTGCTTCAACAGAATCCTACTCGTCGTGTAGAAGGCGGAGTATGTCGAGGGGTAATCCCTGCCCTTGGGGTAGCGACAGGACGTCCGTGGACGTCGTACCCTTCTTGAAGGTGTCGTGGTGGCTTCTCCTACCCCTACTTGCTCCGGGTGAAAACCCAAGATCCTCGGGCCGGGCGGTGACAGCGCTCTTGCGTCGTTCTCTTCTTGAAGATGCCGCCTTGGAGCTCTCGGCGTGTGGCTCTCCGTTGGTGGTGTGGCGGAGTTGCGGTGCTTCTTCGGATGGCGTCGGAACTGCGGTGTGCTCTCTTCGGCAAGGCTTACTTCGGGTGCCACACCTCGGTTCCTTGTTGAGTGCTGCCTCAGGGCTGCTTCTTGGTTGTGTGCAGCTCAGGGCGGTTCCTGGTGGTGGTCGGCCACTGGTAGCGTGGTCTGCGACGGTGGTGTTGCTTCGATGGCGTGCGTGTTCGTTGGCTCGCTCTTTGTGTGAGCTCTGGCCCGACGTTGTTGCTGTCAGTTTCTACTCCGAGTCTGCGTAGTCTTCGTAATGGCCGTGCCCGATGCCGGTTGTAGCCCTCCTGGTAGTTCTATCTAGTGTGTGGGTGTATTTTCCGCTCTTGTAAGACGGGTTCAGCATTGGCGCTATTAATTTATCGCTGGCCTTTTGGCGTGCTATCTAAAAAAAACCTAAAACACCTGAGACAGAATCCACATTGTAGGTGTTGTAATTGTAACTCACGCCAGAGCATCACATTTTTTTTCCTAGCAATTTTATTTAGTGAAAATAGATAGTTGACAATCAGTACTTGCTAATCTATCATAGCTTCCGGTGCATACCATCATGGTCTAATCGCAGTAACGTGTTTCAATTAACATCAACAGCGTTGCTCCTCTTCTCTGCAGAGTGGTTTCGTGGCTCTGAAGAGGCGTGTAACCCACTTCTGATGTGTGGTTCTCCTAATCCTAGCTCCCGCTATTATTGACGTGCGCATACTGTTGCTCGTATGCTCTAAAGCAAAAAAAGCAAACAGGTGGTGGGCAGGCAAAACCGAAGCATCCTCGTATGATCCACGTTTACTCGCGAATCCTAGAAGTAAAGTGGGACAAAGCGCTTACGGAGAGCCAGACGTAGTTGTCGTGCTTGAATCAGTCGCCGGGGCGGACTCCTCCGTGCCCTCACCCTCTGACTGACGTATAGTCCTTGCTGTCCCCGTTCCCCCTAGGCCTTTGCATCCATATTATCCCCCGCAGTCCGCACGCTGCCAGCTCCTTGCGGTTCTCCGCCCTGAGGCTGCCCGCCGGAGTCTCCTCGGCCATTGCCGTGGATCCCCGGGTCAACGCAAGTTCCGTTCCGCCAGCCGGAGGAGAGCGGCGACTCATTATGTGCGTATATTATGCGATTTGGTGGGTCCATGAAGCACCCACACACAATGATTGCACTCGTTCTCTCTGTTGGATCCTTCTACTGCGTGTGAAAGTAAAACCACTTCTTCAACACACTGCTTTTGGATCGCTCCTTCTCGCAATGGAGAATGCTCTTTTTCTAGCCAGCTTCAAGCTGAGCTCACACGTCGCGACATGACTAGCTCAGTCATTGACCATCCGCCAAGCAGTAAGAGCAGTTGGAAGCGCGATATCACAGCGCTGTAAAAAAACGCGGCCGCTTTTGCTCCTCTAGCGGGCGCTGCATAGTTGTACGCGTGGCAATTTGCGCTCCACTGCGCACTAAATAGCGCTGCCACTTAGCGACGCGCGCGAAGCCCAACTGCCACTGAAAAGTCACCAGCGCCCACGCCGTCTCTATTTCCCTACCGCGATTCCGCCGCCGCCGCCGCTTGTCTGCGCGCAGTAGCTGCAGATCCGCTACCGCCACGCCTCCCCGCACCTTCCCCGAGCTCTTCGCGGTCGGAATCGTATCGAGCTGCCAGCGCGGCGCTTCTTTTCGCACTGCCAAGCGAACAGTCGCCGCCGCGCCTCGGCCAACTCGGAGGTGCCTCGGCGACCGTGGCGCCGCGTTGCCCTCGTCGACCACCATGTCCTCCTCAAGCCGGGATGCTACTTGGCGCACGATGCCGCGCCATTTTTTCTCCGAATTTTAGTTTAATTTCGGTAGACGAAGTGAGTGTATATTCGTGCTCGTAGAGGAACTCGTATGATTCATCCGACGATGAACTAGAGCTCGAGGAAGATGAGAACATATCTATGCTATTAGCTTGGCGCGCGACGAAAGAATCGAAACGCGGTGGTGATACATTGCAAATGTATCTATAATTTTTAATGTTCCACGCTTGGTTTTATCTACTTTCTTGTGTTTTGTTCCAATTTTGGAGTACTTTTCATATGATTTCTTGGACTAACCTATTAACAAGAGCCACAGTGCCAGCTGCCTGTTTTCTGCTGTTTTCTGCCAGTGCCTAGTAGCAATACATGATGCCATAGAAAAGAATCTTGATTGGATTGTTCCTGCAAACCCTTTTGATGAGAATAGTGAACCTAAGAGCATTGAGAGAGGATCCTCTAGAACTTATTTGGATGATATACCTTGCCTTGTTGAAAATATTTCTGGTATTGATCTTAATGCTTATTCATTTGAGAACACTTGATTCTTTCTTTGCTTCTTATGCCTAACTTAAAGGCGTTAAAGAAAAGTACTTATTGGGAGATAACCCAAAAGTTTTAGATGAGTCTTGGAAGTTATTACCTCTGTAATAACCTTTCCTTATCCTTTTTATTTGTTTTTTGTGCCAAGAGTAACCTCTAATGAGAGAGAAGTAATGATTGGGAAATTTGCTGTCACGAAATAGATTTTTGTGCTTCACCGTAAACATTCGTGAGAGAGCTCTGTATGTCGGATTAAGCTGTAATTTTTTGTGCTTCTGCCCCAGGTTGTTATATAACTTTAGTTAGTTCAACACTTTTTGATTTGAGCAACAGAAGGTCTTCGAAAAAATTCGTCTTTACCTGCTGGTCTGTTTTGACAGATTTCTGCCATTTTCTGCATTTGCTTCTTGTGGGTTCCTTTTTGAGTTCTTTTGGGGAATTGAGCTTTTTTAGGGAAGTGCTACAGTAGATAGTGTTCTAATAGAAGTTTATTTGGTGTTAGAACTGAACCTTAAAACTTATTTATCTTAAGTGCACTAATGTTGCTAATAAAGATTGTGTGAAGTTTTGTATGAAGGAAAAATTTCAGGTGTATGGAAGTAATGAGTAATGAGATGAAGAATGGACTAAATCTCAAGCTTGGGAATGTCACGCGTGTCACCCCAAGAAATATCCAAGAAGTACAAGCGTCAAAGCTTGGGGATGTCCAAGGCATCCCCTTCTTTATCAATAAAAATTCCAGGTTTCTTCCAAATGCTTCATTTTTATTGTTTTATGCACAGTTGTGTTGATTCTTCGAGCGTCTTCTTTTTCATTTTTGTTTTTGTTTTTCGTTTGCTTGGTTTGCTTAGTTTTTTGAATAAATTGGTTGGACCCCCTCTTTCATACATTGGTTTGCAAATAGTTTGGTTTGGTTTGGAAAATAGTAGGAAAGTTCATGCTTATATGGTAAAAAGTGCTCGTTTTTAACTGTGGCCTATGCTTTGTCATGCCATGCTTGATATTGTTTTAGCTTTATGCTTAGTATTCTTTGATGTAGCATGACTTGTTATAAACAATTGAGATTGCTTAATGTGCCTTGGATGAATCATGCGTTGTTTTAGCATATTAAAGCATAGTATAGTGGTATTCTCCTTTGATGCTTTATTTGGGTTGACTTGGCACATGCTCACACCATGTTATGACTATCTGAAGTCACCATAGCCTTTATGATCCTTTAGTTTTCAACTTGTAGTATCACTTTATGCTTTGATCAATGATGTTTTGTCGCTCTGCATGATTATGGTCATTATTGCTCTCTTAGTTTGTCGCTCCCAATCTTTTGCTAGCCTCCACAACCAAGTATGAGTTCCACTCATGCATCCAACTCCCTAAACCAAGTTATTGTAAAGAGTCCACCATACCTACCTACTAGCTTATGCTATTCCAAGTATATTCATGCTTTTGTTTACCTTCCAAATTAAACTTGTTATGAGAAAACTAGTGATTACAACTCTCACGAACTTGATGGCACACTTTACTTTTTGCCTCTAATAAACTTGAACCATTGGGTCCTTCTTTGTTGTGTATATGCTTACGCTTTATAAGTTGAAATTAGCAGAACCATGTACCATGGGGAACGCTTTCAACATTGCACTTGTACTTTGTACCCCGTTGATATCATGTTCTTTTGCTTACAGATCCCAACGGTCTAAAATAAAAGTGGAACTTGTAAGATCATGGAGTTTGTATGTGTGTTAGAGAAATGTCTGGGCCGCTAGCCTAAGCCATGCCTAATCATGGTGGAAACTTGCAGCATCACCATAATGAGCACTCTATGAAGCATCCTAAATAAAAACCTATGCAAATAGCAAATAAAAAGATAGCTAAGATGCTCATTGTCTGCTTGCCTTGTCATTTTGATTATGGGAAAGCTCCCGTATCATGTGCAAGGGGTACCCGTTATGTTCTTAATGATACACATATACTTACAATGACAAGAGCTTACTCGTGACTGAAGTTAAGTAGCATGAGGATCGGTCTTCGTAAGTAAGGGGCATGAGATTTCGGTTTATAACTTGTCAAGCATATCCTCTTACTTGTGTCACTTTAACCTTAATCACCTTAAAGATGCTTATGATAGGGGCAATGAGAGCTGAAAGCTATAAGTACCACAATTTTTGGAAGCTCTTTATGAGACTTGAATCCCTACTTCCTTTTACAAAAGGCCTTTCTTCCACCATAATATTGAGTCTCCACCTTCTATCTTTATGCACCTACTTTGAGAGCATAGTGGCCATTCTTAGTTCTATGTGCATTGTCCCAAGACTAGTTGATTGATGCATAACTTGATATTGCTTGTTTTAAACTATTGTATTTAGTCACTCTTATGAACTTTGAAGGTGTCCTATGCATTTATATTTGCTACCCTATGAGGGACAAGCTGAATACTTTTATGCTATGTTTTTTTATGTGAAACAAACAAACGTCTTGCAAAGCATGTTATTCATGAATCTTTCGTTTGTGCCTTTTCATGTTGCATCATAGTTTCTGTGCTTATTGCTAGAACTTTGTCTTTCATGTTATGATTGAAGTACTATGATCCCAGCTTCGAATGTCTTGCAAATACTTTGATCAAGTCTTTGATGGTGCATGTCACCTCAAAAATTATTCTTTCTTTTTATCACTTACCTACTCGAGGACGAGCAGGAGTTAAGCTTGGAGGTGTTGATACATTGCAAATGTATCTATAATTTTTGATGTTCCATGCTTGGTTTTATCCACTTTCTTGTGTTTTGTTCCAACTTTGGAGTACTTTTCATATGATTTCTTGGACTAACCTATTAATAAGAGCCACAGTGCGGTGCCTGTTTTCTCTGTTTTTCGTTCCAGAAAGTCAGAAAATGAATATTCTCGAATTGACGGGACAAAAGCCAAAGTGCCTATTTTTCGGAAGTCATCAAGTGCCGAATCTGAGGCGGAGAGGGGCGGGGCCACCACACCACCTGGCCAGCGGCCAGGCTGGCCCGTGCTGGGGGTCGGCCCAGCACCCCTTGGCCTCCTTCGACTATAAGATGCCCTCGGGACGAAAACCCTAAGTGCAGATCAAAAATCCACGAAAAGAGTCTGAGCTGTCATCTCCATCCCTAGATCAGAGGGATCTGGCTCTTCCGGCACCTACTAGGAGAAATTCACCACGAGGCCTTCTTCATCACCATGCAAGCCTCCGGTGTGATGCGTGAGTAGTTCATCCTTGGACTACGGATCCATGTAGTAGCTAGATGGCTGGTTCTCCTCCTTTGTGCTTTCATGTCTAGATCTTGTGAGCTCCGTTCATCATCAAGATCATCTATTTGTAATTATGCATGTTGTGTTTGCGGGGATCCGATGGATATTGAGATGCTATTTTAGATTGATTATTGATTCTATCATATCTTTGTTATTTGTGATCTTGCATGCTTTCCGTTGTTAGTAGCTATCTTGGCCAAGTAGATGCTAGCAACTCCAAGAGTTAGTGTTTATGCTCGATAGTGGGTTCATGCCTCTAGTAATCTGGGAAAGTGACAGAAATCTCTAAGGTACTAGATGTGTTGTTGCTACTAGGGAGAAAACAACAATCATTTGTTCATAGAACAATCGCACGCAGTTCATAAAGTAATAATCTGTTGCTTGCAACGTAATACTGGAGGGTTTTCAGATGATAACCTGAAGGTGGATTATTAGTCATAGATGAAGTTGGATGGCGATCTATGTATAATGTTGTAATACCCAATCAAGTCTCAAAGGAGTCAAGATGATTAGTATATGTATGTATTGCTTTCTCGGTGTTTGTCAATTGCCCCGCTGTAATTTGTTCACCCAGCATGTTATCTATCTAAGGAGAGCCACCTCTAGTGAACTATGGATTCCGGTCCTCTTTTCTTTACATACAATCTATAAACTATTTACTGCTTTGTGTTTACTTTCTGCAAACTTTTACTTCTTTCCATTCGATACGTTTAATCTTTTGTTTTCCGCAAAACACGGTGAGATTGAAAACCTCATCGCAAGTTGGGGACAAAGTTCTGTGGTTGTGTTGTGCAGGTCTTCACGTTGCTACTAGCACCGGTAGTGCGCGCTGCCAAAGCTCAGCTAGTAACACCTTTGGGGTGTTTCCTTGCTCCTACTGGTTCGATTAAACCTTGGTTTCATAACTGAGGGAAACTTGCTGTTGTGCTCATCATACCTTCCTCTTGGGGTTCCCGACGAGCTCTACATCAACACCGCCATCAAGCATTTTTCTAGGCGCCGTGCATTGAGCCATCGGGTGGCTCAATTTTTGGTAGGCGCAAGTTGTGAAGGGAAATGATCGAAGGGCACGAGAGGTTGATGAAGATGTAGTTCAACGACAATGCCACCTTTCTAGAGGAGTATTTCTGTTGGCGTTTTAGGATGAACATCGGTTTGTTCAAGCGCATTTGCGAAGAGGTGACCAAGTTTGATCGGTTCTTCGAGCGAAGGAGGAATGCTGCCGGAGAGCTTGGGCATAGCACCTACCAGAAGGTGACTACTGCCTTGCGTATGATGGCATACGATATACCAACGGATCTTGTTGACGATCACTTGGCAATGGGTGAGATTCAAGCCATTGAGTGTGTCAAGCGCTTTGCCGTCACAATTATGCGTGTGTTTGGCACCATCTACTTGAGAGCACCCAATACCGAAGACACGGCTAGGCTTCTGGAGGAGAACAAGACTCGAGGGTTCCCTAGAATGCTTAGCTCTATTGACTGTATGTATTGGAGTTGGAAGAATTGTCCTACGGCATGGCATGGACAATTCAAAGGTCACAAGAAGGATTGCACTATCATCCTTGAAGCCATGGCAGATTATGAGACTTGAATTGGGCATGCTTTTTTTTGAAATGCCCGGGTCCTGCAATGACATCAATGTTCTTTTTAAGTCTCCACTTATGTCAAGGATTGCATTGCATGAAGGTCCACAAGTGGAATTTGAAGCAAATGGCCACAAATACAACTATGGCTATTATATCTTGCCGATGGCATCTACCCAAGGTGGCAAGTTTTTGTGAATTCGGTTCACAAACCCAAAGATAAGAAAGAAAATGATTTCCACGCCGCACAAGCGGTGACTAGAAAAGATGTGGAGAGAATCTTTGGGATTTTGCAATCTCAATTTGCTATTGTGAGAGGACCGGCTAGATTTTGGGACCAAGAATGCATTTGGTACATTATGACCGCTTGTGTCATCATGCATAACATGATCATAGAGGATGATCGTGGCAAAGATGTAGATCACAGCCACCACTATGACTTGATGAGCATTCCCGTGCAAGTGCATAGGAGAGAGCGTAGGGTGACGCGTTTCATTGCCTCATATCATGCCATTCACGACAATGAGACCCATGATATTCTTCAAAAAGATCTCATCGAGAAGTGGTGGAAATGGTTTGGAGCACAACATTGAGCCCTCCTTTTATTTCTTGTTTGTTGTATTGTTGGAAAATAATTTGTTGTAGTGTTGATGAGAAACTTGTTGTATTTGTTGGTGAACAATTTCTATATTTGTTGTATTATTCATGTACTATTCGGTTGTGTTGTAATAATGACTAGACAATTTTTTGTTGAATTTATTTGGATTTGTTTGATCTTCTTGATCCTATAGTTCATTGTGAAACATGTTTGAGCCGGCGTCGCGCGCTGCATTTTGCCGCGCCTTCTTGGGGGTTCTTTTTTTTGCTCTATTTTCGCGCGTCTGCCGGAGGAGAAACACCGCGCGCGCAATAAAACTGGATCACGCGCGCTGCATAGCATTTTTACAGCGTCGCGATATCACGCTTTTGTTGGAGTTTCTCTAATGGTGGCTTGTCAATAGTCAGCCTGCTGCTCTCCCCGAGCTAGACCAAACCTAGCAACTCGGGCCTGATCGCGGGCCGGCCTGTGTCACGCGTGCTTGATCGACACATAACGGGCCGATCCGACACATGGCTTAACGGGTCATGTATGGCCTGTGTTCCGGCTAGGGCCATGCCTGTGCTGCTACCCGAGCCCATGTGTAGGCATGACACGGACCGTTAAGCAATCGGTCGACTTAGGTACGACACGCCCCGTCAGGCATGGCACATAGGCTCGAGGAGGGAGTCGGAGGGCAGCCGGGGGCGCAGAAATTTGAATGTATGGGCTAGGGAGGAGGAGCGGGGTGACGTGGGCATCGGCCGGGAGGAACGGGGTGACGTGGGTGTCGGCTGAGAGGAGAAGGGTGATGTGGCACTGGCTATTTGTGGCATTTTGCCCTCTTTTTTGCACTGTTTTAGAGATAGTTTTGTTTTAGGCATATTTTTATTTTTTGGTCGGTGGAGAGGGTATATTTTTCCGATTTTGCAAAAATTTCGCTATAAATAGAGCCACCCCTCTCATTGTTGTGTCTTGATTTCCGACATCGGGGTATGAGTCCCTTTTTGTTGTTCGGCTAGGGACGCAACGTCCAACGAGCTCAATCAGCGAGTTAGACGAACACACTCACACATAGAGACATGTGGTTTTTTTACCCAAGTTTAGGTCTGTAGTAAGCAGATCCCTACGTCCTGCAACTAGCTACTATCTAATTATCACAATATTACACTTGGTTCCTTTCCCGAGATGGTTCTCCTATCTCCCTCTCCCTCCTCTCAGTCTGACCTAAGCCTCCTTTTATATGAACAAGGGGACACCATAGGGGTTGGTGTACACACGTCGGAGGGCTCAGAGCCACGAGGATGGTCGTGCTATGCATGGCCCCAATGTCGCGGGCTTGTGCTGCTGTCTAGATGCGTCACCCTACGTCCTAACTAGGTAGCCTAAGACGTAGGTCAGGGGTAGCTATGTCCATCTTGACGTAGATTCCTTCCCCCGGGTGGCTCCACACCCGGGATCCTAGGCGGGCGTGTTCTCAGGCTGGCCTGGAGGTGTGGGCGGGGCCGCGAGTCATATCTATGGAGGAGCCCCTATCACTACAAGAAAAGTTGGCTTTTACAATAGGAGATTTTCGTGGTTGAAGACCTATTTTTCATGGCTAAAAAGTATTCCGTGACGGATGACCTTCGTGGTAAAAGCCCCGTCACAAATGGATCAACCACGGTTTTTTCCACGGATCGCACCCTTCGACCACGAAACCTTGTTCCGTCGTAGATCTGTTCGCCAGCCGCGCTGACTGCTGAGGTCACGCAACCTGCCACGTGGCAGCCGCCATTAACATCCGGTTACCGCCGTTAACGGTCGTAGAAACCATGGTGGAAGCCAGGCCTAACCAATGCCTGGTAATAATTAAATGGGTCGACCCATGTGAAGAGCCCAATAGAAACATGGCCCTTTCTTTGTTTTGTCTGCCTTTGTCAAAATCGGCCTAATCTGCAGCTAAGCGCCGAAGATATACGGGCCGACTTCTGTTTCAGCATATTTAAGGTCCAAGTTGGCCCAACACTGTGTTGTCAATTGAGGCCTGTACCAAGACGGCCCGACACTGTTTAAGCATGTTGCCAATCTAGCCTTTTATTGTTCAGTCATATTACTATTCCAGCCTTTTAGAAATTTCCCCCTTTACTGTTTAGGCCCTTTAGAGTTTAGGCTTTTGCCCATTCAGTCCGGTACTATTCGGTCTGTTACTGTACTGGCCTGCCATCGTACTGGCCTTTTATTGTACTGGCCTTCCTTCTGGTCTTTTACTGTTCTGGACGTTTACTGTTGAGACCTTTCACGGTTCCGACCTCTCACTATTCCGGCATTTCTCTGCTCTGGCCTTCTACTATTCTGGCATTTTACTATTCTAACCTTTTACAGTCCTGGCCTTTTATTGTTCTGGCCTTTCGCTATTCTGACTTTTCACTGTTCTGGCCTTTAAGCATTCTGTCATTTTTACTGTTCAGGCCTTTTACTGTTCAGGCCTTTATAGTTCTGGCCTTTTACTATTTTGGCCTTTTACAGTTCTGGCATTTTACTATTCTGATATTTTACTGTTATGGCATTTTATCGTCCTGGCCTTTTGCCTTTATAGCCGTTTACTATTCTGGTCATTTTGGTCGTCCATGCGCACGTTGTTTCAATGTTCGCATGTTACTTCTCCGACCTGTTACCGTTTTGGACTTTTTTGCTAGCGCCTACGTTTGGAAGAACACGTGAATATCAAGACATTAATTAATGAACACGTACAAATTAAAACTACTTATTACACAACAATAAAAGTTTGTTATAATAGGTTATACAACAAGATTAAAATTCTGAAAGATTACAACGTGTCAGTATCATCAATAAGAGAACAGTACATGGCGATTCACTTCAGTGTATAATCCGTCTCTTCTTCAACATTTCAGCTACAGATCTAAGAGCAGCTACACACTTTCGTTCTGCATGCAATACAACCTTTATATATTTATCATATGCAGGGGTTGTTCTAGGTGGATTGTTAAGTAAGTTGTTTACTTCGGAAATGCAATGGGAGGATGAATGAGAAGAGGGATCACAACTTTTAATCCTACCTTTCAAGGACTCCTGATGGGTTTTAACTGCAGTCTGCTAAAATATGGTGAAAGAGGTTAAAACAAAGAACAAAGAGAAACAAATAGTATTATACAAAATAGAGATCATTTAAAGTAAGTATGAACTTATAGTAGCACATTCAGGCTGACAGTAGCTCCTGGAGCGGGTGTGACTTCTGGTCAATCTGCCAGAAGAATCTGAGCCGAGCAGTTGGAACTCTGGTCCTTGTACTCCATTTTCATTTCTCTGCATGACATTTAAAACCAAGTTAGCTGGTTTAGAAGGACGAAAACTCTTGAAAAACACCAAAAACATAGCATTAAAAATGACCAGATATATGATTCAAACTAGATAAACATTTTCTGAATTAAGCATTCGCAGATATAAATACAATAGAACATGAATGCATATGTCATGGCAAGATTTTAGGTAGAATGACTTATTAACTTATTAGGCATGCAGGTTATACAACTTATTAACTTATTAGCCAACTTGTCCGCCTGGGCTACGCGCTCGAGCTCCCTCTTGCTGGCGAGCCCCTGCTCGAGGAAGAGCTTGTTGAGCTTCGCGTCCCATTGCTGTCGTATGCGCTCGTTGGCTTCCTCGACGGCGCTCCGCTACATGATCACCACGGTGATGCGGTCAAAGGAGGCCTCATCGACGTAGTACTCCTCGCCGATGACGACGTCGTACGTCGATAGGTCATACCCCTCGAGCTCCTCCTGCTCCTCTGGCTGCGGCGGCGGCACATGAGCGGCCATGGCTCCTGACGAGCTCCTCTCGCCCGATCGGCGCTTGGCCTCCTCCACTTCGCGACGACGTAGCTTGTGAGGCACCGGAGCCCCGTGGTAGATGTAGTGGAGGAAGGCGTGCTTCCACGTGCCGTCGGAGCGCACGCGGTGGCAGTGCTCCTCCTCCGAGTACAAGCCGGTCCCGTGGCGGTGGGACGAGGGTAGGAACGGTCCACCTGGTCACCCCCACTCTGCTGGAGCTCCCCCGACGGTTCATAGCGGCGCCGTGGTGCCGGATCTGTTGACCGGCGCGATTAATTGCTCGCCGGAGCTGCTCGATTTGGTGAGCGGTGCGCCGCAGAGCAGCGTGCAGAAAAGTGAGGGTTCAAGACCTGTATTGACATGTCGAACCCATATGTATAAAGGCCGAGAGGGGAATTTTCGGTACCCTATAAAAAATTTACCCGCAAGCATAGTATACGGGCTTCGAGAAAAAAAATAGGCCCAAGTTCTTTATACCCGCCAGAGTTTTATGCTTCCGAGGGCCGTTTAAGGGGTCTGCCAGAGATGTTTAGTCCAAATGACCCCCGCAATCTAGTCGGGTCGAACCAACTCCACCGCCATTCTCGTCTTCTCGTTGGCTCCGCTGCTCTACTCTTCTCTCCCGACGACGGCCACCGGCGCACCGCGCACGGCTGATGATCGGGCACGAAAAGACGATTCAAGGGCGGCACAACAATCGTACAAGGTTAGCCCTTGTGTTTACCGAACCAAAGTTCTTTTCCCCATGTTTCCGTTCTGTTCGAGGTGGGTTTGTGTAGGGGTTAGGGCTTGCAGCTGGGGCTCGATTTGGGGGTGGTTCTGTTGGATTAAGGCTGGACTATGATGTTTCGGTTAATGGTGGGCTATGTTGTGTGGATTATGTGCTGAAGCTGTTTACAGATTGTGTAGCTATTCGGGCTGGACAGAAAAAACATGTTTGTTTTTTACAAATTTCAGTAAATTCAGTTATGATTTTGTGTCTAAAAGTTGCTCTGTTTTGTGTATTTTCGTAGGATTTTTCAATGGGTCCACTCGATTACTTTTCTGCGCGATTCCATCATCGTGGAGCATTTGAATGTAGAGGATATGGGTAGGGGTGGTCCATTCGAAGCTATCAGTTAAGCCCACCTGTTTTCCTGTAAAAAAAACAAGATTTACCTGGTGCTGGCAGTTACATGCATACTGTGCTCTACCAAATCAGATAACTTTGTCAATAGATGTTACAATCGCTTTGAATTCTTAGGATGGACACCTGCAAGGTCTTTGAAGGAAAATTACAAGGAACTTGATGAACATGTAGTACATTATATGGCCAAAAATATCCACCCGACAACTTCCTCGTGCAAATCACTGGTGTTTTTTTCTGCCGAAAGGACAAATCAGTGGTGTTGAAGTTTTCACCCAAGTCTTACATCTGTACATAAGAGGACAATCACGGCAGTTGAATAAGCCAGAAGATTCAACAATCTTTGCACCGAGAAAAGAGCTCGAGTGCATATATATTTGGGTATCCTGAACCAAGACGACCACATCATTCATCGCCAAATCACCATGGGCACTCTGCAGCTGTCCTGCATCCAAATAGCCATAGCCTTGTTCTTGCTTACTCAAGCCAAGAGCACCACAGAGGAGTTGCCTGTCCATCCGAACAATACCACCACCAGATGTATTGCCGATGAGAGGTCTGCCCTTGTCACCTTCAGGGCAGGTCTCTTAGACCCTGCAAGACACCTTTCATCATGGAAGGGTGATGACTGCTGCCGATGGAAGGGTGTCCATTGCAGCAACAAAACCGGCCATGTTGTCAGGCTCGATCTCCGAGGCCCTGACTGTGACGTGCAGGCGCTCGGAGGCAACATAAGCTCCTCGTTGCTTGGTTTACAGCGTCTACGGTATCTCGATCTCAGCTGCAACAGGTTTGCGGAGGTGCAGATACCAGATTTCTTAGGTTCTCTCCATAGCTTGAGGTATATAAACCTATCCCTGTCAAACTTTGTTGGAAGGATACCACCACAGCTTGGTAATCTCTCCAACCTGCGGTACTTCAGTCTTGATTCCAATTTTGGTTACATATACTCTAGAGATCTCGCCTGGTTGTCACGGTTAACTTCCCTTGAGCACCTAGACATGGCATTCGTAAACCTCAGTACAGTTCCTAGCTGGCTTCCAGTGGTGAACATGCTTCTATCTCTGAAAGTTCTTCGTCTTTCCTTTTGCGAGCTTACGAGTAGCCCTGATTCTCTCCAGTTTTCAAATCTGACATCTCTTGAAGAACTTGATCTTTCGTTCAACTACTTTAATAAACGTGGCTCACCCAACTGGTTTTGGGATCTTACTAGTCTGAAGTCTCTTGATATCTCATCCAATGGTTTCTATGGTCCGTTCCCTGACGAGATCGGTAATATGACATCCATGGTGAACCTTGAATTATCGGGTACTTACCTGGTGGGCATGATACCATCAAACCTGAAGAACCTATGTAACTTGGAAGAACTGTTTTTATTTGAAAACAACATCGGTGGGAGCATAGCAGAATTCTTCCAACGCTTACCTAGTTGTTCATGGAATAAATTGCAAACACTGGAATTATATAACTGCAATTTGACAGGACACCTGCCAGCTATGCTAGCACCCTTAAGCAACTTGTCATGGCTTGATCTTAGCTTTAACCGGCTGACAGGTCCCATGCCTTTGTGGATTGGAGATCTCACAAAGCTAAGTATACTACAAATGAGCTTCAACAACCTGGATGGGGTCATGCATGAAGGTCATTTATCACGTCTAAACATGTTAGAAGAATTAGCATTGACTGACAACTCCATAGCCATCACAGTTAGTCCGGCTTGGATTCCTCCCTTCAATCTAGGAAGGATTGAACTTCAACACTGCCAGCTAGGGCCCAAATTTCCAGCATGGCTTAGATGGCAAACACATGCGCACGCTCTTGATATATCAAACACAAGCATATCTGACATGGTGCCAGATTGGTTTTGGGTATCAGCCTCCTCAGTAATTTTCCTCAGTATCCGAGATAATAAGATCACAGGACACCTCCCACCAACAATGGAATTTATGAGTGGACAAGTAATGGATTTCAGGTCTAACCAGCTCAGTGGTCCAATACCTAAGCTACCCATAAACCTAACCAACCTAGATCTCGGTAGGAATAGTTTAGTTGGGCCACTACCATTAGACTTTGGAGCGACAAGACTTGAAACACTTGTTCTATTCGATAACTATATATCTGGCACCATTCCATCGTTGTGCAAATTACAATCACTCCAACTGTTAGATATATCTGGAAATAATCTAACTGGGTCAGTTCCTGATTGCCAAGACAATGAATCCACAAAAAATAGGACAAGTCTGAGTATTCTTAACCTAAGCTTGGGAAACAACAACTTCTCTGGTGATTTTCCTTCGTTTCTACAAAACTGCAAGAAACTCGTCTTCCTTGATCTTTCATATAATAATTTCTTCGGGAGTTTGCCAACATGGATTGGACAGAAATTGCCATCTTTGAAAATCCTGCGATTAAGGTCAAATAAGTTTTGTGGCCACATTCCAGAGGAGCTTACGAAGATGGTTAATCTTCAGTATTTGGACCTTGCCTACAACAATATAACTGGGAGCATACCAAGATCCATTATTAGTTGCAAAGGGATGATACAGACTATGGATGTTAATGATGACTCTAAAAGTGCATTCAACTATGGCCAGATATATCATTACAATGAATTGGTCGAATATAGTGAGAATTTAACTGTGCTCACAAAGGGTCAAGAGAGATTATATACCGGAGAAATCATATATATGGTTAATCTTGATCTATCCTATAACAATCTTATTGGAGAGATTCCTGAAGAAATAGCTACTCTTGACGAACTGAAGAGCCTGAATTTATCGTGGAATACATTCAGTGGAAAAATTCCTGAGATGATTGGCGCCTTGGTGCAAGTGGAGTCACTCGATCTATCACACAATGAGTTGTCTGGAGAAATTCCTACAAGCTTATCGGCTCTCACATCATTGAGTCGCTTGAACATGTCATACAACAATCTGTCAGGTGTGATACCCTCTGGAAATCAATTGCAAACATTCGAGGATCCATTATATATTTATATTGGCAACCCGGGCCTTTGCGGTCCTCCCCTCCCGCGGAACTGCTCAAAGCTCAAGCCAATTCCAGCTACTAAAGAAGTCCATGAAGACGCAGGAGATGTGGTTTCATTTTTCATCGCCATGGGTTCTGGTTATGTAATCGCTCTCTGGGTAGTCTTCTGCACCTTCCTGTTCAAGAGGAAATGGAGAGTCTCTTGGTTCTCGCACTGTGACAGATTGTATGACCGGGTTTATGTGCTAGTGGTTGTGACCTGGGCTTCCTCGATAAGAAGAAATGTGTAGAAGCAGAGATCGTCATCCCTGCAGCTGGTTCTTTGCTTGCTACTAACTCTGGGGATTTGTATTAGCACTCACGTGTATGTATTTTGAGGAGTATGTTGTCGACTGAGGTTGGCACAAAGCACGTATAAGTTTTATGCGTAATGAATAATGCCAGGGACTGGAATGAGCACATTGTTCCTATTGTACCAATGCCTGAATCATACGCTGCTGATTATTATTTTTCTTTTCTTGAGAAATGCGTTGAATGTTATATATAGAAGCTATTTTGTTGTCGATGGAGTAGAAGTAGGGTGGCCTCCTAGTATTACCCAATTATGATATGATGGGTAAGATGGAATAGTTTGAAAGAATGAGCCTGCAGGATATGTGTGTTGCTGAGTTTGCTCACCGTTGCACCTGATGACCACAATGCTCCATGCAATCTGTTGCTGCTAAAAACTGTACTCCACGGTGAATCACACTAGTTATCTGCAATTGAAAACCCAAATGGGTCAAGCTCAGAAAGAATTCCTTGCTATAGTCGAGAGAACACAATTCATATACTTGCTAGAGATTATTACTTACTAATTCCTCATATGTGCGGTCATGTGCTGAAGGGGTGGTATTTCTCGGACTGGGATGTTTCTGGTGCCCCTCAACTTCGATCTACATTTTTTGCTTGGCGCGGTTTATTCCATGGCATGCAACTTGTAATAAAGGGATTAAATGGAGTGTTGGTGATACCCGCAAAAAAAAAAATGGAGTGTTGCTGATGGAAAGAAATTCAATTTGTAGACTATAATTGGATCCCAGTGTGTCACCTGGTTCGTTTCGGACTCTGAAGCCGGTCCGCACAGTGCAAGTGTGGATTTTATGGTGAATGAAAACCACAGTCCATGGGACATCGATGTTGTACATTCTCTTTTTTAGCGGGAGGAGGTGAATTAAGTTTTGCAAGTTCCTATCAGTCGACGAGGTGGGGACGATTTCATGTCCTGGACTTTCACAAAATTTGTGGTCTACAGTGTTCGATCTGCAAACAATCTGGCAAAATCTGAGAAAAGTTTGTTGACCGAAGCAGAAAAAGGGGAGGCGCTAACTCGGGCTTCAAAACTGATGCCCAGCTTTAGAAGAGACTTTGGGTTATCAAGGCTTTAGGGAAGACTATAAAAAATTTATGCATTTCAACGGAAGAAAAAAATCTGCATCACGAAGCACAAAAAGTAAGTTCTCGTTGGCATGGCCAGGGCGTCAGGTTAGGTTAGATGGCGGTTTAATTTCGTGCTTCATCCTTCGAACGAGTGTTATGTAATATATTACCATAAGAGGAGATTCATTTTATTTTACCAATTAAGCACATATACGTCTCTCGTCACATCAAAACTAAGAAATGTCTGACAAAATATTTAGTAACTACCAATAGTTTTTTTATTTTTGCGAAATTCCATCGATCTATTAATAATCATCAACAACAGTACAAAGAGCTTTAAAAGTAATAGAAATTATAAAAAGGTCATTGAACCACCTAGCGACGACTACAGACACTAGCACGAGCCGAAGGCGCGCCGTCGTCATCGCCCCTCCATCATCGTCGTAGTTGAGCTTGTTGTAGTAGATAGACGGGAAGTCGTCGTGCTAAGGTCCCATAGGACCAGCGCACCAGAGTAGCAATCATCGCCGAAGATGACAACTGTAGATCGGAAGAGACTGACCTCAAACCACACTGACGAATACTGAAAACGACCGGATCCCAAGAGATCCGCCGGACGCACGACTCCACGCGTCCTCCGCCGGTGCTAAACACACCACCGGAGTCCTCCGCCGGTGCTAAACACACCACCGGAGCGAGGATAGGGTGGGGAGGACCTTATTCTGACTTCAGGATGCAGCCGCCGCCTCAACAACTAGAAGAAGACACTGAAAAAAGCCTAAACAAAAACGAAAACCCTCCTGCCGGCGTTGTTCTTCTAAAAAAAGATAGGCATTCTTTCTAAAAAAAATACGTGATCTAAAAAAAGTCATAATTTGTACCGCTAGCGAAACATCGCAAGGGAAGCTTCATGCATAATACTTCAAAACAACAGTAAAATGCCTCTAGCTGTGGCACTCCAATATTCAATGGGAAATCATTTTCTTTTCAAAACAATAGTAGGAGTATAATATTTTGTTATAGCACCATATCACCAATGTTCCAAGAAAATTTCTTGTAGCCCGCAACGCCAAAAACACCTGAGACATTGTAAGTGTTGTAAGTTGTAACTGTAACTCACGCCAGAGCATCACAATTTTTTCCCTAGCGATTTTATTTACTCCCAATGACTATCAAGTATCAACACTTGGTAATTTATCATAGCTGGCTTCCGGTGCATAGCATCATGGTCTAATCCCAATAACTTGTTTCAATTAACATCAACAGGCGTTGCCCCTCTTCGGTGCAGAGTGGTTTCCTGGCTCTTAAGAGGCATGTAACTCACTTCTGATGTGTGGTCTCCTAGATCCCGCTATTATTGACGTGCATACCGTTGCTCCTATGCTCTAAGGCAAAAGAACAAACAGGTGGTGGGCAGGCAAAACCGAACCATCCTGATCCATGTTTACTCGCGAATCCTAGAAGTAAACTGAGATAGAGCACTTACAGAGTGGGCGGTGTCCCAGGCGAGCTAGACGATGGAGAAGTGGCCCCCACCGAGGTTGGACTGCACGTCGTAGGTGTTGTGCTTGAATCAGTCGCCGGGGCGGCAGACTCCTCCTCCTCCATGCCCTCATCCTCTGATGTATAGTCGTTGCTGTCCCCGTTCACCCTGGGCCTTGGCCTCCATATTATCATGCGCACGATGCCAGCTCCTTGCGGTTCTCTGCCCTGCGCTGCCCGTCGGAGCCTCTGCCATTGCGGTGGATCCCCGGGTCTAGGCTTGGGGGAAACGCAAGTTCTGTTCCACCGGCCGGAGGAGAGAGGCGACTCATTGTGTGCTTATATTTTGTGATTTGTTGGTGGATCCATGAAGCACCATACAGTGTCCCTGAACAAATCGAAGCGTACGTGGAGACGATGATTGAACTGCACTCAGTTCTTTCTGGATCCTTCTACTGCGTGTGAAAGTAAAACCACTTCTTCAACGTACTGTTGCCCTATGCCTCGTGATGCTAACTCCTTTTGGATAGCTCCTTCTCACAATGGAGAATGCTCTAATTTTTCTATCGAGCTTCAAGCTGAGCTCACACGTGGCGCCATGACTAGCTCAACCGATGGCCATCCGTCAAGAACCCGCATTTTGCTGGATTGCGCGCCGAGCCGATTTCCTGCCCACTTGTTTTTAGTGGGGTCCAGTAACATGGGGCTGGTCAGACTGTTCATTTTTTTGTCTGGATTCTCTCTTAAATTAAAAGGACTATAAAATTTTATATGTAATCTTTCAAACTATCGGGAAGTATTTTATAGATCTAGTTCTTAAAATAGTAGGACTCTATAGAAACATTCTCGGACTTATCAACATACAATGAATAACTTGATAAATCCCATCCGTAGAATTAATATTAACATATTACAAATTAGACTCGTTTTAAAGAGCTCGTCGTGAGGAAATCAAGTATGCAAATAAAATTAAATTTGCTTTTATTTTGTAAAAGATACGAGCTGTTTTCAATCTGTATACAAATAGAAAAGGAATCTAGAACAGAGCTGGAGGGGCCCGCATCCACCAAAACGAGTGGTCACGAAATTGGCTCGGTGCGCATTCAGCTCGTAGAGCGACTTTCCCATCTGCCAAGCAGTAATGGTGGCTTGTCAATAGTCCCGCGGCTTCTCTCGCCGAGCTAGACCAAACCTGGCCACTCGGGCCTAATCGCCGTCCGGCATGTGACACACGTGCTTGATCAGCACATAACGGGCCGGTCCGACAAGTCGCTTAACGGGTCGTGCCTGGTCCGTGTTCCGGCTAAGGCTATGCCTGTGCTGCTACCCGAGCCCGTGTGTCGGCACGTCAAAAACCGTTAAGCGGTGGATCGGCCGAGGCACGACACTGCCCGTCAAGCACGGTACGGCACGTCAACTTGGGTAGCTGATTTCGAATTCTCGGCGAGGGATCCGGAGGGCAGGCGGGGGCATGGAAATTTGAACGTGTGGGCCAAGGAGGAGGAGAGGGATGACGTGTGCGTCGGCCAGGAGGAGCGGGGGTGACGTGGGCATCGGTCGGGAGGAGCGGGGTGATGTGGCACTAAATCTGGAAATGGTTGTACAATAACCGGGTCAAATGGTTTAGTTTTCTATAGTGGGTTTGATTGGTTCGGGTTGATATGGGCCAAGCTAGTTGACTGTTGGGTCTGGTCTGGTTTTATCTTGGAAAAGGTTAGGTACGGTTGGGTTTGGGCCAAAACGATTTGGTTCCCGATGGTTAATAACTACTACAATTTAAAACCGGTTCCTAGATTAGTTCCTTGCCTCGGAACGGTGAGGTCGTGAAGGAGACGGCATATTCCTGTATCAGGGAGGAGAAGAAGCAACTGCCGGGCCATATCTCTCTCCAACAGCCGTTGGCGCCGATCTGGCTGTGTCGTACTTGTCTTCTCCACCGCCGTAGCTAGCGCAGCCGAGCTGGATCCATGGTGCGGCGCGGACCTGCGAGCAAGGCCGCTGCAGCGGTCACAATCTCCACGCTGACGCGGCCATGGCCACCAGCTCCGGCGTGATCCACAAGGGTCGTGACGCACCTCAGTCACACGACGCACTGGGCGAGTGCACACTGGAGCTTCGAGGCCGAGGCGAGCTTGGCACGTGAGGCCAAGATGAGCGCTCTCGCCGCCGCCCGCCTCAAGCGCACTTGACTCGCCGGCCTCTATCCAAGGGCATGTTGTTCACCGGTGGGGCGGCCAACGGCATGCACCGTGCCTCGTGCACGACAGTCTAGCCCCTGGAATCCATGACCATCGACATGCCGGACACGTCAGAGGACTCCCGCCGGCAGGCCAGCGTGCTAGACACGACTCTCGACGGCGTAACAGATACGACTCCCGGTGTCAGAGTACTCTGGATGGTGTGCCGGGCATGACTCCCGACGTCGGAGGTCTCCTGGTGGCGTGCCAGATACGGCATGCCGGACACGACTACCGGCAGCATGCCTAAAAGTCTCACCTGAAGGCATCGTCCTATAGCTAGCTAGCTCCCTGTCTCGCCCGATGGCATCACCTATAGTTAGCTAGCTCCCTATCTGTGGTGTGCGTGCTTTTGCATGCGGTGGTGGTAGTACCATTTGATCGAACAGTTCTAAACCCGTTTCATATAATGGTTCCAACCTATAGGTGACAACTCAGTTAAGTTTGGTTCGGGTGAAAAATATATCAGGTTTGGTTTTGGTTGGGTTGAGATACATATCAAGTGGGTTTGGTTTTGATTTGGTTGCCAACTTTGCTCGCGTGAATTCGGTTGAGTTATGGTTTAAGTCTCAAACCATTCTCAGGTTTAGTGGCACTAGCCATTTGTGGCACTAGCCATTTGTGGCATTATTTTGCCCTCTTTTAGAGATAGTTTTGTTCCTTTTAGGCATATTTTTTATTTTCTAGTCGGTGGAGACAATATATTGTCCAATTTTGCCAAATTTTCACTATAAATAGAGAAACCACCCCTCTCATATGCCACAGTCAAACATGCCCGATCCAAACCCAAATCAGTAGTTCTTATTCGGCATGGCTGACTTCGGCATTAATCCCACCCAGTATAATTCCTACGCCCCTCCTCTAGTCAAACCTGACATCGTCTATACACAAAATCCTCCATTTGAAATTTCTTCCCAAATTCCTATATTTTTACATTCTTCACAACAATCTTTCACAATCCAATGCACTTCCACCACAAACACCGGTGAAAGGATATTTACTGCCATAATCACTTTTGGTGTTCGTTAACAACAAGTAGAACTTTTTTTACAGTATGCTATTGTCTATAGGTTGACACATTACAAAGTGAAAAGGACCCTCAGCTTGCGGAACGTTCCCTGCACATTTACTTGACTCCTGGGAATTTTAGACCGGAGTCTCCGGTCTGCCTGGACCGGAGTCTCCGGTGTGGTCCGGAGTTTCCCTAGGAGTCTCCGAAGGGGGGTTCCAGTTTCCTGCCTGGGTTAGCCAGAGAGGTGGTCCGGAGCATGGTCCGGAGTCTCCGGTCCCTGCCTCTCACCGAAGTCTCCGGTGTGGGTGGACCGGAGTCTCCGGTGCACTTGGCTCACAGAAGGGCTCGGACAATCTGTATGCTGGTCAAGAGATGGACCAGAATCTCCGGCGTGCAGACCGGAGTCTCCGGTCTGACTTTTCTCCAACGGTCAGAAAACGGTTTAGTGGAGTGAAGGGCTATAAATAGAGGACCTTATCCCCTTCCTCCAGCTGCTCGTCCACCCCAAGAACACCATGCCCATTTGAGCCACTAAATCAACAATATCTCTTCATCCAACCATCCAAAGTCATTGATCTTTGGAGAATCGAAGGAGGAGGTCTTGATCTACAGCTTCACCAAGAGAGATCTCCATTTCCCCCTCATTCCCTTGAGGGCCCCATGATCTAGTGTTTCTTTGGAAACCCTAGCTTTTAATTTGGTTCTTACAAGCTTGTCTTTGATTGTTTGACAGCTTGCTTGTATTTGGGAGCCTCCAATTAAGTTGTGGATGTGTGCCCCGGACTCGTTGTAAAGGTGTCGGCATCCACCTTGAAGGTTGTCGTATAGTGGAAGAGATGAATCGAACCCTTTGGGGTGAGGTTCATCGGAGAACATGGGAGGCCTCTTGTGGCGTTGGTGGTTTGAAACCACCCCCTCTCCAAATGTAGACGTACTTCCCCTCAAAAGGAAGGAACTACGGGAAACAAATCCTTGTGTCTCCATGTGCTCCACTTTGGTTACTTCTATCCTTTACCGCACTTTACTTATCTAGCTCTTGCTTAGTACTTGTGCTAGGGTTGACATATAGGTAAATTCACCTTAGTTGCATAGTCTAGAGAATTTACCTTTTTGTGACAAACCTAAATTGAAAACGAGTAAAATTTGGAGTAGCACCTATTCACCCCCCCTCTAGGTGCCCATACGATCCTTTCAATTGGTATCAGAGCCTCGGCTCTTTATTCGGGCTTAACCGCCTAAGAGATTATGGGCAACCCAGATGAGGGAGAAAGTGAGGCTAGCCATTCGGTGACCATGGTAGATCTCAAGAATTTGGAAACAAGCTTGAGTTCTACCTTGGGCAACGAAATCCAACAGTTGCGCCAACTCGTTGAGCAACTTGTTAGGGATAAGCAAACCTCACCTCCTCCCTCTCGAGAGGAAATACCACCTAACCCAAAAGCAAATGCTTCGGCTAAGCCTTTGGAGGAAGTGGTGGGGAATGAACATAATTCCACTAACTCCACCACCAAAAAGGGTGATGGGAAGGAAGAGCACCATGCGGTTCCTGGATGGTACTCTCCCGACCCCCTATCCCTCACCCACATATAAATAATAGAGGTGACCACCTAAGTTAGCCGCACATACTTTTGCTCAATGGCAAGTTCTAATGAAATCTCATGTGCGCAGCTCTTGCATTGATTTGTGGAATATTATTGAAGAAGGACTCAAAATTGAGGATCCAACCAACTTGACTAGAAGAGAAGTGGTCAATAGCCAACTCAATGCAACTGCCTTGCACATGATCCAACTTGGGGTGGGGCCAAAGGATTTTCCCCACATTGAGCACTACAGTACCGCCAAGGAAGCTTGGGATGCTCTCATTGACTTGTTTGTTGGAAATGAGAGTATGAGAAGAAATAGATATGATGCCTTAAGCAATGAGGCCGAAGGTTTCTTCTTTGAAGGATGGTGAGGATCATGAAGATATGTATCGAAGACTCAAATCCACAGCCACCGCCTTCAGGAATGTGGGTGCCTCTCACATTGATGATGCTTGGATCAAGAGGAAGTATGTGAGTGCTCTCATGCCTTTCGAGCCTACTGACTTGAAGAGTCTCCAAGGAAGACACAACTACCATCTCATGACCTCCAATGAAGTTATGCAAGAGATGGCCGCCTTCAAGGTTGCTACCAAGAATGCCAAAGACAGTCGTGCTCGTGCCATTGGAATGAATAGTGGTGTCAATCTTGCCTTGAAGGCAAAGGTTGTGGAGTATGATGAAGATGAAGGAAGTGATGAGGGACTTTCAATGAGCCACCCCGAAGATGTCAAGGTAGATCATGGTGAATACATGGCCTTTTATGCAAGAAACTTTTGGAAAGATACCGCCAAGGCCAAGATGGAAATGCAACGAAGAAGCAACCCCAATGGGAGAAGAGATAATGGGTCCAAGTTGAGAACTTGCTTCAATTGTGGTGACCGCTATCACTTTGTTGCTGCTTGTCCCTATGAGAAAAGAGAAGATCATGGGGGTAAACTTGTGTTGAAGAAGACCTCCAAAGCTCCTTACAAGAAACCCTTCATCAAAAGGACTACAACCAACAAGAAGCCGGGTGAAATTGTCTTTATCACACATGAAGAATTCTCCTCCTCCGATGATGATGAAGACGATGAAGAGGAAACATAAAGTGGTGTGACGGCTCTTGCCACCACTTCTACCCCTACATTCTCACTCTTTGACTCTCCAAATGAGAATATCTCCAACAAGAATGTCACTTGCCTTATGGCAAGATGAACGGAGGTATTATCATCATCACAGTCCACCTCTTTAACCTATGAAAAATTTGATGATGAGTTATCTATTGAGGTTAAAAATGAATTAGTTGCTTTTGATGAGTTTATGAACAACTTGCAAGGGGAACACAAGAAACATGTTGTGGACCTCTTAAATCAACTTGCACACACACAAGAACTTCTAGATGAAAGATGCAAATTAGGAAGAGAGCACATGATTGAGGTAGAAGCTCTAAATAATGCTCTAGAAGAAGAATAAGAAACTAGAATATATTTTGAAACTAAACTTGAGGGTCTTGATGAAGAAAATGATCTCATTATTAATAAACTCATCAAGGAACGTGACCATGCTATTACCAAATATAAAAAGGCTAAAAAGGACAAGATTGAGTTTGATGTTGTTCATGAAAAACTTGTCGATGACTTTAGGATGCTTGACAAGGCTCACAAGGCCTTGGAGAGTGAACTTTTGTTGCTCACAAAGTCTTGTGAAAAGCCTCAAACTCAATTGACTAATATTACTTCACCTAGTACTTTCATTACCTCTAGTTGTACTAGTATACTTGAAGAGAATGCTAGGTTGAAGGGGGAGCTAGCTAAGGCCACCTTTCCCAAAGGAAACAAGTCACTTGATGACCTCTTTAGTAAGCAAAGGTCAAGTAGTGAGAAAGGGGGCATTGGCTTTGTCTCTAAAGGCAAGAAGAAGAAAAACAACAAGAAAAGGAAGACCAAGCCCACACAAGAAAAATACAAGGTCATTGTGGATAGTAAGACCACTAATGGCAAAACTATGTCTCATGATGATTTTGCGGGGTGTGCTAACCCTCACTATGTTTTAATGCGTGATTATTATGGTGATGTGTATGCACAATATGTTGGCCCATTTGATGGGTATATTACTTGGTCTATTTGGGTTCCCAAGACCCTTGTTGCTAACAAAAGAGAACCCATTGAAAAATGGGTACCTAAGAATTAGTTTGATCTTTTGTAGACCTATGCTTCCGGAGGGTCAAAATGGGTGCCTGATAGTGGATGCACAAGTCATATGACCGGAAGAGCTTCTAGTGTCAAGGAGTTGAGACCAAATATTGATCAAATATCTGTGACATATGCCGACAAGTCAAAGTCTAAGGTAATGGGTTTCGGCAAAGTTGTGGTTGCACACGATGTCACTCTCGTGGACGTCATGCTTGTTGAGACCCTTTGCTATAATTTACTTTCAGTCCGTGCTCTTGGAAAGATGGGCTTTGCCGTCTTTATTGATAATGATATTGTGATCCTCATGTGGATCAAGTCTCTAAAGGTCGCTTTCGTTGGTTACGTCAAGAATGACTTGTATGTGGTGGACTTCTCGGAGAAAACCACTACAAGTCCGATGTGCTTATTCGGAAAGGCTGTTGTGGGTTGGCTATGTCATCGCCGTCTAGCTCATGTCAACATGAGAACTTTGCAAAGCCTCCATAAGGATGGTCATATTGTTGGACTAAAAGAAAATGTTTGCTTTGCCAAAGATCGTGTTTGTAGGGCATGTGTTGAAGGAAAGATGCATGATTCTCCCCACAAGCCTAAGAACTACATCAAGTCCAAGAGGATCTTGGAGCTCCTTCATGTGGATCTCTTTGGTCCTCCATCTCATGCAAGCCTTGGTGGGAACAAATATTGTTTGGTGATTGTTGATGATTACTCAAGATACACTTGGGTATATTTCTTCAAGCTGAAAAGTGAGACCCAAGAGAACTTCATTGACTTCATCAACATGGCCCAACATCAACACAATGTACCAATATTGACAATAAGAAGTGACAACGGTACCGAGTTCAAGAACTACACATTGAATGGATTTCTCAGTGATGAGGGAATAAAACATCAATATTCCGCTGCATATACCCCTCAACAAAATGGTGTAGCTGAGAGGAAGAACTGGACTCTTATTGATATGGCAAGGACCATGTTAGCGGAGTTTAAATCTCCATACAATTTTTGGGCTGGAGCAATCTCCACTGCATGCCATGCATCGAACTGTCTCTACCTCCGCAAAGAATTGATCAAGACTCCATATGAAATTCTTACCGGTAACAAGCCCAACGTTTCATACTTCCGGGTGTTCGGTTGTAAGTGTTTCTATCGCATTAAGGGTATTCGTTTGTCCAAGTTTTATTCCAAATCATTAGAGGGTATTTTTGTTGGTTATGGTCTAGAATCCCACACTTATAGAATCTATGACATGCTCTCCGGAACTGTCATAGAAACTTGTAGTGTGGTCTTTGAAGAATATGATGGTCCCCAAGCGGGACGTGTTGATGTTTGTGATGTAGATGATGAAATCCCTCAGGATGCCATAGTAAGAATGGGTGTGGGGTTCATCCGCCTTGTTGAGGAACCCCTTATGGCGGATCGAGAAGAACTATGCTCTACTCAAGTGGAGCCCTCATCTTCACAACATCAACAAGCTCCTGTCGAGGAGGACAATGACCCATGCCAAAGACAAGGTGTGGACCCTCAACATGTTGATCAAGTAGAAACCACTAGCCAGGAGGTTCTTGATTCTCCATTTGCCAGAATGTCCAGTGGTGCTAAGGCTATTACACAAGGAAGATCTATACAAACTGCCATAAGGGAAGCTCAATGCATGTCTAGAAGTATGCTTGATCAAGACCAAGGTCAAACTTTGCCTCTTGTAGAAGAGAATAATTCCAATAATGATCAAGGTCAAGTTAATGGTCAAGACGAGGACGAAAATGATGAAGTGACCCCCCCAAGAAACAACAAGGAGATCGAAAATCGTCGCCAAGCTAGAATGGACAGAATATTGGAATTAAGAGACCACACACTTGAGAATGTGGTAGGAGATCTAAGAAGAGGGATATCCACTCGAGCTCAACTGAAGAACTTTGGTGAGCACCAAGCTCACATTTCCATGGTGTACCAAAGAAGGTATGGGAAGCTCTTGAAGATTCAGATTGGTTGGATGCAATGCACAAAGAGCTTAACAACTTTGAGAGAAATAAAGTATGGAAGTTAGTTGAAAAGCCAAAAGACAGCCGCAATGTTATAGGCACCATATGGATTTTCAAGAACAAGCAAGATGAGCATGGAATTGTGGTGAGGAACAAGTCAAGATTGGTTGCACAAGGGTTCTCTCAAATTGAAGGCATTGATTATGGAGAGACATATGCACCTGTGGCTCGCCTTGAGTCCATCCATATCCTTCTTGCTTATGCGGCACATCATAAATTTAAATTACAATAAATGGATGTAGAAAGTGCATTTCTTAATGGTCCATTACATGAATTGGTATATGTAAAGCAACCCCCGGGGTTTGAGGATCCCAACTTTCCAAACCACGTCTACAAACTTGATAAGGCGCTCTATGGGCTCAAACAAGCCCCACGCATGTGGTATGAACATCTTAGAGAGTTGTTGTTAGATCATGGGTTTGAGGTTGGGAAAATCGACCCCACTCTTTTTACTAAGAAAGTCAATGGGGAACTTTTTGTATGCCAAATATATGTAGATGATATTATCTTTGGCTCATCTAACAAAGCTTTTAATGATGAATTCTCAAAGCTTATGACTGATAGGTTCAGGATGTCTATGATGGGAGAATTGAGAGTATTTCTTGGTTTTAAGATCAATCAAGTGAGAGGAGGAACATTCTTCAACCAAGCCAAGTATACTAAAGATATGCTCAAAAGATTCAACATGAAAGATCTAAATGGAGCTCCCACTCCCATGGCAACAAAGACTCATCTTGAACTAAACCCAAATGGTAAAGATGTGGATCAAAAGGTATACTGGTCCATGATTGGTTCTTTGCTTTACCTTTGTGCATCTAGACCCGATATTGTGTTGAGTGTAGGAGTGTGTGCAAGATATCAAGCGGCTCCTAAAGAAAGCCATTTGATGGCTGTCAAGAGAATCTTTCGATATTTGGTTCATACCCCAAACTATGGCATTTGGTATCCTAGGGGCTCAACTTTCTATCTTTGTGGATACACGGATTCGGATTGGGCGGGTGACAAGGATGATATGCTTCGCCTTTGGAAGCGCCAGTAGCGTAGGGCGACCAGCAAACGGAGGAAATCAACCTCCGGGGCTTGCCAATTCCTTGGGAGGTCCTTGGTGTGTTGGTCTTCTAAGAAGCAAAATTGTATATCTCTCTCCACCGCCGAAGCCAAGTATGTAGCAGCTCTAGTGCTTGTACTCAATTGCTATGGATGAGGCAAACTTTAAAGGAATACGGTGTCCATTGTGACAAAGTGCCTATTCTATGTGACAATGAAAGTGCTATCAACATTTCCTATAACCCAGTGGATCATACAAGGACAAAGCATATTGAGATTCATCATCACTTCATTAGAGATCATGTTGCTCGAGGTGATATTGAGCTATCCTATGTATCAACCAAAGACCAACTTATCGACATTTTCACGAAGCCACTTGATGAAGCAAGGTTTTGCTATTTGAGGAATGAACTAAATATCATAGATTCTAGGAGCTTGACTTGATTACCTTGCATTCTCATTTATGTCTTGACTCATATTTGGTGTAGGTGTAGGCATGGAGATAGGGGGTGTGGTCCTAATACATTGGACTATCCCTCCCCCCTAATGCCAACATTAAGAAATTCAATCCTCTTAATATTATTTAGTGATATGTGAGCTTCATTGATGAGTAGTGGCTATGAACCCAAGGATAATTCTTCACGGTGTCATGCCACAAACTCTTACATGGTGGCCTCGGCCACCACCCTCTTCTCCTTGAAGAGTTGGTTTTCAGTTCGGATTTATTTGGCGCATTAATGAACATTTGAATGGATTTCTGTGGTTTCTTTGATTCTTCACAGTAGGTCATCTTAACCCAAGCCTCTTCCTAGTCATGTAAACTCTCTCTTTCTCATATATGTCCCCATACACAAAACTTGGAGTTTTTAGTCGAGGAGGACCGGAGTCTCCGGTGTGCTCGCACCGGAGTCTCCGGTGTAGGCCGGAGTCTCTGGTATGGACGGTTTCGGGCCACATATAGGGAGGACAGGGTGAACTAAAACAGACAGTTTCATTCATCCACCCCATCCTTCCCTCACTACCCCGTCGCCTCCTTCCCCAAATCTCCTCTCCGGAGGTAAAGAAGCCCCCGGGATCCGCCGTGCCGCCAGCCAACCTTCTCCCCTCCACCATTGGGTGATTCCCAACGGTGGAATCACTCCCATGTATAGATATGGTACCTCTCCTCCTCTTTTCTCTCCTAGGGTTCATCCCTTGCTTTGTTTTGAGGATTGGTACTGTTTTTGCCCACGGGAATCTCTTGTTTGCATGCACACGAGTACTTTACCCTTGTTGCCTTGCCCGATCTATTAGATTCAACCCTACTGGAGCCTCCCTATTCTTCCCCCGATTCTCCTGACTAGAGAATCAGGCCTTAGGGCCGGAGACTCCGGTCTGAGCCAGAGACTCCGGTGTGGACCACGGAGACTTCAGTGTGGAATGGATCAACCAGATCTTGCAATGCCTCAAGGGTCCCGGGCTGCCTCCTTGGGACATATATACTTACCTCCATGCTATCTCCCTCACTGTTGTTCACGGGTTCTGGCTCTCGTCGTCCTCCTCGCACCAAGGCCAAGTTAAAGAGAGCGGATCCTCGCTATGATGAGTCCGAGGGTCAGTATATTATGCCCTCGTCCAACCGAAGACAGTTGACCCGTGATGCAGCCTATATGAGGAGGGAGCGGGAAAGGGCTGAGGAAGAGAACCGTGCCAAGAGGGCAAAATACGACAACCTTCAGTCTTTGGCCCACATGTCAAAGAAGGAGTACCATGAGCTGTGGAAGATTAATTTCTATGCCTTGCCTCGCACTACCGAGGACCCATGCTACTGGAGGAAGGAGTAGGCTATTTTTATGAAAGACATTTACAGCGTGCTCAAGAGGTCTCCTGTGTGCCCCTAGAAGTACTTGAGTGTTGAGCAGATGCAAAAGAGCTCCTACTTCTCGGATGCACTATGGATTTGTGAGAAGTTAGGGTTGTTCAACTTAATGGAGCTTGATGTCTACGCACTTCTATTCTTGTAGACAGTTGTTGGGCCTCCAAGTGCAGAGGTTTGTAGAACAGCAGCAAGTTTTCCCTTAAGTGGATTACCCAAGGTTTATCGAACTCAGGGAGGAAGTGGTCAAAGGTATCCCCTCTCAAGCAACCCTGCAATCAAGATACAAGAAGTCTCTTGTGTCCCCAACACACCCAATACACTTATCAAGTGTATAGGTGCACTAGTTCGGCGAAGAGATAGTGAAATACAAGTGGTATGGATAATTATAAGTGGTAACGGTGATAGAAAATAACTTGATGGCGTGGAAAAGACTAAAGTAAAACTGAAATAAAGATGGAAGCAAGCAAACATGTAACAGATCTAGTAGCAAACGGTCTTTCAGTGCTTAGAAACAAGGCCTAGGGATCATACTTTCACTAGTGAACACTCTCATATAAATATATTCTTCTTTATGATACTACGCTGAACTACTCTCCGGTTGGACACTCTAATCGATGGTAGGGCTATAACAGCACACCTCAAAGTAAGCCTTTCCCATCTAGACAACCCCACACTATCACCTTGAGCACTAGATGGTTCCAACAAACACCACAATTTTATAGAAACACCCAACTCCAAATATAACTCATAACAAGTATTTGTAATCTCTAGCCTAAGTGCCACCATGGTGAGCACGCTGTCACTTTCACACACATGGGGAGAGCAGTGATTCATTAAAGCACTTGAGTAGCAAGGTAGATCTACTTCATTACAAAGCTCATGATCACAATATGATCATGCATAGAGAGAGAGAGATGAACACATAGCTACCGGTAGAACCCTTAGCCTCGAGATACAACTACTCCCTCCTCATCATGGGAATCAACAATGGTGATGGAGATGGTGGTGGAGATCGATGGAGATGGCTCCGGGGGCACTTTCTCGTCCCGGCAGGGTGCCGGAACAGAGACTTTCTGTCCCCCGAATCTCCCCTTCGGTGGCGGCGGCGCTGCGGAACTTTTCATGGATTTGTGATTGACTATCTAGGGTTTTTGCATCGGGAGGCTCTTATAGGCGAGAGGGGAGACCGACGGGGTGCCGGAGGGGCCCACACCACCCCCTGGCGCGGCCTGGCCTAGCCCGCGCCACCAGGTGGTGTGGCTAGCCCCTGGCCCCTCTCCGTCTCGTCTTCTGGCTCCGTGAGTCTTCCGATAAAATATCAACTTTGACTTTTGTCCAGTCCAATTCCGAGAATATTGATTTTTTGACTTTCCTGGAACCAAAAACAGCAGAAAACAGGCAGCTGACACTGTGGCTCTTGTTAATAGGTTAGTCCAAGAAATCATATGAAAAGTACTCCAAAGTGTGGACAAAACATAAGAAAGTAGATAAAACCAAGCATGGAACATCAAAAATTATAGATACATTTGCAATGTATCAACATCCCCAAGCTTAACTCCTGCTCCTCCTCGAGTAGGTAAGTGATAAAAAGAAAGAATAATTTTTGAGGTGACATGCACCATTATAAACTTGATCAAAGTATTTGTAAAACATTCAAAGCTGGGATCATAGTACTTCAATAATAACATGAAAGACAAAGTTCTAGCAATAAGACAAATAAACTATGTTGCAACATGAAAATGCACAAACAAAAGATTCATGAATAACAATGCTTTGCAAGACGTTTGTTTGATTCATATAAAGAAAACATAGCATAATAGTATTCAGCTTGTCCCTCATAGAGTAGCAAATATAATTGCATATGACACCTTCAAAGTTCATAAGAGTGACTAGATACAAATAGTTTAAAACAAGCAATATCAAAGTTATGCATCAATCAACAAGTCTTGGGACAATGCACATAGAACTAAGAATGGCCACTATGCTCTCAAAGTAGGTGCATAAAGGTAGAAGGTGAAGACTCAATGTAATGGTGGAAGAAAGGCCTTTGTAAAAGGAAGTAGGGATTCAAGTCTCATAAAGAGCTTCCAAAAATTATGGTACTTATAGCTTTCAGCTCTCATTGCCCCTATCATAAGCATCTTGAAGTGATTAAGGTTAAAGTGAACAAACTATGGTGTACATGCTTGACGAAGTATAAGTTAGAAATCTCATGTCCCTTGAATACGAGGCCCGCTCCTCATGCTACTCAAGTTTAGTTACCGGTAAGTTCTTGTCATCGTAAGTACATGTGTGCAATAGAGAACCGCCAACGGGGTACCCCTTGCCCGATGATACGGAAGAATCCCCATATCAAAATGACAAGGCAAGCAGACAACGAGCATCTCACCAATCTTCTTATTTACCATGGGAATATGGTGCTTTTTTTCTCTCTTTCCTCTTTTCATAATATCTCTTTTTTTCTTTTTCTCTTGTTTCTCAATATAGGACTCTCTTTTTTTTATAAGAAGAATGCTTCATAGACAGCTCATTATGGTTACGCTGCAGGTTTCCACCATGTTAGCATGGATTAGACCAGCGGCCCAGGCGTTTCTCTAACACATATACATAACTCCATGGACTTACAAGCTCCCCTTTCATTTCACACCAATGACATCCATGTACAAAAGAGCATGATATCAACTAGGTACAAGTACCAAGTGCAATGTTGAAAGCATTCCCCATGACAGCATGGTTCTGCTAATTCCAAACAAATAAGTGCAAGCATATACAACATAGACGACACAATGGTTCAAGTTTATTAAGGGCAAGAAAAGAAAAGTGTGCCATCAAGTTCGTGAGAGCTTTAATCACTAGTTTTCTCATAACAAGTTTAATTTGGAAAGTAAACAAAAGCATGAATATACTTGGAATAGCATAAGCTAGTAGGTAGGTATGGTGGACTCTTTGGAATAACTTGGTTTAAGGAGTTGGATGCATGAGTGGAACTCATACTTGGTTGTGGAGGCTAGCAAAAGATTGGGAGCGACAAACTAAGAGAGCAATAATGGCCATAATCATGCAGAGCGACAAAACATCATTGATCAAAGCATAAAGTGATACTACAAGTTGAAAACTAAAGGATCATAAAGGCTATGGTGACTTGACATAGTCATAACATGGTGTGAGCATGCGCCAAGTCAACCCAAATAAAGCATCAAAGGAGAATACCACTATACTACGCTTTAATATGCTAAAACAACGCATGATTCATCCAAGGCACATTAAGCAATCTCAATTGTTTATAACGAGTCATGCTACAGCAAAGAATACTAAGCATAAAGACAAAACAATATCAAGGATGACATGACAGAGCATAGGTCACAGTCAAAAATGAGCTCTTTTTACCACATAAGTATGAACTTTCCTACTCTTTTCCAAACCAAAACCAACTATTTGCAAACCAATGTATGAAAGAGGGGGTCCAACCAATTTATTCAGAAAACTAAGAAAACCAAAGCAAACGAAAAACCAAAACAAAAACGAAAAAGAAGACGCTCCAAGAAAACACAATCAGGCATGAAACAATAAAAATGAAGCGTTTGGAAGAAACCTGGGATTTTTATTGATGAAGAAGGGGATGCCCAAGGCATCCCCAAGCTTTGACGCTTGTACTTCTTGGATATTTCTTGGGGTGACACGCGTGGCATCCCCAAGCTTGAGCTTTAGCCCATCATTCATCTCATTACTCATTCCTTCCATACATCTGAAATTTTTCCTTCATACAAAACTTCACGCAATCTTTATTAGCAACATTAGTGCATTCAAGATAAAAGGTCTTAAGGTTCAGTTCTAACACCAAATAAACTTCCACTAGAACAATAGCTACTATATCACTTCCCTCAAAAAGCTCAATTCCCCAAAAGAACTCAAAAAGGAACCAACAAGAAGCAAATGCAGAAAATGGTAGAAATCTGTCAAAACAGACCAGCAGGTAAAGACGAATTTTTTCGAAGACCTTCTGTTGCTAAAATCAAAAAGTGTTGAACTAACAAAAGTTAGATAACAACCTGGGGAAGAAGCACAAACATTCATGCCTCAAAATGACGTACAGATATTTTACACAAATTTTTACGGTGAAGCACATAAATTTGTTTTGGGACAGCAACTTTCCCAATCATTACTTCTCTCTCATTAGAGGTTACTCTTGGCACAAAAATCAAATAAAAAGGATAAGGAGTGGTTATTACAGAGGTAATAACTTCCAAGACTCATATAAAACTTTTGGGTTATCTCCCAATAAGTACTTTTCTTTAACGCCTTTAAGTTAGGCATAAGAAGCAAGAAATAATCAAGTGTTCTCAAATGAAGAAGCATTAAGACCAACTTTCTTGTCCTTACCTCTCTTATTTTTATTCTTAACCTTGGGTAAAATATGATTGTTTGGTGGATAAGAAAGGAGTTCTAATAGGGACCTTCCAAGTGTAATTTGTCCTTTTCCTGCACATTCAATAACAAGATAATCAGTAGAAATCATTTTCCCAAGGATCTTTGTAAGAACTCCTTCAGCTATTCCAAGAGGTAATATGGTAGTATTATTAGCAAGAGATATTTCTTTTCCTCCTTCAGTAAGCCCCCAAGTATTCAGAGATTTGTAAATATCTTTGGGCATAAGACAAAATTCAGACATGATATCACAACGAGCTTGAAAAATTTCAGTGTTTATCTCAATCTTTACTTTAGGGAGCCACTTTGATGGTTCAGAATTTATTGGAACATAATTGTGATGCTCACTAAGCGTATTATAGCAATTTTCTAATCTAGTAGTGCTAGTCTCAAGAGTGTTCAATCTAGCAAATATTTTTGCGAAAGAAATATCAGTTTGGCTAGGCAAGTTGTAAGTGAGGATCACCTTCTTTATAGCATTGATGGCATCATCCTCATTACATTGGAGGAAATCTCCTCCCACAACAGCATCTAAAGCATATCTATAGCAAAGAGCAATTCCAAGGTAAAAACTGCTAAGGAACAAGCTTTGAGTCATTTTAGGCTTAGTTTTTTCATGTAGATCAGAGATTCTAGCCCAAGATTCTTTAAAAATTTCCTCAATTCCTTGTTTAAAAGTGAAAATCATTTCCTCGGGTGACATAGTGATTGGAGAAAGGCTAGACATAGTGGCAACTTAGGATAGGAACTAATTTTTTTGTGTTTTTGAAATAAGAAAGCAAACTAGTAAAACTAATTTTTTGTGTTTTTTGAATAACAAAACAAGCAAACAAAGCAAAAAGAAACTAAGCAAAACAAAAATAACAAAGTAAAGAGATTGGTTATGAGGGACTCCCCCTGTGAAGATGTCCTTGACTCCCCGGCAACGGCGCCAGAAAATATGCTTGATGACCCAAAATATATCGAGCTCGTTGGGGAACCCCAAGAGGAAGGTATGATGAGCACAGCAACAAGTTTTGCCTCAGTACGAAACCAAGGTTATCAATCCAGTAGGAGCAAGGAAACACCCCAAAGGTGTTACTAGCTGAGCTTTGGCAGGGCACACTACCGGTGCTAGTAGCAACGTGGAGACCTGCACAACACAACCACAGAACTTTGTCCCCAACTTTCATGAGGTTGTCAATCTCACCGTGTTTTGTGAAAAAAAGGATTAAACATATCGAATGGAAAGAAGTAAAAGTTTGCAGAAAGTAAACACAAAGCAGTAAACAGTTTATAGATTGTATGTAAAGAAAAGGATTGGGATCCATAGTTCACTAGTGGTGGCTCTCCTTAAGATAGATAACATGCTGGGTGAACAAATTACAGCGGGGCAATTGACAAACATCGATAAAGCAATACATGCATATACTAATCATCTTGACTCCTTTGAGACTTGATTGGGAATTACAACATTATACATAGACCGCCATCCAACTGCATCTATGACTAATAATCCACCTTCAGGTTATCATCAGAACCCCCTGCAGTATTAAGTTGCAAGCAACAGATTATTGCTTTACGAACTGCGTGTAAAGTAAACAATACAAGTGTTCTATGAACAAAGGATTGTTGTTTTCTCCCTAGTAGCAACAACACATCTAGTACCTTAGAGATTTCTGTCACTTCCCAGTTACGGAGGCATGAACCCACTATCGAGCATAAATACTAACTCTTGGAGTTGCTAGCATCTACTTGGCCAAGATAGATACTAACAACGGAAAGCATGCAAGATCACAAATAACAAAGACATGATAGAATCAATAATCAATCTAAAATAGCATCTCAATATCCATCGGATCCCCGCAAACACAACATGCAGAATTACAAATAGATGATCTTGATCATGAACGGATCTCACAAGATCTAGACATGAAAGCACAAAGGAGGAGAACCAGCCATCTAGCTACTACATGGATCCGTAGTCCAAGGATGAACTACTCACGCATCACACCGGAGGCTTGCATGGTGATGAAGAAGACCTCCAGGGTGAATTCCCCTCTCGGCAGTGCGAAGAGCTTCAGATCCCTCCCGATCTAGGGATGGAGATGACGGCGGCTACAAACTCTTTCATGGATTTTTGATCGGGTACTTAGGGTTTTCGTCCCGAGGGCAATATATAGGCGGAAGGAGAGGCCGAGGGGGTGCCGGGAGCGGCCACACCACCCCCTGGCGCGGGTCAGGCCTGGCCACGCGGCCAGGTGGTGTGGTGGCCCCCTGGCCCCTCTCCGTCTCGTATTCTGGCACTTGATGACTTCCGGAAAAATAGGCACTTTGGCTTTTGTCCCGTCCAATTCCAAGAATATTCATTTTCTGACTTTCCTGAAACCAAAAACAGCAGAAACAGCAAATGGCACTATGGCTCTTGTTAATAGGTTAGTCCAAGAAATCATATGAAAAGTACTCCAAAGTTGGAACAAAACACAATAAAGTGGATAAAACCAAGCATGGAACATCAAAAATTATAGATACATTTGCAATGTATCACTGACCAAGCCCACACTATGACCTAGATGACAGGAAATCATCGCTGCTCTGCAACTTTCTATGACTTTGCTGAGGCCATATTTGAGACATTCCAGGGGTGTCCACTCATGTTGGGATTCGCATGAACTCTGCTGCACTTGGGGTGAACAAGAACAAGCTTGCCCCATTATATGGCAGCGAGGGTGTTGTGGGGGTCCAAGGGACTCAAACCTATCTACAATCTGATGTTGAGGATATTCCTCCAAACCATGTCCCCCAGTGCTAGCAATGATGATGCCATCATATGTGGTTTGGTCAACTTACTATATCATATCCACATGATTTACATGGCTGGCCCCGAGGCGGATGCAGATCCTATTGATGTTATGGATTACGTATTTGAGGAGATGTACCATGCCATTATGTACAAGAAGGCTCCCCCATATGCACCACTTGTCATAAGACTGATCAACACTCAGAACCATGGATCTCCACTTTCCATGGCTCCCAATCTTACCGAGCACACTCTTGTCTCTCTACAGCAGAAGGGTCACATGAGGCCTCCTCCTAGACGCTCCCATGCCAATGTGGAGGAGGAAATATCTGAGATCGAGAGGGCCCCCCTCTCCCACTAGGGCTTGGAGTAAGAGTGCCTCCATTGCACACTTGCTGCCCATGACACGTGACTATGCACATGAGAGGGTCAAGAAGGCCTCTTTCTGGGAGAGGACCCTTTGTTGCATGAATGTGGACATCCGCAAGCAACAGCATGCCTCCTACAAGAGCAACCGTCGCATAGAGAAACTCCTCAAGGAGATGAAGGCTCAGGGTGCAGCAGATGATGAGGAAGGAGAGGATGAGTACACTGATGAGCATGGGGCTCAACCATCCACTAAGTCAGATTACACTCTTTCTTTTGGGGCATGGAATGCCCAACAGGACATCTTGGTGGATTGGAAGACCTTTTCTGATGTCACTTCTAGATATGGGTACCAAGGTACCTCCTCTTCTCGCCTCACGGCAAAGGACCTGCAGCTCTAGATGGTGATGAGGACTATGATGATGATGATGATGATGATGAGGATTAGGATATGGATGAGCAGGACGAGGAGGATGATGATGAGGACTACTGATCCGTTGGGGCGCTAGCTTAGGTCTTTTCCCTTTTCGGCGTTTCGATGCCAAAGGGGGAGAAGACATTGTCATCAGGATTTTCATGGGCTTGGGCTATTTGATTCTTAATTTCTATCTCGACCTTCGTACCTATTTGCCTTATGTTATTGAGAGATACTATTTGTGTGTGACTCTATGGGTGCTCCTACATTATTGTAACTCGTGTGAAAACTATGTGCTTTATCTATGTGATATCTACCGTGCATGCTTTACGTGCTTATATTAGTGCACATAGTCAGGGAGAGCACCACTATTCGCTGTCATAATTCATTGCAAATTATTTTCCATGCAAAATCACTTGTTGTCAGAGGGAGATTGAAAGGACATTTACTGTCATAATCACTTTTTGTGTTCGTTAACAACAAGTAGAGCTTTTTTACAGTATGATATTGTCTACAAGTTGATATATTACAAAGTGAAAATGACCCTCGCCTTGCGGAATGTTCCCTGCACATTTACTTGACTCATGGGAATTTCAGACCGGAGTCTCTGGTTTGCCTAGACCAGAGTCTCCGGTGTGGTCCAGAGTTTCCCTAGGAGTCTCTAGAGGGGGGTTCCAGTTTCCTGCCTGGGTCAGCCAGAGAGGTGGTCCGGAGCATGGTCTGGAGCAAGGTCCGGAGTCTCCGGTCCCTGCCTCTGATCGGAGTCTCCGGTGTGGGTGGACCGGAGTCTCCGGTCCACTTGGCTCACAGAAGGGCTGGGACAATCTGTATGCTGGTCCGGAGGCTGGTCCAGAGATGGACCGGAATCTCTGGTGTGCAGACCAAAGTCTCTGGTTTGACTTTTTTCCAACGGTCAGAAAATGGTTTAGTGGAGTGAAGGGCTATAAATAGAGGACCTTATCCCCTTCCTCCAGCTGCTCGTCCACCTCAAGAACACCATGCCCATTTGAGCCACCAAATCAACAAGATCTCTTCATCCAACCATCATTCACTTGAGGGCCCCCATGCTCTAGTGTTTCTTTGGAAACCCTAGCTTTTGATTTGGTTCTTACAAGCTTGTGTTTGATTGTTTGATAGCTTGCTTGTATTTGAGAGCCTCCGATTAAGTTGTGGATGTGTGCCCCGAACTCGTTGTAAAGGTGCCGGCTTCCACCTCGAAGGTTGCCGTATAGTGGAAGAGGTGAATCGAACCCTTTGGGGTGAGGTTCATCGGAGAACAAGGGAGGCCTCTCGTGGCATTGGTGGTTTGAAACCACCCCCTCTCCAAACGTAGAAGTACTTCCCCTCAAAAGAAAGGAACTACGGGAAACAAATCCTTGTGTCTCTGTGTGCTCCACTTTGGTTACTTCTATCCTTTACCACACTTTACTTATCTAGCTCTTGCTTAGTACTTGTGCTAGGGTTGACATATAGGTAAATTCACCTTAGTTGCATAATCTAGAGAATTTACCTTTTTGTGACAAACCCTAAATTGAAAACGAGTAAAATTTAGAGTAGCACCTATTCACCCCCCCTCTAGGTGCCCATACGATCCTTTCAACCGGTACCAAGAGGCATATGATGCATGTAAAATGCATCTATGATCTTTATAGTTTATTATGCCATATTCCATCATAATTGATTCATATAAGATGTTATAAAAGCATCTCCACTCATCCCCCCTTACGACGTCCGGTGGTTGGCCTTATGGGGGGTGTCGGCGCAACTATATCCTATCCGGTGTTACCAGCTCCCAACCCCCCCAACGTTGCCCCCATATTGATTTGACAAAATCAAACATAAAAATCACCGGATCATATAGATTTTGGCACCTCAAACACAACACAGTATCGATGATAAAGTCATCGCAAATCCCGGCATGGCGGCGCGGTCTCGTCTGGTAGGGGAATGGCAGGAGTGGGCGGCGAGGCAGGCGGGAATAAGGTGATGTGGAGGAGAGATGTAGGGAAATGGCCTTGTTGGGAGGGAATTTTCTGTTTGTACCGTCGACAGGGTTGGCCCACCCACTTTTTGAGCTCCATCTGGCGCTCCTGATAGCCTCCCTGTGGTCGGGTTCATCCTGGAGGCGCTGGATGAAATGTTGGGTTGCGCTGGCGCCAAATATCAAATGGGGGCGTCTAGAAGCATTTTTTGGCACCAGCGTTCCCATATCCCACTTGTGGGGACTTTGGGGACTGAGTGGATATGCTCTAATCATGTTTTAGAATGATTTTGTGGATTTTCCTAAAAATCCTTTTTATTTGTACTATAACTATGTAGACAGAAAATCCTGTTTTTGCGTATTTTGAACTTTTAGGGACCTTCACAAACTTAAAAGGACCTGAGATTTTCTACTAATTTTTTTCATTGAAATGAAAGCCTGGAGCACCTAGACCCCACCTGGAGCAGTTGGAGACCCAAGACATGGCCCATGACGCGACTAGATACCCTGGCCACGCCATGGGCACATTTAGAGCCTCAGAGCCCGAATGTCATCGATCTTTGCGCCCACGACTTCGCCTTGACCTAAAAACGTCTATATAGTGTCCTGATATTTTATAAAAAGTAGATACAACCCAATAAAAAAGTACTATCTTTTTCCCTTATTTTATAATAATTTTCTTTCTTTTAGGTAGTAAAAAGTCCAAAATTTAAAAGAATGTTAAAATAAAAAAACTGTACTTTTTTAGATTTTAAAAAAGCTCGAATTTTAAAAATATTCAAATTTGAAAATGCTTAGAACTAAAGAATGTTCAGATTTTGAAGAAGTGTGAATTTAGAAAATGTTCAAATTTAAAAACGATAAAAGAAAAGGAACCGAAAACAGAAAAAACAACCGGAAATATTGAAGCAGAAACCCCCTAAAAACTAAAAGAAAAACATGTTAATTGGCCGCGACCCAGTCCACTCTACCAGATCGATGTTGGTGTGTAACCAGTCGCTGCACACCGGATGGGCATGGCATATATTCGTTTTCCCTTTTTGTTCTCTTTATTTTTCTTGTTTTTCTTTTCTTCTTTCTTTCCTTTTTTTCTTTTCTTTTCTGTTTCTCTTTTATTTTATATATATATTCTTTTTTCTTTTAATTTATTTCTAGAAAATGTTCTGATTTTAATATTTTAAATTTGAAATGTTTACTTTTGAAAAGTCAAAGGAATTTGAAAATTTTCAGATTTTAAAAATTGTTTAGGTTTTAAAAATGTTTATATTTTATAATTGTTCAAAATAAAAACATTCATACTAAAAATGTTCAAATTTTGAACTAGGAAAAATATTTTGTTTTAAATATTTAGATTTTAGAAACAAGCATATTTTAAGTAAATTCAGATTTTAGAAAAAAATAGAGGATACAGAAAAGAAAAAAAAATAGAAAAAAAAATAAAAATAAAAAGTGGGCCAGCGGCCCAAATTAGTGGCTGCTAGTGCGGGGTGTGCGGCCCCGCCCCGTGCCGCTTTAAGCGGCATATAGGAGCACCCTAGAAATGCTAAATGCCACTCAATGCAGCGTGGGAGGCTCATGCTGCAATGGTCCAGCCCATTTTAGCCTCCTTCCCATATTTCTATCACGTTTCTTTTATTTTCCTGTTTTATTTTTATTTTACTTTTTCTGATTTTTTCGAAGATTTTCAATATTTTTTGGAAAAAGTTCAGATTTTAAAAAATTGATTTATGGTTTTTAATTTGGTTTATGATTTTTTAAATTGGTCCATACTTTTTTAAAATTTGTTCATGATTATGGAAATTTGATTCATGAATTTTGAAATTTGGTTCATGAGTTCGAAGTTTGGTTCATGAATTTTCAAAAATTGGTTCAGTATTTTTGAAAATTGTTCATGAGTTTTTAAAAATTAGTTCATTCATTTTTGAAATTTGGTTCACGATATTCGGAAAATGCTGATTTTTTTTTAAAAAATATTCATGAATTTCAAAATCTGGTTCATTAATTTCTAAAAATGTTCAATTTTTTTTAAAATGATCCATGTTTTTAGAAATTTATTCACGAATATTTGAAAACATGTTGATTTGTGAACATTTTAATCCGCGAACATTTCTTAATTTGTGAACATATTTAATTTGTGAATATTTTTAAATCGCGAACTTTTTAATCGCAATGTTTTTAATTCGTGAGTATTTTAACATGAGAATATTTTTTAGTTCGCCCACCATTTTATTTCGTGAACAATTCCTGAACATTTTTAATTCGTGAACATAAAATTCGTAAACATTTTATAAATCCACAAATGTTTTCAATTTATGAACATTTTTTAAGTTATGATCTTTTAAACTCCGTTAACATTTTAAAGGCAATAAAAATATGCTATTCAAAAAATAATGAACACGTACAGTGTAGAAATATATAGCTTCTCTTTCCATATATACAGATTCTCACGTACGCAATACAAGCCAGAGCCGAATCAGTTATTTAGCGGTACAGCGGAATTAGTTTATTTCATTTCAAAGCCAAAGGATTACATGTTACGACCCGGACGTCTGAAGTTTCCTACGCCCCCGCACCGCAAAACGCGGTGTATAGCAGCCCCTGGGGCACCCTTCCATATCTTCAATCACCATAACGAGCAGGAAGCCGACGGCTTCTCTCGGGCCTTGCTTGCTATCCACTGGGCCCATCTTCGGTCTGCACTAGTAGTGTTTTTTTACATGCAACCCATCAGTACTGCTGAGTGCTGACAGCGAGAAAATATGTAGTGACATCACCATCTAAACGATACCACGATATCAGTTCTCAAAAATCCAATTTTCAAGTTTCTAAAAAATTCAAAAAAATGTATGTTCACAAGATGTGCGTTCAAAATTCTTAGAATTTTCAGAACCAAATGCGAAGCACACAAAGAGAAACTAAAAAGACAAATTGACATGTAAATAGTGTCATTTGTGGTTTTATCTTTTTGTGATACTATTTATGTTGATTTGTCATTTTCGTTTCTCTATGTGTGTTTTATATTTGGTTCTGAAAATTTTAGAGTCAGTATGTGAACACTCTCAATTATTTTTGGAATTTTTTTAGAAACTGAATTTTTTGTTTTTTAGGACTAGTATCATGATATCATTTAGAGGGTGGTATCGCTAGATATATTCTCACCTGACAGCTACCCCGACCTTGGTAAACCCTACTATTAAACTCATGCTCCGTGCAATGATAGACGCTTATCCAAGCAGGAAAAAATAATACTCCTTTTGTCTAAAGAAAGATATCATGGTAGACGTATCTATACACAAAATAGTCTAAGATATATTTAAATTTAGACAAATTTACGACAGCTTTTTCGGGTCAGAAGGAGTAAAATTCAAAAAATATCAAAGCCCTGACAAGAGAGAAAATTCTTGTTGTAAAAATTATGAGCTATACTGCGGATTCACAGGAAGTATTTTGACGGTTTCTATGAACCATTTTTTAGCACCACCGCGAATGTTGTCACCCGTTGGTGATTTCCATGGTGCTGACTGCTGACAGTCATTTGCATCTACATACATGGACCCTGCCCGGACAAATCAGATAACATCAATGTACGTTACAACCTGAAAAAATGTTCGGATTAAAAATTTGTTTGGATTTGAAACACGTTCAGATTTAAAAAAATTATAAATGTTTGAATTTGAAAAACATAAAAAGAAGAGAAACCGAAAACAGAAAAAACAGCCGGAAGAACCGAAGTAGAAAAACCGCTGAAAACTAGAAAAAAATCCCCAAAAACAGAAAACAAAGGGTAGAAAAACACGTTAATGAGCCGCAGCCCACTTCACTCTGCGCGTGAGCGGAGAATAGGGTTTATTTCAATCAGCATAAAGAGCTGGAAGCCGACCGTACTGTTTCACTTGGCCCATCTTCAGTCCGCATAGCGAGCTGTTACCTGTCAGTATTGTTTTTGTTTTTTGTGTGTGTTTTTTGACATGCAACCCGCCAGTACTGCTGACAGCGCCCTCGACCCTGGTAAACCCTTACCATTAAACTCCTCCTCCGATGCTTAAAATATATGTATATATATATATATATTTTTAACCTCCGCACACTCCTAGACGCTTTACTACTCCCTCCGTCCATTAACATTAGACGTTTTAGACATTTTAAAGTAGACTAGATTCAGACTAAAGTGGATAAACCTAAACAATAAACATGTTTAATACATGCATTTTTTTTAAAAGGTTAGAAGGTCTTACATTAGTGAACGGAGGGAGTAAAATTCAAAAAATATTGAAGTGCCTACAAGAGAGAAATTTCTTGCTAGTATAAAAATTATGAGGTATACTGCGGATGTTCACAGGCAGTATTTTGACGGTTTCTAGCACCACTGCGGTTGTTGTCACGCCTTGGTGATTTCTATGGGTGCTGACTGCTGACAATTATATGCAACTACATACTTGGACTCTGCTCGAACAAATCAGATAACATCAATGTACGTTACAGTCGATTTGAATTCCAAGTCGGAAAATTCATCGTTTGTGTGGTTATCCAAAATCCAAGCACTAGCATTGACCCCGGTTTGGTCTTTGAAGGAGAAGTGAAAGGAACCTGTATGTACATAACAAGACAAGCGAGCAGAAGAAAGTTCGCCTTCAGTCTCACTCTACTCACATCAGGACAGTTATACATGGTAGAAAATTCAATAGTCTTGACACCGAGATAACATACTACTAGTACAGTAGTACATCTTCGGGTATCCTGCGCCAAGAGGAACACATCATTCATCCCTAGAGCACCATGGGCACACTTCAGCTGTTTAGCATCCAAATAGCCATAGCCTTGCTCTTGCTTACTCAAGCCAAGAGCACCACCACCAAGGAGATATCTGTCCATCCCAACAATACCACCACGAGCTGTATTGCCGATGAGAGGTCTGCCCTTGTCACCTTTAAGGCAGGTCTCTCAGACCCTGCGAACCTCCTTTCCACATGGAAGGGGGATGACTGCTGCCGGTGGAAGGGACTCCATTGCAGCAACAAGACCGGCCATGTTATTAGGCTGGATCTCCAAGGCCCTGATTGCGACAACAGCGAATTCAGTATACAGGTGCTAGGAGGCAACATAAACTCCTCGTTGCTTGGTTTACAGCGTCTACGGTATCTCGACCTCAGCTGCAACAGGTTTGAGAATTTGCAGATACCAGAGTTCTTAGGTTCTCTCCAAGATTTGAGATATATAGACCTATCCCGATCAAGCTTTGTTGGAAGGATACCATCACAGCTTGGTAATCTCTCCAACCTGCATTACTTCAATCTTGGTTCCATTTCGGGTGGCACATACTCCAATGATATCACCTGGTTGTCACGGTTAGCTTCCCTTGAGCACCTAGACATGGCATACGTGGACCTCAGTTCAGTTACTAGCTGGCTTCCAGTGGTGAACATGCTTCCATCTCTGAAAGTTCTTCGTCTTCCCTGTTGCCAGCTTAGAAATAGCCCCGATTCTCTTCAGGTTTCAAATCTGACATCTCTTGAAGAACTTGACCTTTCGGGCAACCACTTCCATAAACGTGGCTCACCCAACTGGTTTTGGGATCTTACTAGTCTGAAGTATCTTGATCTCTCAGCCAATGGTTTCCATGGCCCGTTCCCAGACGAGATCGGTAATATGACATCCATGGTGAACCTTGGTTTATTGAGTACCGATTTGGTAGGCATGATACCATCAAACATGAAGAACCTATGTAACTTGGAAGAACTATATTTCTCTGGAAGCAACATCAGTGGGAGCATAGAAGAATTCTTCCAGCGCTTACCTAGTTGTTCATGGAATAAATTGCAAACACTGGATTTATATTACTGCAATTTGACAGGAAGCCTTCCAGCTATATTAGCACCCTTAACCAACCTGTCGTGGCTTCAACTTGGCTCTAACCAGCTGACAGGTCCCGTGCCTTTGTGGATAGGAGAGCTTACAAAGCTAACTACACTACGAATGGAGTCCAACAACCTGGATGGGGTCATGCATGAAGGTCATTTATCACGTCTAAACATGTTGGAGTATTTGGCATTGTCAGACAATTCCATAGCCATCACAGTCAGTCCGGCTTGGGTTCCTCCCTTCAGTCTAGGATTTATTGGACTTCGACACTGCCAGCTAGGGCCCAAATTTCCAGCATGGCTTAGATGGCAAACACATGTGGACACTCTTGATATATCAAACACGAGCATATCTGACATGGTGCCGGATTGGTTTTGGGTATCAGCCTCCTCAGTAATTTCCCTCAGCATCCGACATAATCAGATCACAGGACTGCTCCCATCAACAATGGAATTTATGAGAGGACAAATAATGGATTTCAGGTCTAACCAACTCAGTGGTCCAATACCTAAGCTACCCATAAACCTAACCAACCTAGATCTCAGTAGGAACAATTTAGTTGGGCCACTACCATTAGACTTTGGAGCACCTGGACTTGCAACACTTGTTCTGTTTCGCAACCATATCTCTGGCACCATTCCATCTTCTTTGTGCAAATTGAAATCACTCCGTTTGTTAGATATATCAGAAAACAATCTAGCTGGACCAATTCCACATTGCAAAGACAATGAATCCACAACAAACATGACAAGTCTGAGTATTCTCAACCTAAGCTTGAGAAACAACGACCTCTCCGGTGATTTTCCCTTGTTTCTGCAAAACTGCAAGAAACTCATCTTTCTTGATCTTTCGTATAATAATTTCTCCGGTAGTTTACCAACATGGATTGGTCAGAAATTGTCATCTTTGGCATTCATGCGATTGCGGTCGAATTTGTTTTATGGCCATATTCCAGAGGAACTTATGAAGATAGGTAATCTTCAGTTTTTGGACCTTGCCTACAACAATATAACTGGGAGCATACCGAGATCCATTGGTAACTGGAAAGGGATGATACTAACAAGGGATGATGATGACTTTGAAGGTTCATTAAGCTATGGTGCGGAAGTTGGTGATGGTTTATTGGCTGACTATAGTGAGAATTTCACGATTCTCACAAAGGGTCAAGAAAGATTATATACAGGAGAAATGATATATATGGTGAATCTCGATTTATCCTGTAACATTCTTACAGGAGAGATTCCTGAAGAAATCGCAACTCTTATCGCGTTGAAGAGCCTGAATTTATCATGGAATAAGTTCAGTGGAAAAATTCCTGAGAAGATTGGCGCCTTGGTGCAAGTGGAGTCACTCGATCTATCACACAATGAGTTGTCTGGAAAAATTCCTACAAGCTTATCGGCTCTCACATCATTGAGTAGCTTGAACATGTCATATAACAATCTGTCAGGTGTGGTACCCTCTGGAAATCAATTGCAAACACTCGAGGATCCATTATATATTTATATTGGCAATCCGGACCTTTGCGGTCCTCCTCTGCTGTGGAACTGCTCACACCTGGAGCCAATTCCAGCTACTCAAGGTCTCCATGAAGATGTGGCTTCATTTTTCATCGCCATGGGTTTTGGTTATGTAATCGCTTTCTGGGTAGTCTTCTGTACCTTCCTGTTCAAGAGGAAATGGAGAGTCTCTTGGTTCTCGCACTGTGACAGCTTGTATGACCGGGTTTATGTGCTAGTGGCTGTGACCTGGGCTTCCTTGACAAGAAGAAATGCGTAGAAGCTGAGATCATCATCCATGCAGCTGGTTCTTTGCTTGCTACGTACTACCTCCGTTCATAACAGAGGAAGTTACTATGCATACTGTGGGGATTTTACATTGCATGAATTTTGTTCAGTATTGTATTAGTACTTACGTGTATGTATTTGAGGAGTATGTTGTGGACTGAGGTTTGCATAAAGTATGTATAAGTTTCATGTGTAATGAATAATTCCAGGGACTGGAATGAGCACCATGTTCCTATTGTACCAATGCCTGAATCATACGCTGCTGATTATTATTTCCCTTTTCTTGATAAATGTGTTGAATGTTACATATCGAAGCTATTTACTTGTCAATGGAGTAGAAGTAGGGTGGCCTTATTATCCAATTATGATATGATGGGTATGGGTAGGATGGAATAGTTTGAAAGGATCAGCCCGCATGATATGTATGTTGCTGAGTTTGCTCGCCATTTCACCTGATGACCGCAACGCTCCATGTGATCTGTTGCTACCAGACCCTGTACGCCACTGTGAATTACACTAGTTATCTGCAACTGAAACCCAAATGGGTCAAGCTCAGAAAGAATTCCTTCCTATAGTCGAGAGAACACAATCCATACACTTGCTAGAGATTACATACTAATTCCTCCTATGTGTGCGCATGTGCTGAATGGGCGATATTTCTCGGATTGTGATGTTTGTGATGCCCCTCAACCTCGGTCTGCATATTTTACTTGGTGCAGTACATTCCTCGGCAATGCAACTTGTAATGAAGGGATTAGATGGAGCGTTGGTGATCGAAATTAAATCAATTTGTAGACTGATAATTGGATCATAATGTGGCACCTGAAAGCCCTCGGCGTAGGCAGCTAGACCGTCGGCCTACGCTACGCCGAGGGCTGCCGTCGGCGTAGCCTCCTCGGCGAACCTCTTCCTCGGCGGAGCCAAAAAAGCCGTCGGCGTATGGTCTAGCCCTCGGCGTAAGCTTTGCCGACGGCCGTCGCAGGCCCCTGGGCGTAGTAGCCGTCGGCGAAAGGCGAGCCCGCCGTTACACCGGCTGCTAACGGCGCAGTGGGTACGCCGACGGCACGGCCCTCGGCGTAGAGTCGGCACGTGGCGTATCGTATGCCCAGCAGGCAGCTGGGGCGGTCGCTGCCCTCGGCGTAGGCCTAGGCATACGCCGACAGTTAGGCCCTCGGCATAGCTGTAGCACGTGGCAGGAGCTGGCCGTGCCAGGCAGACAGCTACGCCGACGGTTAGACCCTCGGTGTATCGTGTACCATTTGGCACAGAGGAGGTACTACGCCGACGGCATGGCCCTCGGCATAGGCCCCGCCTAGAATTTTTTTCCCTGTTTCGCTGCAGTTTTATTTCTTGCAATATTATTCACAGCAATATTGAACATGTATTTCACAAAAATTCAAACAAAATCACATCATTCATACATGTATCAAACAAGATCACATCATTCAAACATGTATCAACAGGATCACATCATTCATACATGTATCAACATGATCACATCATTCATACATGTATCAACATCGTCACACATGCATAGACAATAAAACCCTACAACCCTGGAGGAGACGGAGGTGTACCCGAGATCTCCCCTGCTGAAAAGAGGCGACCTCTGGCGAGGGTGGCGTCCAGTAGAAGCAGCAGAAGAATCATCTCGCGAGGTAGTAGGAGAAGTGTCAGAGTGAGGATTGGGAGAACCACCAGCAGAATGGCCAGGAGAAGGACCATTGTCATGAAGCGGTGTGATCTGACGCCCATCCGGTGAGGCATGGCTAAAGTGCTGGTTCCCAGAAGCTCCCGTTCCCTACATGTTGTCTACATGTTAGCAACTTGCGAGGCAAAGTAAAGCGATAACCAGTGGGCTAGCAAAGAACTTACCGGTGTCGATGCGTAGTATGTCCTAGCGAAACTGTCCCTCGATGGCATGGATGGCGGCTGCCCCGGCATGGGAGGCACAGGCCCTAAATCCGTATTCTGTCCAGTTTGAATATTCATCAACATCGCCTGCAAGATAGTTTAGATGTCAGGCCGTAATACAACAAACTAGGGGAAGTGGGACTTGTATCTTTTGCAAAAATAAAGGTTCAAACTTACATTTACGTATTGCATGTAGATCGCATTCGCCTCCTGATACTGCCGAAAGGCCACCTGATATTCATCATGAGCAGCATCGTAGGCCGCCTCGAACTCAGGCTACAATTTCAAATACAAGGAATGTCGTCAACAGTTAGCCATGCAGAAACAAAAGTCATAAAGATGATGAAAATGAGTAAAACTTACATCATCTCTGGAGGTGGATCGACGAGGCTGGCTACGAGGCGGGATAGGGGGGCCGTCGGTGGGGTGGGTAGCCTTGAGACACGTGAAGCTCGTGGTGAGGGTAGGCTTGACCTTCTTATTCAGAATCTTGAGACGTCCATGCTGCAATCCGTGCCCCGACAGGACCAACGACTCCTCGTCGATCTTCGCGTGAATGGGGTCATCCACATGGGGGTGACGAGCCTTCACCATCGTGCTGTAGTCCGCCAAGTTGTTCTCAGGCGAGTAGTACTCGGGTAACGAGGGCTGAGGCTGCGAGGAATCGGGCTTCTTTTGCCGCATCATCTCATAGACGGCGACGTCATGAATCACCTCCCCGGGTTGTGCCTCGGCCACCTGCATCGCGGAAAGAAATATTATGCATATGAAGTACGAACATGACGAGAAATAAATGCAGGTCGTTCCATGTATATACATACCACCTTCCCCTTGAAGCGGTCAAAGTTGCGGTTTCCCGCGCAGTGTGTTCCACCATCGCCTCGGTTCTCCGCATTCCGCCTCGACAAGGCTGCAAACTCTTCGTCTTCACTGAGCCACCTCGTCCTAACCAGCTCCTCCCATGCGAGTCGATGCGGCTCAGCCCAATCGGGGACAACCTGAAAATGCAATACTCAACTCCAGACAATGCAATGGAAACTTAGCAGCAATGTAGAATCTCATTGACATTTTACTCACCGACATATACTCTTCTGGCGTCATCGAGCACTCAGGTTTAGACTTCTTAGCGACAATGTCTTCCTTCCTGATCCTCACGCCCCTGTCGGCCCAGAAGTGACTAGCGGCCGTGACCTTCTGGTTGTACCACACCTGGGGTGTCAACTTCACACAAGCCCCAAGCAAAGTCCTGTCCGCCTTCTCCTGGTCCTCCTCAGCCACACGATAAAAGCACTTCAATCATGCATAAAAAACAATTGTAAGAGTCATGAGTTAGCACGGTGGGGTCATCAAGTATTAACTCGAGAAATATGCCTTACCCAAAACTTGGTGATGACAGATCAGCCAGCGAAATCCCGGGACACGAGTAGTCTGGTAGTCCGCCCAAGTAGTAGCTAGCCTCCTGACACCATCGGGGGAAATGTGATAGCCCGGCCAGAACTTCCTAATCAGAGCTCCAACCAGGCTGTTAGGAAGGCGAGGCTTGGTCCCCGGAGGAAATGTCCAATTGTTGCACAATAATAAACATTAGTACACATGCCAAATTATTTATGACCAATATGAAATTACATGTTTTAAATTGCAAAATTAGTACACTTACTCAAGGCCATCTGGAATAATAAGGCTTTCCTCACAGGTCCTAGGCTCTAACCTCTCCTCACGGACTCCCGATTCCCCACGATTCCGCAATTTCTTCGGCGGCACCAACTCGTAGCTAGTGTCAGCCTCCGCCTCCGCCTCGTCTCTAGACTCCGTCTCGGTCTCCGCCTCCCTCTCGGTCTCTGGCTCCGCCTCGTCCCCAAAAGGCTGCTCTATCAGGAAGAACTCAGGAGCCACGTCGCCAGAAGCGGAGGATGGTGGGTCAAAGTCCACGCCTCCTCCCCTGCCACCTCGTCCTCGTCCTCCTCCTCGACCTCGACCTCGACCTCGTCCTCCTCCCGCACCAGCAAGATCGGGGTAACGCGGATTGGGATTTGGCTGTCTCCCACTCCGTGTAGCTTTTTTCTTGCGCTGTTTCAGCGCATTAAGCAAGGACGAAGAGCTTGCCTTGCCGCTGCTCATATTTTTCAATCACCTGCATTGAATAAGAGAAAACAGTTAAGCACAAAGACATAATAAAATGTATACACAAAGCATAAAGGCATAATGCAATTAAGAAAACAATTAAGCACAAAGACATAATAAATACTCACTATCATTCTGATTCTCATTCCCATTCTCATTCTCACTATCACTATCACTATCTTTTGAGTAGAAAGCTGGATTCTCATCGAAGGGTGGAGGCTCATCATCGTTGTCATTCTCTGTATGAAACTTCTCGAGCATATCTATATCATGTAGATTCACCACTGACTCACCCCGAGTTTCTGCATCGTTCCCAAGGTCCTCAAGATCAACCGGTTCTAAATCAAAGTGCCCGACGTCCTCTTGCTCTTGATAAAAAATTCCCTCGTACGTTACAGGGTTAATGTTGTTGTAATCGTCCTCGGAGGGAATCAGTAGGTTACCATGTGGCGGTACCTGGAACACGACTTCCTAGCCCTGGAGTTCCGCTTTCTGGCATGGGTAGGGCAAATAATAACTTTGGTTGGCTTGGTGAGAAACAACAAAGACGTCGGCTCCGCTATAGGTGGTTGAAGGCCTAAATTTAACTAACCCAATGGAAGGGATACTTCTCAGTCCACCCCTTGGGTCGAACCAGTGGAACTTGAACACAACAAGATTGAGTTATGCGTTAAATGCGATTGAAGGTCACCAGATATATTCTCTAACCTTCCGTAGTAATCAAGGGAATCGGCTCCTCCGGTGAAGACCCGATTTACCGTTTTGCATTGATCGCCTTAGTGCGTCTGTATGGAAGCGAAACCCATTCACATCATACTTCTCATACTTCATGACGTCACGGTTACAACCTTGGGAAACACATTTCAGCTCATCTGACATCTCAACGTTGGGATCAGCTCCCTACAGGTTTGTTCCGTTCATTAGTTACGTGGAATAAGAGGGACAAGTCACATATTGCAAGGTAAGAGGGACATGTTAGAAATTACTTTTTCCATGAACCAGGACACAAAGTTTTTTTATTTCCAGGAGCACCCTCTTTCAGTAGAGTGTCCAACTCCATGGGAGAGGGATCCGTCGGTCCCGACCACTGTTCATCCGTGAAGTCGCTAAGGAGAAAATAAGCATTAGACCGAGTTACTAGCTGCATAGAGCATTAGACCGAGAAAATAAGAAGTTGTTTACCATTTTACCTAATGAAATCGACCACTTCCTTCATGTTCATAAGCACATAGAGCATTATGCAATCCTTCTCTTCCTTTGGCAAGCTATATTTTAGTCCTTTACCGGCCTTGCCACCGGGAAATTGGAATAGTTCGAGATTGGGGTCATTCTTGGGCAGTCGACATTGTAACGAGAGACCGGTTATGCATAGTGGGAACATCATCGGGCGATGGGTTGTCATGGCGTATGCCATCTCCCAAGGCATGCTTCTTCAGCTATGCATGCTTCAATCTTGGCTTTGTTTCCGATTATCTTCAATATACTTAAACTCTCTCTCAATACAAAACTGCCAACGAAATTGCACCGGGCCTCCCAAGAGTGCCTCGTTTGCGAGGTGCACAATGAGATGTGCCATCGGAGTAAAGAAGCCTGGCGGAAAGATCATCTCCAAATTGCATAGCAACTCCGGCACCTGAACTTGCAGCTTCTCAATAACCAGAGGACATATCTGCTTAGCACGAGGCGTGCGGAAGAAATGGCTCAACTCGCAAGCACTGCCAGACTTTCTCGGGAGATACCCTCGAACCATCACGGCATCACCGCTCAATCCATATATGATAGTCGTGACTCTTGAGCGGTGACTTGTCCCGTCAAAAGATTGACTCCTTACTTATATTCAACAATAACCATCGTGGAACATCACGACATATTTGAGCCACCTGAATGACTCCTTCTTTGGACATTATCAAGGCAGTAGTAGGCATGCGGCTTGAACCAATTCTTCGACGACGAGGAGGCTGCATGTGTAATCTCTTCCTATCACAAAGCTTCTCAACATTGACTCTAGCCTTGACATTATCCTTTGACTTTCCAGGAATGTTCAGTACTGTGTGAAAAAGGGACTCCTCGACATTCTTTTCGGTGTGCGTCACATCGATGTTATGGGTAAGTTCAAGGTCCTTGTAATACACAAGATTCGTTAAGGCTGCCACATGAGTCCAGTTGTGCGTTACGCCATATCCCGCAAATAGATGGCCAGTTCCCGGCGCCGCAGGCACGAGAGCTCGTAGCTCGGCATCAACAACTAAACCATCGAACTTTGGTACCTCTTTTACTTCATGCACAACTTTTCCCTTCTTGAAGTTCTTCTTGTCTTCTCTGAACGGATGCTTTCTTCGGGCAACATGTTACCACATGTTCTCAGATTAGCTTCAAAGTGAGAACGGGTGGCGGAGTACTGGCACTTGTCGGCTAGACACTGAGAGATGGCATCGAGCTGAGAAATCTTTGCACCCTCATACAGAGGCCTCTTAGTCGCGGCCATCATATCAAGGAAGGCCTTCGCGGTTGGCTCCGGTCCTCTGGTTCTAGCGGTTCCTCTGGTTCTGGTGGTTCCTCTAGTTCTGGTGGTTCCTCCCGTCGAGGTGGCGAATCCGGCTGGTCAGCATCGATGAGATCATCTAGAAAGTTTCTAATCCCATCGTGCTCATTGCCATTGAGCTACCGGCATCACCTCACCCCTGTCACGTTCGTACCGAGCAAAGTCGACTTGCGTGACATAGTTAGACATGTACCCATATTGCAGAAGGTGTTTATACATGTCATCCTTTCCCTAACGATGACGCTTAGTGCAATGAGCACAGGGACAAAGTGCCCGAACCATTGCCTTCGAACCATGCGCTAACTCATTCACTAACAAATGAGTGTTCCGTACCCAATCGTCTGTTTTATTAGTCGCACTAATACGGCCACTGTACATCCACCCATTATCAGCCATCCTCTTCTGCTTTGTTAGGAGCCAAACAACAAATATAACATATTATATCAAACAGGAGATTAAATGCTTCATGTTTTTACGCATTCATCAACCTACATGTCTAATAGGAAAAGAGGGGCCTAACCAGTCACGGATCCGTAGATTGGGTAAGTTCTCCCTGGCTCTACCCCGATCCGAGCAGAATTTCGGCAGCACCTCCCTACTGCTCTCCCGATACACGTCTCGACAAAAAGCCAAGAGGATGTGCATCCGGAGAACAACGAGGAGGCGTCACCGAAATCCTGTCTCGAATCGAGGTAGAGCCAGGGAGAACCATACCCAACTACGAATCCGCCAACTGCCCGATAAAAGCCGTAAGCCTTACGGTTCAAAATATGCGAGACCACTAATGCATATTAAGTCGCGTAACGCTTACAGTCGGGATGACGCCTAGATGACGCGACAGACTTGGTGATCTAGACACGAAAATAAACCTAGGTACAAGAGAGGCGAGAAAATTCTCACCCTCGAAGCGCGATCAAATCGTCAAAGATGATCCGGGACCCTGCCGTCGAAACACCCCCGTGCTCACCCTCCAGTAGCTGCAAAAACATGAACAAATGGTTAAATATACTAAATTCTACTCCTATTTCTAGCATATCTAATTCTACTCCTATTTCTAGCATTTCTAATTCTACTCCAATTTCTAGCATATCTAATTCTACTCCTATTTCTAGCATTTCTAATTCTACTCCTATTTCTAGCATTTCTAATTCTACTCCTATTTCTACTAACATACCACAAATTACTATTTATACAAACTACTAGCAAACTCCTATTCTAGCATTTCTACTCACATACTAGCAAACACCTATTTCCACTTCTGTTTTACTAAATTCTACTCCTAAACTGACTAACATGGCTAATGCAGAATTAACCGGGCCTAAATTATACTCCTACGCCAAGGGCCTAAATTCTACTCTTAAACTGACTAGAGTCGGGGCCTAAAGTTCTAGAATCGGGGGCCTGCTTACCGGAGCTCGGCCGCGACGAGGTTGATGCGGTGCAGGGCCCTGGCGACGGTCGTGGGTTGGGGCTCGGGTTGCAGTGCCGGGGGCGGTACAGCGGGTCAGGGAGCTCGGGAACGAGGGGACTAGAGGGCAGCGCAGCGGGTCGGGGACGAGGGAGGCGACGGCGGGCGAGCTCGGGGACAAGGGAGGCGGTCGGAGGCGCTCGAGCTCAGGGACGAGGGAGGCGGCGCCGGGGACGAGGGAGGCAGGCGGACGCGCGAGCTCCTGGCGGTGGCGGCTACGCGGGGGCGGCGCGGCCCAGCTCTGGAACGAGGAGGAGGCACCGGAGGAGTCAGTGGCCAGGTCGGGGGCACGCGCAGGTTGGGGTGGGGCTCTAGGAGGAGGAGGCGGTGGGGCTCAGGGAGGAGGAGGGGCGGCCCCGAGCTCGGGGAGCAGCGGCTGGTGGCGGCGGGGTCGAGAGGAGGATGGGCAGCGGGGTCGGGAGGAGGAGGGGCGGCGCGCTTCGGTTGAGGAGGGGCGGCGGCAGGGTCGGGAGGAGGAGGGGTGGCGGCGGGGTCGGGAGGAGGAGGGGCGGCGACGGCTGGTGGAGGCGGGGTCGGGGGCGGGTTGACTGGCGACGGGGTCAGGGGCAGGTTGGGGATAGGGTCGGTGGCGGGTTGGGGGTGAGTGGCCCAGGTGGGCCGCGGGCAAAAAAAGGGATAATGCTACGCCGACGGCCCGGATACGCCGAGGGTTGCCATCGGCGTAGCTAGGTTTTTATTTTATTTTCTAGTATTAGTATATACTTTATACTTTTTTATATTATTACTATACTATATTATATTATTACTATATTATTACTATATATTATTACTATATATTATTACTACCCGGTTTCACCGGAACGGGGAGTTTCCCCCTTATATAAGTCCAGGACCTTCCCTTTTAGGTTACAGCGCATGCATGCGAACGGGACACATTCATGCAACCCGGGGACTAGGTTTTGCATGTTTCAACACAACACCACACCTCCATGCATGTGCAAGGGCCACATGCAAGTTCTTGAGGGTTTCCTTTCACGACCGAGCACGGTTGCCGTGGAACCCTGATCTGTGGGCCTCGGATCGTCTACCCCCCTAGAAGTTCCTCTGACAGGGGTAGCCCAGCGTAGCTCTCTTCTTTTGTGTTTGTTTAGGTCATATGATGATGTAAAACCATGTTGGTTCACAAGGTGCGGCAGTATCCTACCCGGTTTCACCGGAACGGGGAGTTTCCCCCTTATATAAGTCCAGAACCTTCCCTTTTAGGTTACAGCGCATGCATGCGAAGGGGGACACATTCATGCAACCCGGGGACTAGGTTTTGCATGTTTCAACACAACACCACACCTCCATGCATGTGCAAGGGCCACATGCAAGTTCTTGAGGGTTTCCTACGCCCCGGAGCACGGTTTGCCGCGAAACCCTGATCTGTGGGCCTCGGATCGTCTACCCCCCTAGACGTTCCTCTGATAGGGGTAGCCTGGCGTAGCTCTCTCTTGTTTTGTGTTTGTTTAGGTCATATGATGATGTAAAACCATGTTGGTTCACAAGGTGCGGCAGTATCCTACCCGGTTTCACTAGAACGGGGAGTTTCCCCCTTATATAAGTCCAGAACCTTCCCTTTTAGGTTACAGCGCATGCATGCGAAGGAGGACACATTCATGCAACCCGGGGACTAGGTTTTGCATGTTTCAACACAACACCACACGTCCATGCATGTGCAAGGGCCACATGCAAGTTCTTGAGGGTTTCCTACGACCCGGAGCACGGTTTGCCGCGGAACCCTGATCTGTGGGCCTCGGATCGTCTACCCCCCATAGACGTTTCTCTGACAGGGGTAGCCCGGCGTAGCTCTCTCTTGTTTTGTGTTTGTTTAGGTCATATGATGATGTAAAACCATGTTGGTTCACAAGGTGCGGCAGTATCCTACCCGGTTTCACCGGAACGGGGAGTTTCCCCCTTATATAAGTCTAGAACCTTCCCTTTTAGGTTACAGCGCATGCATGCGAAGGGGGACACATTCATGCAACCCGGGGACTAGGTTTTGCATGTTTCAACACAACACCACACCTCCATGCATGTGCAAGGGCCACATGCAAGTTCTTGAGGGTTTCCTACGACCCTGAGCACGGTTTGCCGCGGAACCCTGATCTGTGGGCCTCGGATCGTCTACCCCCCATAGATGTTCCTCTGACAGGGGTAGCCCAGCGTAGCTCTCTCTTGTTTTGTGTTTGTTTAGGTTATATGATGATGTAAAACCATGTTGGTTCACAAGGTGCGGCGGTATCCTAGCCGGTTTCACCGGAACGGGGAGTTTCCCCCTTATATAAGTCCAGGACCTTCCCTTTTAGGTTACAACGCATGCATGCGAAAGGGGACACATTCATGAAACCCGGGGACTAGGTTTTGCATGTTTCAACACAACACCACACCTCCATGCATGTGCAAGGGCCACATGCAAGTTCTTGAGGGTTTCCCTCGACCGGGCCGGGCTTGTCATGGAACCACGATCTGTGGGCCTGATCGTCTACCCCCATAGGCGTTCCTCGACAGGGTAGCCCACGTAGCTCTCTCTTGTTTTGTGTTTGTTTAGGTCATATGATGATGTAAAACCATGTTGGTTCACAAGGTGCGGCAAGATCCTACCCGGTTTCACCTAACAGGAGTTTCTTATATAAGTCCAGGACCTTCCCTTTTAGGTTACAGCGCATGCATGCGAAGGGGGACACATACATGCAACCCGGGGACTAGGTTTTGCATGTTTCAACACAACCCCACACCTCCATGCATGTGCAAGGGCTACATGCAAGTTCTTGAGGGTTTCCTACGACCCGGAGCACGGTTTGCCGCAGAACCCTGATCTGTGGGCCTCGGATCGTCTACCCCCCATAGACGTTCCTCTGACAGGGGTAGCCCAGCGTAGCTCTCTCTTGTTTTGTGTTTGTTTAGGTTATATGATGATGTAAAACCATGTTGGTTCACAAGGTGCGGCAGTATCCTAGCCGGTTTCACCGGAACAGGGAGTTTCCCCCTTATATAAGTCCAGGACCTTCCCTTTTAGGTTACAACGCATGCATGCGAAGGGGACACATTCATGCAACCCGGGGACTAGGTTTTGCATGTTTCAACACAACACCACACCTCCATGCATGTGCAAGGGCCACATGCAAGTTCTTGAGGGTTTCCTACGACCCGGAGCACGGTTTGCCGCGGAACCCTGATCTGTGGGCCTCGGATCGTCTACCCCCCATAGACGTTCTCTGACAGGGGTAGCCCGGCGTAGCTCTCTCTTGTTTTGTGTTTGTTTAGGTCATATGATGATGTAAAACCATGTTGGTTCACAAGGTGCGGCGGTATCCTACCCGGTTTCACCGGAACAGGGAGTTTCCCCCTTATATAAGTCCAGAACCTTCCCTTTTAGGTTACATCGCATGCATGCGAAGGGGGACACATTCATGCAACCCGGGGACTAGGTTTTGCATGTTTCAACACAACACCACACCTCCATGCATGTGCAAGGGCCACATGCAAGTTCTTGAGGGTTTCCTACGACCCGGAGCACGGTTTGTCGTGGAACCCTGATCTGTGGGCCTCGGATCGTCTACCCCCCTAGACGTTCCTCTGACAGGGGTAGCCCGGCATAGCTCTCTCTTGTTTTGTGTTTGTTTAGGTCATATGATGATGTAAAACCATGTTGGTTCACAAGGTGCGGCAGTATCCTACCTGGTTTCACCGGAATGGGGGAGTTTCCCCCTTATATAAGTCCAGGACCTTCCCTTTTAGGTTACATCGCATGCATGCGAAGGGGGACACATACATGCAACCCGGGGACTAGGTTTTGCATGCTTCAACACAACACCACACCTCCATGCATGTGTAAGGGCTACATGCAAGTTCTTGAGGGTTTCCTACGCCCCGGAGCGCGGTTTGCCGCGGAACCCTGATCTGTGGGCCTCGGATCGTCTACCCCACTAGATGTTCCTCTGACAGGGTTAGCCTGGCGTAGCTCTCTCTTGTTTTGTGTTTGTTTAGGTCATATGATGATGTAAAACCATGTTGGTTCACAAGGTGCGGCAGTATCCTACCCGGTTTCACCGGAACAGGGAGTTTCCCCCTTATATAAGTCCAGAACCTTCCCTTTTAGGTTACAGCGCATGCATGCGAAGGGGGACACATTCATGCAACCCGGGGACTAGGTTTTGCATGTTTCAACATAACACCACACCTCCATGCATGTGCAAGGGCCACATGCAAGTTCTTGAGGGTTTCCTACGACCCGGAGCACGGTTTGTCGCGGAACCCTGATCTGTGGGCCTCGGATCGTCTACCCGACATAGACGTTTCTCTGACAGGGGTAGCCCGGAGTAGCTCTCTCTTGTTTTGTGTTTGTTTAGGTCATATGATGATGTAAAACCATGTTGGTTCACAAGGTGCGGCAGTATCCTACCCGGTTTCACCGGAACGAGGAGTTTCCCCCTTATATAAGTCTAGAACCTTCCCTTTTAGGTTACAGCGCATGCATGCGAAGGGGGACACATTCATGCAACCCGGGGACTAGGTTTTGCATGTTTCAACACAACACCACACCTCCATGCATGTGCAAGGGCCACATGCAAGTTCTTGAGGGTTTCCTACGACCCAGAGCACGGTTTGCCGCGGAACCCTGATCTGTGGGCCTCGGATCGTCTACCCCCCATAGATGTTCCTCTGACAGGGGTAGCCCAGCGTAGCTCTCTCTTATTTTGTGTTTGTTTAGGTTATATGATGATGTAAAACCATGTTGGTTCACAAGGTGCGGCAGTATCCTACCCGGTTTCACCGAAACGGGGAGTTTCCCCCTTATATAAGTCCAGGACCTTCCCTTTTAGGTTACAGCGCATGCATGCGAAGGGGGACACATTCATGCAACCTGGGGACTAGGTTTTGCATGTTTCAACACAACACCACACCTCCATGCATGTGCAAGGGCCACATGCAAGTTCTTGAGGGTTTCTACGACCCAGAGCGCGGTTTGCCGCGGAACCCTGATCTGTGGGACTCGGATCATCTACCCCCCTAGACGTTCCTCTGACAGGGGTAGCCCGGCGTAGCTCTCTCTTGTTTTGTGTTTGTTTAGGTCATATGATGATGTAAAACCATGTTGGTTCACAAGGTGCGGAAGTATCCTACCCGGTTTCACCGGAACAGGGAGTTTCCCCCTTATATAATTCCAGGACCTTTTCTTTTAGGTTATAGCGCATGCATGCGAAGGGGGACACATACATGCAACCCGGGGACTAGGTTTTGCATGTTTCAACACAACACCACACCTCCATGCATGTGCAAGGGCCACATGCAAGTTCTTGAGGGTTTCCTACGACCCGGAGCACGGTTTGCCGCGGAACCCTGATCTGTGGGCCTCGGATCGTCTACCCCCATAGACGTTCCTCTGACAGGGGTAGCCCGGCGTAGCTCTCTCTTGTTTTGTGTTTGTTTAGGTCATATGATGATGTAAAACCATGTTGGTTCACAAGGTGCGGCAGTATCCTACCCGGTTTCACCGGAACAGGGATTTTCCCCCTTATATAAGTCCAGGACCTTCCCTTTTAGGTTACTGAAGCATGCATGCGAAGGGGACACATTCATGCAACCCGGGGACTAGGTTTTGCATGTTTGAACACAACACACCACCTCCATGCATGTGCAAGGGCCAGATGCAAGTTCTTGAGGGTTTCCTACGACCCGAGCACGGTTTGTCATGAACCCTGATCTGTGGGCCTTGGATCGTCTACCCCCATAGACGTTCCTCTGACAGGGGTAGCCCGGCGTAGCTCTCTCTTGTTTTGTGTTTGTTTAGGTCATATGATGATGTAAAACCATGTTGGTTCACAAGGTGCGGCAGTATCCTACCCGGTTTCACCGGAACGGGGAGTTTCCCCCTTATATAAGTCTAGGACCTTCCCTTTTAGTTTACAGCGCATGCATGTGAAGGGGGACACATTCATGCAACCCGGGGACTAGGTTTTGCATGTTTCAACACAACACCACACCTCCATGCATGTGCAAGGGCCACATGCCGCGGAACCCTGATCTGTGGGCCTCAGATCATCTACCCCCTAGTGATAAGGATTGAATCTCTGAACAACTTCACTAAAAGTGTGATATATAAATTTCACACACATGTGATGATAACACTTACAAACATGCAAATTTCTCAAGGTGTGAGAAGATTCGACATTTCATGTGGACGTGAAGACTATTATTGGAGGCTACGAATCCGTCGATTTGATAAAATAGAACCTAAATAATTGATACTAATAAATAAATACAAATATAAAACAAATTTATAATTGGGTGAAAAAAATAAATAAAAATGTACGGCGGTACGCCGACGGTGACCCTCGGCGTATGAATAAAAAAAAACGTACGGCGGTACGCCGACGGTCACCCTCGGCGTATTGATGGCGCCGTTAGGGATCCGTCCGAGCCAGTCCGGCAAGTGCCACGCGGACACCCCGTACGCCGAAGGCCTGCGTACCCCGAGGGCCACCGTCGGCGTATCGGTGGCTACGCCGACGGCGAGGCTACGCCGAGGGCTCGGAAGCGGGGATGGCCTGGCCCGGTGCTACGCCGACGGCCGGCATACGGGCCGGCCGTCGGCGCACCGCGCCATTCCTGTAGTGCTGGTCCGTTTCCGACTCTGAAGCCGGTCCCGCAACGCGCAACCGTGGATTTTATGATGAATGAAAACCATGGTTCATGGGATGTCGATGTTGTACACTCTCTCCTTTAGGAGGAGCTGGCGAATTAAGTTTTGCAAGATCCTATCAATCGACGAGGTGGGGATGATTTCATGTCCTGGACTTCCACAAAGTTTGCGGTCTATAGCGTTTGGTCTGCAAAAAACCTGGCAAAATCTAAGGACTTTTTTGCTGACCGAAGCAAAAAGGGGGAGGCGCCAACTCGGTTTCCAGAACTGATGCCCAGCTTCGGAAGAGACTTTGGGCTATCAAGACTTTTGGGAAGACTAAAAAAAATGCAAGTGTTACAATGGGAGAAAAAAAATCTGCATCAAGAAGCGAAAAAAGTAAGTTCTCGTGATGAAAAGTGTAAATTTTATTACTCCCTCTCTTTTATAATATAAGATGTTTTAGCTTTGTGAAAGAAGTGTATCTAGTCTACTTTCAGTGTGTAGGTTCATCTAGGTTTGGAGTGAACCTACACACTAAATGTGGTCTAGATACATTTTTTTCACAAAGCTAAAACATCTTATATTTTGAAACGGATGGGGTATATTACAGTTTCATGCTTCGTCCTTCATACGAGTGTTATTTAATATATCACCATAAGAGGAGATTTATTTTACTTTATATACCAATTAAACACATACACATTTCTGGTCGACATCAAAACTTAGAAATGTCTTACAAAATATTCAGTAATAACCAATAGGTGTTCTTTCTAGAAAACAGGCGTTCTTTCTGGGGAAAAAATAGGTGTGGTCTAAAAGAAGTCACAATTTGTACCGCTAACTAAACATCTCAAGGGAAGCTTCGTCCATTAACACTTCAAAACGATATTAAAATGCCTCTAGCTATGGCACCATATGCATGCAATATTCAGTGCCAAATCCTTTTCTTTCAAAATAATAGTAGAGTATTAGTTATAGCCCACATTCAATATTCCAAGGAAAAATTTCTTGTAGCCTCCCAGAACACTTGAGACAGAACCCACCATTAGCCCTAAACCTTGTAAGTGTTGTAATTGTAAGTCACGCCAGAGCATCACATTTTTTTCCTAGCAACTTTAGTTAGTGAAAAATTTCAATAGACAGTTGACTATCAACGTTTGCTTGCTAATCATCGTAGCTTCCGATGCATAGCATCATGGTCTAATAGCAAGAACTTGTTCTTGTTTCAATTAACATCAACAGCGTTGTTCCTCTTCTGTGCAGAGTGGTTTCCTGGCTCTGAAGAGGCGTGTAAGTCACTTCTGATGTCCTAGCTCTCGCTATTATTGACGTGCATATTGTTGCTCTTATGCTCTAAAGAAAAAGAGCAAACGGTTGGTGGGCAGGCAAAACCGAACCATTCAGATCCATGTTTACTCGTGAATCCTAGAAGTAAAGTGAGACAGAGCACTTTACGGAGTGGGCGGTGTCCCAGGCGAGCCATACGGTGGAGAAGTGTCCCCCGCCGAGGTTGGACTGCACGTCGTGGGTGTTGTGCTTGAATGAGTTGCCGGGGCGGCAGACTCCTCCTCCTCCATGTCCTCATCCTCTGATGTGTAGTCGTTGTTGTCCCTATTCACCCTGGGCCTTCGCCTCCATATTATCATGCGCACGATGCCAGCTCCTTGCGGTTCTCTGCCCTGCGGCTGCCCGTCGGAGCCTCGGCCATTGCGGTAGATCCCCGGGTCTAGGCTTGGGGAAAACGCAAGTTCTGTTCCACCGGCCGGAGGAGAGAGGCGACTCATTGTGTGCTTATATTTTGTGATTTGTTGGTGGATCCATGAAGCACCATACAGTGTCCCTGAACAAATCGAAGCGTACGTGGAGATGATGATTGAATTGCACTTGTTCTTTCTGGATCCTTCTACCGCGTGTGAAAGTAAAACCACTTCTTCAACATACCGCTGCCCTCTGCCTCGTGATGCAACTCCTTTTGGATCGCTCCTTCTCACAATGGCGAATGCTCGACTTTGTCTAGCGAGCTTCAAGCTGAGCTCACACGTCGCGCCGTGACTAGCTCAACCGTTGGCCATCCCCCAAGCAGTAATGGTGGCTTGTCAATAGTCTTGCGGCTGCTCTCACCGAGCTAGACCAAATATAACATTCCAGCATTAGAGCTTAGAAATAAGCTGAACACAGGTGTGTGCATTGTATTCATGCATAGAAAATCCGGATAATTTTTGCGCTTTTAAATAAAACTTGACAAAGTGATTGAAACTTCTCTTAACTTGGTGGAACTGAAGTAGATCATCAAGTTGACTGCAATAAGTTTCAATATGACCTTTGCTAAAACCTTATCTTTGGATAATATAATTTGATCTAAGGGTAGATCAACTGTAATAAAACTAAGTCACAACGCACTACTTAATAAGGAGTACTAGATCTTCTAGAGATCATTACATGGTATTCCATACCACAACTCAAGGATAAATACTTAATGTTCTAAAGATGATATCAAGGTATTATCTACCACAAACCTTGAATATCAAGTTAAGTACATAACTTAAGTAAAAGAAACTCTATAACTAAATCTTGAAACACTTGTTTGCCATAGTTACTCTTACCATGGGTATCATGGTAGTTCTTAAACATTAACTCTTGTCATAGATAGAGTAGAAAGGAAGTCAAGCCAAGACCATCCAACACATACTCTTAATATGATATTAAGAGGTGCCATATCTATTTAACCAAGTTCTAGTATCAATTGATCATCAATATTGGGTGATCAATTCCCGATCTAGAACTTATTGACTCATAGCCTTTGACTTATTGTGTTGACCTTCCAAATACCTTAAGTAAATTAATCTGAAGGAAGAACTAGATAGGTGAAGTATGCCATCATCAATGGAATGTGATCCTTAGTGGAGATCAAACCATCTGATGTTGGAGGAGTTAACTCACTCCTGAGTTAATTAGAAGCAGTACCTAAACCCAAAGTTTAGATAGTAATTATGGAGCTATGAGAAAGCAAGTAGTATTAGTACAGCTAACTATAATCTTGTTAAGACAAGTGGATATAAACTTAGAGTAAGCTTGCTTAACAAGATAATCCTATAGAGAGACCAGTACAAGTCTACTACTTAGTTGAGTATAGTTCTTGATCAGACAATTAGAAGCCTAAGCTTAGTTTGATCAAAAGATGATGGTCATCATTCTCAAGTCACTTGAGGATAGATGACTAGTTGCTGAGGAAGACTTGTGAGTATACCAAATTAGGTAAAGCCCTAGTAAGAAGAATCATCTAGCTTGATTATGAGAAGTCAAGCTAGAGTAGGATGAAGTATATAGCATGAGTATATGGAGTAGTTGGAAGTATAATAGTTTAACCAAGGTGATACAAGAACAAACTTGTATTATGGGGAGTAGTACCATACCTACTCCAGAGGATTAATATCCCATGGGATATAGAGAGAACTATAATCTTGCAAGCCTTGGAAGTAGTTGCAAGATGAAGTTAATGAAGTTAATAGATGGAGTTAGTAGTAGCTACATTGATAGGTGCATTAGTGGTAGTTAACTAAGAGGAGTTATATACTAGGAGTAAGAATGGAGTAATGTTGAAGTGACATGACCATGTCATCATGGGATGATGGATATGGTGGAGTCATATGATTAATTTATTTAGAAAGGATGTGATCTTTGTGAACAAGATAAGAGACATATATAGAGTATATTTAAGAAAGAAATTCCTTATCTAAAGATAACCTTAGTGAGGTGTTAAGGTAAAGATTCTTTAGAAGCCTTAACCAAGATCATGTCAAGCCATGAACAGAACCATGTCTACCTCTTTATTTAAAATCCTAGATTAAAGAGGGTAGTTAAACCAATTCCTATTTTTAGGCAACCAATGGATTGTATCTCTTAGTCAAATAAAATGTCTAAGAGATAAGTAGAGTGCCAGTTGAGAGTTTATGGAAGAAAACCTTGTCTGCTCTATTATCATAAACCCTAATAGAAACCTAGTTTTATAAACTATCAAGATCATCTTAGGAAGAAATCTCAATAGCTCATTCTGAGTGAGATATGATTCCTGGTCATAAAACATGAAGGGAATATCTCTTAGTCCTTAACCATCATCCATATTCAAAATAGAATGTGAGTTTATTAAATTCCTCAAAGCTCATGCTAACTACTAGAAAGTGAACATCTTCATTAATTATTATTAATACATAAAGAATTAATCAAGATGGTTCTATGATAACTCTAAACACTACTATTCAAGTAGGACTTAATTAGGAAAATCTCCAAATGTTGAGAACCATAAAGTTTAAATCACCATAAGAACAATAAAGCTTATAAATTAAGGAAGACTTAATAATCTATAAATAAGCTTAGAACATATTTTACAGAATTTCAAGTACCAAGCATATACAAAATGTTCAGTACATATTCACAAAGTATTACAAATAAAATTCAAACTTTAAATAGATAGAGAAATAGAAAACAGAATAAGAAATAAATAAATAAACGAAACAGAAGTATTTTGGCCTGTGGCCCAATCCTCCTCGTGTCTATTTGACGCTCGCGAGCAGAAGCAGACATCTCTCGCTCACTTCGCTACGGCCCAATACCGGCCCAGGCCCGAATAACCCTTCGTCGTTTCTTTTTCCTTTCTTCCTCCTCTCGCCAGAAGGACAACGCCGGACAAGCAGCTCGCTGGCGCTCTGCTCGCTGTTTGCCGTCGCCGGGATCCTCGCCCGCGTTAAGATGAACGCTACTGACGCCGTCATCGTCTATTTAAACCCCTCCGCCGCACTGACGAACCCTAGCTTCCTCTCTTCCCCATTTTTCCCCTCTGCCTGAAAACCCTAGCTCAGAGGTGTGCCGGTCCCCGTCGATTCTGAGCTCGCCTCGGCCATCTGAGACCATGATGGTGTACATCGTGTTCTTCTCAATCTATTGCCCCCATCCACGCAAGCCAAGAAAGCCCCAGGCATTCGGATTAAGACCTCCTACCCGAAGTCCGGTCACCGTCATCCCCGTTGATTCCGGTCACCATCCGCTTCACCGACCGCACCACCGCGTTTCTGGTGAGCTCCTGAGCCCGAGTGTCCTCCCCTTCCTCGATTGCTTCTTGTATCGCCTCCGCCATGATCGACCCCAAACGCCGCTGCTGAAACTCGTCGCCGGCCATCCTCCGGTGACCATAAACGAGCAGCGCAAGTAGCAGTAGGATCCCCATCTCCACGCGGTTCTAGCACAGCCGTTCCCGTCTGCCGGCGTGGCCCAGTTTGCCGCCGGCGACCACAATCTGGCAGTGGTGGCCATGCTGACGTCATCACGACATCGCGCTCACGTCACTACGTGTCGGTCAACAATAGTCAAACCTGGTCTGGCCTACTTTGTTGAGGTGGCAGCTGATGTGGCCCTGACCCCACGGGTCAGTGGCTCTGGCTAGATTAGGATTCAGTAATAAAAGTATGTTCCTATTTAGGAAATAGATAAGACCTTATAAAGTTAAATATAATTAGTTTCCAGAAATTTAATAAAATGATTAAATCTTGTAAATTTAATTACTTTTGTTTTATAATTCAGAAAAATATATATAATATATCAAAATGTTCAGAAAAATAAAATCTATAATATAAACCTTTTATTATAATTACTTTCCCACTTAAATAAAATCATTAGTATTTATTAGTAAATAATCTATTAGGGATAAATCCTAATAAATATATTTTATTATTTAAAATTCATAAAAATAAATATAATATATCAAAAATCTTAGAAAAACAAAATAAAGGCTTATAAATTTATTTTATACCTTTTTATCACTTAACTAATATTTATTATTTATTTAGTATTTAAAAAGTGATAAAACTTATAAAAATCATATCTTATTATTTGTAAGTCATAAAAATATTTATAATATACCAAAATGCTCACAAAAATATAATCTATACTTTAAAAATATCATATTTCATAATTGAGGTTAAATAACAGGTAAAGGTCTAATAAAACTAGTTTAAACCCTTTTCTTTTGTTTAAATTCCTTAAAAATATATAAATCTTTACTATTGCCTTTAGGATTACTTGTTTAAAGTCTAAAAATATAATAACAAGTCAATTAATGTTTAAGTAAAGATAAAATAGGTCAAACCATTTTAAAATATATGTACTAAAACTATCATCTCAAATTAAGGGTATTTTAATTTTCCTAAAAAGATTTTACCAATTATAAAATCAACTAAAATAGTATATTGTTCATCACAAGAATCATATTCACTTATAACTTTAATAAAACACAAACTCATTCAAGTAATAACATTTAAATTCTAACTTTGTGGAATATTAAGAAGTAAACCATCTACAATGTGATGCCTTATTTAGTACATGCAAATTTCCACCACTTATGCTATGATTGTTTAATGTAGTAATATTTCCCTCCAAGGGTATTCTTTTAAGGAACATTAAAAGTGATACTTGAACACTTCTTTAAAAGCTCTACTTGATTCTTAATCTTGTTTAAGAAATATTTTAGATACTATGATCCATTTGAATGCTTTAGTATTGTATACTACTTGTTGTATTTACTTATTGTTTCACACACTCTCACAAGCCTTAATAAGAAGCACAAGTGTGAAACTGGTATAAAAGTGCAACACATTCCAAAGAACTCATCACAAACTCTAAACCCTAGATCAGATACGACTATTCTGGGGTTTCGCATTTATCAAATTGCATTACATTAGTTATGCAACATTGCATCTTTCTTCTTTAAACATTAGTCCTTACCAGACCAATGATGCTGTTTACAGAATTTGGATCTTTTATTATCTCGAAGATCGTGAGTGCATAATCTTGCAGTCACAAAAGGTAAGTTCACAACTTGCTCATGTCCTTTGATTATTTTCTATACTTGTAACTCAACTGTGTCATCACCTGCATTTCAAAAAGGTCGAAAACACTATTTTCACAATTAACTAGAAATATCGGTTACTGATCCAGGGTGATCAGCTAATCTATCATAACTGGCAATGGAAACGCCATTGTACAGTAATGTATCACCTAGGACTTAACAACCAATATCGCCAGTGATTCTAGCGCCGTATATTACGCGTCAACCATGAGATTTGGAATGGGACGGAGAAGTCAGTTGTATCTTCTTCCTTTCACATGGACGGATGACCTTATCGTGAGGCTGTTGATTCCTCGTGGAGTTCCAAGGAATCTAGCACATGGGTGGGACCCCTTAGTTCCCCACGATCTAGGTGTCTAGATTATCTGTGCATCTCTGACTGGGTCTGAGTTCACCATAACTGATGGTGACCGCCAGATAGAGCTGCGTACGGAGTCTCCGAGAGGCTACCCAAAGAGTAACCGTGGTAGCTGTCTCGGGGGATCATGTCTTCATGCGGGGTCGCGGAGAGGGGCAGCGATTGGCTTGGATCTTAAGTTGGGCCTCAAACCAAGGAAGTTTGAACGGGGACATACTCCCGGCTGTGCAACAAAGATTAAGGTCTCTTGTGGGAAAAGTGACGCACCTCTGCAGAGTGTAAGAATTGTGACATGTTACTCCCTGTTCTGGGAAGGAGCTACGAACGCGGCAGGAAAGGAACACCACGAAGGTTCTGGTCAACCTGTGAAGGATGTCGGACATAGTTTTCAGAATAAAAGCAACTTTTAAAGAAATGTTTACGAAAACCTGTATTGCCTACGACCTTTGGTCTGTGGCTGTAGAGATAGTGCATCATACACTCCTTTTTAGTGAACTTGCTGAGTACGCTCATACTCAACCGTACCTTCTTAACCCTTGCTAGGTTCTAAGCCATTGAAGATGACGTCAACATTAATTTATGCTCAAGAAACCATCATCGACAACTCAAGTTCTTCAATAAAGTCAACATATACATCAGCTGAAGTGAAGATAAAGTGTCGGTTTAGATAGGAGTAGATTCTCTAGCCATAAAACCTATTTCTGTAGAGCATTACAATAGAAGCAATGGCAAGCTAAATAGTTTAGATGCTAGTCTTAGTTACTAGATATTTCTGAGTTATTATTTCTGGTTCTTCTCTATAAGAAGTTCTTTCTCTCTCTTTAACCTAGAGAGTTCTCTAGATATTTTATAAAGAGTTGAGTTGTAATATATAGTCATGTCTTGGACCTGCTGTGTTTCTGTTGTACCACTCTGAGGGATGTAATACTAGTGAATGGTGTTTCATTGGTGCTATGTCAACGACTATAGTGTACTACATCATGCAGTGGTATGCTGGGTCACCGCACCAAACCTGGCCACTGGGGCCTGATCGCAGGCCGGCATGTGACACATGTGCTTGATCGGCACATAACTGGCCGGTCCGACACGTGACTTAATGGGATGTGCCTGGCTTGTGTTCCGCCTAGGGCCATGCATGTGCTGCTACCAGAGGCCGTGTGGCAGCACGACACAGACTGTTAAGCGGTGGGTCGTCACAAGCACGGTACAACATGTCGGTCCGAGCAGCTGATTTCAAATTCTCGACGAGGGAGCCGGAGGTTAGGCGGGGGGCGTGGGGATTGAACGTGTAGGCCAGGGAGGAGGAGCGAGGTGAGAGGAGAGGGGTGACATGGGCGTCGGCCGAGGAGCGAGGTGATGTTGCACCAATTGTAGCATTTTGCCCTCTTTTTTGCATGGTTTAGAGATAGTTCTGTTCCTTTTAGGCATATTTTTTATTTTTGGTCGGTGGAGAGTGTATATTTGTCCAATTTTGCTAAATTTTCGCTATAATAGAGTAGCCACCACTCTCATATGCCCTAGTCAAACATGCCTGGTCCAAACCCAACCGGCAGTTTTTATTCGGCATGGTTGAGTTCGGCATTAATCCCACCCAGTATAATCCCTACATCCCTCTAGTCAACCCCGATATCGCCTATACACAAAATCCTCCATTTGAAATTGCTTCCCAAATTCCTATATTTTTACATTCTTCACAACAATCTTTCACAATTCAAAGCACTTCCACCACAAACAGGGGTACCAAGAGACATATGATGCATGTAAAATGCATCTATGACCTTTATAGTTTATTATGCCATATTCCATCATAATTGATTCATATAAGATGTTATAAATGCATTTCCACTCGTCCCCCATACGGCGTCCGGTGCTTGGCCGTATGGGGCGTCGGCACAACTATATCCTATCGGGTGCCACTAGCTCCCAGCCCCCCTCCCCTAATGTCGCCCCATATTGATTTGACAAAATCAAACATAAAAATTGCTGGATCATATAGATTTTGGCACCTCAAACACAACATAGTATCAACTATCAAGTCGTCGCAAATCGCAGCATGACGGCCCAGTCTCGTCTGGTAGGGGGAATGGCGGGAGTGGGCCGCGAGGCGGGCGGGAACGAGGTGATGTGGAGGAGAAATGAAGGGAAATGACCTTATTTGGAGGGAATTTTATGTTTGTCCCACCGACGGGGTTGGCCCACCCAATTTTTGAGCTCCATTCGGCGCTCCCGATAGCCTCCCTATGGTCGGGTTCAGCCTGGAGGCGCCGGATGAAATGTTGGGTTGTGCTGGCGCCAAATATCAAATGGGGGGGGGGGGGGGCGTCTGGCAGCGTTTTTTAGTGTCGGCGTCCCCATAGCCCGCTTGTGGGGACTTTGGGGGCCGAGTGGAGATGCTCTAATCATGTTTTAGAATAATTTTGTGGATTTTCCAAAAAGATCCTTTTTATTTGTATTATAACTATGTAGACAAAAAATCCTGTTTTTGCGTGTTTTGGACTTTCAGGGACCTTCACGAACTTAAAAGGACATGGGATTTTCTAGTGAAGTTTTTCGTTGAAATGGAAGCCTGGAGCACCTGCACCCCACTTGGAGCAGTTGGAGACCCAAGATAGGGCCCATGGCGCGACTAGATACCATGTCCACGTCATTGGCCCATTTAGCGCCTCAAAGCCCGAATGTCGTCGATCTTTCCGCCCACGACTTTGTCTTGACCTAAAAACGTCTATATATAGTGCCTTGATCGCGATCTCGGAGTATGGTGCACCACGGGGATAGAAACACGAAACAGAAGAGTTTCAGCGTAGATTTGAGAGGGAAACGCCACCGGGACCACTACAAGAAAATTCGCCATCTCCAACGGTTTTGTCCACCGATCGTGGGTGCACCTTCTCCCATGATTTTGTTCTTTTCCCATGGTAGATGATTTTTTTCATTTTTGCGGCTCTCTACTACTACGGAATCGTTAGAAACATGGAATAAGATCGTTCAGGGCCTAGTAGATGTAGATTTTTGGTTCCTCGCGCTATTTTGACTTTGGTCGATGCCACCGAAGTCTTTTGAAGCCTATGGGGCTGCGATGTTAATGTCTCTAGCGCGCCGTATTTTGGTTGCGTCTCTGTGTTTTGAACTGATAATGTTGCTAGATGCATTGGCCGTTTGTTAAGGCTGCTGGCTTCCTGATGTCAGCTTTTCTATAGAAGAAACATGTCTATGATGGACTTTTTTCTTCGTTCGCGCCTTCCAGATTAGAACTTGATAACGTTGATCGATGCATCAATAGTTTAGTGGGGTTGTTGGGTACCAGATGTCAGCCTCTCTATAAACAATTGTTAAAACATGTGTATGATAGAATTTATTTTTCCCATTGTGCTTTCCTATTTAGAATTTAATAACGTTGCTCGATACAGGAACCATTTAGTCTAGTTGTGGGGTCCCATATGCCAACCTCTCTATAAACAAAACGTGTGTATAATGAAATTTCTTTTTACAATCACGCCTCCCTGTTTTGAACTTGATAATATTGCTTGATGCAACCGGCGTTTAGTCTAGTTGTTGTGTCCCTATTGTCAGCCTCTCATTAGAAGAAACGTGTGCATGATAAACTTTTTTGCTCGCATCTTCCTGTTTAGAACTTGGAAACGTTGCTCGATGCGGTAGCCGACATGTAGAGTCTAGCTCCTCGGTCCCTATGTCGACTTCTCTGTACATAAAACATGTGTATGTTGGATATTTTTTTGGTCGCGGGTCGTGACCGCTGTTTTGACCTTGCCAGGGTTGCTCGTTGCAGCCATGTTTGGTTTTTCTACTGGGTCCCAAATGCTAGCCAACAAAAATTCATTAAAGTCACCACAACAGACCCACAGACCGTTCCATTCATGGCAAAGATGACACAACATATCCTAGAACACACTAGATCATGATACCGCGCGTTGCCGCACCCGTCCTTTATTATAATCGAAGGTTAGAAATCATGGAAATTTAAACATAATTTTTTTGATAGCACCATCTGAATATAATTGGTATGTGGATGTTGTGACAAAATAGCATGGCTGGCAATTTACTCAATGTCATATGTGGGAAAGTATTGAAAACAATGAACATGAATGTAGACTGAACAATTAGCAGATGATAATCAGTGTTGCTATTGCCCGAGAAGAGCACAACCGTTTAACACACTGATAAATAAATAGTAACACACATAAACGGTCAGCAAGGTATACATTCTACAGTTCAGAAAATGAAGTCACACTTCGTGCATAACAACTGAATAGCATTACATGAACCTAGAATGGTAGGAATCTGCGTGTATATACCAATCGTTGACCAAAGAGTTAGTTGGATCTTAGGACCATAAGCCGGTAAAATGAAGCATGGATATTGTAAAAGCATCTTGAAAACCTAACAACCAAAGTTACACAACATCACTTAATATATCACGCAAGGCGAACATGTTCCTCACGAGGCATAGAGCTGAAACTCCGGTACACACACAATTGCGATTCTAATTTCTTGCCTTATAATTGAGCACTTCACGGTAATTTTCTTGCCTTTGGGGATATACATAACATGGACCCTGGAACAAAATCAGTAATGTTGGTCAATCGCTTCGTGCGTTGCAAATGTAGGATAAATAAGATGGAAGTTCTGCACTATGTCACTGACAGAAAAACTTATTGACTAAACTTTGTCTCCTTTGTTTAGTATCCTTTATGCTGCCACATGTTATCATGGTTAGATGGACAGAATCAAGAACCCTTGACAACAGTAAGACACACTTAAAATAATACTACCTCCCTTCCAAAATATAAGCCTTTTAGATAGCTAGTTTAGCTTTCTAAAAATGCTTACATTTCGGAACGGAGGTAGTACCTTTTTCTGTGCACATGTGCTTTGCCAAATAGTTTTTCACTTTACTACAAATGAACTCACAGTGCTAGCAATATATGTCTTGTGCAGTCACAGAAAACATATGATTCCTCTGGAGTCAAAAATGGAAAAAAAAATCTAAGAATTCCCGTCTGAATTTCAAGCATTTTTCTTTTTTTGTACCAAATTTAGTAGGCTCATTATTCATAGAGCCAAGATAACACAAAACCTTCTTTGAAGCAAACAAACTATATCATTTTAACTCAAGGGGAATGTGCAACTTAGCGTTAGCAAGCCATGCATCCTTACTGATAAGGTCATTAGCTGGCTCAAGCATAAAATCATTCTTACAGCTATGCAACAGAGACTTGGTATCTTGTTATAAGTAGCCTAGACACAAAATCAACTGCTTGAGATGTGCACGTAGAATAAAAATTGTCAAGCAGGTTACAACAGTCAAGTCTAACTTAATAGAGCTTACAGGGGCTACTAACCTTGTGCCAGGATTGAGCTTTTAGCTGAGCGAATTTGATTTCAGAGTAGTTTGTGATCATGCATCTAATTTCTTGTTTTTATTGGGGTGCCCAAAATCTACAATAGAGAAAGATAATAATTTTAGTCTACAAATGATAAGTAGAATGCCTAGCTCAATGATCTCAAACTGAACTTGCCCAAGAGTCCGTGCAAACAAAGGATAGCTCTTTGGTCGTCCATCTCATGCATGCCTTGGTGGAAAGAAATACTGTCTCGTCATTGTTGATGATTACTCAAGGTATACATGGGTCTACTTTTTCAAGCAGAAAAGTGAGACTCAACAAACGGTCATCGACTTTGCCAATGAGGTTCAGCGTCAACACAATGTTCTTATATTGGCAATTAGAAGCAACAACAGCTCCGAGTTCAAGAACTACACTCTGAATGAATTCCTAAGTGAAGAGAGGATAAGACACTAATATTTCGCTACATACACTCCTCAATAAAATGGTGTTGGCGAGGAAAAACCAGACTCTTATGGACATGGCAAGGTCTATGTTGGCTGAATTCAAGTCACCATACAACTTTTGGGCTGAAGCCATATCCACCTCTTGTCATTCTTCTAACCGGCTTTACCTCTGCAAAATCTTGGACAAGACACTCTATGAGATACTTACTGGTAACAAGCCCAAAATTTGATACTTCCGGGTGTTCGGTTGTAAGTGTTTCTTTCTCATTAAAGGAGTCCTTTATATAAATTTGAGTCTAAGGCATTTTTGTTGGTTATGGTGCCAAATCCCACACTTATAGAGTCTACAATAAGCTCTCCGGAACTATTGTAGAAAATTGTAGTGTGGTGTTCGAGGAAAATGATGGCTCCCATGTGGGGGCAAGTTGATGTTTGTGATGCAGATGTTGAAATACCCCAAGAAGCCATAAGAAGAATGGGCGTGGGATTTTTCTGCCTCATTGAGGAACCCCTTATGGCAGATCAGGAAGGACAATGCTCTACTCAAGTAGAGCCCTCATCTTCACAAGATCGACAAGCTCCACCTGCTGGAGAAAGTACTGCACCAACTCAACAACCTCCAGAAGTTCATCAATCATCTGAAGAAATTGCGAGTCCCATGCCGGATAATCTGTCTCAGGACGGATTATTCGGCCCATCGTCACCATCTGCCAGGAAGGACCAGGATTCTTGAGAAGGTGCAGAAAATCCCAGGCCGGATTTTCCGCCAGATGCCGGATTTTCTGGCCCCATGCCTTCAATTGTCAACAATGTCTAGGAAACGCAAGGAGGAGCAGAAAACCCCAGGACAGATTATCCAGCCCCTCCCTCGGCCGGATTATCCGACCCTAGAAATTCAACTCAGTAGCCTCCTGTTATGGTTGTTGATCAATATCAAGGGCAAGCTTCTACATCATCTGTCCGTGCTGAACATTCCGTTGATCATGGTCAAGGCGAAGACTCTAATGATGAAGAAATCCCCCAAGAAACAATAAGGAGATTGAAATCCGTCGCAAGGCTCGGGCTGATAGAAATCTTGAACTTCGAGGTCATACACTTGATAAAGTTGTCGGCAACCTAAGAAGAAGGGTGTCCACAAGAAGGGAGCTTGCTAGCTTTAGTGATCATCAAGCTCATATTTCTATGGTGGAACCTAAAAAGGTCTTTGAAGCCCTTGAAGATCCGGATTGGGTTGTTGCTATGCATGAAGACTAAATAATTTTGAACGCAACAAGGTCTGGAAATTAGTAGATAATCCCAAAGATTGCCACAATGTTATCGGCACTAAGTGGATTTTCAAGAACAAACAAGATGAAAATGGAATTGTTGTAAGAAACAAGGCAATACTGGTTGCACAAGGTTACTCTAAAGTGGAAGGCGTCGACTTTGGTGAAACTTATGCTCCCGTGGCTCGCCTTGAGTCTATCTATCTCCTTCTTACTTATACAACTCATCATAAATTTAAATTACAAAAAATGGATGTTAAGAGTGCTTTTATTAATGGTCCCCTACATGAGTTGGTATATGTAAAGCAACCCCCGGGTTTCGAGGACCCCAACTTCCCGAACCATGTCTACAAACTCGATAAAGTGCTCTATGGCCTTAAACAAGCCCCACGTGCGTGGTATAAGCATCTTAAAGAGCTTTTGTTAGACCGTGGCTTCGAGGTTTGGCAGATCGAACCCACTCTTTTTACTAAGAAGGTTAAGGGGGAGCTCTTCGTATGCCAACTATATGTAGACGACATTATCTTTGGCTCTACTAATAAAAAATTTAATGATAAATTTTCAAAGCTTATGACTGACAGGTTTGAGATGTCTATGATGGGGAATTACGGTTCTTTTTTGGATTTGAGATCAAACAACTTAGAGAAGGAACCTTCATCAATCAAGCTAAATACATCCAAGACATGTTCAAGAGGTTCAAGATGATGGACCTTAATGGCGTGGCTACATCAATGCAAACTAAATGCCATCTTGAACTCAATCCCAATGGTAAAGATGTGGACCAAAAGGTATACTGGTCCATGATCGGATCTCTCCTTTACCTCTGCGCATCTAGACCCGATATTTTGTTGAGTGTAGGTGTGTGTGCAAGGTATCAAGCGGCTCCTAAAGAAAGCCACCTAGTGGCGGTCAAGAGAATCTTCCGATGTTTGGTTCATTCCCCTAATTTTGGTTTATGGTATCCCAAGGGCTCCAATTTATCTCTATGTGGTTATACAAATTCTGATTGGGCTGGTGACAAGGATGATAGGAAGTTAACTTCTGGAACTTGTCAATTCTTGGGAAGATCTTTGGTATGTTGGTCTTCAAAGAAACAAAATTGTATATCTCTATCCACCACTGAAGCTGAGTATGTAGCTGCTACTAGTGCATGCACTCTACTCTTATGGATGAGGCAAACTTTAAAGGAATACGGTGTCAATTATGACAAAGTGCCTCTTTTGTGTGATAATGAGAGTGATATCAAAATTTATTATAATCCAGTGTAGCATACAAGGACAAAACATATTGAGATTCACAATCACTTAATTCAGGATCATGTTGATCGTGGTGATATCGATCTATCCTTTGTGAGCACGAAGAACCAACTTGCTGATATTTTCACGAAGCCACTTAATAAAGCAAGGTTTTGTTATTTGAGGAATGAGCTAAATACCGTGGATTCAAGGAGCTTGTCTTGATTACTCATGCATACCCACTTACATCTCTTCCTTTATTTGGTTTAGGTGTGGGCATAGACATAGGTGGAGTGTGGTCATAATTGATTGGGCTAACTCTCCCCCCATAATGCGAAAAGCAAGAAAAATGATTTCTCTTAATATCATTTTGTGATATGTGAGCTTATTGATGGGTATTGGTCATAAACCCAAGATACATCTTCGCGGTGCCATACCATTCACTCCAACATGGTGGCTTCGGCCACTTCCCTCTTCTATGAGAAGAGTTGGTTCCTTATGGTTCTCTTTGGATTTTCTTGCATATCTTGTGTTCTTATGGAAAACACACTCAATTTTGGCTTTTATTTGATTTGGCTCTTGCAATCTTGGGTATGTAGTACCATCGCAGTTTGCTGGTCTAAACCCAAGCCTCTCCCTATCCCCAAACCATTTATCTCTTGCACACACGTCTTTTCATTCTCTTGTGCGGGTTTGTTTAGGGTATGCGGGCCTGAATCTGTGTTCAACAGAAAATTCAGAGAAGGGCCAGATTATCTGCCCCAAGTGGGGGCTGGATAATCCTCCCCTGGCAGATTTCGTCTTCTAAGGGCAGGGCGACGGGGGAAGGGCTCAAATAGAGCAGTACTTCCACCCCACCCCTTCCTCTTTCCCAGCCGCTGCATGTCACCCCAGCCCTCCTCGGTGCCATTTCAGCCACCAGATTCTCTGGCCCTCCCCCGAATCTTCTTTCCCAAGCATTCGGGTACCTTCTCCTCCGTGTTCTTCCTCCAATGAGTGAGGGTAACACCCTCACTATCATCTTTTGTTTTGATGTTGTTGGTTGTTGGTGGAACTTGGTATAATCGCCTTGTGGTTCATATTAATGCTAGAAATTGTAGACTTGCAATACATGTGCCCGATCTACATTGATTTATTGGATTTGGGGCAGTTCTGAAATTTTCACTAGGACCGGATTATCCGGCCTAGAAGGTTTGCCCCTGGTTTAAAATTTCCTAGATTTGTGCATTATGTAGTCTTGAGCTGTGGATTGTTTTTATACTATTTCTGCATTCCTCCTGGACTTGTGTGTGCGCTCATCTACTTGCTATCCATCTTATTCGTTTCACCGGTGGTTCTCATGTTACTCAAATATACAAGCGTCATCCTCGTGCTTGCTATTTCAGGCCTGATGGTGAAGGAGGTCTTGTTGACGAGGTTGAGTTGCGTAGACGCTCGCGAGAGGCTAAGAGAATGGCTAAACGTGCAAGGAAAGAAAAGGCCACTCGATCAAGAGGAAGGGTAAGCAAACCAGGGTCAACTATAAGAAGATGGACATTACTACCTACTCTTATATTCACCACTGTGATCTGTATGATGAGGTTGAGCAAGATGAAGATCTTGGGGATTCCCGCTTTTGGTGCATGATGACCCACAAGTATAGGGGGTGTATCGCAGTATTTTCGAGGGAAGTGAAACCCAATTTATTGATTCGACACAAGGGGAGCCAAAGAATATTTATAAGCCTTAACAACTGAGTTGTCAATTTAGCTGCACCTAGAAACAATCTTGCTCACAGCAGTTTATCAGTATCAATAGTTTTGTAGTAGCAATAGTAAAGTAACAGCAGTAGTAAAAGTAAAGACAGTAGTAACAATTGCAGTAAAAAGTAGGATTAAAGCGCGGTAGGCATAGGGATGGATGGATGGGCATTGCATGGACAAGACAATTCATATGGCAATCAAAACATAGGGCATTTGTAGATAGATAAGATAAAGCATCCAAGTACTAAATAATCATAGGCATGTGTTCCAAATATAGTCATACGTGCTCGCAATGAGAACTTGCACAACATCTTTTGTCCTGCCAGCCCGTTTGCAGCGGGGCCTCAAGGGAACTACTGGCAATTAAGGTGCTCCTTTTAATAGAGCACCGGAGCAAAGCATTAACACTCTATGAACACATGTGATCCTCACATCAAAGCCATTCCATCCGGTTATCCTGATTTCTGTCACTTCGGGGCCTTTGGTTCCGGACAACAATATGTGTATACAACTTGCAGGTAAGACCATAAACAATACTATCATAATGAATCAATAACATGTTCAGATCTGAAATCATGGCACTCGGGCCCTAGTGACAAGCATTAAGCATAACAAGTTGCAACAAAGTCAAAAAGCACTAATAGTAGATACTAGGCACCATGCCCTAACAATCTGATGCCATTACATGAACGATCTCATCCAATCCCTACCATCCCCATAGCCTACAGCGGGGGATTACTCACTCATAGATGGGGGAAACATGGATGGTCGATGGAGAAGCGATGGTGATAATGATGGCGACGATCTCCTCCAATTCCCCGTCCCGGCAGGGTGGCGGAACAGAGTTTCTGGTTCCGAATCGCCTCCGAACTCTTTCTGGAAAAACGTTGAACCCCCCTTGGTTTTTAGGTCAAGAGGCGACTTATAGGCGAAGAGGGAGGCCGAGGGGGCAGCCGAGGCAGCCACACCACCCCCAGGCGTGGCCTGGCCTGGCCCGCATGGCTAGGTGGTGTGGGCCCCTCATGGCCCTACTCCGTCTCGTCTTCTGGCTCCGTGAATCTTCTGTTGAAATAGGATTTTTGTCATATTTTCCGGGATTTTTCTTGATAGTTGATTTTCTGCACAAAAACTAGACACCAAGGTAATTCTGCTAAAAACAGTGTCAGTCCGTGTTAGTGGCATCCAAATCACACAAGTTTAGAGGAAAAACAATAGCAAAAGTGTTCGAGAAAGTAGATACGTTTTGGATGTATCAACTTCCCCCAAGCTTAGCTTATTGCTTGTCCTCAAGCAATTCAGTTGAAAACTGAGTGCGATAAAAGAAACTTTCATGAACACATTTGCTTTATAAGATGTATATATTCTCAGCATGCGATCAACTACTCAGTCAATTCATAATAAAGAGTATGCAACTAAGTTTACTTAATAGTCATTGCAAACTATGAAGAGCTTCTAACTCAAAAATAATAAGCGGCATGAAACATAAACATAAGCAACATTGCAATGCTCATAAAAATGTATGATATAGTGGTATCTTGCTTGCCTTTGATTGTAGAGCAAACATAAATGCCCAGGCACCTCTGAAGTTCAAGTGAAGACTAGAAGTAAAGATATCAAAGATACAAGCATCAAAGTCATAACACAATTAATCAAGTTTTGAGACAAGCACATTACACTAAGAATAACAACTATGCTCTCAAGAAAGTGCTCATAGAATGGGTGGTGACTCAACAAGGAAATGAAAAGGTTTTGAAAAGTTTGAAAGGCTTCCAAATGCTGAAAGTATGGTACTCATTAGCTTTGAGCTCTCATTGCCCCTATCATAAGCATCTTTAAATGGTTAAGGTTAAAGTGACACAACTAAGAGGATATGCTTGACAAGTTATAAACCGAAATCTCATGCCCCTTACTTACGAGTACTGAACCTCATGCTACTCAACTTCAGTCACAAGTAAGCTCTTGTCATTGTAAGTACATATGTATCATCGAGAACCGCCAATGGGGTACCCCTTGCACATGATACAGGAGCTATCCCATAATCAAAATGACAAGGCAAGCAGACAATGAGCATCTCAGTGATCTTTTTATTTGCTATTTGCATAGGTTTTTATTGAGGATGCTTCATAGAATGCTCATTATGGTCATGATGTAAGTTTCCACCATGATTAGGCATGGCTTAGGCTAGCCCAGGTGTTTCTCTAACACATATACAAACTCCATGATCTTACAAGTTCCCCTTTTATTTCACACCGCCGGGATCCATAAGCAAAAGAATCATGATATCAACGAGGTACAAAGTACCCGTGCAATGTTGAAAGCGTTCCCCATGATACATGGTTCTGCTAACTTGAACTTATAAAGTGCAAGCATATACGCAACAAAGATGGACCCAATGGTTCAAGATTATTAAGTGCAAGAAAGTAAAGCGTGCCATCAAGTTCGTGAGAGCTTTACTAACTAACTTTCTCATAACAAGCAAACATTTTGTTCGGAAGAAAACAAGGCATACTAAATATGCACGGAATAGCAAATGATGCTAATAGGTAGGTATGGTGGACACTTTTGGCAATATTTGGTTTTAGGGAGTTGGAAACATGAGTAAAACTTATACTCAGTGCAAGTTAAGGCTAGAAATAGTAAGGGAACGACAAATGAGAGGGCAATAACTGTCATAATCATGCTTGCAACAAAACAGGACTAATCATGGCATGAAAGTGATTCAAGACCCCTGAGGCAAAATAATTCATCGAGGCTTAACTGATTATTGTTTCAGTCATATGCATGCATGAGCATGTCCCAAGTCAATTCAAATGAAACATCCAGAGGAGGATACCACAGTGTCATACCAAGTTATGAATAGAGCAATGCAAGCAAACATTCATATGACATGCTACAGCGAGCTGGAGCTAATAATAAGAAAGCAAGAACTACTAAGCATCCATAAATCACATACACCCTACATGAATAGACTAAGCATGCCCACAATGATGAGTATATGTACAAAAATGAAAAAAATAGAGTTTGTTACCAGCCTCTTACCACACCTCAAGTTGTCATCGATTCTCATTATTGCCTTTCACTTGTGTGGCTTGAATAATAACATGAAACCAAATTCCACTAAGGACTGCTGAACCCTGCAACAAACTTCACAAAACCAAACAAGAACAACAAATATTTTTGGTGTTTTTGATTTTTAAAAACAAGAACCAAAAGGAAGAAGAAGCAAAGCAAAATCTTTTTGGGTTTTTCGAATAGTTAAAGCAAAGCCAAAAGGAAAAAAAGCAAACCAAGGCAAAAGGAAGAAGAAGCAAACAAATAGAAACAACGGAAATATTTTTGGTCTTTTTGTGTTTTTAGAAAGCAAAAGCAAAGAGAGAACGGAAACTAAAAAGAGAACGAAACATGAATATACAAAGTACCGACAAAACATGATATGGATATGAGTGTGATGTCGGTGTACCTCCCCCCAAGCTTAGGCTTTTGGCCTAAGTGGGTATCAATCCAAATACGAGTAAGGGTTCCAAGCAGGCGGGTCGTTGTAAGAATGATCGTGATTAGGCCCTTGGGAAGAAGAAGAAGCTCCCCAATCATAGGTAGGCTACTGATATGAAGACTCCCCCTCATTTGAGGGCTGGACCGAATCATCTGTAACCTCCCTTCTATTATCCTGCTCTTGTTGGGAGAGCTCTCCCAAGTACGTATCAAGCTTCTCCTCAGTGAGTGACCATCCTACCCTGGTATCAAGGTTAAACAAAACAGGTGCAGGCAAAAGAACAAATCGCTTGGACTTATTCCTTCTCCAACCAGCCTTGAGAAAGGTTATTTCATAAGACAACTCACTAAAATTAGCCCAAGAAGAAACAAATTTATGCTGTATCATGGAATTAAGATCAAGCCTTTCTATGGGGAACTGCAGGTCTAGATGATGAGGAACTAAACCATGCAACGCTAATAAATGAGAAGCAATGAGGCCTCCACAAATTCCACCTTTCTCGTGGTTAGGAGCAAGACAAAAAGCTATCAGGGCACCCAAGTTGTAAGTTCTATCTCGTTTTAAAGCGGCCGAGATGAATGCTAGATCATATGAGGATAGCTTATTAGCAGTTTTCCTAGTGAGAACACACTTGGCAATAAAGTAAGCAAAGTAGCGAATAGATGGGAGATGAATGTTATGGATTTCCCCACTCTCTTTTGAGAAGATGCTCCCTTGGCAAATCTCCGCATACAAGTCCGTGAGTGGTGAAGGTCGCTCTTTAATCCTTCCACACGATCCCCACTGAGGTACCTTAATAGCTGCACAAAAGTCATCAAGAGGAAGGTTGATAGCTATATTGTAAATTTTGTAGTGGACCATGGGGTTAGGCAAAGAGTGACTAAATCGAAAGTCCTGCACTACAGACATAGTTAGTTTCACAAATTGACAGGGTTCATCTTCCACAAAGTGCTCCAATCCTGCATTAGCAACTAAGGTGTGGAAGTCCTAGGAAATTCCTGCAGCCCTCATGAATCCGAAGCATGGATAGATGGAAGGAAAAACTTCCTACTCTCGGTGAACCTTCATAACCTCAGGCACCCTCAGTTCATGCTGGTTGAGTTGATGCTCATTCATCTTCTATTCTGAAATTTAAACATCCATTACACAAGTGATTGCAAAGTGAAAATATAATGAAGGGCACTACATATAGGGACTTGTAATAGGCCTAAACATGCATCAAAACAATATATCTAAGCATTGAACAAGCTTACAATCTCGCATAACCTGTCACCTACAGCAGCAAAATACTCAAGATATAAACCACTAAACACAAATCTACCTGGACAAGCGGAGGAGTCACATACCGGAGAACAAATGCTCCAAATTTCAGCAGCAAAGATGGGGCTGAGCAAGGAGATCAAAAAATCGTGGAAAAGAACAGCAAGGACGTGATTTCGAGCAATGAACTGGTGTTTTCTCGGGAGAGAGAAAGCAGTGGCAAGTGAGAGAGTGAGTGGAGGGCCAAGGTGGCCCACACCATGGCCAGGCGTGCCCCAGGGCTGGCCGCGCCACCAGGTGGTGTGCCTGCCAGGTGGGCCCCCTGGTACTCTCCAGGCACTTCTCTGCCCCTTTTTTCACGTAAAAATTTAATATGAATTTTCTGGAATTTTTTTGAGACACTTTATTTTTGAGAAATTTTCAGGTATAGATGAATGATTTTCTGATAGAAAAAGATTTCTGGAATGATGCAATGACAAAACAAAGCTAAAACTTCAGAAGTTCTAAGACACTCTAGTATGCAAACAACTAACAACAGAAAAGTAAACTAAATGAAAGCAAAAACAAAAATGGATAAACTAAAAGTAAGCAAAGATAATCATGGTGAAAACATTGTTTTGTTCATTAAAATCCCTTTATTAACAAGGTTGATCAGGTCTTGTTACCAAAACAATTTTATATGAAACAAAACTTTGTATTCCACTAATGATTATGTTACCTCAACCTTGATAGCAATGGTCCCAATCATAATAGTTTCATATATTTCTCGTGATATGGGACAATATATTTCTCCAACTTGAATGCCCTCAACAAGTTCAATTGAGTTTAAACCATAAGTCCTATCAATCTTCTTGGGGAAATAGACAGTATGCTCCTTGTCATTAACATTGAACGTCACCTTTCCTTGATTACAATTAATAACAGCTCCTGCAGTATTAAGAAAGGGTCTCCCAAGAATAATAGACATATTATCATCTTCGGGCATTTCAAGCACAACAAAATCAGTTAATATCAAGCAATTATGAGCCACCTGAACAGGTACATCCTCACATATACCAACATGAATAGTAGTAGATTTATCAGCCATTTGCAATGATATATCAGTTGGTATTAGTTTTTCCAGTTGAAGTCTCTTATAGAGAGAAAAAGGCATAACACTAACTCCTGCTCCCAAATCACACAAAGCAGTTTTAACATAACTATTTTTAATAGAGCAAGGAATAGTTGGAATCCCTGGGTCTCCAAGTTTCTTAGGAACCTTACCATTAAAGGAATAATTAGCAAGCAAAGTAGAGATTTCTTCATTAGGGATCTTCCTTTTATTCGAGACAATATCCTTCATATACTTTGAATAAGGAGGCAATTTAATAGCATCAGTCAAAGGAATTTGCAAGAATAAAGGTTTCATCCACTCACAAAACTTATTATAGTGTTCATCTTCCTTTGACTTGTGTTTCTTATCAGGGAAATGCATAGGTTTTTGGACCCAAGGCTCTCTTTCACTACCATGTTTCTTAGCAACAAAATCTTCTTTACTGTATTTAGTATTCTTAGTGTGCCTTTCAGGTTCTTCTTCAACTTTTTCTTTATCAGGAACATCATTTCCTTCCTTACCACTTTCAGTTTCAGCATCAGAGACAAATATACTATTAGGATCTTTAGCAGGTTCAGAAGGTTCTACAATAGTTTTAAGTTTCTTCTTTCTTTTCTTAGGGGTAGTACCACTATTTTCAGCTTGTTGAGAATCCTGCTCAATTCTTTTAGGATGCCCCTCAGGATATAGAGGATCCTGGGTGGCAACACCACTTCTAGTTCTAATTTCATAAGCATGTTTTTGTTTAGCAGCATTAACTAGTAAGTCTTTTTGTACTTTAATAAGCTGATCAATTTGAGTTTGAATCATTTGAAAATGTTTAACAAGCATTTAAACATCATTAGAGGTTCTTTCCACAATATCCTTCAACTCAACAATACCTCTTGTGTTTTCCATTAGATGATTTTGCACCCTTTTATTAAAATTATCTTGCTTAACAATAAAAACATCAAATTCTTATAAGCATTGATCAGGAGGTTTAGAGTAAGGAATATCACCTTCATCAAAATGTTGGAGAGAGTGTACCTCAATAGTGGATGAGTAGGGAATTGGCTTACATAATTCTTCTATAGGAGGTAAATTCTTGACATCAGCAGCTTTAATTCCCTTCTCCTTAAGACATTTCTTTGCTTCCTTCATCACTTCATCATTTAGTTCAATAACTCCCCTCTTCTTAGATGATGGTATAGGCGCAGGTATAGCTGGTTCAGGTATAATTGTTTCAGGTATAGCTGGTTCAGGAGGAGTCCAGTCTTCATAATTCTTACTAATTTTAGCCATTAATTCCTCAGCTTCCTTGGGAGTCCTATTCCTGAAAACACAATCAGCACAACTATCCAGGTATATCCTAGATTCTTCAGTTAGTCCATTATAAAATATATCAAGAAGCTCATTCTTAGGTAATGGACATCCAGCCTGTGCATGAATCAAAGCACAAAACCTTGCCCATGATTCAGGCAATATCTCTTTTTCTCCTTGTTTAAAATCAAAAAGTTCCTGCAAAATAGCATGTCTAGCACTAGGAGGAAAATATTTTTGAAAGAAGGTACTAATCAAGCAATCAGGGCTATCAATAGATCTAGGAGGTAAATTATTAAACCAAGGTTTAGCTTCTGCTTTCAGTGAAAAGGGGAAAATCTTAGCAACAAAGTAGGTGCGCATCTTAATATCATTAGAAAATAAGCCACTCATGGTAGAAAGCTCAGTCATATGTGCTACCACACTTTCATTCTTAGTCCCACAAAAAGGTTCTTTCTCAATAATAGCTATGTAAGATAGATCAAGAGAGAAATCATAATCCTTATCTTTAATGTTTATGGGAGATGCAGCAAACTTAGCATTAGGAGACAATTTGGGTTTTATAGTACGCCTCTCAAGGAGACTCTTAACAACACTCCTATCATGGGTGTTTTGACATTCTTTAATAAATTCATCGGTCATCTCAATATAACCGTCTTCAATATTATAGCTCTCTCTAGACTCAGGTGAACTAACAGGTGTAGTAGTGTCTTCATTAAGAGTTTCAGTATTTCCAGCTATAGTTTTAGCAATCGTAGCATCTAGGAAAGGACCTAATGAACCACTCTTATCAAGCACAGTAGAAGCAGCATCATAAGTATCAGAAGTTTCAGATTCAGCAGTAGTAGCAGTGTGTGTAGCATGTGTATGTGGTGGTGTAAGGAGCTTACTCATAACAGATGGTCAATCAAGAGCAACAAAGGTGTTTAGAACAGTACCTCTTCTTGTAGTGGATGGTAAAATAGGAACCTTGCCATCACGAGACTTACCCATGATGAATGGGTGGCAGCGAACAATAGTGATTCCAAGTGAACTTGATAAATAAAGCTATGCTCCCCAGCAACGGCGCCAGAAAACAGTCTTCATGACCCACAAGTATAGGGGGTGTATCGCAGTATTTTCGAGGGAAGTGAAACCCAATTTATTAATTCGACACAAGGGGAGCCAAAGAATATTTATAAGCCTTAACAACTGAGTTGTCAATTCAGCTGCACCTGGAAACAATCTTGCTCACAGTAGTTTATCAGTAGCAACAGTTTTGTAGTAGCAATAGTAAAGTAACAGCAGTAGTAAAAGTAAAGACAGTAGTAACAATTGTAGTAAACAGTAGGATTAAAGCGCGGTAGGCATAGGGATGGATGGACAGGCGTTGCATGGACAAGATAATTCATATGGCAATCAAAACATAGGGCATTTTTAAATAGGTAAGATAAAGCATCCAAGTACTAAATAATCATAGGCATGTGTTCCAAATATAGTCATACGTGCTCACAATGAGAACTTGCACAACATCTTTTGTCCTGCCAGCCTGTTTGCAGCGGGGCCTCAACGGAACTACTGGCAATTAAGGTTCTCCTTTTAATAGAGTACCGGGGCAAAGCATTAACACTCCGTGAACACATGTGATCCTCACATCAAAGCCATTCCCTCCAGTTATCCCTATTTCTGTCACTTCAGGGCCTTTGGTTCCGGACAACAATATGTGTATACAACTTGCAGGTAAGACCATAAATAATACTATCATAATGAATCAATAACATGTTCAGATCTAAATTCTTGGCACTCGGGCCCTAGTGACAAGCATTAAGCATAACAAGTTGCACCAAAGTCAAAAAGCACTAATAGTAGATACTAGGCACCATGCCCCAACAATCTGATGCCATTACATGAACGATATCATCCAATCCCTACCATCCACATAGCCTACAGTGGGGGATTACTCACTCATAGATGGGGGAAACATGGATGGTCGATGGAGAAGCGATGGTGATGATGATGGCGATGATCTCCTCCAATTCCCCGTCCCGGCAGGGTGCCAGAACGGAGTTTCTTGTTCCGAATCCCGGAATCTGGTGGTGGCGGCGGAGATGAACTCTTTCTAGAAAAACGTCGAACCCCCCTTGGTTTTTAGGTCAAGAGGCGACTTATAGGCGAAGAGGGAGGCCGAGGAGGCAACCGAGGCGGCCACACCACCCCCAGGCGCGGCCTGGCTTGGCCCGCGTGGCCAGGTGGTGTGGGCCCCTCATGGACCTACTCCGTCTCGTCTTCTGGCTCCGTGAATCTTCAGGTGAAATAGGATTTTTGGCATATTTTCCGGGATTTTTCCTGATAGTTGATTTTCTGCACAAAAACTAGACACCAAGGTAATTCTGCTAAAAACAGCGTCAGTCCGTGTTAGTTACATCCAAATCACACAAGTTTAGAGGAAAAACAATAGCAAAAGTGTTCGGGAAAGTAGATACGTTTTGGACGTATCAGTGCACTAATCACAAGTTTATCTTTGAGGATGTCTATTCCTCTCTAAAGATTCGCCCTATGCCTCCCATGACTGTTTCTGAGGCCAAGGAGAAGTCTAATGTCTGCAAGTGCAAAAATCATTTGTAGCTAGTTTCGAAGTATACATATCGATCCCATAGGGAGCCCAAAGGTAAGTGTTTATGAATGAAGTCTCTATCATACCCAAAGTTGTCACAGGTCTTCGAGTGAATTGACTGCAAGTGTGGAAATAAGAATGAAATTTGGATTAAACTGGATGTATTTAAATAAAAGTAAAATGTAAACTTCAGGAATAAAAAACATAAAAGTAAAGAACGATTCGATTGTTTGTTGTTTTCTGCAGATGACAAAGAAGGCACGGGGAGATACAGTTCATGGTGATAGTGACTATGCCAGATGGACGAATGATAAGTGTAACAATTATAATCTTATAAGTATATGTGTAGGCTAGCAAGCCATAATTAGCTAGAACTCCTCTTGGTAGATTTCATCCCAACTTCAATAAACCTAATGGTCTGTTACCAAAATCATGGCCAGTCACTAGACAATTAAGATCCTTTAGGTTGCTTAGCAATTAAGCTCCTTGGATCGAACTAATGCAATAAGCACAGTGGTTCCTCGTAATCCTCGAGTCAAACTAGTTTCCCATTGATATCCCCGTGTTACTCGGGGGTCACCGGTCTGCTAGCGACCAAGATCCTATCTATGTAGAACAAAGCATCATGTTGTCTGGGCCCTTAATTGGACAACAAGCATTAGGCATCCCACAGATAGTCAAGCACACATAATATAATAATTAAAATCAATCACAAACTAATGGAAAATATATGGAGGCACATCAAATCTCACCAATCCCTTACATCTCCCAGGCCCAAGGAACTTACTCACACATGAGAGAAGAAAGCATCATCGATATAATTAAATAAAGGGAGTTCTTCTTGATATTATCGTGGAGATCCACAATAATAATAGAAAAGTAATCCAACACAATTCAAGATAGGAAGAAACAATCTCAAACCCTAATCTTGCAAAGTGAAGATCTCTCTCTCTAGTACAAGTAATGCGTATGAGGATGTGATGGCTAGGAGGTCGAAGATCATGGAGCGAGATGAAGAACGTCTTCCCCTTCTTCTCTGGATCTCTAGTACAAGTAATGCATATGAGGATGTGTTCTGATTTCGTGTTCGATCTCTTCACGAAAGTTGTCCCTTTTGACAAGACGGAGGCGGCGGCAACTATACGGGGGGAACTATACGGCTGGAAAAATATTCCCACCGTATAGTTGCTCGTTAAAGCTTCTGTATGCCTCCCTTGATTGCTTCCAAAAATAGACTTGCTTGTTTTCACCTGAATATTGTGTTTCTCTTGTCAAAACCTTCTGTTGATGTTCATAACCTAAAACATACATTAAAAACCAAGTATTCTTCACGACCGAAGTATTAGTGTTAGGTAAAGCTAGAAAACGATCAAATCCGGAAGAAAACCATCAAAAATATGTCGAATCTCACAACTATCAACTACCCCAAGCTTAGATGTTGCTCGCCCTCGAGTGTCAAGAAAATAAGGAAGAATAGTGGAGATTCGAGACTGAAATAAAAGAACTTACAAGCTCGAATTGGTGTCAAATTCTTTTCCTCACAATTCTTGCAATCTTAAACATGACCATACAAGTATTCACAAGCTTGCACTGAGTCCACTTCCTAACCACGTATATCTTGCTAGCAAATAAATCATATGCCCGAGCAAGTGTCAACAGTTTAGCTAAGAAAGTGAAACAAATTCTTTTGGTGTCTCTCTTTATTGAGAGATGAAAACTTTTTTCTCTTGTTTATTTAATCAATTAGGAGTACTCAAGTTGTCACCCAAAAACATTCAATTTAAGAACAACTCATATTTTCCCACTCAAGACTCTCAAAGCACCTTTTTCCTTTCCTTGTTTTTCAAAAACTTCAGCCCTTTCATAGAGAAATCATGCCACTATTTTTAACATGTTAATTGGGACCATCTTGCGCACTCGTGACCATGCCAATAGGCATCTGTTGAGCAATAGTGGGTCAGAGGAGTACTACAACTTCACTTGGAACGTGAAACCACGAGGAGACTGAAATTTTACCCGTCAGCATTGCAGCTACAGACGCTTACATAACTCAATAGCCAAAATCAAGTGGTTTCCCACATTTAGATTGTTCGTTGTCCAGTGGAGTTAATAGTTCCCCATGGAGCACGACAGTGTTGTAATGACACGCGTAAAGCAATATCTTACGGTAATTATTAGAAAAAGTAGTGGCATAATCTCTACTACTTCGAAGCATCCATTTTATCAGACAATTTCATTCAAGAGTGCTATCGAGTTTATTTACATTAAGCTCAAATGGGATTGAGTAGTTCTAAAATAAAATCCTTTGGGCTAAACATGGACTGAAGTCATCTTTTGGATGCTTTTTCTTGTTGTAAAAATGTCGAAAATATTTTTAACCAAGTTCATTGCTCATTATTTCAAAGCTAAAAAGGAGACACTGGCAAAGGAATAGAATTTATAGGATAACAAACTAAGTGGGGAGTGGCTCAAGTGCAAGCGAGTAAATAATTGGAGGGTCAATTTAAAGTTGCAGAAAAGGTGATGAAAGGAATGTGATACCTCCTCTTTCTTGCTTCGTTCTCGTACTTGAGTCAAACCCTCTCTATATTTCCCTATTGCCAAGTCACCTGAAATTGAGCAATCTCCGAGAGAAACAAAGAAACAAATTTGCAATAAGAGTTACAACTCTTTTTTTGGTTTAGGAATGCAAACTGAAAGTAAACATGCAATTCTGAAGAAGTAAAATAAATCAAAATAATAAATAAAAATATGAATGCAAGGTCTGGAGGTTTTCAAATCTCCCCCAAGCTTAGGTTGTTGCCAGGCTCAGTTGGTGTCGTTGTTCGGCGATGGTGTGGATACTGCTGGTAGTAGTCAAGGAAGTGGGTCATGAAGTGACTGAAGTTGTGAGTTAAGGCACTAACATCGTCATCCACTCCTTGTAGCGTGTGGTCAATCTCCCCAACGAGCTAGTTGAGGTGCTGAAACTCTTGATAGGGGACGTTGTTGAACCCCTGCTGCTGATTGGGCCATGGCTCCCAGGATCCCCCTTGCTGCTGTTGCTGTCCCTCCCAAGCAGGGTTGTATTCCTACTCTTGCTCTTGCTCATCCTCATCCTGCTGCTCTCCTTCTTCATCTTCTTCTTGATCATGCTGGAATTCAGCCATGATCTCCACCACTTGATCGTTGGTGAGGATCCAGTTGTCCTTCTCCATAATCGTGAATGCTTATGGATGTGGCAACGGAACCTGCTCAACATGTGCATCATCAAGATAACAAAACTGATATGCTCGGAGCCTCTTGTCAGCTTGGTAAACACCGAGGAAACTACAAGCAGACATATATTTGACATCCATAAGTTTGGAGCCGTCAATAGGTTGCATCACAGGTAATGTAATGTTCAATGCTAAGGCAAGGTGGGTTACCAATACACCAATGCGAATGTGACCTTTCTTTTTGTTGCTCTGGTGGCGAAGGTGCTGGAGGAGTAGAGCTACAGGATTGGGGCTTTGCGGTGCATTGGGGAAGAGTGCCTTGGTGATCATGGCCATATTCGCATTGGCCATGGAGTCTGTATCTCCTATTCCCAATAGTGTATTAGCGAGGAACAAGGCATAGTAGAGAATTGTTGGGTTTTGAATGGTGGACATCTTCTTCTGGTAGAAGTCCCTGCCACCGTTAAATAGAAATAACCTCCCAAGTTTCTCCACTTGAGATGCTATAGAAATTTGTAACAGTTGACTTCCCACCGTGAGGGAGGCCAAAAGCATCGCAAAATTGTTGGGAAGTTATTTCTTATGGCTACTGGTTTATGGTGAAGCTTACCATGCATGCATTACCTTTCTCCTTGTGGTCATCATAGAAAGAGGCGAGGAACTCATAGGTGAGCTCAGTGTAAGTATTGTGGCCTGCATAGGCGAGTAGTGACAGCCCTGCTTTTTCACACATGAGGTCGAAGTCCGCCGTCAACCCTACCACGGTGAGAAAGCTATCATCGGCCCAACATGTGGGCATCACCCTCCTTGGTGAAACCATGGCCAACTTGTTGTTGAGCTCGGCCCGGGGCCCCAATCTCTCGCCATGTTGGCGCTTGCTCTTGCGAAAAATGCTACCAATTTTGTTCATCTTGATACACTAAAAAATTTCACCATGAAACCTTAGGCATATAGTTTCAACATGATATACGAGCGATTCTACGTGGAAGAATTTAATCCTAATGTGAGAAATCAAAAGGAAAAACGAAATAAGCTTGAGTTCATCCACTAGATCAATGTGAGAGTTTCAACCATGGAATTCTGAAAATAAAGCATGGATAGGGAGAGAAACATTCCGATCTGTTGATTCCCCAACTCAAACGAATGAAATCCGCGAAGAATCAAGAATTCTAGGTGGGTTTTGAGGGGTTTGGAGAGAGAATATGAGAGAAAAAGTGAGGAGGAGGAAGAACCCTAGCCGCCCCGGTGCAATTAAGTGGTCATGCCGAACTATACGGATGCAACTATACGGGCGGGATAAGTAGTTCCCGCCGTATAGTTGCGGCGGCGTCGACAATTAGGGTTTCTTTATGCCAGATCACAGCTATACGGGCCTAACTATACGGCCGGATCAAAATGGTCCTGCCGTATAGTTGGTCGTCAAACTTTCTGTGTTCTCGAGATAAATTTTCTGAAATAGGCATCGATAACTATACGGCTGAACCATACGGCCGGAATTTTTATTGTTGCCGTATAGTTGGCTGTTAAACCATCAGTACCCTGGAAAAGAAATTTGACAAAGACATCGATATCTAGATGGCCAGAATTACACAGCCGGAATTTTTATTCCCGCTGTATAGTTGGTCGTTAAACCTTTTGTACCTAAGAAAGAAAATTTGTCCATGGCAAAGATATCTATACGGCCAAACTATACGGCCGAAATTTTTATTCCCGCCGTATAGTTGGTCGTTAAACCTTCAGTAGACATCAATAAATTTCTATTCTTCAAGCATTCTTTCTTATCTTGAAACTTGGTGAAATACCTTATTTTTGACATAAAATGACAGTAAAATTTGTTGACCGACAACAACATGCATAGAGAAGTATTTTTAGTACTACCGAACTTCTTCTCCTCAACTGGAGATTCACTTTTTAATCTGGAAAAAATGATTAAGCTAGTTTTTGTAGATAAAACTCAAACTTTTATTTTTTTATACTTATTCTACGCTTGTTCAATCGATGTTTCTACTACTTTTTGATAGCTGCATCTTCACGGGCGCGCTTTGATAGCTGTGAGATTCGACACATTTTTATGGCTTTTATTGATGGTTTTCTCCCGGATTTGATCGTTTTCTGGTTTTACCTAACGCTAATACTTCGGTAGCGAAGAAAACTTGGTTTTTAATGTGTGTTTTAGGTTCTAAACGTCAACAGGAGGATTTAACTAGAGAAACACAATATTCTGGGAAAAACAAGCAAGTCTCGTTTTGGAAGCACGCAAGAGGAGTCAACAGAAGCTTTAACGAGCAACTATACGGCAGGAATATTTTCTCCGGCCATATAGATCCCGCCGCCTCTGTCTTGTCAAAAGGGACAACTTCCATGAAGGGACGGGGGACGAAAGCACAATGCAACAACTGCCACACCATCCATAAGGGAGAAATAAGAGATCCGGAGAAGAAGGAGAAGACGTTCTTCATCTTGCTCCACAATCTTTGACCTCCTAGCCATACACCCCATAGCCACTACTTGTACTTGAGAGAGAGAGGGATCTCCACCTTGCAAGAGTAGGGTTTGAGATTGTTTCTTCCCATCTTGAATTGTGTTGGATATTTTTCTATTCTTACTGTGGATCTCCATAGTAATACAAAGATGAATTCCCTTTATTCAATTATATTGATGATCAGTTCTTCTCTCATGTGTGAGTAATCTCCTTGGGCATGTGAGATGTAGGGGATTGGTGAGATGTGATGTGCCTTCATATATTTTTCGTTATTTAGTGATTGATTCTAATTACTATAATATGTGTGCTTGACTATCTATGGGATGCTTAATGCTTGTTGTCTAATTAAGGGCCTAGACAACATGTTACCTTGTTCTACACAGATAAGATCTTGTACGCTAGTGGACCGGCGACCCTCGGGTGACACGAGGATATCAATGGAAAGCTAGTTGACTCAAGGATAACGAGTAACCACTGTGCTTATTGCATTAGTATGATCCAAGGAGCTTAATCTCTAAGCGACCTGAAGTTTATATTTTAGTTTTATTTAAATCTATCGCATTTAATCAAAACCCATTCTTATTTAAACACTTGCAGTCAATTCACTCGAAGACCTGTGACAACTTCGGGTGTGACAGAGACTTCACCAATAAACACTTACCTTTGGGCTCCCTATGGGATCGATATCTGAACTTCAAAACTAGCTACAAATGATATGTGCTCTTGCAGACATCAAGCTATTTTCTGGCGCTGTTGTCGGGGAGCTAAGCGCTAAGTGTTTGTCTTTTGACATTTCAGGTGTTGCTACTACAAAATGTTCTCCTTAGGAGACAAAGGGTCTACACGCTCTGGTTATATTGAGCGCGTGCCAGATTATATTGAGCGCGTGCCTACTCAGAGGCACGAAGAAATTATTAAAAAAAAATTAAGATCAAATAAAGTTCAAGTTGAAAACATGAGTGATATAATGGAAATCATGTCTATTTACAGGACAACTCCTATGAAACCTGAGAAAACTCTCAGGGAATACAGTGCTCCAAGTTCTGAATTACTTAAACAACCAATAGAGTTCCCTAATCCTGGAGTTAGAGAATATCAATTTGATGGTGGAATCATTAAAATTTTGCAGGAAAAAGCTTTCAATGGAAGGGAAGATGAAGACCCAGGAAGACATATTAGAGAGTTTGACGATGTGATAACATCGCTTGGATCAAAAGGTTTACCTAGAGACTTCTCTCATCTAAAATTATTTCGATGGTCTCTTAAAGGTAAAGCTCTAGACTGGTTATATTCTCTCCCTCGCCATTACATTAAATGTTGGGAAAACTGCATTACTAAATTCATAAATAGGTTTATTCCTTTTAAAAAGGTAACTGAACTACAAAAGAACATCGGCAATTTTAGTCAGAACATGGGAGAAAACTACCCACAAGCCTTGGAAAGATTCTTTGGAATGATCAATAGTATTCCTAATTGTGGCTATTCTGAACTAACAATTTGCCATTTATTTTACCATGGTCTCAATACTCAATGTAGAGAGTTGCTTGACTTCTTAGCAGGAGGATCGATAAATACTTTAACTATTAAAGAATGTTTGGAATTAATGTCTACTAGGGCTAAGAATGATTCTTTATATAATCCTGATTTTGGTACTAAGCCGGAAAAAGGGATACTTCAGATAACTCCTGATCTTATGCCTGAGGTACGCAAAACTATGAAAGAAAAAGGTATACCTTCTGAACTTGCTAAGGAAAACAAAGAAGATTTGTTCCAAGTTTTTACTGAAGAAGATGAAACTAGAAAAGTTTTCCAAGAATTAAAACATCGACAAGTAAAATCTTATAATAACTTGCATAGGCATTTCCAAAAACATAAAAATATTTTGGCAGAACTCACCAAAAATTATGATGATATAGGCCAAGAAATAAAATTATTCCATAAGTATCTTAGTATGATTGAAACCAGTGTGAGCAAATAGCATCTGGTTATCAATTTTTTCTTCGTGAAGACGAAGATATTTCTTTTTCTGCTAATGTTGTCACAAGAAGGGGTGCAGTTGTTACAGGACCCTTAGGACCACCTGAATATGAAGCTGAAAAAGAGCACAAGGAAAAAATCTTGCTTGAAGCAAGCCAAGAATATGATACATTGGTGGATCCTCAAGATGAAACTGAGACGCAAGAGCAGACCAAGGGGGACCAAAATGATGCACAAGATGATTACTATGACTCTGATGTAGAGACAGTTGATCCAAGAGAATATAAAGAAATAAGTAAGGAGATGAAGTTGTTGTAGTAGAAAAGAATAAAAACAATAAGCAACAACAAAAGAAAGCAATAAAAGAGCCTGACCCCCCCCCCAAAGCTAAAAGACAAGGGTAAGTCAGGTGAGACAAAGCTCCCTTATCCTGATCGAAAAAAGAAAGCACCGGATGAGGTAATTTATAATTCTTTTACAAAGGCACTTAGTGACCTTCGTCTAGAAATTCCATTTGCGGATGCAATCAAAGTTCCAACTTATGGTAAATTCCTTCGTGATATTCTTAGTAGAAAGAAAGAAATAACTGAAATTGTTGCCATGGTAACTAGCTATCCTACTAACGGGAAGCTGTTTCCTAAGTCTGGAGATCCCGGAATACCAACTATTTCATGCTCAATAGGTAAAACTGATATTCACAATGACTTGTGTGATCTAGGAGCAGGAGTTAGTGTAATGTCATACTCCCTCTATGAAAGGTTAGGATTAGGGGAGTATTCTCCTACTACTATCACTTTATAGATGGCTGACAAGTCCACTAAACAACCTGTTGGTATGATTGAGCATGTCTTACTTAGGATAGATGAACATGTTATTCCCACTGATTTTATTATTCTTGAAATGCTAGAAGATGAAAGATTATCTATAATACTTGGAAAACCTTTCCTTAGTACTGCAGGTGCATCAGTAGATTGCACAGAAGGGAAGATAATCTTTAATGTTTATGATGCTGAAATCATTCGGTATTTTCCAAAGAAGCTAGAAGAAGAGAGAAGAAGTTGAGTTATTCGACCATTCTTAATAAATGCTTGATGGGAGTTAACCTTTTTTCGTCAATTTAGTAGAATAAAGAATAAAAAGTTCATCGCATTCTTACCACTTTTTTCATAGACATTCTTGCGGAAGCGCGCCTGTGAAGATGCAGCTGTTAAAAAGTAGTAGAAACATTGATTGAATAAGTAGAGAATAATAATAAGAATAAAACTTTGAGTTTTCTATTTACAGAAGCTAAATTTTTTCTTTTAATATGCTAATGTTGGTCAACAGCGTTTACTGTCATTTTACTGTTAAAAACTAGGTATTTCGCTAAGTTATGGGATAAGAAAGTATTGATGTCTACGCACTTCTATTCTTGTAGACAGCTGTTGGGCCTCCAAGTGCAGAGGTTTGTAGAATAGCAGCAAGTTTTCCCTTAAGTGGATCACCCAAGGTTTATCGAACTCAGGGAGGAAGTGGTCAAAGGTATCCCCTCTCAAGCAATCCTGCAATCAAGATACAAGAAAAATCTTGTGTCCCCAACACACCCAATACACTTGTCAAGTGTATAGGTGCACTAGTTCTGCGAAGAGATAGTGAAATACAAGTGGTATGGATAATTATAAGTGGTAACGGTGCCAGAAAATAGCTTGCTGGCGTGTGGTTGACGTGGGAAAAGACTAAAACCAAACTGAAATAAAGATGGAAGCAAGCAAACATGTAACAGATCTAATTGCAAATGGTGTATCAATGCTTAGAAACAAGGCCTAGGGATCATACTTTCACTAGTGAACACTCTCATATAAATATCTTCTCTTATGATACTACTCTCCGGTTGGACACTCTAATCATTGGTAGGGCTATAACAGCACTCCTCAAAGTTTGCTTTCCGCATCTAGATAGCCCCACACTGTCACCTTGATCACTAGATGGTTCAAACAAACACCACAATTTCATCAAGACATCCAACTACAAATATAACCCATAACAAGTATTTGTAATCTCTAGCCTAAGTGCCACCATGGTGTGCACACTGTCAACTTCACACACATGGGGAGAGCAGAGATCTATTAAAGCACTTGAGTAGCAAGGTAGATCTACTTGATTACAAAGCTCATGATCACAATATGATCATGCATAGAGAGAGATGAACACATAGCTACCGGTAGAACCCTTAGCCTCGGGGAAGAACTACTCCCTCCTCATCATGGGAATCAGCAACGGTGATACATTGCAAATGTATCTATAATTTTTGATGTTCCATGCTTGGTTTTATCCACTTTCTTGTGTTTTGTTCCAACTTTGGAGTACTTTTCATATGATTTCTTGGACTAACCTATTAACAAGAGCCATAGTGCCATTTTTGCTTTCGCTGATTTTGGTTCGGAAAGTCGAAAATGAATATTCTCGAATTGGACGGGACAAAAGCCAAAGTGCCTATTTTTCGGAAGGGATCAAGTGCCCGATACGAGAGAGAGGCAGGGGGCCAGGCACCACCACCTCAGCTGCAGCCACAGCCTGCCACGCTTGGTGGTCTGCCGCCCAAAGACCCCTCGGCCTCTCCTTCCGCCTATAAGTTGTCCTCGACGAAAACCCTAGGTACTGATCAAAATCCACGAAAGAGTGCAGAGCCACCGTCATCTCCATCCCTAGATCGGAGGGATCTGAAGCTCTTCCTTCCCCTGCCGAGAGGGAATTCACCACGAGGCCTTCTTCATCACCATGCAAGCCTCCGGTGTGATGCGTGAGTAGTTCATCCTTGGACTATGGATCCATGTAGTAGCCAGATGGCTGGTTTCTCCTCCTTTGTGCTTTCATGTTTAGATCTTGTGTGCTCCGTTCATGATGAAGATCATCTATTTGTAATCCATACATGTGTTTGCGGGGATCCGATGGATATTGAGATGCTATTTCAGATTGATTATTGATTCTATCATGTCTTTGTTATTTGAGATCTTGCCTGCTTTCCGTTGTTAGTAGCTATCTTGGCCAAGTAGATGCTAGCAACTCCAAGAGTTAGTATTTATGCTCGATAGTGGGTTCATGCCTCCGTAACTGGGAAGTGACAGAAATCTCTAAGGTACTAGATGTGTTGTTGCCACTAGGGAGAAAACAACAATCCTTTGTTCATAGAGCAATCGTATTGTTTACCTTACACGCAGTTCGTAAAGCAATAATCCGTTGCTTGCAACTTAATACTGGAGGGGGTTCGGATGATAACCTGAAGGTGGATTATTAGTCATAGATGCAGTTGGATGGCGGTCTATGTATTATGTTGTATTGCCCAATCAAGTCTCAAAGGAGTCAAGATGATTAGTATATGCATGTATTGCTTTCTCGGTGTTTGTCAATTGCCCCGCTATAATTTGTTCACCCAGCATGTTATCTATCTTAAGGAGAGCCACCTCTAGTGAACTATGGATCCCAGTCCTTGTCTTTTACATACAATCTACAATTTTTTACTGCTTTGTGTTTACTTTCTGCAAACTTTTACTTCTTTCCATTCGATACGTTTAATCCTTTGTTTTCCGCAAAACACGGTGAGATTGACAACCTCATCGCAAGTTGGGGACAAAGTTCTGTGGTTGTGTTGTGCAGGTCTCCACGTTGCTACTAGCACCGGTAGTGCGCCCTGCCAAAGCTCAACTAGTAACACCTTTGAGGTGTTTCCTTGCTCCTACTGGTTCGATTAAACCTTGGTTTCATAACTGAGGGAAACTTGATGCTGTGCTCATCATAGCTTCCTCTTGGGGTTCCCAACGAGCTCTACATCAACACCGCCATCAAGCATTTTTCTAGGCGCCGTGCATTGATCCATCAAGAATTTTTCTGGCGCCGTTGCCGGGGAGTCAAGGACATCTTCACAAGGGGAGTCCCTCATAACCAATCTCTTTACTTTGTTGTTTTTGTTTTGCTTAGCTTCTTTTGCTTTGTTTGCTTGTTTTGTTCTTCAAAAAACACAAAAAAAATTAGTTTTACTTGTTTGCTTTCTTATTTGAAAACCCAAAAAAATGACTACTCTTGAAAACACCAAGTTGTGTGACTTCACTAGCACCAACAACAATGATTTTATGAGCACTCCTATTGCTCCACCTATGGCTAGAAATACTTTCTTTGAGATAAAACCTGCTTTGCTCAATCTTGTTATCAGAGAACAATTTTCTAGTATTGGTAATGAAGATGCTGCTTCCCATCTAAATAACTTTGTTGAACTTTGTGAGATGCAAAAGCATAGGGATATAGATGGTGATATTATTAAACTGAAATTGTTTCCTTTCTATTTGAGAGGAAAAGCTAAAGAGTGGTTGAATTCCTTAACTAGGAATAGTATTGATTCTTGGACTAAGTGCAAGGATGCTTTTATTGGAAAATACTACCCTTCTGCTAAGATTATATCCATGAGAAGTGAAATAATGAAGTTTAAACAACTTGATAATGAGCATGTTGCTGAAGCTTGGGAAAGAATGAAATCTTTAGTAAGGAATTATCCCACTCATGGACTGACTGCTTGGATGATCATCCAAACTTTTTATGCAGGATTGAACTATTCTTCGAGGAACCTATTGGATTCAGCTACTGGAGGTACCTTTATGACCATCACTTTGGGTGCTGCAACAAAACTATTGGATAATATGATGGTTAATTATTCTGAATGGCATACTAAGAGAGCTCCACAAGGTAAGAAGGTAAATTCTGTTGAAGAAACCTCCTCCTTGAGTGATAAGATTGATATAATTATGTCTATGCTTGTTAATGGGAAAGCCCATATTGATCCAAATAATGTTCCTTTAGCCTCTTTGGTTGCTCAAGAAGAGCAAGTTGATGTGAACTTCATAAGAAATAACAACTTTGGCAACAATGCTTATGGTAATAATGCTTATAGGAACAATTTTGGTAACAACAATTATAAGCCATACCCTCCCAACGATAGTAATGCTTATGGAAATTCTTACAACAATAATAAGAGTGCTCCCTCTGAACTTGAAGTTATGCTTAAAGAGTTTATTAGTAAACAAACTGCTTTCAATAAAACTATTGAGGAAAAACTCTCTAATGCTGAAAGAAATATAACATCTTTGGCTGAAGCTCAATCTACTTTGAATAAAATGGCTGCTAAACCTGAAACTAATGAGAATCCCATTGCAGCTACTAATGCCATACAAGTAAGAATTGATGAAAATGTTAGACTATTAGCTGAATTACATGCTAAGTGGGAAAGAGAAGATGAAATTGCTAGAAACATTAGTGTTTCTACTATCACCACCACTAGTGTTGAGGCTAGTAATAGTTCTACTACTTTAGATGATAAAGTTGATTTTGATCTTGATGGTTGCAATATCTCTGAAGTTATTAAGTTCCTACAAAAGCTTGCTAAAAGTCCTAATGCTAGTGCTATGAACATGGCTTTTACAAAACACATTACTGATGCTCTCATAAAGATTAAAGAAGAAAAGATGAAACATAAAGCTTCTATTCCTATAAAACAAGAAGATGGTTGGGAACCCATCATTAATATGAAAGTGAATGACTTTGATTTCAAAGCTTTGTGTGATCTTGATAGTAGTGTTTCTATTATGCCTAGAAGGATTTATGATATGCTTGATTTGCCTCCTCTTGAGGATTGCTATTTGAATGTCCCACTTGATGCTAATGCTAAAAAGAAACTCATGGGGAGTCTTAATGTTGTTCTTATTATGGTTAATGATTCCTATGTCCCCGTTGATTTCTATGTTTTGGATGTTGAATACAATGCTTCTTGTCCTATTACTTTGGGAAGACCTTTTCTTAGAACTATTGGTGCCATCATTGATATGAAAGAAGGCACCATTAAATATCAACTCCCACTCAAGAAAGGTATAGAACACTTCCCTAAAAAGAGAGAAAAGATTTCTTTTGCTTCTCCTATGAAAACAAAATTTGGTCTTAATGCTTCTTCATTTGAGAACACTTGATTCTTTCTTTGGTTCTTATGTCTAACTTAAAGGCGTTAAAGAAAAGTACTTGTTGGGAGATAACCCAAGAGTTTTAGATGAGTCTTGAAATTTATTACCTCTGTAATAACCTCTCCTTGTCCTTTTTATTTGGTTTTTGTGCTAAGAGTAACCTCTAATGAGAGTGAAGTAATGATTGGGAAAGTTGCTGTCCCGAAACAGATTTTTGTGCTTCACCGTAAAAATTCCTGAGAGAGTTCTGTACGTCTGAATGAGATGTAATTGTTTGTGCTTCTGCCCTAGGATGTTATCTAACTTTCGTTAGTTCAACACTTTTTGATTTGAGAAACATAAGGTCTTCGAAAAAATTCGTCTTTACCTGCTGGTCTGTTTTGACAGATTTCTGCCATTTTCTGCATTTGCTTCTTGTTAGTTCCTTCTTGAGTTCCTTTGGGGAATTGAGCTTTTTGAGGGAAGTGCTACAGTAGCTAGTGTTCTAATGGAAGTTTATTTGGTGTTAGAACTGAACCTTAAGACTTATTTATCTTAAGTGCACTAATGTTGCTAATGAGATTGTGTGAAGTTTTGTATGAAGGAAAATTTTTAGGTGTATGGAAGGAATGAGTAATGAGAGGAAGGATGGACTAAAGCTCAAGCTTGGGGATGCCACGCGTGTCACCCCAAGAAATATCCAAGAAGTACAAGCGTCAAAGCTTGGGTATGCCCAAGGCATCCCCTTCTTCATCAATAAAAATTCTAGGTTTCTTCCAAACGCTTCATTTTTATTGTTTCATGCACAGTTGTGTTTTTCTTGGAGCGTCTTCTTTTTCGTTTTCGTTTTGGTTTTTAGTTTGCTTGGTTTGTGTAGTTTTCTGAATAAGTTGGTTGGACCCCCTCTTTCATACGTTGGTTTACAAATAGTTTGGTTTGGATTGGAAAAGAGTAGGAAAGTTCATGCTTATGTGGTAAAAAGAGCTCGTGTTTGACTGTGGCTATGCTTTGTCATGCCATGCTTGATATTGTTTTGGCTTTATGCTTAGTATTCTTTGTTGTAGCATGACTTGTTATAAACAATTGAGATTGCTTAATGTGCCTTGGATGAATCATGCGTTGTTTTAGCATATTAAAGCATAGTATAGTGGTATTCTCCTTTGATGCTTTATTTGGGTTGACTTGGCGCATGCTCACACCATGTTATGACTGTCACAAGTCACCATAGCCTTTATGATCCTTTAGTTTTCAACTTGTAGTATCACTTTATGCTTTGATCAATGATGTTTTGTCGCTCTGCATGATTATGGCCATTATTGCTCTCTTAGTTTGTCGCTCCCAGTCTTTTGCTAGCTTTCACCACAAAGTATGAGTTCCACTCATGCATCTAACTCCCTAAACCAAGTTATTCCAAAGAGTCCACCATACCTACCTACTAGCTTATGCTATTCCAAGTATATTCATGCTTTTGTTTACCTTCCACTTGTTATGAGAAAACTAGTGATTAAAGCTCTCACGAACTTGATGGCACACTTTACTTTATTGCCTCTAATAAACTTGAACCATTGGGTCCTTATTTGTTGCGTATATGCTTGCGCTTTATAAGTTGAAATTAGCAGAACCATGTTTCATGGGGAACGCTTTCAACATTGCACTTGTACTTTGTACCCCGTTGATATTATGTTCTTTTGCTTACGGATCCCGGCGGTGTGAAATAAAAGTGGAACTTGTAAGATCATGGAGTTTGTATGTGTGTTAGAGAAACGCCTGGCCTGCTAGCCTAAGCCACGCCTAATCATGGTGGAAACTTGCAGCATCACCATAATGAGCACTCTATGAAGCATCCTCAATAAAAACTATGCAAATAGCAAATAAAAAGATCGCTGAGATGCTCATTGTCTGCTTGCCTTGTCATTTTGATTATGGGAAAGCTCCTGTATCATGTGCAAGGGGTACCCCATTGGCGGTTCTTAATGATACACATATACTTACAATGACTAGAGCTTACTCGTGACTGAAGTTGAGTAGCATGAGGATCGGACTTCGTAAGTAAGGGGCATGAGATTTCGGTTTATAACTTGTCAAGCATATCCTCTTAGTTGTGTCACTTTAACCTTAATCACCTTCAAGATGCTTATGATAGGGGCAATGAGAGCTGAAAGCTATAAGTACCATAAATTTTTTGGAAGCTCTTTATGAGACTTGAATCCCTACTTCCTTTTTACAAAAAGGCTTTTCTTCCACCATTACATTGAGTCTCCACCTTCTATCTTTATGCACCTACTTTGAGAGCATAGTGGCCATTCTTAGTTCTATGTGCATTGTCCCAAGACTAGTTGATTGATGCATAACTTGTTATTGCTTGTTTGAAACTATTGTATCTAGTCACTCTTATGAACTTTGAAGGTGTCCCATGCATTTATATTTGCTACTCTATTGAGGGACAAGCTGAATACTTTTATGCTATGTTTTCTTTATGTGAAACAAACAAACGTCTTGCAAAGCATGTTATTCATGAATCTTTTGTTTGTGCCTTTTCATGTTGTATCATAGTTTCTTTCCTTATTGCTAGAACTTTGTCTTTCATGTTATGATTGAAGTACTTTGATCCCAGCTTTGAGTTTTGCAAATACTTTAATCAAGTTTTTGATGGTGCATGTCACCTCAAAAATTATTTCTTTTTATCACTTACCTACTCAAGGACGAGCAGGAGTTAAGCTTGGGTATGATGATACATTGCAAATGTATCTATAATTTTTGATGTTCCATGCTTCGTTTTATCCACTTTCTTGTGTTTTGTTCCAACTTTGGAGTACTTTTCATATGATTTCTTGGACTAACCTATTAACAAGAGCCACAGTGCCAGATGCCTGTTTTCTGCTATTTTTGGTTCCAGGAAAGTCGAAATGAATATTCTCGAATTGACGGGACAAAAGCCAAAGTGCCTATTTTTCCGAGGGATCAAGTGCCGAATCACGAGGCGGAGGGCCAGGGCCACACCACTGGCAGCGGCCAGGCTGGCCGCCCAGACCCCTCGGCCTCTCCTTCCGCCTATAAGTTGCCCTCGGGACAAAAACCCTACCCGATCAAAAATCCACGAAGAGTCTCAGAGTCACATCTCCATCCCTAGATCGAGGGATCTGAAGCTCTTCCGGCCTCACGGAGAGGGAATTCACCGAGGCCTTCTTCATCACCATGCAAGCCTCCGTGTGATGCGTGAGTAGTTCATCCTTGGACTACGGATCCATGTAGTAGTTAGATGGCTGGTTTCTCCTCCTTTGTGCTTTCATGTTTAGATCTTGTGAGTCTGCTCATGATCAAGATCATCTATTTGTAATCCATACATGTTGTGTTTGCGGGGATCCGATGGATATTGAGATGCTATTTCAGATTGATTATTGATTCTATCATGTCTTTGTTATTTGAGATCTTGCATGCTTTCCGTTGTTAGTAGCTATCTTGGCCAAGTAGATGATAGCAACTCCAAGAGTTAGTATTTATGCTCGATAGTGGGTTCATGCCTCTGGTAATCTGGGGAAGTGACAGAAATCTCTAAGATACTAGATGTGTTATTGCCACTAGGGAGAAACCAACAATCCTTTGTTCATAGAGCAATCGTATTGTTTACCTTACACGCAGTTCGTAAAGCAATAATCTGTTGCTTGCAACTTAATACTGGAGGGGGTTCGGATGATAACCTGAAGGTGGATTATTAGTCATAGATGCAGTTGGATGGCGGTCTATGTATTATGTTGTATAGCCCAATCAAGTCTCAAAGGAGTCAAGATGATTAGTATATGCATGTATTGCTTTCTCGGTGTTTGTCAATTGCCCCGCTGTAATTTGTTCACCCAGCATGTTATCTATCTTAAGGAGAGCCACCTCTAGTGAACTATGGATCCCGGTCCTTGTCTTTTACATACAATCTGCAATCTTTTACTGCTTTGTGTTTACTTTCTGCAAACTTTTACTTCTTTCCATTCGATATGTTTAATCCTTTGTTTTCCGCAAAACAGGGTGAGATTGACAACCTCATCGCAAGTTGGGGACAAAGTTCTGTGGTTGTGTTGTGCAGGTCTCCATGTTGCTACTAGCACCGGTAGTGCGCCCTGCCAAAGCTCAGCTAGTAACACCTTTGAGGTGTTTCCTTGCTCCTACTGGTTCGATTAAACCTTCGTTTCATAACTGAGGGAAACTTGCTGCTGTGCTCATCATACCTTCCTCTTGGGGTTCCCAACAAGCTCTACATCAACACCGCCATCAAGCATTTTTCTGGGCGCCGTGCATTGAGCCATCAAACGGCGATGGATATGGTGGTGGAGATCGATGGAGATGGCTCCGGGGGCACTTACCCGTCCCGGCAGGGTGCCGGAACATAGACTTTCTGTCCCCCGAATCTCCCCTTCGGTGGCGGCGGTGTTGCGGAACTTTTCGTGGCTAGAGGCTTGACGATCTAGGGTTTCTGTATCGGTAGGAATATATAGGCGAAGGGGCGAGGTCGGTGGCCAGCCAGGGGGCCCACACCATGCCCTGGCGCGGCTAGGGGGGACCCGCGCCTAGGGGTGGTTTGGCCACCCTGTGGCCCCCCTTCGTCTCTCCTTCTGGCTCCGTGAATCTTCCGGGAAAATAACGACTTTGGCTTTTGTCCGGTCCAATTCCAAGAATATTCGTTTTCTGACTTTTCTGGAACCAAAAACAGAAGAAAACGGGCAACTAGCACTGTGGCATCTTTTTAATAGGTTAGTCCAAGAAAGAGTATAGAAATACTCCAAAGTGTGGAAAAAACATAAGAAAGTAGATAAAACCAAGCATGGAACATCAAAAATTATAGATACGTTTGCAACGTATCAATATCCCCAAGCTTAACTCCTGCTCGTCCTCGAGTAGATAAGTGATAAAAAGAAAGAATAATTTTTGAGGTGACATGCACCATCATAAACTTGATCAAAGTATTTTTAAAGCATTGAAAGCTCGGATCATAGTACTTCAATCATAACATGAAAGACAAAGTTCTAGCAATAAGGCAAAGCAACTATGTTGCCACATGAAAAGGCACAAACAAAAGATTCATGAATAACAATGCTCTGCAAGATGTTTGTTTGTTTCACATAAAGAAAACATAGCATACTAGCATTCAGCTTGTCCCTCATAGAGTAGCAAACATAAATGCATAGGACACCTTCAAATTTCATAAGAGCGACTAGATACAAATAGTTTAAAACAAGCAATATCAAAGTTATGCATCAATCAACAAGTCTTGGGACAATGCACATAGAACTAAGAATGGCCACTATGCTATCAAAGTAGGTGCATAAAGGTAGAAGGTGGAGACTCAACAAAAAAGTAAAAGAAAGTCCTTCATAGAAGGAAGCAGAGATTCAAGTCTCATAAAGAGCTTCCAAAAATTATGGTACTTATTAGTTTTCAGCTCCCGTTGCCCCTATCATAAGCATCTTGAAGTGATTAAGGTTAAAGTGAACAAACTATGGTGTATATGCTTGAAAAAGTATAAGATGGAAATCTCATATCCCTTGGATACGAGGGCCGCTCCTCATGCTACTCAAGTTTAGTTACCGGTAAGTTCTTGTCATAGTAAGTACATGTGTATCATAGAGAACCGCCAACGGGGTACCCCTTGCCCGATGATACGGAAGAATCCCCATATCAAAATGACAAGGCAAGCAGACAACGAGCATCTCAGCAATCTTCTAATTTACCATGGGAAAATGGTGCTTTTTTTCTCTCTTTCCTCTTTTCTCATATATCTTTTTTTCTCTTTTTTCTCAATATCTGACTCTTTTTTTATAAGAAGAATGCTTCATAGACAGCTCATTATGGTTGCGCTGCAGGTTTCCACCATGACGGCATGGATTAGACCAACGGCCCAGGCGTTTCTCTAACACATATACATAACTCCATGGACTTACAATCTCCCCTTTCATTTCACACCGACGACATCCATAAACAAAAGAGCATGATATCAACTAGGTACAAAGTACAAGTGCAATGTTGAAAGCGTTCCCCATGACAGCATTGTTCTGCTAATCCCCAACATATAAGTGCAAGCATATACAACATAGACGACACAATGGTTCAAGTTTTCTAGGGGCAAGAAAATTAAAGTGTGCCATCAAGTTCGTGAGAGCTTTAATCACTAGTTTTCTCATAACAAGTTTAATTTGGAAGGTAGATAAAAACATGAATATACTTGGAATAGCATATATGCTAGTAGGTAGGTATGGTGGACTCTTTGGAATAACTTGGTTTAAGGAATTGGATGCATGAGTGGAACTCATACTTGGTTACGGAGTCTAGCAAAAGACTGGGAGCGACAAACTAAGAGAGAGATAATGGCCATAATCATGCAGAGCGACAAAACATCATTGATCAAAGCATAAAGTGATACTAAAAATTGAAAACTAAAGGATCATAAAGGCTATGGTGACTTGGGATAGTCATAACATGGTGTGAGCATGTGCCAAGTCAACCCAAATAAAGCATCAAAGGAGAATACCACAATACTATGCTTTAATATGCTAAAACAACGCATGATCCTTCCAAGGCACATTAAGCAATCTCAATTGTTTATAACAAGTCATGCTACAGAAAATAATACTAAGCATAAAGCCAAAACAATATCGAGCATGGCATGACAAAGCATAGGCCACAGTCAAAAAACAAGCTCTCTTTACCACTTAAGCATGAACTTTCCTACTCTTTTCCAATCCAAACCAAACTATTTGAAAACCAATGTATGAAAGAGGGGGTCCAACCAATTTATTCAGAAAACTAAGAAAACCAAGCAAACGAAAACCAAAAACAAAAACAAAGACACTCCAAGAACAACACAACTGTGCATGAAACAATAAAAATAAATGGTTTGGAAGATACCTGAAATTTTTATTGATGAAGAAGGGGATGACGCTTGTAATTCTTGGATATTTCTTGGGGTGACACGTGTGGCATCCCCAAGCTTGAGCTTTAGTCCATTCTTCGTCTCATTACATCATTCTCTCCATACACCTGAAATTTTTTCCTTCATCCAAAACTTCACACAATCTTTATTAGCAACATTAGTGCACTCAAGATAATAAGTCTCTGGGTTCAGTTTCAACACCAATAAAACTTGCATTCAAACACAAGCTAATGTAGCACTTCCCTCAAAAGCTCAATTCCCCAAAAAGAACCAAAAAGGAATCAACAAGAAGCAAATGCAAATAATGGTAGAAATCTGTCAAAACAGACCAGCAGGTAAAAACCAATTTTTTCGAAGACCTTCTGTTGCTCAAATCAAAAAGTGTTGAACTAACGAAAGTTAGATAACAACCTGGGGCAGAAGCCCAAAAATTCACGCCTCAAAACGACGTGCATATATTTTACACGAATGTTTACGGTGAAGCACAGAAATCTGTTTCGGGACAGCAACTTTCCCAATCATTACTTCTCTCTCTTTAGAGGTTACTCTTGGCACAAAAAGCAAATAAAAAGGATAAGGAGCGGTTATTACAGAGGTAATAACTTCCAAGACTCATCTAAAACTTTTGGGTTATCTCCCAATAAGTACTTTTCTTTAACGCCTTTAAGTTAGGCATGATAGTTTGAGAAGATGCTCACATAAGAAATATAAATTGAAGTAAAAGAGAGCATCAAGAAGCAAACTCAAAGCACATTTAAGTCTAACCCACTTCCTATGCATAGGAATCTTGTAAAGAAACAAGTAATGAAAGCACAAAGCAAACAAGCATAGGAAAGCAAAACAAGTGCAACTTCAAGACTTTCAACATAAAGAGGGGAAACTTAATGTTGTTGAGACACATAAAACCATGTTTCCATCTCTCATAATAACTTTCAGTAGCATCATGAATAAAATTAACAATATAACAATCACATGAAACATTCTTATCATGAGGCACATGCATAAAAGAATTAATACTCCCCACATAAACATAGTCATTCTTATTAATTGTAGTAGGAGCAAATTCAACAAAATAGCTATCATTATCATTCTCATCACCATAATCATCAAATATAGGAGGCATATTATAATCATAATTAATTTTCTCCTCAATAGTAGGTGGACTTAAAATATCATATTCATTATTGTAATCATCATATATTGGAGGTGTAGTATCATCATAAGCAATAGAATAATTATCTTTCAAAGTGTGTTCATTTGTAAACATATCATCATTGGAATGATCATGGATAGCGCTAATAGCACAGTGATTATTAACATCATCATTTTCAGAATTGGTACCGAAGAGATTATCAATATCAAAAGTAGTGTGCTTTTCCCAATCATGATCACTACTATAGGTAATAGGCATAGGAACATCATCGAGTTCAGACTCATCAAAAACTATAATAGGAGCAACATGCTTAGGGGAAAATACCATTTCCTCTCTCCTTTTACTCCTCCTCTTCTTCTTTTTCTTCTTCTCTTTAGGAGGGAGAGGCTTGAAAGGAAGCTTCTCCATATACCCTGGTTCATTGTTAGAGACAATGTAAGAAACTTTGGAGGATTCCTCCTTTTCATTAATAAGAATAAAGCACATATTAGTCCTGTCATATTTTGGTAAAACCTCATCTTTTATAATATTTTGTATGTAAGTATTTGTGTGGCAATTATCAACACAATAAATATGACAACCATGCAGGACACTATTCATATCAAAAGCACCCATATCTACCAAAGAGGTTTTTGTTGATAACTCTTCACATCCCAAAAATAATGTAAGTTCATCATGCTGATTAGGAGTGATCATGTCATCACAATACAAACTTGCAGTACTCATTGGATTAGAAGGGCTATTATTATGGCCTGAGCATTGAAAATTGAAATGACCCACTTCAAAGCAAAGTTCACAAATAAAAGGATAGAGCGCACAAACGTTTTTACCAATATCATTTAGAGCCCTATACCATGTTCTAGTTTTTTCATTACTGTGGGTGATACAATATTCTTCTTCAATTTGATTATTCTCACAAGGTCTATGTATTCCACAAAAATTAACATGCTTATAAGAAGTAGTACTTTCAGAGGTTTGAGCATGTTTATTGCTATCATTAATAACAATTTTATTTTCCATGCAAGTGTCTTTATAAGGCTCATGATACATGTCCCATTTTTATTTAGGAGCATTAATATGAGAAGCAAATGTTCTATAACAATCAACAAGAATTTGAGGATCAAGACCATATTTAGCACTAAGGTCTTGAAAATCAGCAGTTTCAGCGAAAGACTTAATGCAATCATACTCATAGTTTATAGCTGGTTCTTTACCTTTGTTGTTATCCCAATCTTCGGTATTGCTTTGAATTGTTTCAAGAAGATCCCACTTAGCTTTGACCTCCTTACTTGTGAAGGATCCCTCTAAACAAGTATCTAGGTAGTCCTTGTAATGTCCTGCAAGCCTTGCATAGAAATTATTAATAATAATATTACTGGGGAGCTCATGAATGGGACATTTGAGCATTAGTGACTTCAATCTCCCCCATGCTTGGGAAATACTTTCTCCATCATGTGGATGAAAATTATAAATGTAATTCCTATCTTTATGAATTTCATGAGGAGGATAAAATTTAGAGTAAAAGAGAGATTCAAATTCCTTCCACTCCAAATGATGAGGATCATCTAGTAGCTCATACCACTCCCTTGATTTGCCCTTAAGTGAAAAAGGGAATAGCTTCCTCTTAACTTGGTTCATTGAAATACCTGCACACTTGAACAACTCGCATAATTCGTGTATAAAGAGTAAATGATCACCAGGATGGACAGTTCCATCTCCCAAATAACAGTTGTTCATAACACGTTCGACAATTTTTATAGGTATTTTAAAAGAGATGCTTTCAGTATGTGGATTTAAAATATCACAAGTATCATTAGAATTACCACATATGGGAGATAAAGTATCATTAGAGCAAATTTTCTTCTTTAAAGCTGGGGGGTTAAAAAGATCATTTTCATAAAAACTAACTTCCCTAAGCTTAGATGTTTCCATAGCATTAGTAACAAAGGTGTTCAAAAGATTCATACTAATAACATTGCTATTAGCATGCAAGGAAAGTTCCATGGATTTTTTAATTTTCTTTTCAAACAATTCATGTTCTAACTTAGGAAAAATATTAAAAAGCTCTCTTGTTTTGTTGTTGTTTCCCATTAAGCCTAACTAGTGAAAACAAGAAACAAAAAGACAAAATTGCATAATCTAAAGGAAATAACTTCGAGCACTCACACCGGCGGATGTGAGTACCTTTTACCTTACCTCCCCGGCAACGACGCCAAAAAATAGCTTGATGTCTACGCACTTCTATTCTTGTAGACAGTTGTTGGGCCTCCAAGTGCAGAGGTTTGTAGAACAACAACAAGTTTTCCCTTAATTGGATCACCCAAGGTTTATCGAACTTAGGGAGGAAGTGGTCAAAGGTATCCCCTCTCAAGAAATCCTGCAATCAAGATACAAGAAGTCTCTTGTGTCCCCAACACACCCAATACACTTGTCAGGTGTATAGGTGCACTAGTTCGGCGAAGAGATAGTGAAATACAAGTGGTATGGATAATTATAAGTGGTAACGGTGCTAGAAAATAGCTTGCTGGCGTGTGGTTGACGTGGGAAAAGACTAAAAGCAAACTGAAATAAAGATGGAAGCAAGCAAACATGTAACATATCTAATTGCAAACGGTGTATCAATGCTTAGAAACAAGGCCTAGGGATCATACTTTCACTAGTGAACACTCTCATATAAATATCTTCTCTTATGATACTACTCTCCGGTTGGACACTCTAATCATTGGTAGGGCTATAACAGCACTCCTCAAAGTTTGCTTTCCGCATCTAGATAACCCCACATTGTCACCTTGTGCACTAGATGGTTCAAACAAACACCACAATTTTATAAAGACATCCAACTCAAAATATAACTCATAACAAGTATTTGTAATATCTAGCCTAAGTGCCACCATGGTGTGCACACTGTCAACTTCACACACATGGGGAGAGCAGAGATCTATTAAAGCACTTGAGTAGCAAGGTAGATCTACTTGATTACAAATCTCATGATCACAATATGATCATGCATAGAGAGAGAGATGAACACATAGCTACCGGTAGAACCCTTAGCCTCGAGGAAGAATACTCCCTCCGCATCATGGGAATCAGCAACTGCGATGGAGATGGTGGTTGAGATCGATGGAGATGGCTCTGGGGGCATTTCCCCATCCCGGCAGGGTGTCGGAACAGAGACTTTCTGTCCCCCGAATCTCCCCTTCGGTGGCGGCGGTGTTGCGGAACTTTTCGTGGCTGGAGGCTTGATGATCTAGGGTTTCTGTATCGAGGGGAATATATAGGCGAAGGGGCGAGGTCGGTGGCCAGCCAGGGGGCCCACACCATTCCCTGGCGCGGCTAGGGGGACCCGCGCCTAGGGGTGGTTTGGCCACCCTGTGGCCCCCCTTCGTCTCTCCTTCTGGCTCCGTGAATCTTCCGGGAAAATAACGACTTTGGCTTTTGTCCGATCTAATTCCGAGAATATTCGTTTTCTGACTTTTCTGGAACCAAAAACAGAAGAAAACAGGCAACTGGCACTGTGGCATCTTGTTAATAGTTTAGTCCAAGAAAGTGTATAGAAATACTCCAAAGTGTGGACAAAACATAAGAAAGTAGATAAAAACCAAGCATGGAACATCAAAAATTATAGATACATTTGCAACGTATCAGGTATCCTCGAAGAAATAGAATTTTTTTGATGTTTACTGATGGTTTAACGACCAACTATACGGCGGGAATAAATTTTTTTGGCTGTATAGCTCTGTTTGTATAGTTATCCTTAGCATCGACAAATTTTCTGCGGAGACACAAAAAGTTTAATGACCAACTATACGACGGGAATAAAAATTCCGGTCGTATAGCTCCGGTCATATAGATATCGATGCCTCCGTACAAATATTTCTGAAAGGTACTAGGAGTTTAACGACCAACTATACAGCGGGAATAAAAATTCTGGCCGTATAGTTCTGGTCGTATAGATATCGATGCTAGTTTTAGAAATTTATCTCGAGAGGCAGACGGTTTAACGACCAACTATACGGTGGGATCATTTTGATCTGGCCGTATAGTTGCGCCCGTATAGCTGATTTCTGAATAAAGAAACCCTAGTTTGTTGCGCCGCCGCAACTATACGGGCAGAACAACTTCACCCACCCGTATAGTTCCGGCCATATAGGTCGGCGCGACCACTTAATCGCACCAGGGAAGCTAGGTCATCCTCCTCTCCTAATTATTTCTCTCATATTCTCTCTCCAAACCTCTCAAAATCCTCCTAGAACTTTTGATTCTTCATGGATTTTGTTCGTTTGAGTGGGGGAATCAATATATCGGTATGTTTCTCTCCCTATCCATGCTTTATTTTCAGATTTCCATGATTGAAACTCTAACATTGATCTAGTGGATGAACTCAAGATTCTATTGTTTTTCCTATTAATTTCTCACGTTAGGATTGAATTTTTCCATGTAGAATCGTTCATATATCATATAAAAACTATATGCCTAAGGTTTCATGGTGAAATTTTTCAGTGCATCATGATGAAAAAAATAGGTAACCTCTTTCGTTCGAGAAAGCGCCAACGGGGTGAGGGCTCAAGCTCGGGGACCCGAGCTTCGCGCAACTCCAAGTTGGATATTGTTTCAGCAAGGAGGGTGCTGCCCACACGTTGGGTTGACCACAACTTTCTCACTGCAGCAGGGTTGAAGGAGGACTTCAACCTCATGTGTAGCAGGTCGGGGCTGGCGGTGATCAGCTTCGCAAGCCACGACACCTACGTTGAGCTCACCCATGAGTTCCTTGCCGACCACAAGGAGAAAATTAACATGTGCACTATCAGCTTCAACATGAACCGGCGGCACTATGACATAAGTTACAAACAATTCTACACTGCTTTTATCCTCCCCCATGCTGGGGAGCCCAATATTACTAACCTCTATAGCATCACAAGTGGGACGACTTGGGAGGTTATTTCTCTTAACGGTGGCAGGCACTTCTATCAGAAGAAGATGTCCACCATTCAAAACCCAACCATTCGCTACTATGCTCTGTTCCTCGCCAACACACTACTGGAGAGAGGTGACATAGGCTCCATGGCCAATGCGGACATGGCAATGATCACCAAGGCTCTTTTCCCTACTTCACCACAGAGCCCCAGTCCTGCAGCTCTACTCATCCAGCACTTTCGCCACCAAAGCAACAAGACCAAAGGTGATATTCGCATTGGTGGATTGGTAACCCACCTTGCCTTTGCATTGAATGTTGTACTACCTGTCATGGAACCTGTTGACGGCTCCAAACTTATGAACGTCAAGTATTTGACTGCTTGTGGCTTCCTTGGTGTTTACCATGCTAACCCAAGGCTCTGAGCATATCAATTCGGTTATATTGATGATGTACAGGGTGAGCAGGTTCAGTTGCCCTGCCCTCAGGCCTTCTCAATTGTGGACAAGAACGCTTGGATCCTCACCAAGGACCAAGTGACGGCGATCTTGGACAAGCACCAGCCCGAGGAGGAGGAAGACGGAGGGCAGCAGGATGATGAGGAGCAGGAGCAGGAGGAAGAGCAGGGACACAATCCTGCTTGGCAGGGACAGCAGCAACAGCAGGGAGGAGCATGGGACCCGTGGCCCAACCAGCCACAGCAGGGGTACAGCTACGTCCCCTGCCAGGATTTGCAGCAGCTCAACTAGTGCGTTGGGGAGATTGACCACACTCTTCAGGATGTGAATGAAGATGTGAACACTTTGACTCACAACTTCAGTCACTTCATGACCCACTTCCCCGACTTCTACCAGCAGTATCCGCACCAGCCACCAAACGACGGCAACAACTAAGCCTGGCAATTGCCTAAGCTTGGGGGAGGTTTGAAAACCTCCAAACTTTGCATACATATTTTTATTTCTTCTTTTGATTTATTTTATTATTTCAAATTTGCATGTTTACTTTCTGCTTTGCATGACTAAACCAAAAATAAAAAAAATTAGTTGTAATTTTATTTGCAAGTTCGTTTCTTTGTTTCTCTCGGAGATTGCTTAATTTCAGGTGACTTGACAATATGGAAATGTAGGAGAGGTTCGACTCAAATACGGGAACAAAGCAAGCAAGAGGAGGTATCACATTCCTTTCATCAAACTCCTTGAAACCTTAATACAATTATTTACTGCTTGCACTAGAGTCACTCCCCACTTAGCTTGTTATCCTACAAATTCTATCCCTTTGCTAGTATCTCCTTTTTAGCTTTGAAACAATGAGCAATGGACTTGGTTAAAAATATTTCCGACATTTTTACAACAAGAAAAAGCATCTGAAAGATGACTTGAGTCCATGTTTAGCCCGAAGAATTTATTTTTGAACCACTCCATCCCATTTGAGATTAATACAAATAGACTTGATAGTACCCTTGATTGAAATTGTTTGATGAAACGGATGCTTCGAAGTAGTATAAATTATGCCACTACTTTTTCTGATAATTACCGTAAGATATTGCTTTACGCGTGTCATTACAACTCTGTCGTGCTCCATGGGGAACTATTAACTCCGCTGGCCAGCGAACGATCTAAATGTGGGAAACCACTTGATTTCGGCTGTTGAGTTATGTAAACGTCTGTAGCAGCGATGCTATGATGGGTAATTTTTTTAGTCTTCTCATGGTTTCATATTCCAAGTGAAGTTGTAGTACTCCTCTGGCCCATTATTGCTCAACAATTATTTATTGGTATGGTCACGAGTGCACAACACAGCCCCAATTAAACATGATAAAAATAGTGGCATGGTTTCTCTACGAAAGAGCTAAAGTTTTTGAAAGGCAAAAGAAAATAGGTGCTTTGATAGTCTTGAGATTTTGACATGGGATAGATGAGTTGTTCTAAAATTATATACTTTGATGCTGACCTGAGTACTCTTAATTGGGTGAACAAATAAGAACAAAAAGTTTTCATCTCTCTATAAAGAGAGTGACCAAAAGAAATTGTCTCACTTTCCTAGCTAAACAGTCGACACTTGCTTCATCCTATGATTTATTTGCTAACAAGATATACGTGGTTAGGAAGTGGACTCAGTGCAATCTTGTGAATACTTGTATGATTATGAAGAAAAGAATTTGACACCAATTCAAACTTGTGAGTTCCTCTATTTTCAGTTTCGAATCTCCGCTATTCTTCTTTATTTCCTTGTCACTCTAGGGCGAGCAACATCTAAGCTTGGGGGAGTTGATAGCTGTGAGATTCAACACATTTTTTATGGATTTTATTGATGGTTTTCTCCTGGATTTGATCGTTTTCTGGTTTTACCTAACGCTAATACTTCGGTAGCAAAGAGAACTTGGTTTTTAATGTGTGTTTCAGGTTCTGAACGTCAACAGGAGGATTCAACTAGAGAAACATAATATTCTGGGGAAAACAAGCAAGTCTCATTTTGGAAGCATGCAAGAGGAGTCAACAGAAGCTTTAACGAGCAACTATACGACAAGAATATTTTCTCCGGACGTATAGTTTCCACCGTATAGTTGTCGCCGCCTCTGTCTTGTCAAAAGGGACAACTTCCATGAAGGGACATGGGACGAAAACACAACGCAGCAGCTGCCACACCATCTAGAAGGAAGAAAGAAGAGATCCGGGGAAGAAGGAGAAGATGTTCTTCATCTTGCTCCACGATCTTCGACCTCCTAGCCCATACACCCCATAGCCACTACTTGTACTTGAGAGAGAGAGAGGGATCTCCACCTTGCAAGACTAGGGTTTGATATTGTTTCTTCCCATGTTGAATTGTGTTGGATATTTTTCTATTCTTATTATGGATCGCCACGGTAATACAAAGACGAATTCCCTTTATTCAATTATATTGATGATTTGTTCTTCTCTCATATGCGAGTAATCTCCTTGGGCGTGGGAGATGTAGGGGATTGGTGAGATGTGATGTTCCTTCATATATTTTGCGTTAGTTTGTGATTGATTCTAATTACTAGAATATGTGTGCTTGACTATCTATGGGATGCTTAATGCTTGTTATCCAATTAATGGCCCAGACAACATGATACCTTGTTCTACACAGATAAGATCTTGTACACTAGTGGACGGGCGACCCTCGGGTGACACGGGGATATCAATGGAAAGCTAGTTGACTCGAGGATAATGAGTAACCATTGTGCTTATTGCATTAGTCCAATCCAAGGAGCTTAATCGCTAAGCGACCTGAAGGGTCTTAATCATCTAGTGTTTGACCATGGTTTTGGTAGCAGGCTAGTAGGATTATTGAAGTTGGGATGAAATCTACCAAGAGGAGTTCCGACTAATTATGGGTTGCTCGCCTACACATATATCTATAAGATTATAATTATTACATTTACCACTCGTCCACCTGGCATAGTCACTATCACCATGAACTGAATCTCCCCGCGCCTTCTTTCATCATCTGCAGGAAACAACAAATAAGCAAAGTCATTCTTTATTTTTATGCTTTATATTTCTGAAGTTTATATTTTAGTTTTACTTAAATCTATCGCATTTAATCAAAACCCATTATTATTTCAACACTTGCAGTCAATTCACTCGAAGACCTGTGACAACTTCGGGTGTGACAAAGACATCACCAATAAACACTTACCTTTAGGCTCCCTGTGGGATCGATATCTGAACTTTGAAACTAGCTACAAACGATCTGTGCTCTTGTAGACATCACACTTCCGCAAGAATATCTCTGAAAAAGTTGTAGGAATGCGATGAACATTTTATTATTTAATTTATTTTATTAATGTGATGGGTTGAATCCCATTAAGCATTTTATTAAGAATGACTGAATAATTCAACCCCTTCTCTGTTCTCGAATTCTTACCTTGGGTTCCCCATTATCGAAGGCACTTACCACATGAACTCGTTTTGCCGGTGGAATATATCTTTCTCCTGCTTCCAGCTTCTTTGGAAAATACCGGATGATTTCAGCATCATAAACATTGAAGATTATTTTTCCTCAAGACAATCAATCAAGGCGCCCTACAAGATTACTAAGGAAAGGTCTTCCAAGTATTATGGATAATTTTTCATCCTCTGGCATTTTAAGAATAATAAAATTAGTGGGAATAACATGCTCATCTATTCTAAGTAGAACATCCTCAATCATACCAATGGGTTGTTTAGTGGACTTGTCAGCCATCTATAAAGTGATAGTAGTAGGGGAATACTCCCCTAATCCTAACCTTTTATAGAGGGAATATGACATTACAGTAACTCCTACACCTAAATCACACAAAGCATTATGAATATATGTTTTGCCAATTGAGCATGAAATAGTTGGTATTCTAGGATCTCCTGATTTAGACAATAGCTTCCCATTAGCATGATAACTAGTCACCATGGCAACAGTTTCAGTTATTTCTTTCTTTCCACTAAGAATATCACGGAGGAATTTAGAATAGGTATGAACTTTTATTGCATCCGCAAATGGAATTTCTAGACGAAGATCACCAAGTGCCTTTTTAAAAGAATCATAGATTACCTGATCCGGTGCTTTCTTTTTCCGATCTAGATAAGGAAGCTTTTGCTCACCTTTCTTATTCTTGTCTTTTTTCTTTTGTGGAGGATCAGGCTCTTTTTTTGCTTCTTATCACTCTTCTTCTTTTCTACTACAACAACTTCATCTTCATTGCTTATCTCTTTTTATTCTCTTGGATCAACTGTCTCTGCATCAGAGTCATAACGGTCATCTTGTGCATCATTTTGCTCCTCCATGGTTTGATCTTGTGTTTCTTGGGTAGTTTCATCTTGAGGATCCACCAGTGTATCATCTTCTTGGCTTGCTTTGATCAAGGCTTTTTCCTTTCGATCTTTTTCAGCTTCATATTCCGGTGGTCCTAATAGTCCTGTAACAACTGCACCTTCCCTTGTAACAACATTAGTAGAAACAGGAATATCTATATCATATTGAAGAAAAATTTGATAACCAGATGCTATTTGTTCACATTGGGTTTCAATCATACTGAGGTACTTGTGAAATAATTTTATTTCTTGTCCAATCTCATCATAATTTTCTGTGAGTTCCGCCAAAATATTTTTATGTCTTTGAAAATGCTTATGCAAGTTATTATGAGATTTTGCTTGTCGATGTTTTAATTTTTGAAAAACTTTTCTAGTTTCATCTTCTTTAGTAAAAACTTGTTAAAAGTGTACTTTGTTTTCCTTAACAAGTTCAGAAGGTATACCTTTTTCTTTCATTGTTTTTCGTACTTTGGGCATAAGATCAGGAGTTATACGAAGTATCCCTTTTCTAGCTTAAAACTGAAATTAGGATTATATATAGAATCATTCTTAGCCCTAGTAGGCATCAATTCCAAACATTCTTTAACAGTTAAAGTATTTATCGATCCTCCTGCTGAGAAGTCAAGCAAGTCTCTACATTGAGTATTAAGACCATGGTAAAATAAATGGCAAATAGTTGATTTAGGATAGCCGTGATTAGCAATACTATTGATCATTCCAAAGAATCGATTCCAGGCTTGTGGGTAGTTTTCTCCCATGTTTTGACTAAAGTTGCCTATATTCTTTCTAATTTCAGTTACCCTTTTAAAAGGATTAAACCTGTTTATGAATTTAACAATGCAGTTTTCTCAACATTTAGTGTAATGATGAGGGAGAGAATATAACCAGTCTAGAGCCTTACCTTTAAGAGACCAACGAAATAATTTTAGACGAGAGAAGTCTCTTGGCAAACCTTTTGGTCCAAGTGATGTTATCACATCGTTCTACTCTCTAAGATGTCTTCCTAGGTCTTCATCTTCCCTTCCACTGAAAGCTTTTTCCTGCAAAATTTTAATAATTCTACCATCAAATCGATATTCTCTAACTCCAGGATTAGGAAATTCTATTGGTTGTTTAAGAAAATCAGAACTTGGAGCATTGTATTCTCTGAGAGTTTTCTCAGGTTTCTTCGGAGTTATCCTGTAAATGGACACGATTTCCATAAAATCACTCAGGTTTTCAACTTGACCATTATTTGATCTTAAAAGTTTTTCAATAATTTCCTCACGCCTTTGAATAGGCATGCACTCAATATAATCTCGTAAATAGGTCCTACCAGAGCGTGTAGACCCTTTGTCTCCTAGGGAGACCATTTTGTAGTAGTAACACCAGAAATGTCAAGAGATAAACACTTAGCACTTAGCTCCCCGGCAACAACGCCAGAAAACAGCTTGATGTCTGCAAGTGCATAGATCGTTTGTAGCTAGTTTCAAAGTATAGATATCGATCCCCTAGGGAGCCCAAAGGTAAGTATTTATGAATGAAGTCTTTGTCACACCCAAAGTTGTCAGAGGTATGCGAGTGAATTGACTGCAAGTGTGGAAATAAGAATGACATTTCGATTAAACTGGATGTATTTAAATAAAACTAAAATGTAAACTTCAGGAATAAAAAGCATAAAAGTAAAGAACGATTCGATTGTTTGTTGTTTTCTACAGATGACAAAGAAGGCGCGGGGAGATATAGTTCATGGTGATAGTGACTTGATGGCTCAATACACGGCGCCCAGAAAAGTGCTTGGTGCGTGGTGTTGATGTAGAGCTCGTTGGGAACCCCAAGAGGAAGGTATGATGAGCACAGCAGCAAGTTTCCCTCAGTTAAGAAACCAAGGTTTAATCGAACCAGTAGGAGCAAGGAAACACCTCAAAGGTGTTACTAGCTGAGCTTTGGCAGGGCGCACTACCGGTGCTAGTAGCAACATGGAGACCTGCACAACACAACCACAGACCTTTGTCCCCAACTTGCGATGAGGTTGTCAATCTCACCGTGTTTTGCGGAAAACAAAGGATTAAACGTATCGAATGGAAAGAAGCAAAATTTTGCAGAAAGTAAACACAAAGCAGTAAAAGATTGTAGATTGTATGTAAAGAAAAGGACCGGGATCCATAGTTCACTAGAGGTGGCTCTCCTTAGATAGATAACATGCTAGGTGAACAAATTACAGCGGGGCAATTGACAAACACCGAGAAAGCAATACATGCATATACTAATCATCTTGACTCCTTTGAGACTTGATTGGGTAGTACAACATAATACATAGACTGCCATCCAACTGCATCTATGACTAATAATCCACCTTCAGGTTATCATCCGAACCCCCTCCAGTATTAAGTTGCAAGCAACAGATTATTGCTTTATTTAATGCGTGTAAGGTAAACAATACGATTGTTCTATGAACAAAGGATTGTTGTTTTCTCCCTAGTAGCAACAACACATCTAGTACCTTAGAGATTTCTGTCACTTCCCCAGATTACCAGAGGCATGAACCCACTATCGAGCATAAATACTAACTCTTGGAGTTGCTAGCATCTACTTGGCCAAGATAGCTACTAACAACGGAAAGCATGCAAGATCTCAAATAACAAAGACATGATAGAATCAATAATCAATATGAAATAGCATCTAAATATCCATCGGATCCCTGCAAACACAACATGTATGAATTAGAAATAGATGATCTTGATCATGAACGGAGCTCACAAGATCTAAACATGAAAGCACAAAGGAGGAGAAACCAGCCATCTAGCTACTACATGGATCCGTAGTCCAAGGATGAACTACTCACGCATCACACCGGAGGCTTGCATGGTGATGAAGAAGGCCTCGTGGTGAATTCCCTCTCCAGTGGTGCCGAAGAGCTTCAGATCCCTCCCGATCTAGGGATGGAGATGACGGCGGCTACAGACTCTTTCGTGGATTTTTGATCGGGTCCCTAGGGTTTTCGTCCCGAGGGCAACTTATAGGCGAAAGGAGAGGCCGAGGGTGCTGGGTCGGCTGCACCACCCCTCGGTGCGGTCCAGCCTGGCCGCTGCCAGTGGTGGCTGGCCCCCAGCCCTTCTCCGTCTCGTATTCTAGCACTTGATCCCTTCCGGAAAAATAGGCACTTTGGCTTTTGTCCCGTCCAATTCCAAGAATATTCATTTTCTGACTTTTCTGGAACCAAAAACAACAGAAAACAAGCAGCTGGCACTGTGGCTCTTGTTAATAGGTTAGTCCAAGAAATCATAATAAAAGTATTCCAAAGTTGGAACAAAACACAAGAAAGTGGATAAAACCAAGCATGGAACATCAAAAATTATAGATACATTTGCAATGTATCAACATCCCCAAGCTTAACTCCTGCTCGTCCTCGAGTAGGTAAGTGAGAAAAAGAATAATTTTTGAGGTGACATGCACCATCAAAGACTTGATCAAAAGTATTTGCAAAACTCAAAGCTGGGATCAAAGTACTTCAATCATAACATGAAAGACAAAGTTCTAGCAATAAACAAATAAACTATGATACAACATGAAAAGGCATAAACAAAAGAATCATGAATAACATGCTTTGCAAGACGTTTGTTTGTTTCACATAAAGAAAACATAGCATAAAAGTATTCAGCTTGTCCCTCAATAGAGTCGCAAATATAAATGCATAGGACACCTTCAAAGTTCATAAGAGTGACTAGATACAATAGTTTCAAACAAGAAATAACAAGTTATGCATCAATCAACTAGTCTTGGGACAATGCACATAGAACTAAGAATGGCCACTATGCTCTCAAAGTAGGTGCACAAAGATAGAAGGTGGAGACTCAATATAATGGTGGAAGAAAGGCCTTTTGTAAAAGGAAGTAGGGATTCAAGTCTCATAAAGAGCTTCCAAAAATTATGGTACTTGTAGCTTTCAGCTCTCATTGCCCCTATCATAAGCATCTTGAAGGTGATTAAGGTTAAAGTGACACAACTAAGAGGATATGCTTGACAAGTTATAAACCGAAATCTTATGCCCCTTACTTACGAAGACTGATCCTCATGCTACTCAACTTAAGTCACGAGTAAGCTCTTGTCATTGTAAGTATATGTGTATCATTAAGAACCGCCAACGGGGTACCCCTTGCACATGATACGGGAGCTTTCCCATGATCAAAATGACAAGGCAAGCAGACAATGAGAATCTCAGCGATCTTTTTTTTTTGCTATTTGCATAGGTTTTTATTGAGGATGCTTCATAGAGTGCTCATTATGGTGATGCTGCAAGTTTCCACCATGATTAGGCATGGCTTAGGCTAGCGGCCCAGGCGTTTCTCTAACACACATACAAACTCCATGATCTTACAAGTTCGACATTTATTTCACACCGTCGGGATCCGTAAGCAAAAGAACATAATATCAACGGGGTACAAAGTACAAGTGCAATGTTGAAAGCGCTCCCCATGGTACATGGTTCTGCTAATTTCAACTTATAAAGCGCAAGCATATACGCAACAAAGAAGGACCCAATGGTTCAAGTTTATTAGAGGCAATAAAGTAAAGTGTGCCATCAAGTTCGTGGGAGCTTTAATCACTAATTTTCTCATAACAAGTGAAAGGTAGACAAAAGCATGAATATACTTGGAATAGCATAAGCTAGTAGGTAGGTATGGTGGACTCTCTAGAATAACTTGGTTTAGGGAGTTGGATGCATGAGTAGAACTCATACTTGGTGGTGGAGGCTAGCAAAAGACTGGGAGCGACAAACTAAGAGAGCAATAATGGCCATAATCATGCAGAGCGACAAACCATCATTGATCAAAGCATAAAGTGATACTACAAGTTGAAAACTAAAGGATCATAAAGGCTATGGTGACTTGTGACAGTCATAACATGGTGTGAGCATGTGCCAAGTCAACCCAAATAAAGCATCAAAGGAGAATACCACTATACTATGCTTTAATATGCTAAAACAACGCATGATTCATCCAAGGCACATTAAGCAATCTCAATTGTTTATAACAAGTCATGCTACAACAAAGAATACTAAGCCAAAACAATATCAAGCATGGCATGACAAAGCATAGCCACAGTCAAAAACGAGCTCTTTTTACCACATAAGCATGAACTTTCCTACTCTTTTCCAAACCAAACCAAACTATTTGAAAACCAATGTATGAAAGAGGGGGTCCAACCAACTTATTAAGAAAACTAAACAAACCAAGCAAACTAAAAACCAAAACGAAAATGAAAAATAAGACGCTCCAAGAAAAACACAACTATGCATGAAACAATAAAAATGAAGCGTTTGGAAGAAACCTGGAATTTTTATTGATGAAGAAGGGGATGCCTTGGGCATCCCCAAGCTTTGACGCTTGTACTTCTTGGATATTTCTTGGGGTGACACGTGTGGCATCCCCAAGCTTGAGCTTTATTCCATCCTTCATCTCATTACTCATTCCTTCCATACACCTAAAAATTTTCCTTCATACAAAACTTCGCACAATCTCATTAGCAACATTAGTGCACTTAAGATAAATAAGTCTCAAGGTTCAGTTCTAACACCAAATAAACTTCCATTATAACACTAGCTACTGTAGCACTTCCCTCAAAAAGCTCAATTCCCCAAAGGAACTCAAGAAGGAACCAACAAGAAGAAAATGCTGAAAATGGCAGAAATCTGTCAAAACAGACCAGCAGGTAAAGACGAATTTTTTCGAAGACCTTATGTTACTCAAATCAAAAAGTGTTGAACAAACGAAAGTTAGATAACAACCTGGGGCAGAAGAACAAAGAATTACAGCTCAATCCGACATACAGAACTCTCTCAGGAATTTTTACGGTGAAGCACATAAATCTGTTTCCGGACAGCAACTTTCCCAATCATTACTTCACTCTCATTAGAGGTTACTCTTGGCACAAAAAGCAAATAAAAAGGATAAGGAGAGGTTATTACAGAGGTAATAACTTCCAAGACTCAACTAAAACTCTTGGGTTATCTCCCAACAAGTACTTTTCTTTAACGCCTTTAAGTTAGGCATAAGAACCAAAGAAAGAATCAAGTGTTCTCAAATGAAGAAGCATTAAGACCAAATTTTGTTTTCATAGGAGAAGCAAAAGAAATATTTTCTCTCTTTTTAGGGAAGTGTTCTATACCTTTCTTGAGTGGGAGTTGATATTTAATGGTGCCTTCTTTCATATCAATGATGGCACCAACAGTTCTAAGAAAAGGTCTTCCCAAAGTAATAGGACAAGAAGCATTGTATTCAACATCCAAAACATAGAAATCAACGGGGACATAGGAATCATTAACCATAATAAGAACATCATTAAGACTCCCCATGATTTTCTTTTTAGCATTAATAGCATCATCCTCATTACATTGGAGGAAATCTCCTCCCACAATAGCGTCTAGGGCATATCTATAGCAAAGAGCAATCCCAAGGTAAAAACTGCTAAGGAACAAGCTTTGAGTCATTTTAGGCTCAGTTTTTTTATGTAGATCAGAGATTCTAGACCAAGCTTCCTTAAAACTTTCCTCAATTCCTTGTTTAAAAGTGAAAATCATTTCCTCGGGTGACATAGTGATTGGAGCAAGGCTAGACATAGTGGCACTCAAGACAGGAACTAATTTTTTTGTGTTTTTTGGAGAACAAAACAAGCAAACAAAGCAAAACAAAAACCACAAAGTAAAGAGATTGGTTATGAGCGACTCCCCTTGTGAAGATGTCCTTGACTCCCCGACAACGGCGCTAGAAAATCACTTGATGGCTCAATACACGGCGCCCAGAAAAGTGCTTGGTGCGTGGTGTTGATGTAGAGCTCGTTGGGAACCCCAAGAGGAAGGTATGATGAGCACAGCATCAAGTTTTCCTCAGTTATGAAACCAAGGTTTAATCGAACCAGTAGGAGCAAGGAAACACCTCAAAGGTGTTACTAGCTGAGCTTTGGCAGGGCGCACTACCGGTGCTAGTAGAAATGTGGAGACCTGCACAACACAACCACAGAACTTTGTCTCCAACTTGCGATGAGGTTGTCAATCTCACTGTGTTTTGCGGAAAACAAAGGATTAAACGTATCGAATGGAAAGAAGCAAAAGTTTGCAGAAAGTAAACACAAAGCAATAAAAGATTATAGATTGTATGTAAAGAAAAGGACCGGGATCCATAGTTCACTAGAGGTGGCTCTCCTTAGATAGATAACATGCTGGGTGAACAAATTATAGCGGGGCAATTGCCAAACACCGAGAAAGCAATACATGCATATACTAATCATCTTGACTCCTTTGAGACTTGATTGGGCAATACAAAATAATACATAGACCACCATCCAACTGCATCTATGACTAATAATCCACCTTCAGGTTATCATCCGAACCCCCTCCAGTATTAAGTTGCAAGCAACAGATTATTGCTTTACAAACTGCGTGTAAGGTAAACAATACGATTGTTCTATGAACAAAGGATTGTTGTTTTCGCCCTAGTAGCAACAAAGACATCTAGTACCTTAGAGATTTCTGTCACTTCCCAGATTACGAGGCATGAACCCACTATCGAGCATAAATACTAACTCTTGGAGTTTCTAGCATCTACTTGGCCAAGATAGCTACTAACAACGGAAAGCATGCAAGATCTCAAATAACAAAGACATGATAGAATCAATAATCAATCTGAAATAGCATCTCAATATCCATCGGATCCCCGCAAACACAACATGTATGAATTACAAATAGATGATCTTGATCATGAACGGAGCTCACAAGATCTAAACATGAAAGCACAAAGGAGGAGAAACCAGCCATCTAGCTACTACATGGATCCGTAGTCCAAGGATGAACTACTCACGCATCACACCGGAGGCTTGCATGGTGATGAAGAAGGCCTGTGGTGAATTCTCTCCGCTGTGGTGCCGGAAGAGCTTCAGATCCCTCCCGATCTAGGGATGGAGATGACGGCGGCTACAGACTCTTTCGTGGATTTTTTGATTGGGTCCCTAGGGTTTTCGTCCCGAGGGCAACTTATAGGCGGAAGGAGAGGCCGAGGGGGTGCTGGGGTCAGCCAGACCATCCCCTGGTGCGGGCCAGGCCTAGCCGCGCGGCCAGGTGGTGTGGCCGGCCCCTAGCCCTTCTCCGTCTCGTATTCTGGCACTTGATCCCTTCTGGAAAAATAGGCACTTTGGCTTTTGTCCCGTCCAATTCCGAGAATATTCATTTTCGACTTTTTCGAACCAAAACAACAGAAACAGGCAGCAGTAATCGTGGCTCTTGTTAATAGGTTAGTCCAAGAAATCATAATAAAAGTATTCCAAAGTTGGAACAAAACACAAGAAAGTGGATAAAACCAAGCATGGAACATCAAAAATTATAGATACATTTGCAATGTATCATGACTATGCTAGGTGGACGAATGATAAGTGTAACAATTATGATCTTATAAGTATATGTGTAGGCGAGCAACCCATAATTAGCCGGAACTCCTCTTGGTAGATTTCATCCCAACTTCAATAATCCTACTAGTCTGTTATCAAAACCATGGTCAGTTACTAGACGATCAAGATCCTTTAGGTTGCTTAGCAATTAAGCTCCTTGGATCGGACTAATGCAATAAGCACAGTGGTTCCTCATGATCCTCGAGTCAAACTAGTTTCCCATTGATATCCCTGTGTCACTCGGGGGTCGCCGGTCTGATAGCGAACAAGATCCTATCTATGTAGAACAAAGCATCATGTTGTCTGGGCCCTTAATTGGACAACAAGCATTAGGCATCCCACAGATAGTCAAGCACACATAATATAATAATTAAAATCAATCACAAACTAATGAAAAATATATGGAGGCACATCACATCTCACCAATCCCTTACATCTCCCATGCCCAAGGAACCTACTCACACATGAGAGAAGAAAGCATCATCGATATAATTAAATAAAGGGAGTTCTTCTTGATACTACCGTGGAGATCCACAATAAGAATAGAAAAGTAATCCAACACAATTCAAGATAGGAAGAAACAATATCAAACCCTAATCTTGCAAAGTGAAGATCTCTGTCTCTAGTACAAGTAATGGCTATGAGGGTGTGATGGCTAGGAGGTCGAAGATCATGGAGCGAGATGAAGAACGTCTTCCCCTTCTTCACTGGATCTCTTCTTTCTCTCTTTTGGATGGGATGGTGGCTGTTGTGTTCTGATATTGCGTCCGACCTCTTCATGAAAGTTGTCCCTTTTGACAAGACGGAGGCGGCGACAACAATACAGCGTGAACTATACGGCTGGAAAAATATTCCTGTCGTATAGTTGCTCGCTGAAGCTTCTGTATGCCTCCCTTGATTGCTTCCAAAAAGAGACTTGCTTTTTTCGCCTGAATATTGTGGTTCTCTTGTTAAAACCTTCTATTGATGTTCTTAACTTGAAACACACATTAAAAACCAAGTTTTCTTTGCTACCAAAGTATTAGTGTTAGGTAAAGCTAGAAAACGATCAAATCCAGAACAAAACCATCAAAATTATATCGAATCTCATAGCTATCAAAGCCCGATCTGGTTGATGCGTTGGGTGTGGCTAAACGGATGGGGTTGCACCATCTCATGTCCCAATAGTGCTCCTATGACTCCACAGTGGTGAAGCAATTCTTCTCCACTCTTGTGATTTGTCGTGATGAACGATGGACTATAAAGTGGATGACTGGTAACACCCTCATCCAGGATTTTTATTCCTCCAATGGTCGTGATCATGCTTGTGGACATCGCATCATTTCTCTTATCAAGCCAAGTAAGGATACGTTGCTCTCTCCCTGCTGTGATCCCAATGGTGATGTGGGCCTGGTGTCTAGTCTCCTACCTATTTATGCTCAGCTGGTCGGTGTCTTTCATGGCGCCATCACGCTTAGTGGGGCAACAATGATAGCATCCGTGGCCACCTTGTTCAGCTGCTTGCTTTTGCCCATGAATGTGCCAATGCTGAAGATCAGAATGTGACTTACCGGCTGGATGTGAAGGACTTTATATATCATGAGTTGATTGATGCTATGTTCAATAGGCTCTCCATCCCTTATGCTCCTTACATTATGATGCTAATCAAGCATTTGCTTCCTCTTGAGAACTTCAACTATGATTGTGAGCATAAGGTGAAGAAGATTTACAACAAGGCAAGGAAGACCTCCCATCCCTCTTCAGCTCCAGAGAGTTTCATGAGAGATGCTCGTGCTAGTGGGTGTAGGCCCCTGTACCGTCTGTTGCCCGTGATGTGAAGCAACTCAGTTGGTTCCAACGGAACATTCTATGCATGGAGATAGACATGCACAAGGGGTAGTATGCGACCTATAGGCAGAACCATGATATGGCCCACACTCAGCATGTCATTCTCACCATGTCACAGGGGCATCAGGCCCTCCTCCTACTCATGCATCTCCCACACCGTATGCTCTGTGGAACACTTCCGGCACCGACTATGGAGAGCTTGAGCGTCACTTGTTTCCCACCTTTGAGAGGGAGCCTACTCCACTAGTTGCTAATGATGATGAAGATGAGGACGAGTATGATGATGAGGACGAGGACGAGGAGTGATTCCGTGGGACGTTAGCATTGCTCTTCTTCTTTTTTGGTGTTTTGATGCCAAAGGGGGAGAAATGGTTCTATTAGGACATCATGGATTTGCATGGGTTGGGCGTAAGCATTTGCACTTTATCGTTTCGTTTTATTCTCGCTTGTGCCCATTTTAGTGTTGAACTTTAAATTTGCTATGTGGTTTGTATGAGACTATGTGGTTTGTGTGCTACTTTGGATTTATCCCGGTCATCACTAGAATTATTACTATGGATTTATCTATTGGGGAGTATGGATTCATCTAGATGCTATGGAATTATGGTTTTATCTCTATGGATGCATCCAAATGTATTATGCTTCGAAGTCCCAAAGAGTGTTGATTATATTGGCTAATCTATCTATATACTATTGGGCACTTCATCCTCTTCGATGGTATGATTTATTTCTTGTAACTCATCACTTGTTTGTAGATTTCAAGTCAATGAAAAGCCTTGTACCTACTTGTGTGCATTTGTATTCAAATGCAAACTTCTAATATGCACACATTTAGGGAGAGTCTTTTACATCTTGAAATGATGAGGTTAGTAGGTCCTTTAGGCAAATCCTAGTATTGTCATCTAACACCAAAAAGGGGGAGATTGAAACTTAATCCCTATAGTTTTGTGTGTTAGATAACAATACCAAGGAAGATTTGATGTATGTTAAGTGTTGCAGATAAGCGGTCATATAAAAAGTAGCCAGAACTGGTTTTGGGGGGCGACTTATCCTCCCCTGTCAAGGGCCGGATAATATGGCCTTGCTCAATCGACAAAGGTGGACAAGGCGCGTTGTGCGATATGAGGGACGGACTATCCTTCGGATTGTTTGGCCAGGGCCAGAGTTTTTGCCCGGGCCGGATAATCCGCCCCCCAGGATTTTTTACAAAGGCAGGCCATGTGCGTCACACGGTATGGGGGGCGGATTTCCCCCCGGAAAATCCGTCTCTGGGGCGGAGTTTTTGCCTCAGCCGGATAATCCATTCCCCACTTGGGCCGGATAATCCGGCCCCAAAAGTCTCCAACGGTTGAGTTTTGGCGGGGGTATAAATACCCCAATTAATCCTCCTGTCAGAACTCTTGATTCTTTCGAAAAAGTACTGTTCTATTCTTCAAGATCTCAACCGACATCTCTCCCTTCAACCACCCGAAGGCTCCAATCTTTGGGGAATCAAAGGAGGAGGATTCGAGCTATTACAATACCAATCAAGTGCATCACTTCCCCTCCACTCACTTGGAGGATCTTCGATCTAGTATTTCTTACGAATACCTAGATCCTGTGTTTTGATTATTGATAATACTTGTTCTTGTGGCAGCTTGTTGCTATCACGAGATCCTCCAATTCAGTTGTGGATGTGTGCCCGCTAGTTATGTAAAGGCATCGGTTTCCGCCTCAAAGGGTACCAATAGTGGAAAGGTGGATCAAGACTTTGGTGGCGATATCCATCGAAGAACAGGGTGAGGACTATTGTGGTGTGGTAGTTTTAGTACCGTCCACCCCTCCAAGGCAGATATACTTCCCTTAACAAGAAAGGAACTATGGTAAAACAAATCATGTGTCTCCGCGTGCTCCACTACGGTTTCCTCGCTCCTCACTTTCACTCGCACTAGTAGTTAGGTTTACATATATGAAAATTCTCCGTAGTTGCATATCTAGAGAATTTACCGTTGTGTCAAGCCTAAAATTGAAAAGAATTAAAATTTAAAGTAGCACCTATTCACCCCCCACTTTAGGTGCCCATACGATCCATTTCAGAGGAGCCGGAGCCGGAGCCGCCGAAGCCCCAGCCGATGACAGAGGAGAAGGAGATCGAGGCCACCATCCTCTCCTTGCAGCTGGACGAGGAGAGGAAGTGGGGCGGCATGGGGTAGGCCCTGCACAACTCCTGGGTGGCCGCACACGCCCAGATGCCACCGGTGCCGCCCGCGCTCTCAGAGCCTCCTCCCGCTATGGCACCCAACGGTGTGTGGCCACCGCCCTAGGTCTTCATCGTCATCGACAGTGATGATTAGGCGGCGCATAGCAGCAGGACCAGCGCCGGCCGGCCAACGGCACCGCCAGCTCCCCCACACTACCCATAATATTGGAATTTTGTGTGTGGATATTTTATCTACCGGGGACCTTAATTATAATCCCGCAAAGGGACTGAATCGGACAGATTCCATGTCCGAAACGCAGGGCCCGTTGGAGATTGCCTTAGTCCAAATGACCTCCGCAATCTAGGGACGAACCAATTCCACCGTCTTTTTTCGTCTTCTCGTTGGCTCCGCTGCTCTACTCTTCTCTCCCGACGACAGCCACCGGCGCACGGCTGATGATCAGCTGCACGAAAAGACGATTCAAGGGCGGCACAACAATCCTACAGGGTTAGCTCTTGCGTTTACCGAACCAAAGTTCTTTTCCCCGTGTTTCCGTTCTGTTCGAGGTGGATTTATGTAGGGATTAGGGCTTGCAGTTGAGGCTCGATTTGGGGGTGGTTCTGTTGGATTAGGGCTGAACTATGATGTTTCGGTTAATGGTGGACTATTGTGTGGATTATCTGCTGAAACTGTTTACAGATTGTGTAGCTGTTCGGGTTTGAGAGAAAAAACATGTTTGTTTTTTACAAATTTCAGTAAAATCAGTTATAAATTTGTGTCTAAAAGTTGTTTTGTTTTGTGTACTTTCGTAGGATTTGTCAATGGATCCTCTTGATTACTTTTCCGCCTGATTCCATTATTGTGGAACATTTGAATGTAGGTGAAGGGGTGGATATGGGTAAGGGGAAAGCATGGCATGTCCACTGTGGTCCATTCGAAGCTATCAGTTAAGCCATTTCCTGTCAAAAAAAAAAAGATTTCCCTGGTGCTAGCAGTTACATGCATACTGTGCTCTACCAAATCAGATACTAGCTCGTCAACTTTGTCAATGGATGTTACAATCGCTTTTGAGTTTTTAGCCTGAAAGTCATTGTTGGTATGCTAGCATGGACACCTGCTAGCTCTTTGAAGGAAAATTACAAGGAACTGGATGAACATGTACATTATACGGCCTAAAATATTCACCCTGCAACTTCCTCGTGCAAATCGCCGGTGTTTTATTCTTCAAAAAAGGACAAATCGGTGGTGTTGAAGTTTACACCCAAGTCTTACATCTGTACATAAGAGGACAATCGAGCAGACCAAATTTCCCCTTCAATGTCACCGTACGCACATCACGGCAGTTGAATGAGGCTAGAAGATTCAACAATCTTTGCACCGAGAAAAGAGCTCGAGTACATATATATTTGGGTATCCTGAACCAAGACGAACACATCATTCATCGCCAAATCACCATGGGCACTCTTCAGCTGTTCTTCATCCAAATAGCCATAGCCTTGTTCTTGCTTACTCAAGCCAAGAGCACCACAGAGGAGATGCTTGTCCATCCGAACAATACGACCACGAGCTGTATTGCCGGTGAGAGGTCTGCCCTTGTCACCTTCAGGGCAGGTCTCTCAGACCCTGCAAGCTTCCTTTCATCATGGAAGGGTGATGAATGCTGCCGATGGAAGGGTGTCCATTGCAGCAACAAAACCGGCCATGTTGTCAGGCTCGATCTCCGAGGCCCTGACTGTGACGTGCAGGCGCTCGGAGGCAACATAAGCTCCTCGTTGCTTGGTTTACAGCGTCTACGGTATCTCGATCTCAGCTGCAACAGGTTTGCGGAGGTGCAGATACCAGATTTCTTAGGTTCTCTCCATAGCTTGAGGTATATAAACCTATCCCTGTCAAACTTTGTTGGAAGGATACCACCACAGCTTGGTAATCTCTCCAACCTGCGGTACTTCAGTCTTGATTCCAATTTTGGTGAAATATACTCTAGAGATCTCGCCTGGTTGTCACGGTTAACTTCCCTTGAGCACCTAGACATGGCATTCGTAAACCTCAGTACAGTTACTAGCTGGCTTCCAGTGGTGAACATGCTTCTATCTCTGAAAGTTCTTCGTCTTTCCTTTTGCCAGCTTACGAGTAGCCCTGATTCTCTCCAGTTTTCAAATCTGACATCTCTTGAAGAACTTGATATTTCGTTCAACTACTTTAATAAACGTGGCTCACCCAACTGGTTTTGGGATCTTACTAGTCTGAAGTCTCTTGATATATCATCCAATGGTTTCTATGGTTCGTTCCCTGACGAGATCGGTAATATGACATCCATGGTGAACCTTGAATTATCGGGTACTTACCTGGTGGGCATGATACCATCAAACCTGAAGAACCTATGTAACTTGGAAGAACTGTTTTTATTTGAAAACAACGTCGGTGGGAGCATAGCAGAATTCTTCCAACGCTTACCTAGTTGTTCATGGAATAAATTGCAAACACTAGAATTATATAACTGCAATTTGACAGGACACCTGCCAGCTATGCTAGCACCCTTAAGCAACTTGTCATGGCTTGATCTTAGCTTTAACCGGCTGACAGGTCGCATGCCTTTGTGGATTGGAGATCTCACAAAGCTAAGTATACTACAAATGAGCTTCAACAACCTGGATGGGGTCATGCATGAAGGTCATTTATCACGTCTAAACATGTTAGAAGAATTAGCATTGTCAGACAACTCCATAGCCATCACAGTCAGTCCGGCTTGGGTTCCTCCCTTCAATCTAAGAAGGATTGAACTTCAACACTGCCAGCTAGGGCCCAAATTTCCAGCATGGCTTAGATGGCAAACACATGCGCACGCTCTTGATATATCAAACACAAGCATATCTGACATGGTGCCAGATTGGTTTTGGGTATCAGCCTCCTCAGTAATTTTTCGCAGTATCCGAGATAATAAGATCACAGGACACCTCCCACCAACAATGGAATTTATGAGAGGACAATTAATGGATTTCAGGTCTAACCAGCTCAGTGGTCCAATACCTAAGCTACCCATAAACCTAACCAACCTAGATCTCGGTAGGAATAGTTTAGTTGGGCCACTACCATTAGACTTTGGAGCGACAAGACTTGAAACACTTGTTATATTCAATAACTATATATCTGGCACCATTCCATCGTTGTGCAAATTACAATCACTCCAACTGTTAGATATATCTGGAAATAATCTAACTGGGTCAGTTCCTGATTGCCAAGACAATGAATCCACAAAAAATAGGACAAGTCTGAGTATTCTTAACCTAAGCTTGGGAAACAACAACTTCTCTTGTGATTTTCCTTCGTTTCTACAAAACTGCAAGAAACTCGTCTTCCTTGATCTTTCATATAATAATTTCTTCGGGAGTTTGCCAACATGGATTGGACAGAAATTGCCATCTTTGAAAATCCTGCGATTAAGGTCAAATAAGTTTTGTGGCCACATTCCAGAGGAGCTTACGAAGATGGTTAATATTCAGTATTTGGACCTTGCCTACAACAATATAACTGGGAGCATACCAAGATCCATTATTAGTTGCAAAGGGATGATACAGACTATGGATGTTAATGATGACCCTAAAAGTGCATTCAACTATGGCCAGATATATCATTACAATGAATTGGTCGAATATAGTGAGAATTTAACTGTGCTCACAAAGGGTCAAGAGAGATTATATACCGGAGAAATCATATATATGGTTAATCTTGATCTATCCTGTAACAATCTTATTGGAGAGATTCCTGAAGGAATAGCTACTCTTGTCGAACTGAAGAGCCTGAATTTATCGTGGAATACATTCAGTGGAAAAATTCCTGAGATGATTGGCACCTTGGTGCAAGTGGAGTCACTCGATCTATCACACAATGAGTTGTCTGGAGAAATTCCTACAAGCTTATCGGCTCTCACATCATTGAGTCGCTTGAACATGTCATACAACAATCTGTCAGGTGTGATACCCTCTGGAAATCAATTGCAAACATTCGAGGATCCATTATATATTTATATTGGCAACCCGGGCCTTTGCGGTCCTCCCCTCCCGCGGAACTGCTCAAAGCTCAAGCCAATTCCAGCTACTAAAGAAGTCCATGAAGACGCAGGAGATGTGGTTTCATTTTTCATCGCCATGGGTTCTGGTTATGTAATCGCTCTCTGGGTAGTCTTCTGCACCTTCCTGTTCAAGAGGAAATGGAGAGTCTCTTGGTTCTCGCACTGTGACAGATTGTATGACCGGGTTTATGTGCTAGTGGTTGTGACCTGGGCTTCCTCGATAAGAAGAAATGTGTAGAAGCAGAGATCGTCATCCCTGCAGCTGGTTCTTTGCTTGCTACTAACTCTGGGGATTTGTATTAGCACTCACGTGTATGTATTTTGAGGAGTATGTTGTCGACTGAGGTTGGCACAAAGCACGTATAAGTTTTATGCGTAATGAATAATGCCAGGGACTGGAATGAGCACATTGTTCCTATTGTACCAATGCCTGAATCATACGCTGCTGATTATTATTTTTCTTTTCTTGAGAAATGCGTTGAATGTTATATATAGAAGCTATTTTGTTGTCGATGGAGTAGAAGTAGGGTGGCCTCCTAGTATTACCCAATTATGATATGATGGGTAAGATGGAATAGTTTGAAAGAATGAGCCTGCAGGATATGTGTGTTGCTGAGTTTGCTCACCGTTGCACCTGATGACCACAATGCTCCATGCAATCTGTTGCTGCTAAAAACTGTACTCCACGGTGAATCACACTAGTTATCTGCAATTGAAAACCCAAATGGGTCAAGCTCAGAAAGAATTCCTTGCTATAGTCGAGAGAACACAATTCATATACTTGCTAGAGATTATTACTTACTAATTCCTCATATGTGCGGTCATGTGCTGAAGGGGTGGTATTTCTCGGACTGGGATGTTTCTGGTGCCCCTCAACTTCGATCTACATTTTTTGCTTGGCGCGGTTTATTCCACGGCATGCAACTTGTAATAAAGGGATTAAATGGAGTGTTGGTGATACCCGCAAAAAAAAAAAATGGAGTGTTGCTGATGGAAAGAAATTCAATTTGTAGACTATAATTGGATCCCAGTGTGTCACCTGGTTCGTTTCGGACTCTGAAGCCGGTCCGCACAGTGCAAGTGTGGATTTTATGGTGAATGAAAACCACAGTCCATGGGACATCGATGTTGTACATTCTCTTTTTTAGCGGGAGGAGGTGAATTAAGTTTTGCAAGTTCCTATCAGTCGACGAGGTGGGGACGATTTCATGTCCTGGACTTTCACAAAATTTGTGGTCTACAGTGTTCGATCTGCAAACAATCTGGCAAAATCTGAGAAAAGTTTGTTGACCGAAGCAGAAAAAGGGGAGGCGCTAACTCGGGCTTCAAAACTGATGCCCAGCTTTAGAAGAGACTTTGGGTTATCAAGGCTTTAGGGAAGACTATAAAAAATTTATGCATTTTAACGGAAGAAAAAAATCTGCATCACGAAGCACAAAAAGTAAGTTCTCGTTGGCATGGCCAGGGCGTCAGGTTAGGTTAGATGGCGGTTTAATTTCGTGCTTCATCCTTCGAACGAGTGTTATGTAATATATTACCATAAGAGGAGATTCATTTTATTTTGTGTACCAATTAAGCACATATACGTCTCTCGTCACATCAAAACTAAGAAATGTCTGACAAAATATTCAGCAATTACCAATAGTTGTTCTTCTAAAAAAAAGATAGGTATTTCTTTTAAAAAACAGTAGGTGTTCTAAAAGAAGTCATAATTTGTACCGCTAGCTAAACATCGCAAGGGAAGCTTCATCCATAATACTTCAAAACAACAGTAAAATGCCTCTAGCTGTGGATCCCCGGGTCTAGGCTTGGGGGAAACGCAAGTTCTGTTCCACCGGCCGGAGGAGAGAGGCGACTCATTATGTGTTTATATTTTGTGATTTGGTGGGTCCATGAAGCACCATACAGTGTCCCTGAACAAATCGAAGCGTACGTGGAGACGATGATTGAACCGCACTTGTTCTTTTTGATCTTTTTTTTTCATACGACTCCGCGAGCCAGGTTCCATTATCAAAAGACAACAGAACAATGTTTTACCGAACATCCACCACAAACAAACCAAAAAGAACAGCAAAAAAAGAAACTAACTAGTGAAAGTCAACCCAATCCACCTAAAGGGAGATCAGATGACCGCGCACAAGCCAGCTCAATCCTCCGGCACCTGGAAGTTTTAAGAACATATAGCTACAAATCCAGCAAAAGGACAACCCAACAGCCCCATGTAAACTGCATTATCCTACAACAGTATCAAACAACCCGGGAGGTCCTCCGAAAGGGATAGTTCCTGCACTTAGTTCGCAGGGTCATCATCAGCCACTTCATCCCCTTTCTCGATCCGCATCGTAGTAGCCCGTTGTGCCATGTCATAAACCTTAGTAGCCATGCTCTGCAGCCTATCAGCGCCCTCCATCAGAATCCCACTGTCTTGTTCAGACTGTAAACATGCCCAATAATGCAAAAACACACACATGTAACAAATCAGACCCAGAGAAGAGGACGGAAGCTTCCTCTCGAAACACGCACGATTCCTAGTTTTCCAAATTGCCCAACAAAGAGCAGCAATACAAATTATGTGAAAATTAGATCCAAAGGGAAGAAATTCCACAATCCACCAGAAATATTGAGTGAAACACGTTGGTCTAGAACGCGCCCCTATCAACCCAGCAACACAACTCCACATATAAGCCGCAGCAGGGCAACTGAAGAAAAGATGATTGATCGATTCTTCCATAGGACAAAAATGACACACATAACTTCCAACCCATTTCCCTCCTCTTTATATTATATTTTGTAGCAATTGCATTATGCCAGATAAGCCATAGCCAGATTTTAATTTTTAGAGGCAACTTAGCTTTCCATAACTGCCTAAAATATCTATCAGGACCAACATCACAGATTTTATTGTACAACGATTTAACAAAGAAAACCCCAGATTTGGTATACTTCCATTTAGGTTTGTCCATTTCATCATTTAACCTTAAATGGGACAGTGTGCCCCTAATCTCCTGCCAATGGGCATGTAACATGGGAGAAAGCCATCTTCTAAAAGTAAGAAACCACCCCAGATCATACATCTCTCTGACTGTGCCAGATTGTTGATTACACACATCAAAAAGTTCAGTAAATTTTTCACAAAGGGAAAAATCCCCAATCCACTGATCATGCCAGAAGTCAGTTTCCCTTCCACCACACACTTCCATTTTTCTCCCAGACAAATATATCTGTTTGATTTTAAGTAGGTCCTTCCAAGCAGCAGAGTCATTTTGCTTAGCCCTGATTCGCCAGATACCATGAGAGATCCCATATTTTGATTTGACAATCCTTTGCCACAGACCATTTCCAGCCTCCAGCTTCCACCACCACTTACACATGAGACAGATATTGAAAATCTTTAAGTTCTTAACACCTAACCCACCTTTCTTTTTTGGTCTACAAATCAAGGACCATTTAACCATATAATACTTTTTTTTTCACTCACCCCTTCCCAAAAGAACTTCCTAATGATTTTGGTATATTCCTCCAGGTTAGTGTCAACCATGAGATACATAGACAAATGGTAAATGAGTAGACTGCTCAAAGAAGACTGAATAAGAGTAAGCCTGCCCCCAATCGAGGATGTATTACCTACCCATCCTTCCAAAAAAATTCTTACTTTATCTGCCAAAGGTTGCAGATCCGCCACATGAAGCCTAGTGCCACAAACAGGGACACCTAGGTACTTGATGGGCCAACTACCAAGCTGACAGCCAAACATTTCTGCATATCTCAATCCTTTCTCACTATCCTCCTTTACCAACATGATTTCACTTTTGTTAAAATTGATTTTCAAGCCAGACATAGCTTCAAACATGTACAGGATTAGTTTTACATGTCTCAAATGGTCCACATCATCCTGAATAAGTAAGATGGTATCATCTGCATATTGTAAAATGGCAACACCCCTATCAATCAGATGAGGTACAAGTCCAACCACCAGCCCAGCACATTTTGCCTGAAAGATCATTTTAGCCAAACCTTCTACAGCAAGATTAAATAAGAAAGGAGAAAAAGGATCACCTTGCCTCACTCCTCTATGGCTACCAAAATCAACCCCCCTCTTATCATTGATTTTAACACAAAGAGTACCATTTTTCAACACTTTACTGATCAACTGGCACCAGAGATTACTAAAACCTTTCTGTGAAACACACTTAAGCAAATACCCCCAGTCTACTTTGTCATAGGCTTTTTCAAAATCAATCTTCAAAACCACCCCCTGACAATTTTTCCTACGAGATTCATGTAAAATTTTATGCAAAGACATAACCCCATCCATAATGTTTCTACCTTTAATAAAAGCAGTTTGACAACTAGAGATTAACTTGTCCATAAAAGGTTCAACCCTAACAGTAAGAACTTTAGTGATCAACTTGTACAGAACTTGTAACAAACAAATAGGTCTATATTTAGAAATAATGTCAGCATCAGGAGATTTCTAGAGTAGGATAATCATCCCAAAATTAATCCTAAACAAATCCAGATTACCAGAGTGCAAATCCCTAAACATGGACATAATATCAGATTTAATAACCAACCAGCAAGATTGATAGAATTCAACAGGAATTCCATCGGGGCCAGGAGCTTTATTTTTCACCATAGAATCTAAAGCACATTTAACCTCATCTTCAGAGAAAGGTCTATCTAAAGCAATATTATCCTCATTATTCAACTTTTCATTATCAGACCAAACACCAGGATCTAATCCCAGCAAATCACCTTCTCCCTTACCAAACAACACTTTATAAAAATCAGTAGCATGCAAAAGGAGATCAGAGGTCCCCTGGATAACCACATCATCACACTTTAGAGAAAACATCATATTTTTCCTTTTCCTACCATTAGCAATTCGATGGAAATAAACTGTATTATTATCCCCCTGCAGCAACCACTTAGCACTAGATCTACTGAACCAGAACTTATCCTCTTCTTCATACAACTGCATCAATCTAAGTTGAATAAAGGTTTTCCTTTTAAATTGCTCACCAGATAACAAAACATCTTCTTCTAAATTTTCTAACACTTCTAATTCTAACAAAAGGTTTTTCTTCTCTCTGATAAACTGGCCCCTTACATTAATCCCCCAACCTTTCAAACTGTTTTTGACCATTTTAAGTTTATGTTGAACCAGACTAATACTATCAGCCAGTCTACAAGGTGAATTCCAAGCAGCCTGCACCCTGTCAAAAAACTCAGGGTGATCCAACCAGATTTTCTCAAATCTAAACTCCCTGGAAATATTCCTAGGTCCTTCACCAGTATCAACCATCAAGGGGTTGTGGTCAGACATGACTCTAGGAATTTTCATAACCTGAGTCAAAGGAAACAAATCCTCCCATTCAAAGTTAACCAGAATCCTATCAAGTTTTTCCAAAGTGGGAATACAGTGGTTATTGGACCAAGTAAACTGACTCCCAGAAAAGTGAATCTCCCTTAGAGCATACGTGTTAATGATTGAATTGAAAATATTAGAAAATTTTGAGCATGCCCCAGGTCTGTTTTTCTCACAAGCCAACCGAATAATGTTGAAATCACCCCCAATCAGGGTAGGAATTTGCAAGTCTGCACAAACTCCAGCAAACTCTAACAGGAACAACTCCTTATCACTAATTTGCGCAGCCCCATAAACAATAATGAGGAACAACTCTTTCAGAAGCTTACTATCAAACACTCTGGCTTTAACGAAAAAACAATTTATGATTACGTTAAGGACTTTAAATCTGGAGGATTTGATGCCACAAACAATTCCACCAGATTTTCCCACTGAGGGGGACCAAAGCCAAGTGAAACATCGATCAGGCTCAAACTTTCTGCACACAGAATAATCAAAAAAATTCTTCATGGTTTCCTGGAGCCCAATAAAATCAAGACCATAATCCACAATCATATCTCTAAGGCAAAAAGAGAAACCCTTCTTCCCCACTCCCCTGCAATTCATTATTAAACCAATCATGTGTATTTGTTATTTCTAGCTCTCAGCCTTGGACCAGACAGAATATCACACAGAGGGTGATTTTTTTCTATCAAACCAACTTTTTTAGTACCACCAAGGGGTACCCCCAGATTTCTTAACAGATTGTTTAATATTTTTTCTCATATGTTTTTTTGTTTTCCTTGAAATGACTGGAGTAAACTGATCATCAGAAAACCCATCACTACCTTCACACACACTATCCCTCTCTAGTTCACTTGTAATCACACCCTCATCCTTACAATAACCACTAGATTCCTCAATAGAAACACAACTTTTCTTAGAGTCTAAATTATTTCTAGCATTTTCTAAATCTTTCAACAAATGAACAGTAGACAGGGATAATTTTGACACATCCACACCAAACTCCAGAGTTCTATCAACAATCTCATTATCACTTAAAGCAGAGAAAGAATTAGCAGAGGCAATAAATTTGTTACCTGCATTATCCCTTGCACTGATATGTTCCATGGCTCTAGTCAGAATGGGAAAATTAGCCACACCTGAAGCCTGAATCCTGGCACTTGTCCTTAGGGGGATAGGCTGGTCAGGAGTAGGAATGGTTGGCACAGAGGGCCTAACCAAAGAAGAAGAATTCTCAACCTCATCAACATCAGATGGCAACTCAGTAATTCTGACAGTTGAAGATTGCACAACAAGAGGATGTGACTTTTCCTCAGAAAGACCATCACTGTCAGAAGAAAGATCCATCCTAGAATCATCTTCACTCCCCTGAGGCGATTCCACCACTGGTTCTAGATTCCCACCAGTCAACTGAGACACGTGTCGCCTCCACTCCACCTTTTTGTCACTGCTTGTTTCCAGAAGCTGTTTAAGAAATTCCTCATATGACAACTCATTCTGTAAAGGTTCATCTGGGTTTTCAACCACACCAGGAGCCAAAAGTCTTGGTCTCTTGATGAAATCCACATACTGCGCATAGTAGTCCACAGTAGGTGCAACAGAGGTAGTTGCCCTTGTGGAGGACCTAGAATCAATAATACACCCCTCAGGTAAAAGGCCTTTCTCACGCAGCACATGTTCCCGGGAAGGAGCATCATCATCACTATCAACCTCCTCCACATGATCATCAACAGCTTTCCTTTTCCCATGTTTATCATTGCCATCCTCCACTTCCACCCCAACAACAGCAGCAGAATTATATCCAGCCCCAGCAACACCTGCCATGCGAGCATCACCCATAAAGCCTCCAGGTGCTGATGCAGGAACCCTACCAGTACCACCCTCCATTCTAGCTCTTTTCGGAGTATGCTACAGATTTGGATTAGGCCTACTATCTTCCCTGATATCAACAGCCCAGGTGCCCTACTTATTGCATTTTTCCCTCTTGGAATTTCCCTGGTGAACTCAATGTCATAAAAACATGAACCAATGTTGACATTAGATACAACAGGAGGTACCAAGGACACATCCATGTTGCCTATCTGAATTCTCACATAATCCACATTATTCAGACTATGCTTGTCAATAGCAAGGGATCTACCAACCAAACTGCCAACAAAGGCAGCAGTGGGGCAGTTTCTATTATCCAAAGAAATACCCTTGACCTGAAACCAGGAAACATCAAGTTCACCAGTAGCACCATAGCTTGGAAACCAGTTATCAACCTGAATAGTAACATTCAACACTGTTTTCAGTTGAGTCCTCCCAAAATGTTTCCATGCATCAATATCTCCGGGACTAGGAAATCTCATCAAATAACTGGTACTATTCATTGGCTTAGCATACCACCTCCAATTGCACCTGGCCCCAGCCCATTGACTAAATTCCTCCTCAATCTGTCTAGATGAAACAGATCCTTCCACCACTTTAATCACAGCTTGATAATTTTTTTTTGCAGGAGCAACATTCTTAATGTCAGGAACCACAAAGAACCCATTTCCAGGGAGAGCTGAACCCACAAAGGGAGTTGCAGTCTCCCAGGGCTTCTGCTCATTAAATATAAACCTGTCAATATGCACATCACCACATAGCAAACACATTTCCCCTGGCTCTAGGACCTGATTGAGTGATTCACGGATCAGAACCCTAGCATTGCCAGGCTGAACCCCCACCTCATGAGTAGCATCCGGAGGTATATCCCGTTGCTCCATCTGACCAGCACTTCTGTGAACGAAGTTGGAAGCAGCTACCGAGGAGCCACTAAGATTATCCTCTCTAAAGTTGGGGAGATTTGCATGGTGGTCATTAGTGGAGTTATCAGACCCATCCTCCCGCATCTCAGTGCGGTGAGCCCATCTGCCCCTGATCCCGACATTAACATTATCCTTCTATAAATCCCGACTCCTAGGAGCCACCGCTCCAAGCCTACTGTTGTTCCCATCACGAAAGGGACGGGAATCAGATCTAGCAGCATCGCGACTACGAGATCGATTATCCATTAGATTTCTCCTGCGATCCCCCATCTCACCAGACGGCGCGTGATACAAAGGATCACGCCTCACAGGATCCCTCCCCCTAACCTCTCTAGGGTTTTCAGAACGAACCTGATTTGACATCGGCGGCAAGGGATCAAAGGCCCCACGGCCGAACCCACCAGGAGGACGATAAGGGGGGGTATCTAGATCTCCCGGTACCCCTCCCCCTCGCACCACCACCGCGTCCATAATTGAACGCCATCTCTCTTGGCGCAGCAACCACCGATGCAAAACTTCTCCGGTCTCCTGAGAGTGTCCCCGCCCAAGGAACAGAGGTCGCTGGACGGAGGATCGACTTGAGAGTGGGTCTATCAACGAAGACAACCCACGGAAGACCAGCTGCTCTCCCCCGTTCCCAGATATGGTGGAACCTAGAGACCGCGGCCGCCCGAGGAGATGTGGATAATGGAGAAGGACCAGAAGAAACTGCAACTGATACACCGGATAAGGATGCAGACTTAGTATCGTTTTTAGCCTCATTGTGGCCCACACGCCGGGGACATGGGCCTTGACCCATCATACCCAACAAATCGAACCCAACAGTTTTAACAGGCCCACCCCCAGGCCCTGTCTGCACAACACATTTTGAATATTTCTCCGGCAATAGATTATCCCCTCTTTTCTCCGACGATCGCCGGAAAAGTTCACGAGGACCCAATCGACGACCAGATCTCAAAGGAGATGGATCCGCCGACCTGGGACAATCCACAAATCTAAAACGAGCCTCAGGAACTGCAACATGAAACGGAAAAACCAACTTAGAGTCTGAATGAACTTCTTCTCCCTTCTGCAATTGTCTCGTATCCACCGCAATTCCGTCCAACCCCGCCAGCACCACACGCCGTTCCTCACAACGAAGGATTACCGTCCCAAGCATTCGAACACCAGATTCATTGGTTTGATAGGACGCCAACCAACGAATTGAAACCGGTGAAGCAGGCCACACCTTTCTCCCCAAAATCGGAGGACGACGCACCGGAATTGAAGGAGAAATTGTCGGATCCAAAACACGAATCAGAAATTTGGGAAATATCAGTATCTACCCCACCGCAATCGACTCCTCTTTCCCCCACGGTCTCGCATCAAGCTCCAACCCAGATAGATCCCGGAGAACAAAACAATGAGCCATAGGATAAGAAAGCAGAATCCCCTCCCTGAATCGATGAATCCTACGAACCCCGAGTCTCGGAATCGGAGAAAAACTCACCACCCACCTTATGGTCGCCTCCGGCACCAATGGATCTATAACCGCGCCGTTAGCTTTCCCCGACGCCGCCAGCCCCAAATCCACGCCACCACTCGTATCACCAGTGCGTTCGGACACACCGCATCCATCATCCTGTCGCTCACGCGAGAGACCATGGGATGACGCGGGACGCGAGAGGGCGACTCTGAATGCGGGAGAACGCGAGCGGAGAGTGCGCGAGCAGAGAGGCGAGCCGAGAGGCGAGCGGAGAGGGCGCGAGCAGAGAGGCGAGCAGAGAGGAGAGCGGAGCGGAGCCATCCCCTCGCGTGCAAATTCACCTGACTTTCAGTCCCCTAAAGTCAGCAAATCCGCGCTGCCCCTGACTTTGAGCTGAGCTCCATAGATTAGGCCCAACTGATACCCACAACGGTACATGAATGGAAGGATTGGAGCCATTATCTTTTCTGGATCCTTCTACTGCGTGTGAAAGTAAAACCACTTCTTCAACACTGCTGGTTTCTGCCTTGTGATGTGTAACTCCGTTTGGATCGCTTCTTCTCACAATGGCGAGGTGCTCGACTTTTTGTAGCGAGCTTCAAGCTGAGCTCACACGTCGCTCAACCGTTGGCCACCCGCCAAGCAGTAATGGTGGCTTGTTAATAATCCCGTGGCTGCTCTCGCCGAGCTAGACCAAACCTGGCCACTCGGGCCTGATCGCCGGCCGGCCTGTGACACGTGTGCTTGATCGGTACATAACGGGCCGGTCTGGCACGGGACGTGGCTTAACGGGGTGTGTCTGGCTTGTGTTCCGCCTAGGGTCATGCCTGTGCTGCTACGGGAGGCTGTGTGGCAGCACGACACGGACCGTTAAGTGGTGGGTCGTCACAAGCACGGTACAACACGTCGGCCCGGGCAGCTGATTTCAAATTCTCGGCGAGGGAGCCGGAGGTTAGGTGGGGGCGTGGGGATTTGAACGTGTAGGCCAGGGAGGAGGAGCGAGGTGAGAGGAGAGGGGTGACATGGGCGTCGGCCGAGGAGCGGGGTGATGTTGCACCAGCCATTTGTAGCATTTTGCCCTCATTTTTTGCACTGTTTTAGAGATAGTTCTGTTCCTTTTAGGCATTTTTTTTGGGTCGGTGGAGAGGATATATTTGTCCGATTTTACTAAATTTTCGCTATAAATAGAGTAGCCACCCCTCTCATATGCCACAGTCAAACATGCCTGATCCAAACCCAAACCAGCAATTTTTATTCGGCATGGCTGAGTTCGGCATTAATCCCACCCAGTATAATCCCTACGTCCCTCCTCTAGTCAATCCCGATATCGCCTATGCATAAAATCCTCCATTTGAAATTTCTTCCCAAATTCCTATATTTTTACATTCTTTACAATAATCTTTCACAATCCAAAGCACTTCCACCACAAACACCGGTACCAAGAGGCATATGATGCATGTAAAATGCATCTATGACCTTTATAGTATATTATGCCATATTCCATCATAATTGATTCATATAAGATGTTATAAAAGCATGTCCACTCGTCCCCCGTACGACGTCCGGTGCTTGGCCTTATGGGGGCGTCGGCGTAACTACATCCTATCGGGTGCCACCAGCTTCCATCCCCCCTCCCCCAATGTCAACCCCATATTGATTTGACAAAATCAAACATAAAAATCGTCGGATCATATAGATTTTGGCACCTTAAACACAACTTAGTATCAACTATCAAGTCGTCGCAAATCGCAGCATGGAGGCGCAATCTCGTTTGGTAGGGGGAATGGTGGGAGTGGGCGGCGAGGCGGGAGGGAACGAGGTGATGCGGAGGAGAAATGAAGGGAAATGGCCTTGTTTGGAGGTAATTTTCTGTTTGTCCCGCTGGCGGGGTTGGCCCACCCACTTTTTAAGCTCCATCCGACGCTCCCCATAGCCTCCCTATGGCCGGGTTCAGCCTGGAGGCGCCGGGTGAAATGTTGGGTTGTGCTGGTGCCAAATATAAAAATGGGGGAGGGGGGCGTCTGGCAGCGTTTTTTGGTGTCAGCATCCCCATAGCCCGCTTGTGGGGACTTTGGGGGCCGAGTGGAGATGCTCTAATTATGTTTTAAAATGATTTTGTGATTTTTCCTAAAAAATCCCTTTTATTTGTATTATAACTATGTAGACAGAAAATCCTGTTTTTGAGTATTTTGGACTTTCAGGGACCTTCACGAACTTAAAAGGACCTAGGATTTTCTACTGAAGTTTTTCATTGAAATGGAAGCCTGGAGCACCTGCACCCCACTTGGAGTAGTTGGAGACCCAACATAGGGCCCATGGCGTGACTAGATACCCTGTCCACGCCATGGGCCCATTTAGCACCTCGAAGCCCGAATGTCGTCGATCTTTTCGCCCACGACTTTGTCATGACCTAAAAATGTCTATATATAGTGCCCTAATCGCGATCTTGGAGTACCGTGCACCACGGAGATAGAAACACGAAATAGAAGAGTTTCAGTGTAGATTTGAGAGGGAAACGCCACCGGAACTACTACAAGAAAAGTCCCCATCCGCAACGGTTTGGTCCACCGATTGTGATAGAAGGTGCACCTTCTCCCACAATTTTGTTCTTTTCCCATGGTATATGAATTTTTTGTCTTTGCGGATCTCTACTGCTACGAAATCGTTAGAAACGTGGAATAAGATCGTTCAGGGCCTAGTAGATGTAGATTTTTGGTTCCTCGCGCTATTGTGACTCTGGTCGATGACACTGAAGTCTTTTGAAGCCTGTGGGGCTGCGATGTTAGTGTCTCTAGCACACCATTTTCGGTTGTGTCTTTGTGTTTTGAACTTGATAACGTTGCTAGATGCATTGGCCGTTTGTTGAGGCTGCTGGCTTCTTGATGCCAGCTTCTCTATAGAAGAAACATGTCTATGATGGACTTTTTTCTTTGTTTGCGTCTTCCTGATTAGAACTTGATAACGTTGATCGATGCATCAACAGTTTAGTGGGGTTGTTGGATCCCACATGGCAGCCTCTCTATAAACAATTTTTAAAACATGTGTATGATGAAATTTATTTTTCCCGTTGTGCTTTCTTGTTTAGAACTTGATAATGTTTCTCGATAGAGGAACCATTTAGTCCAGTTGTAGGGTCCCAGATGCCAGCCTCTCTATAAAAAAACATGCGTATAATAAAATTTATTTTTACAATCGCGCCTTTCTGTTTTGAACTTGATAGCATTGCTTGATGCAACAACCATTTAGTCTAGATGTTGTGTCCCCATTGTCAACCTCTCATTAGAAGAAACGTGTACATGATGAACTTTTTTCGCCCGCACCTTCCTGTTTAGAACTTGGAAACGTTGCTCGATGCAGTAGCCATGCAGAGTCTGGCTCCTAGGTCCCTATGTCGACTTCTCTGTACATGAAACATGTGGAGAAAACAAACTCCACACACTGTATCGGGTCTCTGTCTTATCAGTGGCCATTCAACCTTGCATCAAGATCTGTGCTCTGACAACTGGATATTACAGAGAGACCCCTCAATTACACCAATTTTTCATCCGTCAGTCCCAAGAATTTTCCATAGCATAACATATGTATCTACTTTAGTACATTCTGCACCTACCTAATGTACATGTTACTGTAATGGGACCTTGGAAAAATCCTTGTGCTAATGAACGGAAAAAATCCTTGAACTTTCCTGTAGCATGCCGTTGGAAAAAAATTATATATAAACATCCAGATTAGTAGGATTTGGACTTCTACAAGTACTATCTCTGCATGAACATCCAAGAACGAGAAGATTTGCTGAGTCATTACGGTTTCTGAAGCAGTAAAATGACGGTTTCTGGAGCATTAAATAAAATATCCTTGAATCAAGCAATTTCTGTTCTGGAGCATTAGATGGAAGGTATATGTCGAATTTTTCTCCAAGACAAGAAAATCATAGAGAATCAGATCAGAAGAAAATCGTGGGAGAATCAAGCTATTTTCTTCCAAGACCCGAAAATCATGGGAGAATCGGATCAGAAGAAATTCCACCTTAAATGTAACCAGATAAAAACAAAATCCATGGAAGGAAATTCCCCATATTTTGTAGAATCACCGGATCTGATGAGATAACGTGGTGGCCGGATACAGCTTGACCGCCGGATGGTTTCCCATCAGGGTCGGGTGCGCCTTCAGGTAAGAATCTACGCCGCGGGACAGTCCGTCGTCGCAGGCTCCGGTCGCAACTCGGCCAAGACCTAGAGCTCGTTCAAGGAAAGGTTCGGATCGCGGGACACCTCTGGCGGCCAAGCCATGAGCGGGGATGCAGGCAATCGCCATGTTCGACAGAGGGAGAGGGGACGCGATGGGATGGAGAGGGAGGTGGCCAGGTGGGGCGCGGCGCGGGATAGGATGGAAGTGTGCATGTCCACCTTCGGTCCTATAGAGGTGCGATTGTGTACGTGGTACAGGTTGAATTTGCAAAACTGACTAGCACGAATCTTAGAACAATACTGTCCCTAGGATAAGACCGGAACGTCCACGGCTGTGTGGAATCGCTGCGTCCGAAACATGTGTATGTTAGATATTTTTTTGACCGCTGTTTTAACCTTGCCAGGGTTGCTCATTGCAGTCGTGTTTGGTTTTTCTACTAGTCCCTGATGCTAGCCAATAAAAATCCAGTGAAGTCACCACAACAGACCCACAGACCATTCCATTCACGGCAAAGATGACACAACATATATCCTAGAACACATGACGTAGTTCACGTCGTGGTTCATCAAACATGAAGATATCTCAGCAAGGGACCGTGTCATCAGATGTAACTGTCACATCAATAATATGACTATTAGCACCACACAAGGACATACAAAATGGATACTCAAAAGGAGTGCAAGGCCGCCACCGTGACCCTTGCAAACTGATAATGTAGGAACCAGTAAATCCAAGAGATCACATGAAGTCCCTTGCTTTTGTATCCCACATCTTGGTTTCAGACAAGAAAAACAGGGTTTGGATGTCTTCTCTAATCAGCGAACCTTACAGACCGCCGCGTCTGATCCCAGGCCACGATAGTTCTAGCACACAAGACTCATTGCATCGAGCAGGATTGCTCTGCAGTCGCGCTTGATCTGCCGATCGAGTTGGTGTTGTCCTTTGTTTCTTGTTAGAATCTAAACTGTGCACATCATTATTAGTTGTCCCCACTGCCGCAGCATCAGCAACTACCATAGCCAGAGGGCCAACCGCAGCCCGCGGCGCTTCGAGCATGAGCGTGTGAAGCTGTTGTGACTTAGATGACTTCCGTTTTCTCCCCGAAGCCACAGTTTTAGGTTCCTTGGCAGTAGATAAGTCATTTATATTCTCCATCACCCATCCTCCACCATGGCCATGTCCCGAACATCCACCCTGGTTGTTCCACCTCTAAGAGTAGATGAAACCTCAGCGACTATCGATGTCCTGGACTCTGGAGGATTTCCTTTACCCCTTCCTTGACGAGCACCATTAGTTGCCGTACCTGAATGTTCTATAGAAGCAGCATTGGACCTATACCTGGAGCCTCCTGATATCTTCATGATATCGTCCACAAATAGATGTTTTGCACAGCAGGGTAGATCACCATTCTCATCACGATCAACTGAATTCGCACACAACATCGTGGAATGACCAATCAGACCATAGGAGAAACAATAAATTGGTAAGCGTTCATAATAAACTGCATAACTCTCTATCATTTGCAGGCGACTAGAGAATATAGTCAATGTGCGTATGAGGGTTCATTCACCTTTACCTCCACCCTTAGCCGCATATAGATGCCCCAACATCTTCCCAGGGCATCAGCTTCCACTCTTTTTACCCTCCCGATTGGTGCATCAATCACCATACCTCTCTCTGAGTTCATCAGTCTATTTGAAAGGGCAATAATCCTAGCCCATATGGCCAATATGTCAAACACCACCTTCGTGGATGCACATCCACATCGTAATTCTTCATCATCACTGCATGCCGGCCAACAACCCATGGAGATCCCTCTATGACAGGGTATCGGTCCTCCTTTGAACCAAACTCATGACAAACAGGATAGCCCCCACCAGATTGAACAATAACCCTCTAGGATTGACCCAAGAAGGCCTCAAATCTGCAGAGATTATATTGATATGAAGCTCATGTGGGGAGAGAACTTTAACCACAATGACACGGTCTAGATCCACGAGCTCGAGTTCATCAACATCGTCATTACCACCATCGCCGATTCAGTAGCAGTAAGGCGTAGGTTCGCCATCATCTTCTCTACCTAGTCCCCATCAGCAGGTACAAACTTGCTAGTGTCTCCCACTGTCGCTGCCTCCTCCCCTTTATCAGATCGCAAGGATGTAGATACATCGCCCCTCTGATTCGGGTCTGCTGCCACATGTCCATTCGCCATCTCCCTCCGGTTACTTGCCATAATCACCACCAATTGATCTGCTTCTCATCTGGGTAAGAGTGGGTATTTCTTCGGAGAGAACCCCCTGATCACCCCAAACTAGTAGCAAAAGGAGAAGACAAGTAATGAGATCAAGGAAGGCAAAGGAAACGGAGGATTTTGCATGAGAGAATTGAGAAAAAAGATCATGATTGTGATCTTACAAGAGTCCAAACCCTAGAGGTTGCGAGTCACCAGAGCATCAGGGAACCATAGAAACTAGATATTAAAACAACTTATATTATGGAACCGAGGGAGTACTAGTAATTTACCCCATGCGGCTAAGAGCACCTCCACTAGCATTCCCAGGAGGGCCTCCCGAGTCCATTTTTTCATCCAGACGGTGAAATTTTGCCCACTCGTGTTCCCAGAACACATTTTTTCACCGGATTTGGCCCAACTTTCATCCGGTGTTCCCATGACGAACCCGACGCGCCGGGTGTCGCCTAGGAACCTTAGATGGAAGAAATGGGTGGGCCAGCCCTATCAGCGAGATATCCCAATTCCCCACCAAGATTCGACTCTCCCATGACATAGAGCCCTATCCACCCACCCTCGCCGCCATGTCACCGCCAGTGCTACCCCGCTGATACCACACTGATAGAAAGGTCCATCGCCTCCGCAGCATCCCCTCCCCTCACTTTTGGTCTTGTTTTGCCTTCTCTCGGTGTCATCGGCAGCTCCATTCTAAGCTCGTGTCCACCATGCCCATGAAGTGTTCGGCATTTTTCCTACTCGACCATGGACTCTTATGACGAGGAGATGTTCGCTATGCTATCGGAGGAAGAAAACACTCCAACTGCTGATGACTACAAGTGCACAAATCAATTGTAGCTAGTTTCGAAATAAGAGTATCAAACCCACAGAGAGATATTTGGCTAAGGTATTCATTCCCCTCGTCACTATCTACCAAAGGATACTCGTAAGTTGCCTTTGATCTCAAGTGAAGAGTGTTTAAAGAGTGGTGTGTTTGTGTGCAAGAAAGTAATGAAAGTAAGTAAAGAAAGTAACAAGTGCATTGGGAATGGTGTTGGAATTCAATAAGGCTTAAATGTTCTTAGGGATGTAGGATACACCACTACCATGTGAGAATTACTATGATTAGGATAACCTATATATTTCGTTATGATATGTGTGCAGAGAGTTCCATAATAAGTTGTTCACCAACAAGTCTCATGAGCAAGCCACTTTTACGAGTCATGTAATGAGGTCACCTCTAAATAACCACTGCGATGCCTACAAGCAAGTCACTTCTACAAACCACCACAATTAAGGATTTCCCCATGGATTTATTTATGAGCTTAGTGAATCTCGCTTTATCCCCTTTAACTGTGTAGGTTATAAGCCAACACTTTCCGTCACAAAGTAGCACCAGACATACTCCCATACACGTCCAAGGGTAGTTCCCTCTCTTTAGTCTGAAGGCAAATGTTATGTGGACGACTTCACATACCATCTAGAGAGAGATCTTACACAATATCATAGATCAAGTAAAGATCAAAGACCAAAGTTATAGATCACCTTTATTTCATTTCATAATAATGCTAGGGTTTCTCCATCTCTCCAAGAACAAATGGAACTACTCACATCTGGAGGCAATCAACAACATCATCATATTCATATGGATGGATTGAAAGTGCAAAGGTAGAATCAAGTGCAAACCCACAACTGTATTTGGAATTATAACAAGATCTAATGAATGAGAGAGAGGATGATGGTGTTGATGGAGATGCAATGGTTGAGGATGAAGGGAATAATGTGTTATCCTCCGTTGATCCATGTAGCAGCAAGGATTTTCCCTTCTCCAAGTTCCTCCTCCAGATCCCTTCCTGGTGTGGTGATTCGTGGCTAGAGGTGTCTGTGAATGTCGGATCTCTGATATGTCTTTGCATGGTGAAAGTATTTGATGAGGCAGACGTCCTGGCAGGCAGTACGAGCGGATGGTACGGGTGGGCTCTTGCCATAGCGTAGGTTGTTAAACCTCCTGGAACTTCTCCTCGCATCCTCTCTTCTCCCAAGCGTTTGGAAAATCATATAAATAACATTTATCACTTAGAAATATCATATTATTACATAACATGATAGTCCCAAATTAATATATTCATAAAAGACTTAATAATTTAGGATCCTATTGAAATAAGGGTAAAAGGTGTGCATGAGTGCCGTAAAATACGAACATCCTAACTCTACTTATGCAAAAAAAGATAAATATGCTTTAAAAATGGACTCATCAACTTTCCCAAGCTAGACTCTTGCTCTTCCCCAAGCAAGGTAGTGACGTATGTACAAGGTCATCATGTTCATGAGGCACGAGTCGTTACAATAAATGAGGCATTTGAAGCATAATTATAATATCAGATATAGAACTTCATCGTGAGTTGTATCACACTCTCACTGACATGGGTATGATTACTCGGATGCTTATGATTCGCTACCCTATATTGGATAAAAGGCTTACGGCCCATAAAGGTTTCAGATGACAGCCCAAGGAAGCAACCAACAAAGGCCTTGACTATATTAGGAAAGAGACTACGAACCGACATCATGTTGGTATTGTAAATACGCATGTATGAAACCTATCCGCATACAGCTTTGAGACCTGGCCTATTATATATAGGACGGGAGAAGCCCAAGCGAGGGTACCGAAATCTAGAAGACAACTTGTAATAGTGCGATTTCCCCAATATTCAGGCGACTTTGACTTTATTGTTTTCCTGACATCCGACGAAATCCCCAGCGTTATTTTTTCCACGAAACCCTAAGTCCATCACCATGGGCATTGCCAAGGTTACCCCACATCAATTGGCGCAGTCTGTGGGAAACCTGAACGCTGGAGCCATGGATTCGGCGGACCGCTCTGCACCAACCATCAACCCGATGAAAGCAGCTCCACACCCGCCCACCCCTGTATTGGTACCCGCCGATTTGAATGGCGGATCCTATCTAATCGTCGGAAGCTTCCACTTTCAAGTAGAAGACCCGCAAGAATCACACCCTTCGGCCTTGATCACACCAGAACCATCGGTGGAAAAGCATACGCCTACGATGATATCAGCATCTTCTGTTGGGTCCTCAATGGACGCCGCAACATAGATCAAAGCAGATGAAGAAAGCGAGCAAATCGAGATGGATCTAGGAAATCTTGATGGACTTGACGACGACCTCTCCTTCGGATCAGACCCACAACTAACCCCACCACGCGGAGCAAGCCGGCAAATTCAGAACCCGAAGAAAGCAGCGAAAATGTCGACTTCGAAATAAGGATAGCGAAGATTTACCCAGAACTATAATCTCAGAATAATAATAGCGCATCCTTTGGAGTGAAAGACAACATCACCAGCCCACGCATAACACGAACCAAGTGTGCATGGTCAACAGGAACACCTCAACACCATGCGACTCTAATGGTAACCCTATCCTCGACCCCAATGATATTTTATCCGATGATAATGCAAGAAATCACAGCAATGAAGGGAACCACGGAAACAAAGGAGAAACAACGGATAACCACATAGTCCAAGGAAGAGACGGATAGCCACATGAAGGAGAGAGGTGAACTCTTTGGCTACCAGCAGCGGCATGGCAAAGGGCAAGGGAAGCAATTTCGGGAGCAGTCTCGATGATAGCTGATGCGCTCGACGATCTACGTAGAGCTCGTTGGGAACCCCAAGAGGAAGATATGATGAGCACAACAGCAAGTTTTCCCTCAGTTATGAAACCAAGGTTTAATCGAACCAGTAGGAGCAAGGAAACACCCCAAAGGTGTTACTAGCTAAGCTTTGGCAGGGCGCATTACCGGTGCTAGTTGCAACGTGGAGACCTGCACAACACAACCACAGAACTTTGTCCCCAACTTGCGATGAGGTTGTCAATCTCGCCGTGTTTTGCGGAAAAAAAAGGATTAAACGTATCGAATGGAAAGAAGTAAAAGTTTGCAGAAAGTAAACACAAAGCAGTAAAAGATTGTTGATTATATGTAAAGACAAAGGATCGGGATCCATAGTTCACTAGAGGTGGCTCTCCTTAGATAGATAACATGCTGGGTGAACAAATTACAGCAGGGCAATTGACAAACACCAAGAAAGCAATACATGCATATACTAATCATCTTGACTCCTTTGATACTTGATTGGGCATTGCAACATAATACATAGACCACCATCCAACTGCATCTATGACTAATAATCCACCTTTAGGTTATCATCCGAACCCCCTCCAGTATTAAGTTGCAAGCAACAGATTATTGCTTTACAAACTGCGTGTAAGGTAAACAATACAATTGTTCTATGAACAAAGGATCGTTGTTTTCTCCCTAGTAGCAACAACACATCTAGTACCTTAGAGATTTCTGTCACTTCCCAGTTACGGAGGCATGAACCCACTATTGAGCATAAATACTAACTCTTGGAGTTGCTAGCATCTACTTGGCCAAGCTAGCTACTAACAACGGAAAGCATGCAAGATCTCAAATAATAAAGACATGATAGAATCAATAATCAATCTGAAATAGCATCTCAATATCCATCGGATCCCCGCAAACACAACATGTATGGATTAAAAATAGATGATCTTGATCATGAACGGAGCTCACAATATCTAAACATGAAAGCACAAAGGAGGAGAAACCAGCCATCTAGCTACTACATGGATCCGTAGTCCAAGGATGAACTACTCACGCATCACACCGGAGGCTTGCATGGTGATGAAGAAGGCCTCCAGGGTGAATTCCCCTCTCCGGCAGGGTGCCGGGAAGAGCTTCAGATCCCTCCCGGTCTAGGGATGGAGATGACGGCGGCTATAGACTCTTTCGTGGATTTTTGATCGGGTACTTAGGGTTTTCGTCCCGAGGGCAACTTATAGGCGGAAGGAGAGGCCGAGGGGGTGCTGGGGTCGGCCAGACCACCCCTGGCGCGGGCCAGGCCTGGCCGCGCGGCCAGGTGGTGTGGCCGGCCCCTGGCCCCTCTCCGTCTCGTATTCTGGCACTTGATCCCTTCCGGAAAAATAGGCACTTTGGCTTGTGTCCCGTCCAATTCCGGGAATATTCATTTTCTGACTTTCCTGGAACCAAAAACAGCAGAAAACAGGCAGCTGGCACTGTGGCTCTTGTTAATAGGTTAGTCCAAGAAATCATAATAAAATTACTCCAAAATTGGAACAAAACACAAGAAAGTGGATAAAACAAAGCATGGGACATCAAAAATTATAGATACATTTGCAATGTATCAACATCCCCAAGCTTAACTCCTGCTCGTCCTCGAGTAGGTAAGTGATAAAAAGAATAATTTCTGAGGTGACATGCACCATCAAAGACTTGATCAAAGTATTTGTAAAACATTCAAAGCTGGGATCATAGTACTCCAATCATAACATGAAAGACAAAGTTCTAGCAATAAGCAAAGAAACTATGATGCAACATGAAAATGCACAAACAAAAGATTCATGAATAACATGCTTTGCAAGATGTTTGTTTATTTCACATAAAGAAAACATAGCATAATAGTATTCAGCTTGTCCCTCAATAGAGTAGCAAACATAAATGCATGGGACACCTTCAAAGTTCATAAGAGTGACTAGATACAATAGTTTCAAACAAGCAATAACAAGTTATGCATCAATCAACTAGTCTTGGGACAATGCACATAGAACTAAGAATGGCCACTATGCTCGCAAAGTAGTGCATAAAGATAGAAGGTGGAGACTTAATATAATGGTTGAAGAAAGGCCTTTTGTAAAATGAAGTAGGGATTCAAGTCTCATAAAGAGCTTCCAAAAATTATGGTACTTGTAGCTTTTAGCTCTCATTGCCCCTATCATAAGCATCTTGAAGGTGATTAAGGTTAAAGTGACACAACTAAGAGGATATGCTTGACAAGTTATAAACCGAAATCTCATGCCCCTTACTTACGAAGACCGATCCTCATGCTACTCAACTTTAGTCACGAGTAAGATCTTGTCATTGTAAGTATGTGTGTATCATTATGAACCGCCAACGCGGTACCCCTTGCACATGATACGAGAGCTTTCCCATAGTCAAAATGACAAGGCAAGCAGACAATGAGCATCTCAGCGATCTTTTTATTTGCTATTTGCATAGGTTTTTATTAAGGATGCTTCATAGAGTGCTCATTATGGTGATGCTGCAAGTTTCCACCATGATTAGGCATGGCTTAGGCTAGCGGCCCAGGCGTTTCTCTAACACACATACAAACTCCATGATCATACAAGTTCCACATTTATTTCACACCGCCGGGATCCGTAAGCAAAAGAACATAATATCAACGGGGTACAAAGTACAAGTGCAATGTTGAAAGCGTTCCCCATGAAACATGGTTCTGCTAATTTCAACTTATAAAGCGCAAGCATATACGCAACAAAGAAGGACCCAATGGTTCAAGTTTATTAGAGGCAAAAAAGTAAAGTGTGCCATCAAGTTCATGAGAGCTTTAATCACTAGTTTTCTCATAACAAGTGAAAGGTAGACAAAAGCATGAATATACTTGGAATAGCATAAGCTAGTAGGTAGGTATGGTGGACTCTTTGGAATAACTTGGTTTAGGGAGTTGGATGCATGAGTGGAACTCATACTTTGTGGTGGAGGCTAGCAAAAGACTGGGAGCGACAAACTAAGAGAGCAATAATAGCCATAATCATGCAGAGCGACAAAACATCATTGATCAAAGCATAAAGTGATACTACAAGTTGAAAACTAAAGGATCATAAAGGCTATGGTGACTTGAGATAGTCATAACATGGTGTGAGCATGTGCCAAGTCAACCCAAATAAAGCATCAAAGGAGAATACCACTATACTATGCTTTAATATGCTAAAACAACGCATGATTCATCCAAGGCACATTAAGCAATCTCAATTGTTTATAACAAGTCATGCTAAAGCAAAGAATACTAAGAATAAAGCCAAAACAATATCAAGCACGGCATGACAAAGCATAGCCACGGTCAAAAACGAGCTCTTTTTACCACATAAGTATGCACTTTCCTACTCTTTTCCAAACCAAACCAAACTATTTGCAAACCAATGTATGAAAGAGGGGGTCCAACCAACTTATTCAGAAAACTAAACAAACCAAGCAAACTAAAAACCAAAACAAAAATGAAAAATAAGACGCTCCAAGAAAAACACAAATGTGCATGAAACAATAAAAATGAAGCGTTTGGAAGAAACCTGGAATTTTTATTGATGAAGAAGGGGATGCCTTGGGCATCCCCAAGCTTTGACGCTTGTACTTCTTGGATATTTCTTGGGGTGACACGCCTGGCATCCACAAGCTTGAGATTTAGTCCATCCTTCATCCCGTTACTCATTTTTCCCATACACCTGAAAATTTTCCTTCATACAAAACTTCACACAATCTCATTAACAACATTAGTGCATTTAAGATAAATAAGTCTCAAGGTTCAGTTCTAACACCAAATAAACTTCCATTAGAACACTAGATACTGTAGCACTTCCCTCAAAAAGCTCAATTCCCCAAAAGAACTCAAGAAGGAACCAACAAGAAGCAAATGCAGAAAATGGCAGAAATCTGTCAAAACAGACCAGCAGGTAAAGACGAATTTTTTAGAAGACCTTCTGTTTCTCAAATCAAATAGTGTTGAACTAACGAAAGTTAGATAACAACCTGGGTCAGAAGCACAAAAAATTACAGCTCAATCCGGCATACAGAGCTCTCTAAGGAATTTTTATGGTGAAGTACAAAAATCTGTTTCGGGACAACAACTTTCCCAATCATTACTTCACTCTCATTAGAGGTTACTCTTGGCACAAAAAGCAAATAAAAAGGATAAGGAGAGGTTATTACAGAGGTAATAACTTCCAAGACTCATCTAAAACTCTTGGGTTATCTCCCAACAAGTACTTTTCTTTAACGCCTTTAAGTTAGGCATAAGAAGCAAAGGAAGAATCAAGTGTTCTCAAATGAAGAAGCATTAAGACCAAATTTTGTTTTCATAGGAGAAGAAAAAGAAATCTTTTCTATCTTTTTAGGGAAGTGTTCTATACCTTTTTTGAGTGGGAGTTGATATTTAATGGTGCCTTCCTTCATATAAATGATGGCACCAACAGTTCTAAGAAAAGGTCTTCCCAAAGTAATAGGACAAGAAGCATTGTATTCAACATCCAAAACATAGAAATCAACGGGGACATAGGAATCATTAACCATAATAAGGACATCATTAAGACTCCCCATGAGTTTTTTTAGCATTAGCATCAAGTGGGACATTCAAATAGCAATCTTCAAGAGGAGGCAAATCAAGCATATCATAAATCCTCCTAGGCATAATAGAAACACTACTATCAAGATCACACAAAGCTTTGAAATCAAAGTCATTCACTTTCATATTAATTATGGGTTCCCAACCATATTCTTGCTTAATAGGAATAGAAGCTTTATGTTTCATCTTTTCTTCCTTAATCTTTATGAGAGCATCAGTAATATGTTTTGTAAAAGCCATGTTGATAGCACTAGCATTAGGACTTTTAGCAAGCTTTTGTAGGAACTTAATAACTTCAGAGATATTGCAACCATCAAGATCAAAATAAACTTTATCATCTAAAGTAGTAGAACTATTACTAGCCTCAACACTAGTGGTGGTGATAGTAGAAACACTAATGTTTCTAGCAATTTCATTTTCTCTTTCCCACTTAGCATGTAATTCAGCTAATAGTCTAACATTTTCATCAATTCTTACTTGTATGGCATTAGTAGCTGCAAAGGGATTGTCATTAGTTTCAGGTTTAGCAGCCATTTTATTCAAAGAAGATTGAGCTTCAGCCAAAGATGCTATATTTCTTTCAGCATTAGAGAGTTTTTTCTCAATAGTTTTATTGAAAGCAGTTTGTTTACTAATAAACTCTTTAAGCATAACTTCAAGTTTAGAGGGGCACTCTTATTATTGTTGTAAGAATTTCCATAAGCATTACCATTGCTGGGAGGGTATGGCTTATAATTTTTGTTACCAAAATAGTTCCTATAAGCATTATTACCATAAGCATTGTTGCCAAAGTTGTTATTTCTTATGAAGTTCACATCAACTTGCTCTTCTTGAGCAACCAAAGAGGCTAAAGGAACATTATTTGGATCAATATGGGCTTTCCCATTAACTAGCATAGACATAATCATATCAATCTTATCACTCAAGGAGGAGGTTTCCTCAACAGAATTTACCTTCTTACCTTGTGGAGCTCTCTCGGTATGCCATTCAGAATAATTAACCATCATATTATCCAATAGTTTTGTTGCAGCACCCAAAGTGATGGTCATAAAGGTACCTCTAGCAGCTGAATCCAATAGGTTCCTTGAAGAATAGTTCAATCCTGCATAAAAAGTTTGGATGATCATCCAAGCAGTCAGTCCATGAGTGGGACAATTCTTTACCAAAGATTTCATTCTTTCCCAAGCTTGAGCAACATGCTCATTATCAAGTTGTTTAAACTTCATTATTTCACTTCTCATGGATATAATCTTAGCAGGAGGATAGTATTTTCCAATAAAAGCATCTTTGCATTTAGTCCAAGAATCAATACTATTCCTAGTTAAGGAATTCAACCATTCTTTAGCTTTTCCTCTCAAAGAGAAAGGAAACAATTTCAGCTTAATAACATCGCCATCTATATCCCTATGCTTTTGCATCTCACAAAGTTCAACAAAGTTATTTAGATGGGAAGCAGCATCTTCATTACCAATACCAGAAAATTGTTCTCTCATAACAAGATTGAGCAAAGCAGGTTTTATCTCAAAGAAAGTATTTTCAGCCACAGGTGGAGCAATAGGTGTGCTCATAAAATCATTGTTGTTGGTGCTAGTGAAGTCACACAACTTAGTGTTTTCAAGAGTAGTCATTTTTTTGGGTTTTCAAATAAGAAAGCAAACAAGTAAAACTAATTTTTTTGTGTTTTCGAAGAACAAAACAAGCAAACAAAGCAAAAAGAAACTAAGCAAAACAAAAACAACAAAGTAAAGAGATTGGTTATGAGGGACTCCCCTTGTGAAGATGTCCTTGACTCCCCGGCAACGGCGCCAGAAAATAGCTTGATGCGCTCGACGATCTACGTAGAGCTCGTTGGGAACCCCAAGAGGAAGGTACGATGAGCACAACAGCAAGTTTTCCCTCAGTTATGAAACCAAGGTTTAATCGAACCAGTAGGAGCAAGGAAACACCCCAAAGGTGTTACTAGCTGAGCTTTGGCAGGGCGCACTACCGGTGCTAGTAGCAATGTGGAGACCTGCACAACACAACCACAGAACTTTGTCCCCAACTTGCGATGAGGTTGTCAATCTAACCGTGTTTTGCGGAAAACAAAGGATTAAACGTATCGAATGGAAAGAAGTAAAAGTTTGTAGAAACTAAACACAAAGCAGTAAAAGATTGTAGATTATATGTAAAGACAAAGGACCGGGATCCATAGTTCACTAGAGGTGGCTCTCCTTAGATAGATAACATGCTGGGTGAACAAATTACAACGGGGCAATTGACAAACACCGAGAAAGCAATACATGCATATACTAATCATCTTGACTCCTTTGATACTTGATTGGGCATTACAACATAATACATAGACCGCCATCTAACTGCATCTATGACTAATAATCCACCTTCAGGTTATCATCCGAACCCCCTCCGAAGATTAAGTTGCAAGCAACAGTTATTGCTTCTGAACTGCGTGTAAGGTAAACAATACAATTGTTCTATGAACAAAGGATCGTTGTTTTCTCCCTAGTAGCAACAACACATATAGTACCTTAGAGATATCTGTCACTTCCCCAGATTACCAAAGGCATGAACCCACTATCGAGCATAAATACTAACTCTTGGAGTTGCTAGCATCTACTTGGCCAAGATAACTACTAACAACGGAAAGCATGCAAGATCTCAAATAACAAAGACATGATAGAATCAATAATCAATCTGAAATAGCATCTCAATATCCATCGGATCCCCGCAAACACAACATGTATGGATTACAAATAGATGATCTTGATCATGAGCAGACTCACAAGATCTAAACATGAAAGCACAAAGGAGGAGAAACCAGCCATCTAGCTACTACATGGATCCATAGTCCAAGGATGAACTACTCACGCATCACACCGAAGGCTTGCATGGCGATGAAGAAGGCCTCCAGGGTGAATTCCCCTCTCCGTCAGGGTGCCGAGAAGAGCTTCAGATCCCTCCCGATCTAGGGATGGAGATGACGGGCTCTGAACTCTTCGTGGATTTTTGATCGGGTACTTAGGGTTTCGTCCGAGGGCAACTTATAGGCGGAAGGAGAGGTGAGGGGTGCTGGGGTCGGCGGACCACCCGGCATGGGCAGACTGGCTGCCGTGGTGGTGTGGCCGGCCCCCAGCCCTTCTCTTTCTCGTATTCTGGCACTTGATCCCTTCCGAAAAAATAGGCACTTTGACTTTTGTCCTGTCCAATTCCGAGAATATTCATTTTCTGACTTTCCTGGAACCAAAAACAGCAAAAAACAGGCAGCTGGCACTATGGCTCTTGTTAATAGGTTAGTCCAAGAAATCATAATAAAAGTACTCCAAAGTTGGAACAAAACACAAGAAAGTGGATAAAACCAAGCATGGAACATCAAAAATTATAGATACATTTGCAATGTATCAACAGTGGACACTTCACACGAGGATTTATTACATATCAATATCTGCTTCATCACAAGCAGAGAGGTTTACTCAGGTTGCAAAGGCGACTCGATGAAAGAAAGAGATTAGCAGATGAATACAGCCTGTGATGGGCACAGTTAAGCTCCACCCGAGGATCAGGGAGTGTAACAGGTGGAGCACCACCAGGAAGGAGAACATCTCGGTTAGCAAATATCCCTAAAATAGAGAGAGGTGGACTCATCCGCGATCTAGATCTATCGTCATGTCAATCGATCAAGCAGGAAACATCAAGGCAAAAACAGCCCAAGCAGCCATCGTGGCCGCGCAAACACACCTACTCATAACTCAACCCGCACCCGACGATCCCCGTGCGGCCCTTCACCGCTCCGCCCTGATGAACCTTGGCATGGTGGGAGCATTCCTTGCAGAAGCAGAACAAGGAACCACGCGACAGCACGATAGATCCCCACGCCGTCACAATAGTCCTCGGCAAGTGGGACACACCTGACGATCTCGATCGCCACACCAGGAACATCTTGCTGCACTCGAGCCGCGAAGCAGCACAAGAAACGACAACACACAACACAGGAACGATGGATCAAGAGACGAAAACCGAGTCGATGATACCACGATAACAAAGACGATTACGAACTGTGCCCAAGGATTCGCAAAACCTTAGTACCCAAGGATTTCAAACTTCCACATGACCACCACAAATACGATGGACTCCAGGAACCCGAAGCATGGTTAGCAGACTACTTGGCCAATGTCAAGTTGCAAGGTGGCTCCACAGCCACCGTGATGCAAAGCTTACAACTGCACCTCACTAACACCGCAAGATCTTGGCTTAGGCAGCTACCCGAGGATTCTATCGGCAGCTGGAATGATCTAGAAGATAAGTTCATCTGGCACTTCTAATCCACGTTCAAACAACCTGCATCCTTGGAACAGTTACGAGCATGCAAATAAAAGTCTGGGGAATCAATAAGAGCATTCATCCAACGATGGAATATCATAAAAAACTCGGCTGGGTCCATATCCGACGAAAGGGACATCGACGCCTTCAACGACGGCCTCCATCACCGAGAATTCATAGAAGAACTGGCACGGGTTAAACCCAAAACAATCTCACAACTAATGGAAATAGCAAATCGCTGGGCTAATGGAGAAGACGCGCTGCATAAAAAGCGTACACGATCTCCCGAAGAAGACAGGGATAAACGCGACAATGATAGAATAAGAAGGAACAACGATGGAAACACATGACGAAGTTACGTTGCAGCCGGTTTCTCGGGTGAAGGTAACATTGGAAGCAGCAACCACGACGACGGATACCGCCATAACGGAGATGACATCGGAGGAAACCAGTCAACACAGCGGTACCAGCCAAGAGCCCTAGCGCTCTCTTTTCTGCGAAACCCTAAGTCCATCACCATGGGCATTGCTGAGGTTACCCCTCGTCACTCACACATCACATGACTTAGAGGCTCCACACCTTTTGTATTAATAATTTATGTGAAGTTTAGAGACTGAGTAGATTATAAAATCATCAAGTTTATCAAGATGAGCACTTGATTGAGTAGGGAATGGTCTATGATCATTGTTTGAGAACCTTTGTCAACTTGCACTTTTCTTTTTGATTCTTTAGTACCATAATTTTCCTTTTATTTCATCAACAAAAAATCTATCATGTTAATACCCTTTATGGATCTTATTGGTTTAAACCAATGATTATAACATGCTATCAAAATTTCTTCTCATATCTTATCAATATTTTATTGGTGTGGAATACCCTAAACTCATAACAATGGTACAAGTATCATAACACTCACCCCGATTCATACATCTAATACAATAATCATAAACCGAAATCACTTCATGTATCATAAAGTTTCAAAACTCATTGGATATAATTCTTACATTTGACCAAGGAAGTTAATTATACAACTAATATAAACTTTGGGAATTAAAACCTAATATGCAAACAAGAAGGTAAACATGCTAAAACTGGAAGATATATTACAAGGTGTTAAAGATCTTCCCAAGCTTGGAACCAAGCTAGGTGGGATCAAATAATCCCTCGTGATTATTCGATACCCTTGTTTTCTCTAAGGTGGAGGTATGGCATTGGAGACAGCCATACAGAGCTTCCTATTTGTCTCCCCCAAAGTTGATATACGATGGAGGGACTTCTACAGGTCAGAGCGCATAGAGTTCATTGCATCCACGACCTTGCCAAGCATCTCATTGAGTTATTTCTTGCCCTCCAAATCCAGGAGGCATTTGTGCATGATTCTTGAAGAAGAAGCTCATCCTTCTGGTACTTTTATATCTTGTTAAGGTGCTGCTTAGAGCACCAAGAGTGGTTGGGCAGTGGGTATATTGACGTGGTTGAAACCCCAATCATCATGTGGATTCACATTCACACGGCTGTTCACTGTGACCTTCTTTTTTGTGGACTTGTGTGCCATGGTTTTGCGATAAGTTCATTCATCAACTTGATTAATTTTCTTATGCTTGGGCGAAGAGTAGTTGGTGGCAGTGAACTTGAGTGACTCCATGCATCCCTTCATGTGCGGCTTCCTTGCTTCCTCTTCATCTTCAAGCCTCACCATAGCAAGGTAATCGGGTTGTCTCTAAGGTCTTGTGTTTCATGGTCATCGGCTTCAATAGAGGAATTCTGGAAACTATTACATGAAAGAGCCTTGAGACCTAAAGGTTTGCCTTTTCCTAAAACTAGGTAGCACATCGTGGAGATTGAATCTGTTTATATAAGAGGAAGAAGAAACTATGGAAAGGTTTATGAGGGGTTAGCAGTAGGGAAAAACTCGTGATAAAGGTAAAAGGGCTGTGATACGTCCAAAACGTATCTACTTTCCCGAACACTTTTGCTATTGTTTCTCCTCTATACTTGTGTGATTTGGATGCAACTAATGCGACCTGTTTTCAGCAGAATTGCCTTGGTGTCTACTTTTGTGCAGAAAATCAACTATCGGAAAAATCCCGGAAAATATGCCAAAATCCTATTTCACCCGAAGACTCAGAGCAGAATACGAGGCGGAGAAGAGCCGGTGGCCACACCACTGGTGGCGCTGAGCCAGGCCGCCGCCAAGGGTGGTGGGCCCCAGGCACCCCTCGGCCTCTCTCTTCGCCTATAAGGAGCCTTGACCTAAAAACTTGGTGGGTTCGGCGTTTTGAGAAGGAGTTCGCTCACGCCGCCACCACCGATTCCATGAAACAGCACGAAACTCCGTTCGGCACTGTCGGGACGGGAATTGGAGAGATCATCGCCATCATCATCACCATCGCTTCTCCATCGACCATCCATGTTTCCCCATCTATGAGTGAGTAATCCCCGCTGTAGGCTATGGGGATGGTAGGGATTGGATGAGATCGTTCATGTAATGGCATTAGATTGTTAGGGCATGGTGCCTAGTATCTTTATTAGTGCTTTATGACTTTGCTGCGACTTGTTGTGCTTAATGCTTGTCACTAGGGCCGAGTGCCATGATTTCAGATCTGAACATGTTATTGATTCATTATGATAGTATTGTTCTTGGTCTTATCTACAAGTTGTATCACACGTCGTTGTCCGGAACCTATGGCCCCGAAGTGACAGAAATCGGGATAACCGGAAGGGAAAGGCTTTGATGTGAGGATCACATGTGTTCACGGAGTGTTAATGCTTTGCTCGGTGCTCTATTAAAGGAGCACCTTAATTGCGATAGTTCCCTAGAGGCCCGCTGCAAGCGGGCTGGCAGGACAAAAGATGTTGTAAGTTCTCATTGCGACACGTATGACTATATATGGATCACATGCCTAGGATTGTCTAGTACTTGGATGCTTTATCTTATTTATCTGCAATTGCCCTTTGTTGATTGTTATGTGAATTGTCTTGTCCATGCAACGCCTGCCTATCCATCCCTATGCCTACCGCTTTCGAATCCCATTTCTTGCTTTGGTTACTATTGTCTTTGCTTTACTAATTGTTGCTTTACTATTCCTACCACAAAAGCTGTTGCTACTAATAAACTGCTGTGAGCAAGATTGTTTCAGTGCGGCTGAATTGACAACTCAGTTGTTAAGGCTTATAAATATTCGTTGGCTCCCCTTGTGTCGAATCAATAAATTGGGTTTCACTTCCCTCGAAAATACTGCGATACACCCCCTATACTTGTGGGTCATCAAGACTATTTTACTGGCATGGTTGCGAGGAGCATAGCTTTATTTATCAAGTTCACTTGGATTCTCTATTGTTATGCTATCCCTCCATCATGGGTAAGTCTCGTGATGGCAAGTTTCCTATTTTACCATCCACTACAAGAAGAATGCAGTTACGAACACCTCTGCTGCTCTTGATTCACCATCTGTTATAAGTAAGCTCATTACACCACCACATACAAATGCTACACACACTGCTACTACTGCTGAATCTGAAACTTCTGATGCTTATGATGCTGCTTCTATTGTGCTTGATAAGAGTGGTTCATTAGGTCCTTTCCTAGATGCTACGATTGCTAGAACTATAGCTGGAAATACCGAAACTCCTAATGAAGACACTACCACACTGTTAGCTCACCCAGTATAGTGATAGTTATGATATTTAAGAAGATTATGTTGAGATGACCGATGAGTTTATTAAAGAATGTAAGAACACCCATGATAGGAGCGCTGCTAAGAGTCTCCTTGAGATGCGTACTATTAGACCCAAATTATGTCCTGCTGCTAAGTTTGCTGCTTCTCCCATAAACATTACAGATGAAGATTATGATTTCTCTCTCGATCTATCTTACATAGCTATTGTCGAGAAAGAACCTTTTTGTGGGACTAAGAATGAAAGTGCGGTAGCACATATGAATGAACTTTCTACCATGAGTGGCTTGTTTTATGATGATATTAAGATGCGTACTTACTTTGTTGCTAAGATTTTCCCTTTTTCACTGAAAGGAGAAGCTAAAACTTGGTTTAGTAATTTACCTCATGGATCTATTGATAGCCCTGAGTGCTTGATTAGTACTTTCCTGCAGAAATATTTTCCTCCAAGTGCTAGACATGCTATTTGCAGGAACTTTTCGATTTCAAACAGGGAGAAAAAGAGGTATTGCCCGAATCTTGGGCAAGGTTTTGTGCTTTGATTCATGCACAGGCTGGAAGTCCATTACCTAAGAATGAGCTTCTTGATATATTTTATAATGGACTAACCGAGGAATCTAGGACATACCTAGATAGTTGTGCTGATTGTGTTTTTAGGAATAGGACTCCTAAGGAAGCTGAGGAATTAATGGCTAAAATAAGCAAGAATTATGAAGATTGGACTCCTCCTAAACAAGCTATACCTGAAGTAATTGTACCTAAACCGTCTATTCCTGTGCCTATTCCAACATCAAAGAAGAGGGGAGTTATTGAATTAAATGATGAAGTGATGAAGGAAGCTAAGAAATGTCTTAAGGAGAAGGGAATTAAAGCTACAGATGTCAAGAATTTACCTCCTATAGAAGAATTATGTAAGCCTATTTCCTACTCACCCACTATTGAGGTACACTCTCTCCAACACTTTGATGAAGGTGACATCCCTTACTCTAAACCTCCTGATCAATGCTTAGAAGAATTTGATATCTTTATTGTTAAGCAAGATAACTTTAATAAAAGGGTGTAAAATCATCTAATGGAAAACACTAGAGCTATTGTTGAGTTGAAAGATATCGTGGAAAGAACCTCTAATGATGTTAAAATGATTGTTAAACACTTTCAAATGGTTCAAACTCAAATAGATCAACTCATTAAAGTGCAAAACGACTTGCTAGTGAATGCTGCTAAAGAAAAACATGCTTATGAAATTAGAACTAGAAGTGGTGCTGCTACCCAGGATCCTCTATATCCTGAGGGGCATCCCAAAAGAATTGAGCAGGATTCTCAACAAGCTGAAAATAGTGGTTCTACTCGTAAGAAAAGGAAAAAAACATAAAACTGTTGTAGAACCCTCTGAACCTGCTATAGATCCTAATAGTATATCTATCTCTGATGCTGAAACTGAAAGTGGTAATGAAAAAAATGAAGTGCCTAATGAAGAAAAAGTTGAAGAAGAACCTGAAAACCACACTAAGACTACTAAATACACCAAAGAAGATTTTATTGCTAAGAAACATGGTAGTGAAAGAGAACCTTGGGTCTAAAAACCTATGCCTTTCCCTGATAAGAAACACAATTCAAAAGAAGATGAACACTATAATAAGTTTTGTGAGTGGATGAAGCCTTTATTCTTGCAAATTCCTTTGACTGATTCTATTAAATTGCCTCCTTACTCAAAGTATATGAAGGACATTGTCTCGAATAAAAGGAAGATCCCTAATGAAGAAATTTCTACTTTGCTTGCTAATTATTCCTTTAATGGTAAGGTTCCTAAGAAACTTGGAGTCCCATGGATTCCAACTATCCCTTTCTCTATTAAGAACAGTTATGTTAGAACTGCTTTGTGTGATTTGGGAGCTGGAGTTAGTGTTATGCCTTTTTCTCTCTATAAGAGGCTTCAGCTTGAAAAATTGATACCAACTGATATATCTTTGCAAATAGCTGATAAATCTACCACTATTCCTGTGGGTATATGTGAGGATGTACCTGTTCAGGTGGCTCACAATTGCTTGATATTAACTGATTTTGTTGTGCTTGAAATGCCTGAAGATGATAATATGTCTATTATTCTTGGGAGACCTTTTCTTAATACTGCAGGAGCTGTTATTAATTGTAATCAAGGAAAGGTGACCTTCAATGTTAATGACAAGGAACATCATCTATTTCCCCAAGAAGATTGAAAGGACTTATGGTTTGAATTCAATTGAACATGTTGAAGGCATTCAAGTTGGAGAAATATATTGTCCCATACCAAGAGAAAAATTTGAAACTATTATGATTGGGACTATTGCTATCAAGGTTAAGGTAACATAATCATTAGTGGAGTACAAAGTTTTGTCTCATATGCAATTGTTTTGGTAGCAAGACTTGATCAACCTTGCTAACAAAAGGATTCCATTGAACAAAACAATGTTTTCATTATGATTATCTCCGTTTATTTCTATCCTTTGCATTTTAGTTTTTGCTTTCGTTTAGTTTTCTTTGTGTTGTTAGTTGCTTACATGCTAGAACTTCAGTAGTTCTAGCCTTGTTTTGTCCTTGCATCATGTTTCCAAAAAAAAGAAAAAAAATTTGTCTGTCAGAAAAATCATTCTTCTATTTTTGAAAAAAGCCCAAAAATAAAGTGTCTCAAAAAATTCCAGAAAATTCATATTAAATTTTTACGTGAAAAAAGGGGCAGAGGAGTACCTGGTAGGTACCAGGGGGCCCACCAGGCAGGCACACCATGTGGTGGCGCGGCCAGTCCTAGGTGGCGCCATGCCCTGGTGTGGGCCACCCCTGCCCCCCACTTACTCTCTCACCTGCCACTTTCTTCTCTCTCCCGAGTAAGCTCCAGTTCATAGCTCAAAATCGCGTTCTTTCTGTGCTTGCTCTCGATTTCTTCGATCTCCTTGCTCAGCCCATCTTTCTTACTGAAATTTGGAGCATTTGTTCCCTGGTATGTGACTCCTCCCCTTGTCCAAGTAGATTTGTGTTTAGTGGATTATATGTTGAGTATTTTGCTGCTGTAGGTGACTGGTTATGAGAGCTTGTAAGCTTGTTTGATGCTTAGATATATAGTTTTGATGCATGTTTAGGCCTCTTGCAAGTTCCTATGAGTAGAATCCTTCATTATATTTACTTTGCAATCACTTGTTTGATAGGTGTTTAAATTTCAGAATACCAAGCATGAACAACCATACTTTTGGAGAGATATTTGAGAGTGATGCACCTAGGAGGTCGAGGCCCTCAAGAACAGCCTCTCAAGCTAGGCCATCATACAATGAAGATCTCATTGCAACTCGTATTGGTAGTGAAAGGGATGATGGGGATGCTCACCCATCCTCTTTTCCTTGTTTTACCTTCTTACAAGCTGCAGGTCTTCTTGATGATTTCTTGCTACTGATTGAGAGGGTTGGTTTGACCTCATATATGCAAGATGAGAGGGCGCAATACGCTATGCTCACTAAAACTTGTGTTGAGAGCTTCTCATTTACTAACACACCCTATCAATCTACTGTCTCTTTTAAAATCTATGATATGCCCTTCACCATGCCTTTGGAGAGATTTTGGAGTATTGTAGGTGTGCGTATGACAGGGACTGTGAAGAAAATTCAAGGGCGACCCGCTGATTTGTTGGAGCTTTACCGAGGGGTGACCAATGATGATGACCGCGTAGCGCAGCGCGGAAAGATAAGAAATATCCAACTCCCTGCTCTTAGATACTTTGCATATTATCTTGCTACTAGTATATTGGGTAGGGAGAACACTAGTAATATCTCCAACTATCATTTAGCATTCCTTGCTGCTACGCTTAACAATGATACTCGGTACAATCTTGGCTCGCTTATTGCTCGCCGCCTAGCTGCTAGGGGCCTATCTATGGGGGCATCATTGCCTCGCGTGTAGTCAATGCATTAGGTCTTTCGGTGGATCCCGATGATGCTATGCTAGCACCACAGAGGCTTGACCTTGTTGCCATGAAAACTCATCACTTTGTCACTGCTACCTCTGATTTGAACAATCTAGTATATAGGATGCTTTTCACTGACGGGGATGAAAGGGAGATCCTTTTGCCACAACCTTCTTTGTTTAGTGTTGACAGGAGACCATGGTCGCGCTCCAAGGAGGAGGTAGACGAGCAGCTTCGCTTGCTGGGTTTCCACGAGCAGCACCAGGAGGATGTGCCCTCCTATGATTACTCCGCACATTACGAAGGGACGTACTCGAGCTCGCACCAGGACGAGGATACCTCCTCGTCGTACCACGGTCACACTTCATCTTGGCCAACTTGGGATTGATACCCATTTAGGCCAAAAGCCTAAGCTTGGGGGGAGGTACGCCGACACCACACTCATCTCCATATCATGTTGCGTCGGTACTCTGTATATTCATGTTTTCGTTCTCTTTTTAGTTTTCGTTCTTCTTTGCCCTTGCTTTCTAAAACACAAAAAGACCAAAAATATTTTTGTTGCTTCTCTTTGGTTTGCTTTTTCTTTTTGCCTTGGTTTGTTTTTCCCTTTTTGCTTTGTTTGAACTATTCGAAAAATCCAAAATGATTTTGCTTTGTTTGTTTTTCCCTTTTGGTTCCTGTTTAAAAATCGAAAACACCAAAAATATTTGTCGTTCTTCTTTGGTTTTTGCGAGTTTGCTACAGGGTTCGGCAATTCTCAGTGGAATATTGGTTTCATATTATTATTCAAGCCACACAAGTGAAGAGCAATAATGAGGATCAATGACAACTTGAGGCGTGGTAAGAGGCTGGTAACGAACTCTATTTGTTTTCATTTTTGTACATATACTCATCACTGTGGGCTTGTTTAGTCCGTTCGAGTAGGGTGTATGTTATCTTTGGATGTTTAGTAGTTCTTGCTTTCTGATGATTAGCTCCAGCTCGCTAATAGTTTGTAGCATGTCTCATGAATGTTTGCTTGCATTACTCTATTCATAAATCGGTATGACACCGTGGTATCCTCCTCTGAATGTTTCATTTGATTGACCTAGCACATGCTCATGCATGCACATGACTGTAATAATCAGTTAAGCCTCGATGAATTATTTTGCCTTGAGGATCTTGAATCACTTTCATGCCATGAGTAGTCTTGTTTTGTTGCAAGCATGATAATGACAGCTATTGCTCTCTCGTTTGTCGCTCCCTTACTATTGCTAGCCTTCACTTCCACTGAGTGTTTTACTCATGTTTCCAACTCCCTAAACCAAATATTTCCAAAGTGTCCACCATACCTACCTATGAGCATTATTTGCTAATCTCGTGCATATTCAATGTGCCTTGTTTTCTTCCGAATAAATGTTTGCTTGTTATGGTAAAATTAGTTAGTAAAGCTCTCGCGAACTTGATGGCACACTTTATTTCCTGCACTTAATAAACCTGAACCATTGTGAACTCTCAATGAAAGTTATATGCTTGCAAATTATAGGCTGGGGATTAGCAGAACCGTGCTGTCACGGGGAACGCTTTCAACACTTGTAAATATATACCCAGTTGATACCTTGCTCTTTTGTTTGCGGATGTCGTCGGTGTGAAATAAAAGGGGAGCTTGTAAGTCCATGGAGTTATGTATGTGTGTTAGAGAAACGCCTGGGCCGCTGGTCTAATCCATGCTGACATGGTGGAAACCTGCAGCGTAACCATAATGATATCTATGAAGCATTCTTCTTATAAAAAAAGAGAGATAGCTATTGAGAAAAATAAAAAAAGAGATTTATGAAAAGAGGAAAGAGAGAAAAAAGCACCATTTTCCCATGGTAAATAAGAAGATTGCTGAGATACTCATTGTCTGCTTGCCTTGTCATTTTGATATGGGGATTCTTCCGTATCATCGGGCAAGGGGTACCCCGTTGGCGGTTCTCAATGATACGCACATACTTACGATGACAAGAACTTACTGGTAACTAAAGTTGAGTAGCATGAGGAGCGGCCCTCGTACTCAAGGGACTTGGGATCTTCAGTTTATAGTCTGTCAAGCATATAACTCAGATTGGACCTCACTTTCACCTTAACCACATTAAAGATGCTTATGATAGGGGCAATGAGAGCTCAAAGCTAACGAGTACCATACTTTCAGCATTTGGAAGCCTTTCAAAATTATTCAAAACCTTTTCTTCTACTTGTTGAGTCTCCACATATTCTTTGAGCACCTTCTTGAGAGCATAGTTGTCAATCTTTGTGTTTGCTCCATTACTTGATTTTTTGTGTTATGACTTTGATGCTTGTATCCTTGATATCATCACTTCTAGTCATCACTTGAACTTCAGAGGTGCCTTGATATTCATAATCAAAGAGCAAGCGAGATACCACTCTATCAAACCTTTTTATGAGCATTGTAATGTTGCTTATGTTTGTGCTTGATGCTACTTATTATTCTTGAGTTGGAATCTCTTCATAGCTTGCAATGACTATTAAGTAGACTCAGTTGCATACTCTTTATTATGAACTATCTGAGTAGTTGATCACATTGCTGAGAATATTTACATCATATGAAGCAAATGTGTTCGTGAAAGTTCTTTTATCGCACTCAGTTTTCAACTGAATTGCTTGAGGACAAGCAATAAGCTAAGCTTGGGGGGGAGTTGATACGTCCAAAATGTATCTACTTTCCCGAACACTTTTGGTATTGTTTCTCCTCTATACTTGTGTGATTTGGATGCAACTAATGCGAACTGACATTATTTTCAGCAGAATTGCCTTGGTGTCTACTTTTTGTGCAGAAAATCAACTATCAGGAAAAATCCCGGAAAATATGCCAAAAATCCTATTTCACCCGAAGACTCCAGGAGCCAGAATACGAGACGGAGAAGAGCCATGGGGTGGCCACACCACCTGGTGGCGCGGGCCAGGCCAGGCCGCGCCAGGGGGTGGTGTGCCCCCCCAGGCACCCCCTCGGCCTCTCTCTTCGCCTATAAGGAGCCTTCTGACCTAAAAACTTCGGGGGGTTCGACGTTTTTCGAGAAGGACTTCCGCTCCGCCGCCACCACCAGATTCCACGAAACAGCACCAGAAACTCCGTTCTGGCACCCTGCCAGGACAGGGAGTTGGAGATCATCGCTATCATCATCACCATCGCTTCTCCATCGACCATCCATGTTTCCGCCATCTATGAGTGAGTAATCCCCCGTTGTAGGCTATGGGGATGGTAGGGATTGGATGAGATCGTTCATGTAATGGCATCAGATTGTTAGGGCATGGTGCCTAGTATCTTTTATTAGTGCTTTATGACTTTGTTGTGACTTGTTGTGCTTTTTGCTTGTCACTAGGGCCCGAGTGCCATGATTTCAGATCTGAACATGTTATTGATTCATTATGATAGTATTGTTCTTGGTCTTATCTACAAGTTGTATACACATGTCGTTGTCCGGAACCTATGGCCCCGGCGATGTAAATCGGGATAACCGAAGGAAAGGCTTTGATGTGAGGATCACATGTGTTCACGGAGTGTTAATGCTTTTTCGGTGCTCTATTAAAAGGAGCACCTTAATTGCCGAGTTCCTAGAGGCCCCGCTGCAAACGGGCTGGCAGGACAAAAGATGTTGTGCAAGTTCTCATTGCGAGCACGTATGACTATATATGGAGCACATGCCTAGGATTGTCTAGTACTTGGATGCTTTATCTTATTTATCTGCAATTGCCCTTTGTTCTGATTGTTATGTGAATTGTCTTGTCCATGCAACGCCCGTCTATCCATCCCTATGCCTACCGCACTCGAATCCCACAGTTTACTGCTTTGGTTACTATTGTCTTTGCTTTACTACTGTTGCTGCTTTACTATTCCTACCACAAAACTGTTGCTACTAATAAACTGTTGTGAGCAAGATTGTTTCCAGGTGCAGCTGAATTAACAACTCAATTGTTAAGGCTTATAAATATTCTTTGGCTCCCCTTGTGTCGAATCAATAAATTGGGTTTCACTTCCCTCGAAAATACTGCGATACACCCCCTATACTTGTGGGTCATCAGGCTGGCAAAGAAAAGAATCCCAACAAAATATGAAAGAAAAGGAGAAAAAGGGAAGAGTCAGTGGTGGTAATGGCCAATAGTACGGGCTCCACCCGTACAGCATGCCCATACCCAACGTCCTTCCAAAAATCTAAACTTCTGACGTCGATAAAATTCTTTCCAAATATTCGGTACGTGTAGCATCTCAAATTTCTAACATTGTAATGCTACATGGTTTCAATCAATATAATGCTACCTCCAAATAATAATTATTGCATCATCATAATAGCATGATCATGTCACCATGCCACAATGTATTTGAGCGGAAGATCTTTTCGTTGAGTAACTTGCCTGCACCACCACTCGCCACCACCCCACAAGTGCATTGTCACTGTAGTGCGCCCCGTGCCTAGCCGCGTGCATGTGAGCTTTGCATCGCTGCGCTGCATCTAACCAACCTATCCCGGCTTCTTGGAGCCCTTCTGGCCGCGTCGCCATGCACGCCCATGTCTCGGACAAGCCGCTGTTGGCGCCGCCTATTTGTGGTTGTCGGAGACGGGTCGTCTAGGCTTACCTAGTGTTGCAACCTAGCTATAATGCAAGCCCCAGGATACCACAGTGTTTTGCACCCACTCGCGCAAGCTAGCGTCGTGAGTTCGAGCGTTGTGCGCTCTCTAAAATTTTCTATCACGCGGTGTTCTTTTCCGTTAGAGAACAACGGAGGGAGAAAAACAATGTTGTCAGTTAGCGTGTGCAAGTTTTGTAGAAAACCCCCTAGCCTTCTCTTGCCAGAACCCACGGTCCAACTGGAGACCCCACTTGTCAACCTCCCAGCAGAGAACCTCTAGAACCTTTCCTACTTTGTCCCCTTGCGTTTTTGTTTCTCAACCGATGGTCCAGCCCATCCCACGTGTCAACCCCACACGCTTACGCCCCGTCAGTGTCCAGTCTGCAGTCGGTCCCGCTTGTTGGTGTCTGTGGCTAGAATCCCTTCGGTGCAAAAAGTCCTAGGGTTTCAAAGTTTTAAAATTTCAATTCAAATCTGAGTCAAACCTTTATGCGGACTTTGACCAGAGATAAAACCAAATATGTAAACTTAAAACATCAAGTTTTCAAATTCTTAACATGAATCCGGCCTCTGTTTATTTTTGACAAATACTGAAAATAAATCAATATCTTTGGAATACTTCTAAATCCTTTAATATATGATAAATCACATCTTTTAATTGTCAAGTCCAAATGTTGCAAATAATATATGTTTTCTATAAAAAAATGCCAGGATTATGAATACGCTATCCATAATAATTTATGGGCAAATAACAATTTCGAAATTGGTTTAAATGCTATTAAATTCCTATTTTCTTAATAAATCCATATGTTTTAAATCGTATTTCCGAATTCGACAAATAATATGTCTAAATCGATCAGCACGACGATCCCTTTCCAACTATGTGTTCCATGATATCAATTTAAATACGCATCATGTAATAATGAATAATCAGCAAGGTTTATGCAAGTTAAAACTTGACTAATAATTAATGAAAATGATTATTTCTTATTCCTACACCTCACCCATGCCATGCTATGTTATACCATGAAATTGTGCATCATTCCATCATAGCATACCATGTTTGGCTTGTTGCATCTTCTTCATATGTTTGCACACTTTATGTATTATGGCCCGTTGTGTGTTTGGTTCCTATTCCATATTGATACCGAGCAAGGGAGTTATCAGGAGACCCAAGAGTACTAACCAGATCCCGGTTATCTCACTACTGAGCTTACAGGCAAGCATTTCCACATGCTTGCATTTACATATAGCACCTATGCTTCTATCTTTATTCTTGCATCATGAAATGCGATCCCAATTAAATTGTAATCCCAACTACTACATAGCCTTTACTTTTGAACCCCACCGAAGCCTATATCCTCAATCCTACCAGCCATTACTACAGGATTTGTTTGAGCCATGTGAGTCGTAGAACTGCATGTGTAGGGTTTGAGTGAGTCTGATTGGATAACAAGGTACCTAAACAACTAAATTAGTAATGGGGTAACTAAAGAAAGAGGAACCGGTGGGAAATATCTGAGATCTGGTTTTTATCCGCTCACTTGTGTCCCATAGGACCCGAGTACTTGATTCTTGTTCCTTGACTACCGCACTCATGTGGGACTATGAATCCCCTTCGCCTGAGCTTGATTCACATCTTATTCTTGGGGCCACAAATAGTTTGGGGCTTTACTACTATCATGTACTTAAGCCATGCTTTACTGATTATTCACTACTATTCCTCGAGGAGCGGTTTACTACTCTACTGTTTTGGATGTGGCACGATTATGCTATTTGGACAAGCCCAATCACACTTTCGGGTTCCTAGTGTTTCTCAGCCGTTCTCGCAAACCCCTTGGTCTGTCTCGGAGCTCGGTCAACTTTGTAGCGGGTAGCTTAGTAGGGTGGCCCCATGAAATCATTTTTGAATCTTGTGAATTCTTTGTCATGATGTCTCATTGCTTTTATTTGGTTCTTCTAGGGGTTGATCGTGTGTGTGTTGCTATTTGTACACCCCTGGAGGGTAAATCTTTCTAAAAGTTGTGTCCGTAGTTATGGCCCACTTGGAGCATAGTTTCTCGATCATAGACAACTCTAATTAAAGTACCATATTCAACTTGACTAAACATGACTAGTAATTAGTGCAACACTCTTGGAATGGTTAATAAAAGTACCAATAGATGGGATATTCTTCTGCCTTCTCGTTCGGTAATCGAGAAGGAGGATGAGTTATGTTTACTTATGTTTTTATTTAACCGTTGGCTTCAATTAACAAGCATCCATCTACATCTAGTTAGGCGGATGTTGTAGCATATCTCTATAGAACTGCTTAGATGTTTATCTTTTCACTACAATTGCATCACCCCTAGGTTATCCCTTTAGTTGCATAAAAACTTGCTGAGTGCCCCTAGGGTCTCACATTATAATATGGATTAGATTGTCAGGTATACCCCTATAGAGGCTACTACATAGATGAGACCGACGATGGAGGCAACAATCCCCTTACATAGATATTCCGGGGAATGGAGATGTCTGAGATTTGTGGGCAGGAATATGCTTTGTTCATGGGCATCTTATACTGATTTGATTCTTATCCGTACTCGGATATGTGTTTTCCGCTTCCGCTTGGTGCGTTGATGAGTGATGTATGAGGATATAATCCTAAAATATTATTACTATCTAGATATTTGGATCTTGCCGTGTGGCGTTGTAATATATTTCTATTTCTTTCTAGATGGTTCGGCTCTGATATACTCATGTATCTCATTGGTGTACATAGCATTTGTGTACACTTGACTCACAGACCAGTCGGCTATGTTTCTCGCACCTGAAGCTATAACCATGAAATTGGATGGGATTGTTGGCTGGTATTGTGCCCTACCAATACCCTTGCCTTCTTGTGGGCAGTCTCACGGCCTCCACGGTAGTACGTCCTCATCCACTTTTGGGTTATACCGTCTTGTGTTTAGAGCAAAGGGTCCGGGGGATTACAGTACAGGCGAGAGTGTCCCGTATTGCCCGCTCGTACACCGATCTTTTTGAGGCGGTAAAAGCAGAGTATTTTTCTCAAATAAAAATGAGACAGAAACAAGACAAAAATTACAGAGGGAATAACGATCTGGCGTATGGCCGGAGTCGACCGTACGGCCTGGTTGTACCGGTCTGTAAAATAAATAGAAAACAGGTCAGAGTACTAGACATTTAACGACCTCTGGTATAGGTGGGTGTGACCGTACCGTCCGCCCATACCTATGTTAGAAAACTGGCAGTAAACTTAGTAAAAATACAAGGAACTCGAAAACAAAAATGAAAATAGCAAAACAGTGAGTGACTGAAATACAGAAGATCAAGGTTGAGATTACCTCACTTACCTAGTGATTACGAAGTTTTCTTTGGAGGTATATTCTTTCCTTTGAATATGGTCAGTCGCAAGAAATTGCTAAAACCATTATAAAGAGAAAAATATTTCTTTTAGAAAAAATAATGCCTAGGGGTATGTATATTGATGACACTCCTTCTTGTGGTCTCATGTCTTCAATTATCATTGGTGTGTCAACTTGTTCCTCTTTTCTTTGCAAGATCTGCAAGTCAAACTCTTGAAAAAGTAAAGTCCAACAGACCATCTTGGCTTAACATTAGTTCTTTCAAGAATTTATTTTAAGCTATTACGATCAGTATGCACTCTAATTGTTGAGTCAATTAGATAAGATCTAAATTTATCACATGAGAAAACAACGGTGAAGAGTTCCTTCTCTGCCATTGGGTAGTTCTTTTGAGCGATGTTTAAGGTACGACTAGCATGATGAATGATATTAAGTCCATCGCCAACATGCTGATAAAGAACAACTCTGATGGCTTCGTGACTCGCTTCACAAAATAAATCAAAAGGCTTTTTCCAGTTCGGTGGTTTAATAATAGGAGCATTAAGAAGGGCTTGTTTTAATACGGTGAAAACAGTAAGACAATTTTCACCAAAATTAAAAGTAACATTATTTTGTAAAAGGTTAGTTAGCGGTCTTGCAACCTTAGAGAAGTTCTTAATAAACCTTCTATAAAACTCTGCATGACCTAAGAAACTTCTTATACCTTTTACATCTCGAGGAGGTGGTAGCCTCTCTATTGCTTCTATTTTCCTTTATTGACTTATATTCCCTTAGGTGAGATCTTGTGACCAAGTACTATACCTTCCTGAACCATGAAGTGGCAGATCTCCCAATTCAAAAACCAGATTAGTGTCTTCACATATCTACAAAACCTTATGAAGATTATGGAGGCAATGGTTAAATGAAATCCCATAGACCAATAAGTCGTCCATGAATAGTTCCATAATATTTTCAACATAATCAACAAATATAGAGGTCATACATCTTTGAAAGGTAGCAGGGGAATTACAAAGACCAAAACTCATACGATGATAGGCATATAAACCGAAGGGACATGTGAATGTTGTTTTTAGTTGGTCATATGGATGCACAACTATTTGATAAAAAACAGAGTATCCATCTAAGTAACAAAAATGAGAATGCATAGCAAGGCTCTCTAATGTTTGATCTATAAATGGCAAAGAGCAGCGATCCTTTTGAGTTTCCTTATTAAGTTTTCTAAAATCAATGCACATCCTATGACCAACGATAGTTTGAGTAGGGACTAACTCATTGTGTTCATTCAGGACTATAGTGGACCCACCTTTCTTTGAAACACAATGAACATGACTTACCCAATCGCTTTTCTCCACATGATAATACCTGCATCTAAGAGGTGGATTACCTCCTTTCTCACCACCTCTTTCATTTGAGGTTGAAGTCTTATTTGGAAATCTACAACCGGCTAGGATCTGTCTTCCATAAATATTCTATGAGTGGCTATCGAGGGACTAATCCCTTTCAAGTCATCCATAGAATAACCAAGAGCCTTACAGTGCATCCTTAAAACTATCATTAAATTTTCCTCTTCCTTCTCTACAAGATTAGAACTTATAATAACAGGATATTTGTTAGTACTATCAAGAAACCTGTATTTGGATTCTTTAGGAGGGGGTTTGAGTGAAGTAGGGTGAAGCTCCTCGTCTTCTTTTCTCTCTGGTGTCTCATAAACTTGATTCATTTCAGGATCAACTATAGGAACTGAGTTAAGATATTCATCAATTTCCATTTTCTCTATATCTTCGGGAAGATTGTCATTTTCAACCAAGCTTATTTCTAGCTTATCATTAGGAGTTTCATTAAACACAATAGCAAGTCTAGTAATGTTACCTTCCTCTTCTTGCTCTTGTTCATGTTCTTCAAACTCCTCATAAGTTGGCTTGTGTTGGAATTTAGAAAAATGGAAAAACATTTTATCTTCACCAAAATTGAGAGACACCGTCTCCGTTTTGCAGTCAATGTTTTCTCCTGCGGTATTCAGAAAAGTTCTTCCAAAATTAATTGGAAAATAAACATTAGTAGGCATATCAACAAGTACAAAATCGATAGGGCACTTGTAAGGTCCAATACAAATTGGAACATCTCTAATTATTCAAATAGGAATTCTGAGTGTTTTATCCACTAGCATAATTGTCATATCAGTAGTTTCTAATTTAGCTGGTTTGACTTCATCCTGAATATCTAAGTATAAGTTATAAGGGATGACGTTAACAGATGTTCCAATGTCACAAAGGCCATATAATAAGATTCACCGAAGGTGCAAGGAAGAATAGGTTTACCAACATCTTTAGCTTTTACCTTCCCTTCAAAAAATTGAGAGGCTTTGGTATCCAGTTCAACTACATTGCGGTGCACATAAATAGTCAATATATATTCGTTTGTTACCTCACCCATCTACGACATGCTCCCTTGAACAATTTCTTCTATATTTGCCTCTTCTTCTCCGCTTTTTGAGGGTCATTCTTTCCTCTTCTTGTTGTTCTTCAAGTTATTAGGCTGCCATATGTTTTCTCACCATCTTTGGGAAAGGAAGTGGGTCAGCATACGGTGCCCTTTCACTTGATGGCTCTACAGGGGCCACAATTTCCATTTCTACGTCTTCAAATTGCCTAGGCGGTGGAGTATATTGAAGCCATTCTTTCTTCGGAGCTTCAATGTGTTATGTAAAATACTGAAGGATTTGCAAGATAATATCATCATCAAGTTGAAGTTCATTAGCAGTTTCCTTATCCTTACCGAATTCCTTGTAAGCATTGATACAATCATATTCAACTTCTATACCTCTTTGTTGCCTAAATCGAATCCCTAAGTTTATATATTATGACGAATTCTTTCTAAAAGTTCCCAAACTTTACTTATAGTTAGTTCCATAAAGGAACCTCCGAAATTTGAGTCAAGTTCATACTTTATTTCTTGATTAAGTCCCCTATAGAAAATGTGTAAAACATACCATTCAGGTAAATCATGGTGGAGACATATATTAATAATAGATTTATACATTTTAAAAGCTCTTACCAAACCTTCTACTGGGCGATTTTTGAAGTTTGTGATCACCCTTCTTACCTCGGCCGTCTTTATTTTGGGAAAGAATTGAAATATAAATTCTCCTTTAAGCTTTTCCCATGTGTAATTCTCTCAGGAGGGAAAATTCTATACCAAGCTAGAGCACAGTGTTGGTTAGAGATTGGCTAAACAATTTAACTTTTAATTCATCATCAAAATAGCCTTTCAATTTAAGTGCCCAACATAACTCGATAAAATGCATTAAATGAGCATATGGATCCTCATCAGGATCATCTCTAGCAAAAGTTTTCTCATGAATAATGATGGGTTCGTAGCATGTAAAACAAAAAAATTCTACCGCAAGCACGAACAAAACCCAGATCTAATCTAGATAAAAGCCAAGATCTAATCTATTAGACATGTGCAACGAGATAGATCTGTACTAACCCTCGTAGTTTCCAAAGCCTTGTTCGAGATTGGATCTCGTGGTTGATGTAGTCGATCACTTTCCGATCTCAAGATTGAGTGGACGATCCTTCAGCCTGGGCGCCTTCCAGACGGTCACACGTGCGGAGTCGAAGCAGACCTTCCTCTCCCTGTTCCAGCGAGCAGCAGAGGTAGTAGATCTTCTCCACGGAATCCCAGTAGCACGACGGTGTGGTGGTGGTGGTGGAGTAGAGAATTCTGCAGGGCTTCGCCTAAGCCGGAGCAGAGCGAAGGAGGTGGAGAGAGGCGGCGGCTAGGGTTTGTTATGGGAGAGGAGTAGGGGGTGGCGCCCCCTCCCTTCTATTTAAAGGAGGAAGGCGCCATGGGAGGGGAAGTCCTAGTAGGACTCCCCTCCCTCCTTGGCCGGCGGATTGGGAGGGGGGGAGGAATCCTCCTCCCCCACGAATCCATGTCTTGCCCCACCAGGACTTCCTTGATCCTTTCTTGGTTTTCAAGCAAACTCCAAGAAATCTCCTAGAACCTTCCGGAACATTCCGAAACCTTCTAGAATCCCCATACAAATACTCCGGAACATTTCCTAACTCAGAAAATGATCCCCAATATATGAATCTTATTCTCTGGACAATTCCGGATCTCCTCGTGATGTCCCGGATCCAATCTGAGACTCCGAACAACATTCGGTCTCCAATGCACATTCCACATCTACTTAAAACAACTTCGAACCTTAAGTGTGTCACCCTACGGTTCGTGAATATGCAGACATGATAGAGACACATCTCCTATCAATAACCATCAGCGGGACCTGGAGATCCGTAACGGCTCCCACATACTCAACGATGACTTCATGATCGATAGAACCATTAACATACGAAACCAATTCCCTTTGTCACGCGATATTCTACTTATCCGAGGTTTGATCGTTGGTATCTCCATACCTAGTTCTACCTCGTTACTGATAAGTACTCTTTACTCGTTCTGTGTTATGTCATCCCTTGTGACCTAGTCACATGCTTGCAAGCTAACTAGATGACATTCCACCGAGAGGACCCAGAGCATATCTATCCGTCATATGGATGGACAAATCCCAATCTTGGTCCATGCGCTTCAACACATACTTTCAGAATACCCAATGACACCTTTATAACCACCCAGTTATGAAGTGGTGTTTGATGTCATCAAAGTACTCATCCGGTGATGGTGATTAACATAACCTCATGGTCGAAGGATTAGGTTACTATGCATTTGAAAGCTTATAGCAATACGAACTTAATGACTTGATCTTATGCTACGCTTACTATGGGTGTGTGTCCATCACATCATTCTCCTAATGATATAACCTTGTTATTAATCACATCCAATGTCCATGATCAGGAAACCATGATCATCAATTAATCAACAAGCTAGTTCATCGAGAGGCTTACTAGGGACTCTTTTATGTTTACAAAACACACATGTATTAGTGTTTCCTCATAATACAATTATAGGATGGGATGTAAACATTCATCATAAACACAAAGATATAATAATAACCACTTTTATTATTGCCTCTTGGGCATATCTCCAACAGTCTCCCACTTGCACTAGAGTCAATAATCTAGATTACATGGTAATATACCTAACACCCATGGCGTTTTGGTGTTGGTCATGCTTTGCTCTAGGGAGAGGTTTAGTCAACGGATCTGCCACATTCAGATCAGTGTGTACTTTGCAAATCTTTATATCACCATCTCGGACATACTCACGAATAGCATGGAAACGTAGCTTGATGTGCTTCAGCTTGCTATGTGACCTTGGCTCCTGTGCATTAGCTATGGCACCTGTGTTGTCACAGTAGATGGCCATCGGGTCCAACGCACTGGGAACCACGCCAAGTTCAGTAATGAACTCCTTCATCCATATGGCTTCTTGTGCAGCCTCCGAAGCAGCTATGTATTCCGATTCAGTTGAAGATTTCGCCATAACGCTTTGCTTGGCACTCCTCCAGCTCACTGCAGCACCATTCAAAATAAATACGATTATCCGTGATGCGAGTCATCTGGATCGGTGTTCCAACTAGCATCAGTGTAACCGTTTACAACAAGCTGTTCATCACCTCCATAAGAAAGAACCATATCCTTAGTCCTATTCAGGTACTTTAGGATATTCTTGACCGTTGTCCAGTGTTCCATTCCAGGATCACTTTGATATCTGCTAGTCAAACTAACAGCATGTGCTATATCCGGTCTTGTACACAGCATGGCATGCATGATAGAACCTATGGCCGAGGCATAGGGAATATTATTCATCTTTTCTCTATCTTCTGTCGTAGCCGGACTTTGAGTCTTACTCAAGGTCTTACCTGACAACATGGGCACGAACCCTTTCTTGCTCTCTTCCATTCTAAACTTCTTTAGAACTTTGTCTAAGTATGTACTTTGTGAAAGCGCTATTAGGCGTCTTGATCTATCTCTATAAATCTTGATGCCTAGAATATATGCCGCTTCGCCAAGATCCTTCATTGAAAAACTATTATTCAAATAGGTTTTGACGCTATTAAGAAGTTCTATATCATTCCCAATCAACAATATGTCATCTACATATAGTACTAGGAATGCTACAGAGCTCCCACTCACTTTCTTGTAAATACAAGCTTCTCCATAAGTTTGTATAAATCCAAAGTTTTTGATTACTTTATCAAAACGTTGATTCCAACTCCGGGATGCTTGCTTCAGTCCATAAATGGAGCGCTAAAGTTTGCATACCTTGTCAGCATCACTAGGATCGACAAAACCCTTGGGTTGTACCACATACAACTCTTCCTCAATGTCACCATTAAGGAACGCCGTTTTGACATCCATCTGCCATATCTCATAATCGAAATATGCAGCAATTGCTAACAAAATCCTCACAGACTTTAGCTTCGCTACTGGTGAGAAAGTCTCATCGTAGTCAACACCTTGAATTTGTCGGAACCCTTTCGCGACAAGTCGAGCTTTATAGACGGTAACATTACCATCAGCATCTGTTTTTCTTTTGAAAATCCATTTGTTCTCGACAGCCTTACGGCCATCCGGTAAGTCCACCAAAGTCCATACCTGGTTTTCGTACATGGATCCCATTTCGGATTTCATGGCTTCTAGCCATTTGTCGGAATCTGGGCTCACCATAGCTTCTTCATATGTCGCAGGGTCATCAGTGTTGTCCACCAACATGACGTTCAAGGCAGATTCATACCAATCAAGAGTGGTACGAACCCTCGTTGACCTGCGAGGTTCAGTAGTAACTTCGTTCGAAGTTTCATGATCACCATCATTAGCTTCCTCTCCAATTGGTGCAGGCGGCACAAAAACATCTTCCGGTGCTGCGCTACTCTCAACTCCGAGAGAAGGTTCAATAACCTCGTTGAGTTCTACTTTCCTTCCAGTCACTTCCTTCGATAGAAACTCCTTCTCAAGAAAGGATCCATTCTTGGCAATGAAAACTTTGCCTTCGGATCTATGATAGAAGTTATACCCAATTGTTTCTTTAGGGTATCCTATTAAGACGCATTTTTCCGCTTTGGGTTCAAGCTTATCGGGTTGTAACTTCTTTACATACGCTTCGCAACCCCAAACTTTAAGGAACGACAACTTAGGTTTCTTTCCAAACCACAATTCGTATGGTGTCATTTCAACATATATAGATGGTGCCCTATTTAAAGTGAATGCGGCTGTCTCTAATGCATAGCCCCAAAATGATAACGGTAAATCTGTAAGAGACATCATAGACCGAACCATATCTAAGAGAGTTCGATTACGACGTTCGGACACACCATTACGCTGTGGTGTTCCCGGTGGTGTCAACTGCGAAAGTATTCCACATTTCTTTAAATGCATGCCAAACTCATAACTTAGATATTCACCTCCGGATGTAACGCGAAACTTAATCTTCTTGTTATGATGATTTTCCACTTCACTTTGAAATTCCTTAAAGTTCTCGAAAGTTTTGGACTTATGTTTCATAAAGTAGATATACCCATATCTACTCAAGTCATCCGTGAAAGTGAGAACATAACGATATCCACCACGCGATGCTACACTCATTGGACTGCACACGTCGGTATGTATTATTTCCAATAAGTCTGTAGCTCGCTCCATTATTCTAGAGAATGGAGTCTTAGTCATTTTTCCCATTAGACATGCTTCGCATCTTTCAAGTGATTCAAAATCAAGTGATTCAAGAAGTCCATCAGAATGGAGTTTCTTCATACGCTTCACTCCAATGTGACCAAGACGACAGTGCCACATGTATGTAGAATTATCATTCAATTTTATTCGTTTAGCATCTATGTTGTGAACATGTGTATCACTACTATCGAGATTCAATAAGAATAAACCATTTATCTCAGGTGCATTACCATAAAAGATATTACTCATATAAATCGAACAACTTTTATTCTCAGACTTAAAAGAGTAACCGTCTCGCAATAAACAAGATCCAGATATAATGTTCATGCTTAACGCAGGCACCAAATAACAATTATTCAAATTTAAAACTAATCCCAAAGGTAGATGTAGAGGGAGCGTGCCGACGGCGATCACATCAACCTTGGAGCCATTTCCAACGTGCATCGTCACCTCGTCTCTCGCTAGTCTTTGTTTATTCCGCGGCTCCTGTTTTGAGTTACAAATATGAGCAACCGAACCAGTATCAAATACCCAGGCACTACTACGATTACTAGTAAGATACACATCAATAACATGTATATCAAATATACCTTTCTTCTTGATGTTGCCGTTCTTGGGATACTTACGCCCAAAGGACCAGCACCCTTGCGAGAAGCACTTCAGTTTCAGGCTTAGGACCAGCCTTGGGCTTCTTAGCAGTGCGGCCTTTCTTGCCGTCCTTCTTGAAGTTGCCCTTTTCTTAGGCTTGCTGTTTCTTGAAATTGGAGGTCTAATAGACCATCAACACTAGGAGCTCCTAGATATCCACTACACCAGTTTTCAGCATCGACGATAGATCAGACAACCTCTTGTACATGCAAAGGCATATTGTAGTTCATCACAAAGTTCTTATAACTCGGTGGCAGTGATTGGAGGACACGGTGAATCCCTAACTCATTAGGAATTGTTATCCCCAACTCTTGGAGCTTGTTTACGTGCCCAGACATGGTGAGCACGTGATCGCTAACGGAGCTTCCCTCTTCCATATTGCAGGTAAAGAACTTCTCGGAGGCCTCATAGCTCTCCACGGTCGCGTGAGTCTCAAAAATGAGCTTGAGCTCCTTAATGATCTCGAACGGGTCGTGGTGCTCAAAGCGCTTCTGAAGCTCCGTTTCTAAACCGTACAAGATGGCACACTGAACTGTGGAGTAATGATTTTTCCGAGTGGCGTAAACATTCTTTACGTCATCGGTGGCATCTTCTGCAGGTGGGTCACCTAGCGGTGCTTCGAGCACATAGGTCATCTGACCAGCCCTGAGGACAATCTTCAGACCACGGAGCCAGTCCGTGAAGTTTCTTCCATTGTTCTTAAGCTTTTCTTTCTCTAGGAACGCATTGAAATTGATGGAGAGGTTCGCCATAATCTACAACAAATTTGCAAGTAGTTTAGACTAAGTTTATGATAAATTGAGTTCAATTTTAATTCTTAAATTAACTAGGTGAACTCCCACTCAAAACAACATTCCTCACATTGTCTTAGTGATTACACGAACCAAGTCCACTACACCAAGTCCGATCTTCACGAGAGAAGATGTAGTTTCATTGGCGAACAATCTTCATGTTCATCATATCACTCATATGATTCATGCTTTACCTTTCGGTATTCCGTGTTCCGAGACCATGTCTGTACATGCTAGGCTCGTCAAGATTAACCTTAGTTTCCGCATGTGCAAATCTGCCTTGCACCCGTTGTATGCACACGTAGAATCTATCACATCCGATCATCACGAGATGCTTCGAAACGATGAGTCTTAGCAACGGTGCCAACTAAGGACGAACACTTTATTACTTGATATTTAGTGAGAGGGATCATCTTATAATGCTACCGTCGCGATCTAAGCAATACAAGATGCATAAAGGATTAACATCACAGGCAATTCATAATTAGTGTGATATGATATGGCCCTTTCTTCTTATGCCTTTGATCTCCATCTCCATAGCACGGACATGATCTCCATCATCACCAGCATTGCGTCAAGGTCAGTGGCGCCGCTTCATGGTTGTCCATCATCACTAGCAACTATTACAACTACTTGGAATAAAGCTATTACAAGATGAATAGACACGCAGGTCTTAACAAAATTAAATCCAACCATTAGGCTCCTGCCGGTTGCCATATTACAACAAGGATCATTGCATACATCAAATATAATCACAATCACATGATGGCCATATCACATCACAAAACCCCTGCAAAAACAAGTTAGACGCCTCTAATTTTCTTTGCATGTTTTACGTGGCTTGGGGTTTTCGAACGGATCTTACCTATGAAACTGAACCACAACGTTGATACAAGTGCTATCAAGTGCAAAGTGTAGATTGGATCTATACTATGGTGAGAGAGACAGACACCCGCAAAGCCATTTGTGCAAAGCAAGTTACACGTCAAGTGTGGAGCAAGTCTCATGTGCGATGACATGTAATGTTAGCCCGAGCCGCTTCATCCCACCATACCGCAAGATGCAAAGTACACACACAGCAAAAGACGGCACGAGCACCAACACCCACAACACCATTGTGTTCTACTCGTGCAACAGATCTACGCATAGAGATGGCTCTGATACCACTGATGGGTTCGTAGCATGTAAAACAAAAAAATTCTACCGCAAGAACGAACAAAACCCAGATCTAATCTAGATAAAAGCCAAGATCTAATCTATTAGACATGTGCAACGAGATAGATCTGTACTAACCCTCATAGTTTCCAAAGCCTTGTTCGAGATCGGATCTCGTGGTTGATGTAGTCGATCACTTTCCGATCTGAAGATCGAGTGGACGATCCTTCCGGCGCCGCGTTCCGGCAGCGCTTCCGCAGACGGTCACACGTGCGGAGTCGAAGCAGACCTTCCTCTCCCTGTTCCAGCGAGCAGCGGAGGTAGTAGATCTTCTCCACGGAATCTCAGCAGCACGACGGTGTGGTGGTGGTGGTGGAGTAGAGAATTCTGCAGGGCTTCGCCTAAGCCGGAGCAGAGCGAAGGAGGTGGAGAGAGGCGGCGGCTAGGGTTTGTTATGGGAGAGGAGTAGGGGGTGGCGCCCCCTCCCTTCTATTTAAAGGAGGGAGGCGCCATGGGAGGGGAAGTCCTAGTATGACTCCCCTCCCTCGTTGGCCGGCGGATTGGGAGGGGGGAGGAATCCTCCTCCCCCACGAATCCGTGTCTTGCCCCACCAGGACTTCCTTGATCCTTTCTTGGTTTTCAAGCAAACTCCAAGAAATCTCCTAGAACCTTCCGGAACATTCCGAAACCTTCTAGAATCCCCATAAAAATACTCCGGAACATTTCCTAACTCAGAAAATGATCCCCAATATATGAATCTTATTCTCTGGACAATTCCGAATCTCCTCGTGATGTCCTGGATCCAATCCGAGACTCCAAACAACATTCAGTCTCCAACGCACATTCCATATCTACTTAAAACAACTTCGAACCTTAAGTGTGTCAACCTACGGTTCGTGAATATGCAGACATGATAGAGACACATCTCCTATCAATAACCATCAGCAGGACCTGGAGATCCGTAACGGCTCCCACATACTCAACGATGACTTCGTGATCGATAGAACCATTAACATACGAAACCAATTCCCTTTGTCACATGATATTCTACTTATCTGAGGTTTGATCGTTGGTATCTCCATACCTAGTTCTACCTCGTTACTGATAAGTACTCTTTACTCGTTCTGTGTTATGTCATCCCTTGTGACCTAGTCACATGCTTGCAAGCTAACTAGATGACATTCCACCGAGAGGGCCCAGAGCATATCTATCCGTCATATGGATGGACAAATCCCAATCTTGGTCCATGCGCTTCAACACATACTTTCAGAATACCCAATGACACCTTTATAACCACCCAGTTACGAAGTGGTGTTTGATGTCATCAAAGTACTCATTCGATGATGGTGATTAACATAACCTCATGGTCGAAGGATTAGGTTACTATGCATTTGAAAGCTTATAGCAATACGAACTTAATGACTTGATCTTATGCTACGCTTACTATGGGTGTGTGTCCATCACATCATTCTCCTAATGATATAACCTTGTTATTAATCACATCCAATGTCCATGATCAGGAAACCATGATCATCAATTAATCAACAAGCTAGTTCATCGAGAGGCTTACTAGGGACTCTTTTATGTTTACAAAACACACATGTATTAGTGTTTCCTCATAATACAATTATAGCATGGGATGTAAACATTCATCATAAACACAAAGATATAGTAATAACCACTTTTATTATTGCCTCTTGGGCATATCTCCAACAAATAATAGCGATGAAACGAGGATTAACCTCATAATCTTGTTCGCTTCCCCTTGGGAATTCCTTAACGAATCCTCTATTAAACTTCTTGAGGTATTTGGGTGCATCAAGATGATTCATCAGCCCAAGTGCAATCATGGTGTTCACCTGAAACTAGTAAACAACTTTAGTAAAACAATTAATAGATTACCAACTAAGATCAAAGACGAAAAGTGCTTAGCTCCTCGGAAACGGTGCCATAAAATAGCTTGATGACTACAAGCGCAAAGATCAATTGTAGCTAGTTTCGAAATAAGAGTATCGAACCCACAGAGAGCTATTTTGTTAAGGTCTTTATGCCCCTCATCACTATCTACCAAAGGACACTCGTAAGTTGCCTTTGATCTCAAGTATAGAGTGTTTATAGAGTGTTGTGTTTATGTGCAAGAAAGTAATGAAAGCAAGTAAAAAAAGTAACAAGTGTGTTGGGAATGGTGTTGGAACTCAATAAGGCTTAAATGTTGTCAGGAATGTTGGATACACCACTAGCTTGTGATAATTACTTATGATTAGGATAAGCAATATATTTCATCGTGATATGTGTGGGGAGAGTTCCATAATAAGATGTTCACCAACAAGTCTCGTGAGCAAGCCACTTCTACGAGTCATGGATGAGGTCATCTCCAAATAACCACTACGATGCATGCCAGCAAGTCACTTCTATAGACCACCACAATTAAGGGTTTACCCATGGATATCGTTATGAGCTTACTAAATCTCACTTTATCCCACTTTGACCATGTAGGTTATAAGCCAATGCTTGCAGTCACAAAGTAGCACCGGACATACTCCCATACATGTCCAATGGGTAGTTCCCTCTCTTTAGTCCCGAAGGAAAATCTTATGTGGTCAACTTCACATACCATCTAGAGAGAGATCTAACACAATATCATAGATCAAGTAAACATCAAAGACCAAAGTTATAGATCATCTTTATTTCATTTCGTAATAATGATAGGGTTTCTCCATCTCACAAGGAACAAAGGAACTACTCACACATGGAGGCAATCAACAACATCATCGTATTCATATGGATGGATTGAAAGTGCAAAGGTAGAATCAAGTGCAAACCCACAATTGTATTTGGAATTACAACAAGATCTAATGAATGAAAGAGGGAATGATGGTGTTGATGGAGATGCAATGGTTGATGATGAAGGGGATGATGTGTTAACCTCGGATGATCCGTGTAGCAGCAAGGATTTTCCCTTCTCCAAGTTCCTCCTCCAGATCCCTTCTCGGTGTGGTGTTTCGTGGCTGGAGGTGTCTGTGAATATCGAATCACTAATACGTCTTCGCGTGGTGAAAGTATTAGACGAGACAGATGTCCTTGCAGGCAGTACGTGCGAGCTCCGGCCATATCGTAGGTCGTTAAACCTCCTAGAAATTCTCCTTGCATCATCTCTTCTCCCAAGCACATGGAAAATCATTTAAGTGACATTTATCACTTATAAATATCATATTATTACATAACATGATAGTCCTGATTGATATATTTCCAAAAGACTTAATAAATCGGGATCCTGTTGAAACAAGGGTAAAAGGTGCACACGAGCGTCGTAAAATACCAAAATCCTAAATTTACTTATGCAAAACCATAAGATAAATATGCTTAAAATGGAATCATCTACCACCGAAGATGAAGGGCATATGAAGATACTCGGCTTCCTGGCCAGACTGTACACGCATAATGCAGAGCCGAAGCATGAAGGATCGGTGAAGGGACGCAGAAGTGCAAGGAAATGCAGCACATGTAGGGATACTACATGTTTTACGCTGACTACTTCGCCGACAACCCGTTACACAAAGAGGCCATGTTTCGTCACTGTTTTAGGATGATCAGGAAACTTTTCATCAAGATTGTGTATTCCATCCGGTAGTTCGACCCTACTTCGTATGCAAGAAGGACTGCACCATCATGGTAGAGTTTTCCTCATTGCAGAAGTGCACGAGGACGATGAGGTTGCTTGCATACAGAGCTCCAGGAGACACAGCCGATGACTATCTACGGATGGCTGAGTCTACTGCCCTTGATTGTTTGTAAAGATTCTGTAGAGCAGTGGTGGCAGTGTTTGGGCCACTATACTTGAGATCACCCACTACTGAAGACACAACTCGGATCCTCACAATCAATGAAAGAAGGTGATTTCCTGGGATGTTTGGAAGAATCGATTGCATGCATTAGCAATGGAAGAACTGTCCATTTGCTTGACAGAGAATGTAGAAAGGTTACAAAGGAGGTTGCAATTTTATACCCAAGGCAGTTGCTACACAGGATCTCTGGATATGGAACTCCTTCTTTGGCATGGCAGGATTGAACAACGACATCAATGCCCTCCAGTCCTCTACTATCTTCGCCAAGCTTGTTGAGGGTCATGCTCCCCCGGTAGACTTTGAGATTAATGGGCACCACCAGAGATGGCGTTGGGCGCAACAACGCCACAGGTCGGCATCGATGGTGGAATGCACATAGTCGCACCCTCGCCACCGTCCTCGAGCATATCTTGGTCTGCAACAACCCATGGCTGGAGTACCCGCTCGACATGAAATACGATTACCCCCACGTTACTTTTATGTTTTTTAGCCTAATTCAGTTATATGTGCGAATTTGACAAAATATGTACGAACTGGCCTATATGTAATGCAATCGCCTAAATTAGTACAAAATTAGGTCGGTTTAGACAATGTTTGGGGGAACTTCGAAAAATTTGCAAGCAAACCTAGGAACACGAGCGGGATTCGGTCATTTTCGGACCAAAAGTGGCATCAAGATGGCGTTATTTAGTGCTAGATTTTTGCCTAGAACGAGTGGAGATGGTCTAATGGGGCATTATTGGGTGCCAGTTTTGTGGGGACACTCACAACTATGGTGGATCAGACAAGATGGAAAATATGGACATGCTTAGGCCAACTCCAATGCCCCCCCCCCCCCACACACAAACGGATTATGCAGGTCTGAACTGGTCCGGTCGGACACAGCCCACGAACTAACAACACCCCGCAAACGGAGAGGACACCCTAGAGCGGTCCGTTTTGGTGAAAACCGGGCCCAAATCTGGGGCTAGAATGCGGTGGGATAGATGGTTGCCACGTCCATCCGTGTCCTCCCGAGGCGTCGATGGTGTAACATCCCAGTATAGAGCTTAGGAATAAGCTAATACCACAGGTGTGTGCATTGCATTCATGCATCAGAAACTCCAGGAAATTTTCGCGCAAAAATGAAAGAGGTGTTAGAGGGATCGAGGTGTCTCTTGTTCTGATGGAAACGTCAGGGCAATTGCGATGAATTTCGACATGACCTTTGTGTTACATCTTTGTTTTGGGAGGAAAACAATTAAAATACAATTCAAATATGAATAATAATAATAATTCAAATGAGAAGTAGTAATAGAATTTGAAATTACATTAAAGAATATGAATTAAAAATATATGATCACATCACATTTGATTTACACAATAAATTAAAATTATTATTTCAAGAAGAATAAATATCACTCCATAATATTTAATAATACTAGTACAGGAGGGATACAACTATAAGAATTAAATATTGCAAGTAGTTATTCTCAAAAGGATAATTTTTTTACAACCTTTATTCAATATTACAATGTATACAAAAGTAAAAGAAGATTGTATTAGACAAAAAGAAATAAATACTAATCCAAATCTATTCCTTCTATCTTGATCTTGTTTTCTTCTTCATTTGATCCCTATAAAGGAAATCATGCCACATATTAGTATTTCATTCACTTACAACAGTCAACAATGATTGATTCACTTGGCAGTAATAAAATAAAGGAAGTAGAGCTAAGTAGGATAAGAGTAAAACCTCAGCCATGCATGTACCAGAAGGAGGAGAAAGAACATTTGTTGACAAGCATAGTACTAGGTCCACGTGCAAGAAGCACTCTCATCATCTGCATGTAGTGTGTTGGCACAACCACACAACAAGTTAAGTGGTATAAAAGCAAGGCAATTAGCTAGCTGCACCATGTTTTGTTCATAGAGGCTAAACCACTTCACCAGCCTCAGGGCAGTAGCTAGAACAACAAGAACCCATGAGCTTACCATTTCCTCATTAGCAACATCAACTACAGTAGAGATCCATTAGAACAGCCAGTAGAACACCCCAAGTTCAACCACTAAATTTTAGAAGCAATTAAGCAACTGGGAGAAGCAGTAGAAAATCCAACTAATAGGAGGAGAAGGTTTCCACGAGAAGTGTTAGTGACCATCAGGAGCTGATTAGATCATCCACTAGAAGCAAGAAATTTAGAACCTTGATACACAAGCTACAAGGGCACAAGCTAAAGAAGAAACAAGGTAAAAAAACTAAGATCCTAAGTTGGTCTAGTGCATCACATATCTATTTCTGAACTTTTTTTAGTAGAGAGGATATCTGAGGAGTGCGGTAAAACAATAATATTGTTGTTGGACAGATCTATCCAGGGGCAAGCAAATCCACCCAAGCATCCAATTTTGTAAGTTCATTATACAACACATCATATATGTTCATCACACAAACACAAATCCATTCAAGATTATGCAAGTACATGAATAAATCATCCATCAACCTTATAAATTAGAAAGCAAAGCTACAAACATTAAGCCTACAAGTTAAAAATCAAGGAAATCTTATTTCTAAACAACAAGAACAAGAAAAACAATACCAGATCAATTTGGGGCAGAAGACACCAAGAGAAGAGCTTATGTTAATCATACAAGGGTGCAAAAATATGAACTAGTAATTAATTGTGTGAATATTAATATGTTCTCGCATGTTATGGGGAACTAGGGGACACCTGCACATGACATACACCTTAACTATAAATCAATAGCATGCATATCCTATGTATGTGTACTACAGAACATCACCTACACATTCTATTATGTACAACTTAGGAAGGATACAACCAACTAACTAGCAATAGTGCTTGTCTTGCTCCATCTTAACCATAAAAGATACCATAGCTTGTAATAAAATAAGAGCCAATGTTTATTGAAAATAAAACAAAATTGTAGCTCCAGTAAGTAAAGTTGGACCATGGGTTGTGCTCCAACTTTGAAATAAGGGGATCCCATTTGTATCAAGTCAACATCAAGTACATTAGTATTTGATTATATAAGAGCCTATGGAACAGCTAGGAAGCTAATAGAAGATAGACAAGCATTTCCCTAGCATCTAATTGGTTGTATGGATATCATGGAGTCACAAAGCATATGCATAATTTTAGGACTTAAAGTAAAGGAAAAGAAAATTAAATACCCATAGCAATCCGATCAGTAAAAAAATGATCATGTTATTAAAAGAAAGTGCTACATACACAAGTAGGATTGAACCAACTATGCATTTCCTAATAAAAACATCTAGAATTAATAATAATAAATTGCCAAATTGGATTTTCTCTAAAACCATAATAACCACACTACAATATAAACAAGTTATACCTTATTAGAATCAACTAAGCATTACACTAATAAGATCAATGGAACCTGGCTATACAACGAACAATTCATTATATGTGATGCATACATTTTTAGCATGCTTGAGCATTTAATGGTACAAAACCATGCTCTTGTTAGTGTACTTGGAGCACCCTAGTACAAAACCACCTAAGCATCATCTAATTAAACCTCCACACTACTATTAAAGCATCACAAGAACAAGTTCAACACTTGTCCAAGAGTAGAATATACAACTCTAGTTATGGATTAGCACATATACCAATTCGGCCAATATTCCATTTTCACCTTCATCACCTAGTATATACTAGTAGAACATCATCGTGATATAATACTTGATAGTCACTGCCATAAGCATATGGCAAACTACAACCATGGATCACACCTAGCTCAGCTAGGAGCCCACATAGTCATAAAGATTATCACTCCAGCCACTTCTAAAATTGCTAGAAAACCTATATCCATACTAGCAGCAAGATATCTTAGTTTAATATAGTACATGCCTTAGACCGATGTAACATGATTTGAGAACTAATTACACCACATCTACTGATAATAAAGGAACCACCACAACAAAAGTTCAAATTTCCATTTACCTAGTAATTATCAAAAGAACAACTAGGGCAGGGCCAGCTAGCACGGATCAGCTTCATGATCAGTGGAACTAAATAGATCAAGCAAGTGAGAGGTGCATGTCCATGAACATGAATTTAAATTAAAGGGGAAATTTGAGACATACCTCACTATAGTGGATGTAGGAGGGAAGTCGCAGCCTACTACCTCACTAGGCTGAGGGAGGCCATGGCCTTTCCATGTCGGCACAAGAATTGGGAGCTATGATCATGGGGACGGATCTTCGGGCGTAGCTGGAGACGAGAATATCATTTTACGGCCGGAAAGTTGAGGCGCCCAGGCAACGTGGTACCCAAGTTACCTGTAATCAGCCATGATGACTACAGTTGGCGTGCCAAATACTCAGAGGGTCTTTTTCAGCACGAATTCAACTTTACTTTCAATACAAAATATCAGGCTAACGGCCGTCAAGTTGGTCCCCCTGTTAGTTTTCGCCAGTATGTCGCTCCTGTCACTTAGGCAATAATTTGGCTTGCAGCGTTGGCGCTTGCGTCCATTACGCGTCTTCTTCTTCCTCGGAGCAGCAATCTGTGGGGCGTCGCGGCCATGGCGCGGAGCTGGGACATGGACGAACCTTCTCGGCCCCGCTCTCCTCCCTGTAGGCTTGCAGCGTTGGCGTCTGCATCCATTACGCATCTTCTTCTTCCCCAGAGCGGCAATTTGTGGTCGCGGCCATGGCGAGGAGCTAGGACATGACGAACCTGCTGGGCCCCGCTCTCCTTACAATCCCGAGTTGCAGCTCGCCCTCACCATGGTCACACCCATGGAACGGTGCAGGGACAAGAATTGGTTCCCGGTGAGATCTTTCATCGTGTCGACCATGCTCAGTCTTGTTTTCCTCCTCCCGAATCCGAGCTCGCTGTCGCCATGGTCGCACCCGCACCAATTCTGCCACCTCTTTTGAGGTCTCTGTGGTAGCTCAAGTTCTTCCATGTTGAACCTGTCAGTGAATTCGGAGCTGGGCGGCGGCAACCTGTTGTTGAACCTGTAAGGAATTTGCTAAAGACTACGTGCCGCTCCAAGGTCTTGGGCTGATGCCTTCGGTTTCTGCCAACGTCCACCGTCGATGTGAGATCATTTAGTTACTTCAATACAAAATTTCGACTAATTTAACTTGTTGATGTATTCCTTGACAATTATAATATAATCGAGCACTAGAAATATTTTGTAGTGTGCATAAGCATGATCAGTAATATAATTGAACACTAGAAATTTTCAGGCACTCCATATAAAGGAGTAGATTAATATATATATATAGAAGGTTCACCAGAGACACCACGGATATATTGTCTTACACTCCACACACAGGTAATAATTAACTAAAACAAAATAAAAGAAGGGGCAGCAGCAGGAGGCCGAGACACGGAGACGCCTAGCAGGACAGGGGCATCAGCAGGAGGCAGGGACAACCTAGTCAAGGGGATACAGGCCAGTCCTGACATAATCCCGGAGGAATTTGCCGAAGGCTGCGTGCCACTCCAAGGTAATCGGCCTATGCCTTCTACCTCCGCCTCTAGCAATGCCCACCACGTGCCGGATCATGCTGTCGAGGTCCACGTTGATTGCTCTACCACAGAATGGGCAGAACAGTCTCCTCCTACAGTAGAAACAGATTAGCCCACACTATAACCGCCTCAGCACGTAGCGTCTCTTGTTGTTCCTGAATTCCTTGCTATTGTCCACTTCATAATCATCCTTCTGTTTATTTTTAAGAACATGACTTAGAACTCATACATATGATTGAATTGTATTACATATCAAGAATTGACAACATGTATATGTAAGACAATATATCAGTGGATTTATCAAAGAGAAAGCATCTCAGCAATAGTTTGATCAGTTCATATATCATTTCATGTCAACACAATGACAATTAATTGCATCAGAGTGTATGTAGAATAAATCTAGGGGCCTCATAAGTTTCTTCAGGGATGGAGTGAGTGAAGCAAGTAACAATTGCACAACCTATAATGTTCTTGTACATCGTCCCAGGTTCGCTAACTCATCCCTGAAAAAATCTGACACCAATGTGTCTGCCTCACTTTTGAGGCAAATTTGAATCATTGGCCACAATAAAAACTTGAAATGTAATCGTACAAAACAATATTCAGGGATATATATAGTCAGGTACAAAAACAAGCCTAAATATTGTAATTATAAATAAAAATCAAACAATTAATCTTTAGGTACATGTTTAAAATACTTATGATCAAAACCATTCATATACATATGCATCATACAAATCATTCAAAGATCAGAAACAATTCAAGGATCATATATGTAGTTCCATATGAGAATAAATCAAGGGCCTCATAATTTGTTTCAGAGATGGAGTTGGAGAACCAAAGTACCAACAACACAACCTATATTGTTTGTGTACATTGCTGCCTCAGGTTCACCAACCCATCCCTAAAACACGAGACCATCATATGTGTCTCCCCTTGAACTCTTTTGGGGAAAATTTCAATCATCGGCCTCAGTGACAAACTGAAATGTAATTCTTATACACTATGAATGCATGGAATAGATAGTTCAAATATCAGAGTTCTATGAATGTAGAATAAAGATTGCAGACTCATAAGTTTATTCAGGGATGGCATAAGCGAACCAAGTAACAATTGCACAACCTATATTGTTCTTGTACATGGCCCCAGGTTCGCTAACTCGTCCATGAGAAAATCTGACACCAATGTGTCTGCCTCTCTTTTGGGGAAAATTTGAATCATTGGCCACAATAAGAAGTTGAAATGTAATCATATAAAACAATATTCAGGGATATACATATGCATCATACGACTCGTTCAAAGATCAGAAACAATACAAAGATTATATATATAGGTTCCATCTAAGAATAAATTAAGGGCCTCATTATTTTTTTCAGAGATGAAGTTGGAGAACCAAAATATCAACATCACAACCTATATTGTTTATGTACACTGATGACTCAGGTTCACTAACCATCCCTAAGAAAACAACACCATCACATGTGTCTCCCTTGCACTATTCTGAGGCAAAATTGAATCATTTGGGCTCAGTAAGGAATAGAAATGTAATCTTATAGGCATGTTGTGTATCGAAATCAACACTCAACTAGCAAACTCAACTAGATGGTAGATGAGCAGATTGGGATTTTGTGACTAGACGGATTGGGGTTCTATGACTAGATGGTAGATGCATCAATCGACCGTTCGAACCATATATATACTACCCTACTTGAAGAGGAAAAGTATCTATACACACTTGAGCAAATCCTATGTATAAACAGTGAAATCTGAGGCCACGACTAGAGAAGCTAGCAATGTAGTACCTCAGAATCCTCATCGGGGACCTCCTCCTCGAACTCGTCATTCTTTGCAATTGCATCGATGATTTCTTGGACGGCGATGGGGTCGTTGATGTAGAGCACCGGATTGCCTCTGCGTGCCGCCTGCCCCCATCTAGAACTGTCGTTGGCACCACGATGTTGTCGGCCACCTGCTACTCGACGGCGACGGCTACTGGCTGGACGGATGAGCTCGAACCCTCGATGGTCCACCGACAAGTGGCGTTCATTCCCGGAGAAGATGCCTCCGCCTGCTTGGCAACGACCAAGCCATCCGCTGCTGCGCCTTCAATTGGCTTCACCTCCGGCTCGTCTCCACGTGTACGCTTCATGGCGCACCTAGGGCAGGAGGTGATGCAAGTGAAGGAGCTTCGGCGCGCGCGGTAGGTGCAGATTGGGGTTTTGGGACCAGATAGATTGAGGAAAATGACACGAGCTCGTGGAAGAAGAAGGCCAAGCGGGTTTATAGACACTGGACCGTTCGTAGTCCTCGAGTGGACACGTGTGGTGGGCGGGGGGGATGGGGCTACCATGATCTCCACCTTTTTTTGAGTTCCTTTTTTTGAAACAACCACGATCTCCACTTTAGAACTGCATTGAAAACACGCTCATGGCAGACCTCGATTCCACTACATGCAAGTGGCGCGGAACCAATTTCTAGCACAGTTAGATCTACTCGAGGGCCCCCCTTGACGCATGGAAGTTACTTGCCGTAGGGCCCAGATGGAAGTGAGATTGAGAGCGCTACGTAAAAATGGGATATGTCTTATTAAAATCAAGTGGCAATAAATTACAGCGTCCCGTCGACAACCGTGCACTCGATGACCCTGTTGCCCCTGTGCATGTGTTGTAGTAGTAGTAGTACGCTTTTCAGACTTGATTAAACAAGACATGACCAGTCGACGACTTTTCCCATGGACGGCTTCGTGTTCCTTCTTGTAGAAGTCTCACTGAGGGAGATATCCGTGATATCTCACGTTGTACTGTGAAGGGCACGACGTGTGCAACGATCCTCGTTGGATCACACAGGATCAACAGTTGGTGCGCACGATCCACATGACAATTGTGACAACCAATCAGGGCATAGCAGACAGAGTGAGCACAGGTTTGGGCTTCTACGAAAGAGAGCGAGAGAGGGCAAAACTGAGTAGTATCAAAAAACCAAGGGCAAAACTGAGTAGTATAGAAATGTAAAGTGAGTGTCTTATACAATGAAATACGTCGTGGCATACATCAAATTATGCCAAGATAGATCCACTAGAGTTCATTGGATGTGTGTTCTTCTCATAAACCACATTGATCCACTAGAGTTCATTGCATGTGAGTTATTCTCATAAACCACATGGATCCACTAGAGTTCATTGGATATGTGTTATTGTCATAAACCACACGGATCCACCAGTGTCATTGCATGTGTGTTCTTTTCATTAACCACAACTAGAGTCATTGCATGTCTTTTCTTCTCACAAGCCACATATGGATCCACCAGAGTCATTGCATGTGTGTTCTTTTCATAGACCACATATGGATCCACAGCTAGAGTCATTGGATGTGTGTTCTTTTCACAAACCACATATGGCTCCACCTGTGTCATTAAATGTGTGTTCTTTTCATAAACCACATATGGATCAACCAGTTTCATTGCATGTCTATTCTTCTCACAAACCACATATGGATCCACCAGAGTTCATTGCATGTCTGTTCTTTTCATAAACCACATGGATCCACCAATGTCATTGCATGTGTGTTCTTTTAATAAACCACATCTAGAGTCAATGGATGTGTGGTCTCTTCATAAACCACATATGGAAACAGCTAGATTCATTGCATGTGAGTTCTTCTCACAAACCACATATGGATCACCAGTGTCATTGAAATGTGTGCTCTTTTCATTAACCACAGCACTATAGGGATTGCATGTTTGTTCTTTTCACAAACCACATATGGATCCACTAGAGTTCATTGCATGTGTGTTCTTTTCACAAACCACACATGGATCCACTAGTGTCCATTGCATTTGTGTTCGTTTCACAAACCATAGCTAGAGTCATTGCATGTTTGTTCTTTTCACAAACCACATATGGATCCATTAGTCATTGAATGTGTTGTTTTCATTAACCACAGCTAGAGTCATTGCATGTTTATCCTCTTCACAAACCACATATGGATCCACCAGAATCATTGCATGTGTGTTCTTTTCATTAACCACAGCTAGAGTCACTACATGTGTGTTCTTTTCATTAACCACATCTAGAGTCATTGCATGTATATTCTCTTCACAAACCACATATGGATCCACCAGTGTCATTGCATGTGTGTTCTTTTCATTAACCACAGCTAGAGTCATTTCATGTGTGTTCTTTTCACAAACCACATATGGATCCACCAGAGTTCATTGCATGTCTGTTCTTTTCACAAACCACATATGGATCCACCAGTGTCATTGAAATGTGTGTTCTTTTCACAAACCAGTGATACGTCCATTTTGCATCACTATTCTATATCATAATTTACTGTTATTCATAGATATATTTCATATTAAGAGATGATACTTATGTTATTTCATCTGTTTTTGCATGGTTGATGACTTTTGGAGCATGGACCGCTGCAATCAGGATTCTGATGGAAAAGGTGCTATTTGGAGGCAAAATTCACGAAGATCAAAAAATCCGTGAAAATACATGGAAAATCCTATTTTTCCAGAAGACGAAGATTGCTAGAAGGGGGAGTAGAGATGGGCCATAGGGGGCCCACACCACCCCTGGCGTGGGTAGCCCTAGGTCACGCCAGCAGGTGGTGTGGCCGCCCTGGCCCACTTCAGGCTCTCCCCTCTGGCGTATATTATCCTCCCGAAACCCTAAGACTCGGCGAGCGACCATAGAAAGATTCCGCCGCCTCTACGGGGCAGAAAACACCGAGAGGGAAAGATCTCTCTGGCAGACAGAATTCTGCCAGGGGAATTCCTTCCCAGAGAGGGGAGATCGTTGCCATCAGCACCACCATCAAGCTGGACTTCATCGGGATCATCATCATCATCACCACCATCATCTCCACCAGCACCATCATCACCACTTCATACCGTTGTAACAATTGGGTTGAATCTTGCATAGTTCTTAGGGGAAACTTTCTCGATGTTGATTACTCCTTGTAGTTGATGCTATTGAGTGAACCATTGAATTATCGTTTATGTTCAGATTGTTACATATCATTATATCATCTCTGATCTTGATCCATATGATGTCTTGTGAGTAGTTCGTTTAGTTCTTGAGGACATGGGAGAAGGCATGTTGTTAGTAGTGGAATTGTGTTGAGAAAGATTCAATGGTTTGATATTTAAGTTGTGGTGTATTTCTTCTAGTGGTGTCATGTGAACGTCGACTACATGACACTTCACCTATATGGGACTAGGGGAGTGCATTGTGTATTTGGCTACTAATCGTAGGGGTTGCCGGAGTGACAGAAACCTGAACCCCCGTTAGGAAACCTTTGCACAAGGGATGTTAGGGTCTTAGAGCATAAATCTGTGGTTAGGTTTCTACCTTAATTACTTTCTTGTACTTGTGGATGCTTGCAAGGGGTATAATCATAAGTATGTATTAGTCCTAGGACGGTCGGTACATTAGCACAGGTTCACCCACACAACACTTAGCAAACTAAAGAAGATTAATCAACTATATGAAGTGAAAGCACTTGACGATATTCCCATGTGTCCTCGAGAAGGTTTGGTCATCTTAAGTAATACAACCGGCTTGTCCTTTGCTAAAGAAAGGATTGGGCCAGTTGCTGCATTTATTATTATTGTCTTTTATTTACTCGTACTTTATTTATCTGCATTACCAAAAACCCCTAAAAATCCGTTTGCTAAGTATTTACAGAGAATTCCTGCTCCAAGCCATTCGCCAACACCTTTTGCTCCTCGTTGGGTTCGACACTCTTACTTATCGAAAATACTGCGATACACCCCCTATACTTGTGGGTCATCAAGACTATTTTTTGGCGCTGTTGCCGGGGAGTGAAGCGCTATTGGAGAGTGGAACTGGTAAAGGAAACTTCTACTGTGAGTATTGTTTACTTTTGTTAGTTGCTTTATTTCAATATGGATAATTCGCTGAGTTTCTTATTTCGTAATGCTACTACCACTGCTAAGGTAGTAGATGAACCACCACCTGCTGAGAATGATACTTTTAAAATACCTACAAGAATTATTGATCGTGTTATGGATAACTATTATGTTGGAGATGGAACTGTCCATCCCGGTGATCATTTGCTCTTTATACACGAATTATGCGGGTTGTTCAAGTGTGCAGGTATTACAACAGATCAAGTCAATAATAAGTTATTCTCATTATCACTAAAAGGAAGAGCTGAGGAATGGTATAAGATGCTGAAGAATGGTCAAGCTCTTGAATGGGAGGAAATAGTGCCTCTCTTTTATTCAAAATTTTATCCTCCTAGTGAGATTCATAAATATCGGAATCAAATATACAACTTTTGGCCTCTTGATGGAGAGAGTACAGCTCAAGCTTGGGGGAGATTGAAGTTACTAATGCTCAAATTTCCTATTCATGAGCTCCCTCACAATATTATTATCAATAACTTTTATGCAAGGCTTTCTCTTCATGATAAGGATTTATTGGATGCCTCTTATGCTGGATCATTTACATGCATGGAAGAAGGAGCTAAATGGGATCTTCTAGACCGTATTCAAGACAATGCTGAAGCATGGGAGAATGACAAAGGAAGAAAGTCAGGTATAAATTATGATTATGAATTTATGAATGCATTGAATCTTTTTTGGGAACTGGTGACTATCAGAATATTAAAAATGCTTATGGTTTAGACTCTCAAGATATTGCAACTTATTTTAAGGATTTTGCTTCCTATATTGAAGTGCCTAAAAAGAAATGGAATAAGTATCATGCACCTTATAAAGACATTGTTAATAGTGTTCCTGCAAGAAATACTGAAGTTTATACTGCTAATCATGTTATACCTGAACCTTACATTGAGAAAATACCTTTCCCGGTTAAAGTAAAGGAACATTCTATGATAGCTAGTATGGTTAATGAAAGTACAAATAAAGCTGTTGAACCTGATAAACAAATGGATGATAAACCTATAATAGCAAATGTGAAAGACTTTGTCACTAAATATGAAGAAGGTGGACACACTATCCTTTGTAAGGATATCCCTAATATTGTTTCACAAAATAGTGTTATGAGAGCTAGTGTTCCTGTGTTTTCTATTAGGATAAGTGATCATTGCTACAATGGTTCTGGTGATAGCTATATCGTTAAATTTATGCATGATACTAAAGGTTATTATGAGAGAGGAAAGACTGTTCTTATGCATCTCAATAATATTAAGTTTCCTCGTTTTATGCTTAAAGTCTTTATGTTGCACTTGTTTTGCCTTCCTATGCTTGCAGCTTCTGGTTTCAACAATTTGTTTGCTTACAAAATTCCCTTGCATAGGAAGTGGGTTAGACTTAAACATGTGTATTTTTGCTTCTTGATGCTCTCTTTCACTTCAATTCATATTCTTATGTGAGCTTCATTGGAATTATCATGCCCATCTTAATGGCTATAAAGAAAGAGCTTTTTGGGAGACAACCCAATTTATTTGTGCTTTCAGTTTTTTTTTGAGTCTTGGAAGTTATTACTTCAGTAATAACCTCTCCTTATCCTTTTTGTTTGGTTTTTGTGTCAAGATCAACCTCTAATGAGAGAGAAGTAAGATTTGGGGAAGTTGTTGTCTCGAAACAAATTTTTGTGCTTCACCGTAAAATTCGTGAAAGATCTATGTACGTTGGCTTGAGCTGTAATTTTTTGTGCGTCTGCCCCAGGTTATTATTTAAATTTCGTTAGTTTTGCACTTTTTGATTTGAGCAACAGAAGATTTTCTAAAAAACTGATCTTTACCTGCTGGTCTATTTTGACAGATTTTGCCACTCTTGCATTTGCTTCTTAAATCGATTTCCTTTTTGAATTCTTTTTGGGTTTTTCGGAAGGAGTTGCTACAGTAGCTTATGTTTTGATGGATTTCAGTTGAATTTAAACCTAAATGTTTTATTACATCGCTTATACTAATGTTGCTAATGAGAATTGTGTGAAGTTTTGTGTGAAAGGAATTTCCAGGTTATCGGAGAAAATGGTGTAATAAGAAAGTGAAAGGTTTCATGACTCGAGCAATATGAGTATGAAGATGAATATATTGATGTTATTCAAGCGGTGACTCCGAAAGAATCTACTAAAGACCAAAATCAGAGACCTGAAGAGTCCATTTTCGAATAGGTAACAGTTCTGGTAAGAAAAGTTCCACGAAAATTCTGTCTAATTATATTTTTGGAGTTTTTATCCAACAAGGAAAGCAACGAAGCGAAAGAGGTACGGAAGTGGAGCCAGGTGGCTCACACCACCCCCTGGCACGGCCCCCTTGGTCATGCCAGCAGGTGGTGTGGCCACCTCGGACTCCGTCTCCGACCCGTTTTCTCCCAATACATTCCTTTTGTTGTAAAACTTCGTAATATATAATCCCCTGGATCCTCCGAGGTTCGTATATCATTTTCCCGTCGTGTTTTCGTTTCGATCTATTTCTGCTAGGAAATATTCTCAAAGTTTAGAAGCACAATGGTCTCCGCCAACGATAAGGGCAAGGAGCCTATGGAGGAAGATCTCCAAGATCCCGGGCAGGAGAAGGAGATCAAGAGTAAAGATAAAGAGGAGGCAAAGAAAAGCCAGCATCCGCACACTAGCACTACCATCGCAAGCATTGGAGTGTTGGCAAACCCTGCCAAGATCAAAAGGACTACATGGATGTCAACTGGAGGGAAGCCTCCACATCACTGTTTGGCTCCACGGTCACTTCCTCCACGCACCAAGAATCCCTTCCATACCCTTATCCATGAGCATCAATTCCAGAATATGCCCAAGGAGAAACTACCCTCCAATTGGGATATGCCTCGTTCTAACCATGCAAGAAAAGAAGACTTCAAGGAGGAAGAGTGGAGAAAGAATCGCAAGAGCTGGAATTCACAACCCGGCATGATCATGAGCCGCATTGAGCAAAACTCGGAGTTGATTCATACTCTCACCTTCGAAATTGAGGACTTGGGGAAATTAATCAAAAAGCTCATCGAGAGAATACCACCACCACCGAAGGAGTAATTCATCATCAGGTTTTGGCATCCCCTTGGTTTGTTCCAAGCTTAGGGGAGTGCCACGGTATCATATCACTATCATCTATCTTTTTACCATTTTAGTAGAGTCATATCATGAATAGATAAGTTATCATGTAGGATGGTTTGCATTATGGAAGTGTCCCCCCTCTCGTTAGATATCTATGTATCCCTTGGTGTGAGTTGCCGTTATGGAATATTAATGAGAAGTTTTCTCATTTAATCTTTTGCATATCTTATATTAGTTTTCAATTCATGATTATATGATTGATCTTATCGTTAGTATTGGTATCACTTTGGGATCATTGAGTTAATTTAGTTGGTTTTGGCAAACCTGCTCGATCAGTAGCAACACTATTTTTGAGAATTGAATAAAAAAGATAAAAGTACTCTTAAAGAAATATAATTTCATCATATTTCTTTCTTGATTTGCTCATAAGCTTAGTATTCTCTAGTTAAGATCTTTTGTGCTTCCAAGGAAGATTGCATGTTTGTTTTTATCGCTTGTATGTTTGTTTGTTTCCTTCAACTCTTATGCTTGGTACCTAGCCTTGCTAGCCAAAAACCTATACTGAGAGGGAATGCTTCTCGTGCATCCAATCCTTAAACCAAAACCTATGCCATTTGTGTCCACCATACCTACCTACTAGCATTATTGCTATTCCAAGTAAATTCATGTTTTTATCTACCTTCCAAATTAAACTTGTTATGTGAAAATTGTTGGGGTTCCGCGTATGAAAACAATAAATTTTACTGTACGCCCCTGAACCCCTGAAGCTACCAAGACCTACCTATTAGTAATACAGTAACGGGAGAGGCTTTTCGCAAACTTACCCTTGAAGACCGAAAAGCGTTGTCAACGCTCAGGAGAGCGTGGTTGATGTAGACAAGCCGAAGCCGGCCTCAAGGTCATGATGAAGTCCTTGCGCTCCTTGGCTCCAACGACTTGAGTGCCTCAAGTGCGACACCTCGCGGGTAGTTACACACGTCCGGTGACTGACGATGACTCCCGCTTCCCCGATCCAGCAGCAGTTGCGGAAGTAGAGCTCCCGGATCCGAATCCCGCAGCGCGATGGCGCTCCGCGGTGAAGATGTCTCTCGTTCGCGCAGTCCAGACTTGGGACCACGATCACGAGAGAGAGAGGGGGAGAGAGAAATTATCAATTAGAGGTCCTCCCAAAAGTAAGTAGACCTTTATTGATTATTGGTGTATTTAAATTGGCCAAATACCCCCACTATATATAGGGGGAGGGGAGGTACTACCTCCCTCAAAGTCCCGGGGTGGGACTAAAGGAGAGGAGGGGGGAGGGGAGGCCGCCGGCCACCTAGTGGGCCCCGCGCGGGGGGCAGGGGCTAGGCCTAGTCGGCCTCCCCCTTGCCCCTTCTCCCTCTCTCCTTTCCCCTAATGGGCCCTCTCCCTCCAGAAATTGGCCCATTAAGCCTTTGACCATTTAAATTGATTTTCTCTTTATTGAATAATTATGAATAAATGATTAAATCAACATTTAACATTCATTCACATATTATTCAACCTCCGTGGCTATGGAACACCTTCCACCTCCACTCCGGATATCCTCTAGACTTACCGAAACCCTTTCGGTTTTCTCCCTACTCTTCTTCGGTGATTCCATCGATCCTATAAACACTCTCTAAGCATCATCAAGCCCTTAAGCGTGATACCCCACGGTTCAGGAACACTCTAGACATGGTCGGGACACTCCCGCACCAATGATCGACAGAGGGACCTGGATGGCCATGTGACCCCTGTGCGTTCCACGAAGATCTTTCATCGTTTGAACCGGGACAGTCGTGTCTTATTCCCTTTGTCACTCGGTACTTGCATTGCCCAAGATCTGATCAATGACATCACCATGTCGTGTTCAATCTTGTTACTGAACAATGCTACATGACTCATTCCGACAAGCGATATCCCCGTGATCAAATCATATGCTGCGCAGCTATTGGATATAACCTCTCCGAGTGGGCCCTTGAGTATCTTCCCGTCACATGGACGGACAAATCCCGCTCTTGACATATATTGCCTCTACGGTTTTCCTCCGAATACCTGAACACACCTTTATAACCACCGTATTACCAGATGGCATTTGATGTTATCTAAGCACTCTCGGGAGACAGTGATTGATAGAGCCTCACAGTCAAAGGAATAGTCTACGGGGACCCATTTCAAATCATCGTAACTTGAACTTCGTGACATGATCGGGTCACAATGTTTAGGTTGGGTATTGGTTCATCATCTCATTCTCAGAATGAGATGACCTCATTTCCAACTGGCATAAATGCCACATGATCAGGAAACATGATCATCTGTTGACCAATGAACCAGTGACTAGAGTTTCACTGGGAACCCCTGGTTGTTTGTATATCACACGTGTATTGATGTTTCCACTCAATACAGTTATAGCATGATATAAAACTTAATCATAAACTATATGAAATATGATAATAGTCCTTACTACTATTTGTCTCTAGGGCATATTTCCAACAGTCTCCCACTTGCACTAGAGTACAAATACACTAGCTGCATTTGTTCTCAATCATTGGCACCATATACCCGGTACCCTGAACATGCTTGCTCATGGAAGAGGTTGAGTCTTGGATCTGTACTTTACAGTCCCAAATCCTTTGCAACTTACTAATGTCACCTTGATTGACATTAATACTTTATCATCACATGATAGCATCTGTGTGTATGCATCGTCGCTGTGGCAGCAAAACGAGGCCTGATTCCAAGAGCCTACAGTGACGTTAGATCATCCTCGAGGGCTTTCTCATGGGCACTGTGCCCTGGGACACATCATTCTACGTTAAAAGCGAACTAGCCCTGCCATAACATTATACAACACTTTAGATGGTACCCTTATCTATTATTATAAATGTATTCATCGAAACACCAGTGCACTCTATGCAACTTTCGATGTTTTGTTCACCTCGCTTCCTACTTGACTTTAATCGGTATTACGTGAGTTTCCAACATATTCCCTTATAACATAACCCTTTATGCTTTAAGATATGTCATCCTTTATGGATTTGGGAAACATGTCTACAGTTCTCTACTAGACACTACGGACAAAACTTAGCTCAACGTTCTGTGATTCAAACTTAATCACTTTCAAACGTTCCTTATTTGGATCACATATTATGGTAAGTTATCATCATAGTTTACTAAGATAGAACCTATGTCTCAACATAGTGGATGATGATCATCCTTTTTTTTCTTTCAACCATTGATGTTAAACTTAATACTATTCCTAATTTGAGTTATTAAGGATCAGTTCCTTAATTAACTTCTATTCTGAAACCCTTTTCAGAATCCCTTAAGGAATATTACATAATATCATCATACACCTATTGTCAACTTCTACATCTTATAAATCATTATTTATAAGTATTTTCGCTTTCATTCTTAACATACTTAAGAATTACTCCTATAAGCTCCCACTCAAAATATGTTCCTACATATTTGAATTTGAGACTTATATTGCTCCCACTTAAAAATTGTCAATCACATATTGTTTCAGGAAGACTTTCATAGCTCCCACTCAATTTTATGCAAATTGCATATCCACTCACTATTTTGAACAACTTCAAAATCCTTTGATCAAATATCAAAGTTGGAGATTTACTATGAGATACTAGTACTGTTACTAGTTTTAAATCCACCAGATTTTTAGCACATTTGAATTTGTCCAATACCTGACAAATTGTGTCATTCACCCCCTTTTTCCACTTTTTTCTTTGCAGTCATTTGGGAAAATTCAAGTAACCCCCTTTACTTGTGAGATTCAGCAACGGATTGCTTTCTAATCTCAAGTGAATTTTGTTTCTAGGATTTCTCATAATTTAGTTTACCATTATTTCCTTAGTAATTCGTAAGCATGTCATATTCCAAGAATCATGACAAATGATTCACAAATGTCTCCATACAAGATATGGATTACATTTTGAATCCTACTTCATGTAGTGAAAACATTAGTGGGGAAAACACAATGATCAATATCATTGATTCTTTCCTTTGTGAACAGAATCGTTCAGGAACGTTGTCTGCTGCGCTTCTCAACACTCTGATGCAGGGGTTTGAATCCTCATCATGTTTTTCACTAATTTCCATTTGCTCCATAATCAAGAAACATCACTAAAAGTGAGCTTTCTCAAGAATGTACCAAAATCCAAGCAATACGAATCTTGCTTTCCTTTTGGTTTCAGCTATGGGTTTCGTATTCAAAGTTTCCAATGAATACGCTACAAGGACTTATTCGCTATTGTTTTGGTTATATGGAATAACCCCAAAACTTTCACGAATTCAAATGGTTCACTGCCTTCTAATTGAGTGCTAATTATTTCTAAGCTAATGGTCTCTACATCTACACTACAACGATTTATTTGGTGCCTTCTATTCAACCCACTTTGATATCTAATATCACATTGTGATGCTTTGCATTTTGACGTTTCAAAACGCTTTGCATTCCACAATTTCTTTTATGCCATTCTCATAAAGTTGAATTTCATTACTATTGATCAAATCATAGTAATTAGGTTCTCTTTTACATTCATAGCCTTTGTTGATGAAACACTTTGATCAAATCAAATAGTTTCATATTCATGTTTCCTTTGGTAAACTTACTTTACACATTTAAACAATCATTTAATGATAATTACCATTTTCGTTAAAACACAATACATCGAATATGTATTGACTTTTAACAATTCTTTAAACACTTTGTATTCAAGTAATACACGGTGTTCAAGTTATTTTGCCGAACTTAGGCATAATTTATATGTGATAATAAATCGAATGACTTTCACATATTATCATATAACTTTGGATTTTAAACAATGGTTTTCATTCCGTAATGAAATATCATTTAAGTTGGGTATTGTAAACAAGGCATTTTTTAATGTTTTACAAATGTTCATGCATTATCAATTAGTTTAAAACAACAAGGATAATTCACACATAATCAAACAAGATATGAACACGAATAGAAATCATTCATAAAAGTGGAACAACTGTTTGTTACAAACTCATATGAATAACCGTCTCACGAAGTGTGAGACACACTAAATAAGTTCACAATCTCTTGATTACAATAATCATCCTAAAACATAAACTAAATGATAAATGTCGAGGGAGAGTGTCGTCGGCCATCATCATCATGCTCGCCATCAACACGCAACGTCACCTCCTCTCCAGCAAGAACCTCTTATGCAGAAGGACCTGTTTTCAGCAAAACAGAACAAGTATCAGATATACTTAACACTGCAAATGTGTTTGCAAGATTATAACATTTATAAAACTGTATATCAAATATATACCTTTGTCATTGATGACCTGGGCGACATCTGGTTCAACCAACACATTCCTGAGATGTGTCACGAACCGGTGGAACTCCATTGATTCCGCGTCGCCCCTCATTACGCAAGTCCTGACTATCCAGCTATCGCAGCGACCGGTAGCTTGGTGGCAGCGACCGCAGCACAACACTGTTTGCGAAAGAGCCCGTCATCCAGCTATCCAAGAAGTATGCAGGCCTCATGTACACATCATGCATGCGCTCCAAGTGGTCGTCAAGTGATGAGTTCTCCTCCATCTTAATGGAGAGGAAGTCTCCCATCAGCTCATGCTCTCATATGTGTACTTGTTCTATGAAATATGTCCTAAGCTGTAGCATCACCGAACGAGGGTCGACATCACCCACGAAAGGCCATAGCTCATCCACCATTCCGAAGCGCATGGTAACTGAAATGAAGGAGGCCATCTCACGACGGATATAGTGGTCTTTGCGCTCCTCTGGGGTCTCTAGGTCAGTGGGCTGATCCAAATCCATCACGTCGACTATGTAGTCGACCACGTTGTTCTCACTAAGGAGAACGTGGAGACGTGCAACCCATATTGAGAAGTTTGATCCATCTAATCTGAGCTTCTCTCCTTCTAACCAATCAATCGTCAACACGAAAGGAGCCATCTATATTTATAATTGCAAAAGGAATTTAGACTAAGTTTATAATTAATTGAGTTAATAGTAACTCCACTCAGAAACACCTATCCTAAAAAGGGTTCCTAGTGATAACACGACCCCTATCAGCCACATATCCCCCGATCGTCACGGCCATCAATGTGGGTTCAAGGGTGGACGCTAAACGTCGGTCACATCATTCATGTGACTCGTGCTCGATCTTTCGACCATCCACGTTCCGAGGCCATGTGTGCACATGCTCGGTGATGACCCACAAGTATAGGGGGTGTATCGCAGTATTTTCGAGGGAAGTGAAACCCAATTTATTGATTCGACACAAGGGGAGCCAAAGAATATTTATAAGCCTTAACAACTGAGTTGTCAATTCAGATGCACTTGGAAACAATCTTGCTCACAGCAGTTTATCGGTAGCAACAGTTTTGTAGTAGGAATAGCAAAGCAACAGCAGTAGTAAAGCAAAGACAGTAGTAACAAAAGCAGTAAACAGTGGGATTCGAGTGCGGTAGGCATAGGGATGGATGGATGGGCATTGCATGGACAAGACAATCCACATAGCAATCAGAACATAGGGCAATTACAGATAAATAAGATAAAGCATCCAAGTACTAGACAATCCTAGGCATGTGTTCCATATATAGTCATACATGCTCGCAATGAGAACTTGCACAACATCTTTTGTCCTGCCAGCCCGTTTGCAGTGGGGCCTCTAGGGAACTATTGGCAATTAAGGTGCTCCTTTTAATAGAGCACCGGAGCAAAGCATTAACACTCCGTGAACACATGTGATCCTCACATCAAAGCCATTCCCTTCCGGTTATCCCGATTTACGTCGCCGGGGCCATAGGTTCCGGACAACAACGTGTGTATACAACTTGCAGATAAGACCAAGAACAATACTATCATAATGAATCAAAAACATGTTCAGATCTGAAATCATGGCACTCGGGCCTTAGTGACAAGCATTAAGCACAACAAGTTGCAACAAAGTCATAAAGCACTAATAGAAGATACTAGGCACCATGCCCTAACAATCTGATGCCATTACATGAACGATCTTGTAACATCCCAAAATTTCATCTAAAATCATCATCACTGCACTCATATCATCATGGCATGTTTTTGCATTGCATTTAGAATGTCCTCCAATAAAATTTGGTGAAATTTGGGCCATGGATAAAAGTTGTGAATTGTTATGGAAATATTACCTATTAAGTCCAAGTGAGTACTTGGATTAAAATGGTAGGCAAATATGTTTTATAATACCCTAAAAACCTAGTTTGAGTTTTTACAAATTTTCACAAATTGGTTTGAAGCAATTTGAATCATTAAATCAAAAGTTTTGAAGAAAAATTGAATCAGAAAAAGAAAAGGAGGGAAAATTTCAAATAGCTGCAGCAGCAATTTGGCCCACTCTGGCCCAACAGGCACAGCCCACTCCCTCTCCCCTTCTCGTCTTTTCTCACTCCCCCGTCTCTACTCCCTCTCGCTGACAAACTGGACCCACGCCACGTCACCCCCACCTCGTCGTCTTCAACCGCATCGTCGAGCAACCCCTCCCCCTTCGGCCGTTTTCGAATCGATTCGATTCCGTCAGTTTCTCGCGATTAATTGCCCCGGTGATTGCCCCTACTAAATCCCCTCTTCCTCCTCGTCATTTTCCCCCCAGACACCACCCCGGAGAGCCCCCAGGCTCCCCTAATTCTGAGCTCAAACCGCCGCAGTCTGACGAACTCCGGCGATGATTCCGGTGAGCCCAGGCCGCCCGGCGCCCCCCCCCCCCTTAGTCCCATCTATTTCCCCATCTCCTGGCGCACCTACTGACCGAGCCACACGATTTCTTTTGCCCCAGGTCGACGACACGGACAATTCCGGTGAACTCCCTCTGCCACCGATGTCAGTCGCCTTCTCCGGCAAAGGTAGGGTTCCCGCCGCCCCTTTTTGGTCTTTAGTAGGTCTCGCAGACGCTTGCGCACCTCGCTGACCTCTTTGCCGGTTGATTTGAGCCCCAGGTCGTCATCTCCGTCGCTGACCCGAGAGTTCCGCCGGCAACCGCAACTCTGGCGAAGGATCCAGGCCAAGCCCGAGTACCCCCCCGCACCGCAGTAACCTCCATCGAGACCGCCGCGACCTCCCTGACCTCTGGTACGTGTCCACGGTCTCCCAGCCCTCGTAGAGTCACCAGAACCCCATCGGCCGATGCTCCGCCGCCGCGCGCCGTCGTTAGCACCGCCAGACTCCGGCGAGATGTTTAGCAACTGTTCGATCAGATCCTAGCGGTTAAGATTAGATCACTTAAACGAAGGGGTACGACTGATTTGATCCATCCAACGTCACTTAAATCTAACGGCTCGCATCAGTCGATCCGACCGAACCGGTATCAGCCAATAGGAAAAGCATACGTGGCCGGACAATTTACATTTAATTAGAAAATAGACAGATTTAGTATTAAACTTAGAAATTCAATAGCTTTTGATCCACAAATCAGAAAAATGCAAATTTGGTGTCTATGGATTCATAAAAATGAGACCTATATTATGGAGGTCTTGTTTCACACTTTTGCCTCTGTAAATTTGGAATTATAGACAGAACCTTTTTAGGAGTATTTTGCTCATAAAAATTGTTCTATAAATTATTTTTGGGTATTTCTTATGCATTTAGATGAGGTATTCTATCCTCTATATTGTAGACTCTGTAAATTATAGAATTATGTGCATATCATTGCATTTTGCATGCATTCATGTTTTTGTAATGTTTTATTGATTGAATTATTATTGTTGTATTGATCTTGTGTAGATTGTGTGGATTGTGAAGTTTGTTGCTGTGAGGATTGTACCTATTCCCCTAGCTACCAAGGCAAGTGATATTTCATCTCATGTCCTATTTATTTTCACTATTGCACTAGTGATATTTTGGTAGATCTTGATATGATAGAATTATCCCTATATTGCTATACTATGCTATGATATATAGATTATATCTTGGTAGTATCCACTAGTCAAAGGACTTTGAATGCTTAGCTATGCTAGTAGAATTTGTGGGTGGAATATACACATCAGACATTATGGAAAGATATTATTTTGTTTAACTAAGAAAACAACTAATGTTAATGAAACACCTGGGTGGAATGGGCTTGCTTGGATTATGTTGAGTGGTTACTCAGGGACCATGTCTATGGTCAGCTGGTGTATCACACTTGTGGACGGCCACCCAGGAACAAAGAGATTGGAGACGTTCTTGTCGCGAAGCTTCTAGTGCAGCCACATGGCATATGGGCTCTGCCTTGACCGACTAAGTTGCGAGAACTCAGCCAGACGGACAGAGGGTGGTAGTGATGATAGGATGGAACGCGCCCGTGGTGGTCTGAGGGATTGCTTCTGAAAAGTCTCGTCTCGATGCATGTCGAGTCTTGTGGGGAAAGTGCACCACCTCTCGAGATGGTAAAACTAAGTACTTAGCCGTGTCCCCGGTTATGGACAACTTCTGAGCCTCAAGACAATGAAGCAGTTCAATAATCTCCTCATTCAAATTTCTCTAAGTTAAAACTTGTGGGTGAACATGGGTAGAGGTTCAGTGATGTCTATCATTGGTACCTTATAGCTTGAATGAAAACCTCTTCAAAAATTATAAGTTAAACCAGCTTTTAGCAAAACCAACCATAACCCCACTTAGCCATATATTCATGTAGTTGTTGGATTATACTAAGTATCTTTGGTATCACTTGCCAATACAATTCCAAATGTATTGACCCTTGTGGCTATAACTTATTATGTTGCAGGATACTCTGATGATGAGTAGGGTTATGTCTACACACTCGACATGCTTGCCTGTGGCACATGAAGACTAAGGACTCTATTATTATATGTTATGTGAACTTGTGTCTTAGCCTTGGGCTAAGTGAGTTGTAAGAACTATTATACTCCTGGATGTGCGATGTAATAATGACCTTTGTTTCTGTGTACTTCATCTTAAAGCATGGGTGCTAGCATTTCGATCCGAGGACTAACCTTCGCAATCACAGGGATCTTAACTTATCATGGTGAGATCTTACAGATGGTATCAGAGCCTTGTGTTGCCTGTAGGTTCGTGACCCTAGAATGGATTAGACTAAGGAAAACCCTTAGGAAAATAACTCTATATTTCAACTTTACACTTGTCTTTTCATCTCGTAAAGTCTTTCCTAATATTCCTTCTCATCTATTTTTGTAGATGTCCACCATTAATGAATCTGTCAAGAAGGGACCACTGATGACTATGACCCTGGAGTGCGAGACAGAATTTCCCAATGTGCTCAAGAACCTCATGCTCGGCTTGGGGATGAATGGTGAAGCCGTGTACAAGGGATTTCCTGTGATAGATGAAGGACAAGAGTATTGGTGGGTGCAACTCCACTTGTACAAGAACAAGGAAGGCGATCACAAATGCAGGATTTTACATGTTCACCAACTCTGAGATGCACCCGTCATTCTTTGACTCTGCAAGGAATGCTGCATGGAGGGCTATTGAGGAACTTGGGGAGAGACTCAAGTATAGAATGCTCAATACTCAGGAGGATCTCAAGGAGGAGAAGCGTCTTGCCCAAGACTCAAAGGCCACTGTGAAACGCCTAAGTAAGGATATCATAGGCCTCGCATTGGAGCTATGTGACCAAGACAAGCAGATTTCTGCCAAGGATGCTCTAATTGCCACCTTGGTTAAGAAGGAGTGGGATATTAGTTGGACCACCACCCTTGGCGTTTTATCACGTTAGTTTCTCGACCATACCAACCTATGTGGTATGGCAAAAATAAAGTTATGTCTGGAACCTTGAGTGCTTGAGTTGAATTAATGTATTGATACTTGGAATGTTTTGTTGGTTGAATTCTCTTTTATTGTATGACTTGTATTTTCTTTCTCTATTGTGTTACTAATTTTCTCCATACTATGCAAAAGATGCCGAACTTTGTCTACAGCATGGCCGAGGATTTCAAGGGGACTCGCTTTGGGACTCGTATCTTGGAGCTAGTCCAAGTGCTCGCTCTTCCGATTCCTACTATCCAGGGACTTCAGCTGAGGAAGTTTCAGAGGAAGGACTTATGGGATTCGAGTTACCCAGCCCGGGGCGTGAGGCAGGCCCCAAAGCGGGAGATTACCTTCAAGGTTCTCCATGATGACATGGAGAGGGGCCTCGGCGTCGCTATCACGGAGCTGTTGGGGACGTCTATGTGGGCGTCATTCTTGAGATCAAGAGCCACTACTTCCACTTCTTTGGGAGGCGCGACGAGGATGGAGAGCCTATTGTGTTGGATAAGGCCACTAAGGAGTCTATCAAGCCCGTGCGTCACTACCTCCAGGACTTAGAGAGCCTTGTTAGACACCTTGATATTGACAGGACTAATGTGATGCTTAGCAATGATGAACTACGAGTCCAACTCAAGGAGAAGGACAAGGACTTGAGAGCAGGAAAATCGAATCAAGGAAATGGAGAAGAAGTTTGAAGACCAAGATAAGAAATTCAAGAACCAAGAGAAGAGAGTTTAGGAGAAGAACAAGAAGATTAGAGACTTGGAGACCGAGTTAGAGCTACAGAACATTGAGCTGGAAGCGGATCACGAAGTGATAGAGAGGCTACACACACAGAAGAGAGAGCTACAGGCGAAGATCGATGCTCGACTACCGACTTGGAGGAATACAAAGGCGGATTCGCATCGGAGGACTTGCTCTAGTGGAGGAGGAAGTCGACATGGAGGAGTAGTGGTAATCTTGTTCCATCTACCTATCGTTCTATTATTATTGAGTGCATAAGTCATACCGACTTGTGGGTGACTATGCTAGTATGTTATCCTTGCGACTCTGTTATTGTTGTGATGTTGGAACTTGCATGTGCTTGTTTATGCGAATTGTTGTTTTATTTGGGTTATCTATCATTACCCTTTCTAAACCCACAGATGCCTCCCCGATGCAACAACGAGGATCACAATGACAATGACAATGGAATGCAGCAGATGATGGCTGCACAGACCCAATTGATGCAAATGATGACTCAATTTATGGCAAACCAGAACCAGAACAACAATAATAACAATAACAACCAGAACAATCCACCACCTTTGGATATCTTTGACCAGGTTTCTAAGCTGAGACACCAAGTTCTCAGGCACCTCAGACCCCATGGTAGCAAATGATTGGTTACGCTCTGTGAATAAGGACCTAGTCACGTTTGGGTGCACAGATGCTGAAAAAGTCAGATTTGCAGCACACTTGTTGGAAGGTCATGCAGCTGCTTGGTGGGATAATTTCCAAATTACCCACCCTATTGAGGAAGTGACTTGGGCAATGTTCGAAGATGGGTTTCGCACCACTCACATCTCTGCTGGAATAATGGGATTGAAGAAAAAGGAGTTCCATAACCTCAAGCAACGCCACCGCAGTATTTCTGAATACATCGAGGAGTTCAATAATTTGTCACGTTATGCACCCGATGACGTTGACACTGATGCAAAGAGGAAGGAGAAATTCCTGGATGGGCTGAATGATGAAATTGCTATGCAACTATACATGCATATGTTCCAACTTATCAATCTTTATGTGATAAAGCTACCATCCTGGAAAACAAGATGAAGCTAGTGGAGAGTAGAAAGAGGAAACACCATTTCGATAAATTTGGATCAGGATCTCCTCACAAGCGCCCTCATGGTGAAGGAAGTGGGAGCTCAGGATTCCACAAGAATGGGAATCATAATAACCATCGTAACAACAACCACAACCATGATGGAAACAATCATCGTGGGCACAACAAAAGTGGATTCAGGAACAACCACAATAATCATGGCCATGGGAACCAAAATGGTCAGAACCGTCACAGTCAGCCAGCGAAGAAAGACATTAGCCAGGTGGAATGTTTCAAGTATAAGAAGACAGGACACTATGCTAATGAATGCCCAGAAAAGAAGACTGATGGGGCTAAGCCAAACCCATTCCAAAAGGGCCATGTGAATCACATTAATGTGGAGGAAATCCAAGAAGGATCTGATGCCGTGATCGGTAAGTTCAAAATTAATGCCTTTTCCGCACTCATCCTTTTCGATACTGGCGCATCGCATTCATTCATTTCAAGAACATTTGTAATCAAAAACGGACTCTGCTGAAACTATTGGATGTCCTATTAAGGTAAGTTCTCCGGGAGGAGAAATGATAGTAAATTCAGGGTGCCGACATATCATCCTAGAAATTGGAAAACACAGGTTCCCGATTAGTCTAATAATCCTAGAGTCCCAAGGATTAGATGTTATATTAGGGATGGACTGGTTGACCCGTTATGAAGGGGTGATTGATTGTGCCAAGCGAACTGATATGCTCACCACCCCAGAAAAGAAAAGGATCAGGTTCAAGTCTAACTTTGAACCCAAGGGGAGCAAGGTTAATTCTCTTAAGGGGGTTAGCCTAGATAAGGTGCCAATAGTGAGGGAATACCCAGATGTGTTTCCCGAAGAATTACCGACATGCCACGGATAGGGATGTGGAGTTTCTAATAGACCTACTACCGAGCAGGGCCTATAGCAAAGAGACCTTATAAGATGTCGGTTGACAGTTAAAAGAACTCAAGAAGCGGTGGGAGAACAGTTGAAAAGGATTTATCCAACCAAGTTCATCATCACAGGGAGCACGGTTTTGTTTGTTGAAAAGAAGGACCGAAGCCAAAGACTATGCATAGATTATCGTTCACTTAATGAAGTGACCATAAATAATAAGTACCCCCTGCCTAGAATAAATGATATCTTCGATCAACTAAAGGGAGCATGTGTGTTCTCAAAATTGATCTCGATCGGGATACTTTCAACTAAAGATTAGAGAACATGACATACCCAAGACTGCATTCACCACTAGATACGGGTTGTATGAATATACAGTGATGCCGTTTGGATTAACTAACGCACCAGCCTATTTCATGAACATGATGAATAAAGTATTCATGGAATTCCTTGACAAGTTCGTAGTGGTATTCATCGATGATATATTGGTATATTCCACAAGCAACAAAGAACATGAGGAACATCTACGCCTGATTCTAGAGAAACTTAGGGAACATAAACTTTATGCCAAGTTCAGTAAATGTGAATTCTGGCTGAACGAAGTGGGTTTTCTTGGGCACATAGTATCTAGAAATGGTATAGCTGTTGATCCAGCAAAAGTGGCATTTGTGTGAATGGGAACCTCCTAAATCAATTAAAGAAGTCCGTAGTTTCCTTGGTCTGGCAGGATACTATCGAAGGTTCATTGAGAATTTCTCTAAGATTGCAAAGCCCATGACTAATCTGCTGAAGAAGGAGAATAAGTTTAATTGGACAGAAGCTTGTGAAACCAGCTTTCAGGAATTGAAAAAGAGACTCGTGTCAGCACCAGTGTTATGTTTGCCGGATCTTGAGAAATATTTTCAAGTCTATTGTGATGCATCTCACCAAGGATTGGGAGGTGTACTGATGCAACAAGGTAAAGTTGTAGCTTATGCATCAAGGCAACTCAAAAATCATGAAGTAAATTATCCTACTCATGATCTAGAGTTGGCATCAGTTGTGCATGCACTAAAAACATGGAGGCATTATCTTATGGGAAAACGTTGTGAGATGTTCACCGATCACAAGAGTTTGAAATATATTTTTACACAGAAAGAGCTCAACATGAGACAAAGAAGATGGTTAGAACTCATCAAGGACTATGACTTAAGTCTACAATACCATCCTGGAAAGGCAAATGTTGTAGCCGATGCATTAAGCCGCAAAGTCTATGTGAATGGCCTCAACAAAGGAGAATTGCCGGAGGAGTTGTGTGCTCAATTTAGAGAGCTAAGACTCGAAATTGTGCTTGAAGGGTACCTTGCATCCTTGGAGGTGCAGCCCACACTAATGGATAGAATTCAAGAGGCCCAAAAGTTGGACAAAGAAATGGATGAAATCAAAAGTAAAGTTAGTGAAGGAAAGGCAAAAGGATTCCATGTAGATGAACAAGGAATCTTATGGTACGAAAAACGTATATGTGTTCCACAGGATCCGGAACTTAAGAAGTTGATCTTACGAGAAGCTCACAATTCACCATATTCAATTCACCCTGGCAACACCAAGATGTATATGGATGTTAAGGGAAGATTTTGGTGGAATAATCTAAAGAAAGATATAGCAGAACATATTGCTCTATGCGACGTGTGTAGTCGTGTAAAGGCAGAACATCAAAAACCGGCAGGACTATTGCAACCGCTACCAATACCTGATTGGAAATGAGATAAAATCGGTATGGATTTCATCACTGGACTGCCAAGAACTAGGTCTGGATACGATTCCATATGGGTTATTGTTGATCGCTTGACAAAAGTGGCCGATTTCATACCAGTGAAGACCACTTATACAAGTGCAAAACTAGCCAAGATTTACATGAATAGGATTGTATGTTTGCATGGGGTACCTAAAAGTATCGTGTCCTACAGAGGAACTCAATTCACTTCGCACTTTTGGCGGCAACTTCACGAGTCACTAGGAACTCGGTTAGAATTCAGCACTGCATTTCATCCTCAAACAGATGGGCAGACAGAAAGGACCAACCAAATATTAGAGGACATGCTAAGATCATGTGCGCTAGATTATGGATCCAGTTGGGATGAAAGTCTACCGTACGCAGAGTTTTCTTACAATAACAGTTATCAGTCAAGCATAGAAATGGCTCCATTTGAATTCCTTTATGGAAGGAAGTGTACTACACCATTGCTATGGAATGGGGTAGGAGAAAGAAACTTGTTCGGACCAGACCTAATCAAAGAGGCCGAGGAGAAAGTCAAGATGGTAAGAGATAGGCTAAAGGTAGCTCAATCTCGGCAAAAGAGCTATGCTGATCCAAAGCGTAGAGAGGTTACCTATGAGGTTGGTGATAGAGCTTACCTCAGGGTATCACCACTTCGTGGTGTAAAGAGATTTGGAATCAAAGGAAAACTAGCACCACGCTATGTAGGACCTTTCAAGATTTTGAGTCGCAAAGGAGAAGTGGCATATGAGATAGAATTACCAGAATCTCATGAGCTCATAATGTATTCCATGTTAGTCACCTAAAAATGTCACCCAGAGATGGAAGAAACTTCGCTGAAAGACACTATACCATTGGAGGAAGTTCAGCTAGATAATGATCTCACTTATAAAGAGAAACCTATTAAGATTCTGGAGACTGCAGAAAGAATTACCCGCATTAAGACCATCAAATTCTGCAAAGTGCAATGAACCATCACACGAATCGGAAGCAACATGGGAGCGAGAGGATGAACTTGAGAGATCACCTCACCTATTTGTTAGCCAACCCGAATCTCGAGGGCAGATTCATCTTAAGGGGGTTAGATTTGTAACATCCCAAAATTTCATCTAAAATCATCATCACTGCACTCATATCATCATGGCATCTTTTTGCATTGCATTTAGAATGTCCTCCAATAAAATTTGGTGAAATTTGGGCCATGGATAAAAGTTGTGAATTGTTATGGAAATATTACCTATTAAGTCCAAGTGAGTACTTGGATTAAAATGGTAGGAAAATATGTTTTATAATACCCTAAAAACCTAGTTTGAGTTTTTACAAATTTTCACAAATTGGTTTGAAGCAATTTGAATCATTAAATCAAAAGTTTTGAAGAAAAACTGAATCAGAAAAAGAAAAGGAGGGAAAATTTCAAACAGCTGCAGCAGCAATTTGGCCCACTCTGGCCCAACAGGCACAGCCCACTCCCTCTCCCCTTCTCGTCTTTTCTCACTCCCCCGTCTCTACTCCCTCTCGCTGACAAACTGGACCCACGCCACGTCACCCCCACCTCGTCGTCTTCAACCGAATCGTCGAGCAACCCCTCCCCCTTCGGCCGTTTTCGAATCGATTCGATTCTGCCAGTTTCTCGCGATTAATTGCCCCAGTGATTGCCCCTACTAAATCCCCTCTTCCTCCTCGTCATTTCCCCCCAGAAACCACCCCAGAGAACCCCCAAGCTCTCCTAATTCCGAGCTCGAACCGCTGCAGTCCGACGAACTCCGGCAACGATTCCGGTGAGCCCAGGCCGCCCGGCGCCCTCCCTTAGTCCCATCTATTTCCCCATCTCCTGGCGCACCTACTGACTGAGCCACACGATTTCTTTTGCCCCAGGTCGACGACACGGACAATTTCGGCGAACTCCCTCTGCCACCGCCACCGCTTCTCCGCAAAGGTAGGGTTCCTGCCGCCCCTTTTTGGTCTTTACTAGGTCGTGCAGACGCTTGCGCACCTCGCTGACCTCTTTGCCGGTTGATTTGAGCCCCAGGTCGTCATCTCCGTCGCTGACCCGAGAGTTCTGCAGGCAACCGCAACTCCGACGAAGGATCCAGGCCAAGCCCGAGTACCCCCTCGCACCGCAGTAACCTCCATCGAGACCGCCGCGACCTCCCTGGCCTCTGGTACGTGTCCACGGTCTCCCAGCCCTCGTAGAGTCGCCAGAACCCCATCGGCCGACGCTCCGCCGCCGCGCGCCGTCGTTAGCACCGCCAGACTCCAGCGAGATGTTTAGCAACCGTTCGATCAGATCCTAGCGGTTAAGATTAGATCACTTAAACGAAGGGGTACGGCTGATCTGATCCGTCCAACGTCACTTAAATCTAACGGCTCGCATCAGTCGATCCGACCGAACCGGTATCAGCCAATAGGAAAACGCCACGTAGCCAGACAATTTCTGTTTAATTAGAAAATAGACAGATTTAGTATTAAAATTAGAAATTCAATAGCTTTTGATCCACAAATCAGAAAAATGCAAATTTGGTGTCTATGGATTCAGAAAAATGAGACCTATATTATGGAGGTCTTGTTTCACACTTTTGCCTCTGTAAATTTGGAATTATAGACAGAACCTTTTTAGGAGTATTTTGCTCATAAAAATTGTTCTATAAATTATTTTTGGGTATTTCTTATGCATTTAGATGAGGTATTCTATCCTCTATACTGTAGACTCTGTAAATTATAGAATTATGTGCATATCATTGCATTTTGCATGCATTCATGTTTTTGTAATGTTTTATTGATTGAATTATTATTGTTGTATTGATCTTGTGTAGATTGTGTGGATTGTGAAGTTTGTTGCTGTGAGGATTGTACCTATTCCCCTAGCTACCAAGGCAAGTGATATTTCATCTCATGTCCTATTTATTTTCACTATTGCACTAGTGATATTTTGGTAGATCTTGATATGATAGAATTATCCCTATATTGCTATACTATGCTATGCTATATAGATTATATCTTGGTAGCATCCACTAGTCAAAGGACTTTGTATGCTAGAATGCTTAGCTATGCTAGTAGAATTTGTGGGTGGAATATACACATAAGACATTATGGAAAGATATTATTTTGTTTAACTAAGAAAACAACTAATGTTAATGAAACACCTGGGTGGAATGGGCTTGCTTGGGTTATGTTGAGTGGTTACTCAGGGACCATGTCTATGGTCAGTTGGTGTATCACACTTGTGGACGGCCACCCAGGAACAAAGAGATTGGAGACGTTCTTGTCGCGAAGCTTCTAGTGCAGCCACATGGCATATGGGCTCTGCCTTGACCGACTAAGTTGCGAGAACTCAGCCGATGACAGAGGGTGGTAGTGATGATAGGATGGAACGCGTCCGTGGTGGTCTGAGGGATTGCTTCTGAAAAGTCTCGTCTCGATGCATGTCGAGTCTTGTGGGGAAAGTGCACCACCTCTCGAGATGGTAAAACTAAGTACTTAGCCGTGTCCCCGGTTATGGACAACTTCTGAGCCTCAAGACAGTGAAGTAGTTCAATAATCTCCTCATTCAAATTTCTCTAAGTTAAAACTTGTGGGTGAACATGGGTAGAGGTTCAGTGATGTCTATCATTGGTACCTTATAGCTTGAATGAAAACCTCTTCAAAAATTATAAGTTAAACCAGCTTTTAGCAAAACCAACCATAACCCCACTTAGCCATATATTCATGTAGTTGTTGGATTATACTAAGTATCTTTGGTATCACTTCCCAATACAATTCCAAATGTATTGACCCTTGTGGCTGTAACTTATTATGTTGCAGGATACTCTGATGATGAGTAGGGTTGCGGGTCTACACTCGACATGGTTGCATGTGGCACATGAAGACTAAGGACTCTATTATTATATGTTATGTGAACTTGTGTCTTAGCCTTGGGCTAAGTGAGTTGTAAGAACTATTATACTCCTGGATGTGCGATGTAATAATGACCTTTGTTTCTGTGTACTTCATCTTAAACTGTGGGTGCTAGCATTTCGATCCAGGGACTAGAACTGCAATCACAGGGATCTTAACTTATCATGGTGAGATCTTACAGATCTCATCCAATCCCTACCATCCCCATAGCCTACAGCGGGGGATTACTCACTCATAGATGGGGGAAACATGGATGGTCGATGGAGATGATGGTGGAGATCAATGGAGATGGCTCCAGGGGCACTTCCCGTCGGCGGTGCCTAACGAGACTTCTGTCCCCGAATCTCCCCTTCGGTGGTGGCGCTATGAACTTTTTTCGGAAAACGCCGAACCCCGGAGTTTTTAGGTCAAGGCTTCTTATAGGCGAAGAGGAGACCGAGGGGTGCCTGGGGCCACCACACCATGCCTCAGCGGCGCAGCCCAGCCCGCGCCTGGGGGTGGTGTGGCCAGCCCCTGGCCCTCCTCCGTCTCGTATTCTGGCTCCATGAGTCTTCCGGAAAAATAGGCACTTTGGCTTTTGTCCCGTCCAATTCCGAGAATATTCATTTTTTGACTTTCCTGGAACCAAAAACAGCAGAAAACAGGCAGCTGGCACTGTGGCTCTTGTTAATAGGTTAGTCCAAGAAATCATATGAAAAGTACTCCAAAGTGTGGACAAAACACAAGAAAGGAGATAAAACCAAGCATGGAACATCAAAAATTATAGATACATTTGCAATGTATCACTAGGCTCGCCAACTCAACCTTAGTGGATTTTCTGTGCAACATGGCTTACACCCACTGTACGCGAACGTAGATATGTCTAACACCCAGGCATGTAACCCTGGATCGCCTCATACCGAAGAACTTTCTTGGTGGTGCACACTAAGGGGGAACACAATCGTTGGTAATTTTAACAGGGATCATCTTAGTAGGCTACCGTCAAGTATCTAATACTAGCACACAATAAGACATACAAACAATAACATTGAATGTAAATGCTATGTGATATGGTCCTTCACGTTGTGATCTCCATCCGTCGTCACCGGGTTCTGGCGCCGTAGACACTAGGGTACCGGTGTCTTTCCGGCATGGTAGTTTGTCACCTCCGTGACTATCTACTACTATGTAACAAAAGGTAATAACTTTACCTTTGCCACAACCATATCACAAAGCAACGCCCCCTGCAAAACAAAGTTAGACGCCTCTACTTTATCTTTGCATGTTTTACGTGGCTGAATGGGCTTTCGCACAAGAACCGTTCTTACCTATGAACTTTTAGCACAACGTTGATCAAGTAGTTGTCTCTACTACACCCCTTTTGGGGCCCTCCATTTCAAATGGTATACCATCTAATGCGAGAGAGACACACACCCCCTAAGCCACTTTATATGGTACAAGCCGTATGTCAAGCGTGGACCAGTCTCGCGAATGAACGCGTAAAGTCGGTTGGGGGTCGCTTCATCAAGCATTACTGCGGTATACACAAGTACACGTGGGAGGGTAACAACTAAAAGATCAACGCCCACACGCTACATCTCGTGTGTTCTACCTGTACTAGCATTACTACGCATAGATCTAGCTCTGATACCACTGTAGGGGTTCTGCGTATGAAAACAATAAATTTTACTCTACGCCCCTGAACCCCTGAAGCTGCCAGGACCTATCTATTAGTAATACAGTAACGGGAGGGGATTTTCGAGAACTTACCCTTGAAGACCGAAAAGCGTTGTCAACGCTCAGGAGAGCGTGGTTGATGTAGACGAGTCGAAGCCGACCTCAAGGTCGTGATGAAGTCCTTGTGCTCCTTGGCTCCAACGACTTGAGTGCCTCAAGTGTGACACCTCGCGGGGAGTTACACACGTCCGGTGCCAGAGGATGAATCCCGCTTCCCCGATCCAGCAGCAGTTGCGGAAGTAGAGCTCATGGATCCGAATCCAGCAGCGCGACGGCGCTCCGTGGTGAAGATGTCTCTCATTCGCGCAGTCCAGACCATGGACCACGGTCACGAGAGAGAGAGGGGGAGAGAGAAAATATCAATTAGAGGTCCTCCCAAAAGTGAGAAGACCTTTATTGATTATTGGTGTATTTAAATTGGCCAAATACCCCCACTATATATAGGGGGAGGGGAGGTACTACCTCCCTCAAAGTCCCGGGGTGGGACTAAAGGAGAGGAGGGGGAGGGGAGGCCGCCGGCCACCTAGTGGGCCCCGTGCGGGGGGAGGGGCTAGGCCTAGCCGGCCTCCCCCTTTCCCCTTCTCCCTCTCTCCTTTCCCCTAATGGGCCCTCTCCCTCCGGAACTTGGCCCATTAAGCCTTTGACCATTTAAATTGATTTTCTCTTTATTAAATAATTATGAATAAATGATTAAATCAACATTTAACATTCATTCACATATTAATCAACCTCCGTGGCTATGGAACACCTTCCACCTCCACTCCGGATATCCTCCGGACTTACCGAAACCCTTCTGGTTTTCTCCCTACTCTTCTTCGGTGATTCCACCGATCCTATAAACACTCTCTAAGCATCATCAAGCCCTTAAGCGTGATACCCCATGGTTCGGGAACACTCCAGACATGGTCGGGACACTCCCGCACCAATGATCGACAGAGGGACCTGGATGGCCATGTGACCTCTGTGCGTTCCACGAAGATCTTTCATCGTTTGAACCGGGACAGGCGTGTCTTATTCCCTTTGTCACTCGATACTTGCATTGCCCGAGATCTGATCAATGACATCACCATGTCGTGTTCAATCTCGTTACTGAACAATGCTACTTCACTCGTTCCGACAAGCGATATCCCCGTGATCAAATCACATGTTGTGCAGCTATTGGATATAACCTCTCCGAGTGGGCCCTTGAGTATATTCCCGTCACATGGATGGACAAATCCCACTCTTGACATATATTTCCTCTACGGTTTCCTCCGAATACCTGAACACACTTTATAACCACCGTATTACCAGATGGTGTTTGATGCTATCTAAGCACTCTCGGGAGACAGTGATTTATATAGCCTCATGGTCCAAGGAATAGTCTACGAGGATCCATTTCTAATCATTGTACCTTGAACTTCGTGACATGATCGGGTGATGGCTCCATGCACGGCACCCAGAAAAAATGCTTGATGGCGGTGTTGATGTAGAGCTCGTTGGGAACCCCAAGAGGAAGGTATGATGAGCACACCAGCAAGTTTCCCTCAGTTATGAAACCAAGGTTTAATCGAACCAGTAGGAGCAAGGAAACACCTCAAAGGTGTTACTAGCTGAGCTTTGGCAGGGCGCACTACCGGTGCTAGTAGAAATGTGGAGACTTGCACAACACAACCATTGAACTTTGTCCCCAACTTGCGATGAGGTTATCAATCTCACCGTGTTTTGCGGTAAACAAAGGATTAAACGTATCGAATGGAAAGAACTAAAAGTTTGCAGAAAGTAAACACAAAGAAGTAAACAGTTTGTAGATTGAATGTAAAAGACAAGGACCCGGATCCATAGTTCACTAGAGGTGGCTCTCCTTAGATAGATAACATGCTGGGTGAACAAATTACAGCGAGGCAATTGACAAACATCGAGAAAGCAATACATGCATATACTAATCATCTTGACTCCTTTGAGACTTGATTGGGCATTACAACATTATACATAGACCGCCATCCAACTGCATCTATGACTAATAATCCACCTTCAGGTTATAATCCGAACCCCTCCAAAGATTAAGTTGCAAGCAACAGATTATTGCTTTACAAATGCGTGTAAAGTAAACAATACGATTGTTCTATGAACAAAGGATTGTTGTTTTCTCCTAGTAGCAACAGCACACCTAGTACCTTAGAGATTTACTTCCCGATTACAGAGGCATGAACCCACTATCGAGCATAAATACTAACTCTTGGAGTTGCTAGCATCTACTTGGCCAAGATAGCTACTAACAACGGAAAGCATGCAAGATCACAAATAACAAAGACATGATAGAATCAATAATCAATCTGAAATAGCATCTCAATATCCATCGGATCCCCGCAAACACAACATGCAGAATTACAAATAGATGATCTTAATCATGAACGGAGCTCACAAGATCTAAACATGAAAGCACAAAGGAGGAGAACCAGCCATCTAGCTGCTACATGGATCCGTAGTCCAAGGATGAACTACTCACGCATCACACCGAGGCTTGCATGGTGATGAAGAAGGCCTCGTGGTGAATTCTCTCTGGCAGGGTGCCGGGAAGAGCTTCAGATCCCTCCCGATCTAGGGATGGAGATGATGGCGGCTACAGACTCTTTCATGGATTTTTGATCGGGCACTTAGGGTTTACGTCCCGAGGGCATCTTATAGTCGGAAGGGGAGGCCGAGGGGGTGCCTGGGGCCACCACACCACCCCCTAGAGCGGGCCAAGCCTGGCCGTGCGGTCAGGTGGTGGCTGACCTCGCCCCTCTCCGCCTCAGATTCGCATCCGATGACTTCCGAAAAATAGGCACTTTGGCTTTTGTCCTGTCAATTCGAGAATATTCATTTTCGACTTTCCGAACCAAAACAGCAGAAAACAGTAATGGCACTGTGGCTCTTGTTAATAGGTTAGTCCAAGAAATCATATGAAAAGTACTCCAAAGTGTGGACAAAACACAAGAAAGTGGATAAAACCAAGCATGGAACATCAAAAATTATAGATACATTTGCAATGTATCAATAAGTACCATAATTTTTGGAAGCTCTTTATGAAACTTGAAATCCCTGCTTCCCTCTATGAAGGGCCTATCTTTTACTTTTTAGTTGAGTCAGTAAACCTATTCCCTTCTATCTCAGCAAGTATTTTGAGTTGTGTTTCATTCATTCATATGATGATTTATTCAATCATGTTTCTTATGTTCCTCCTTTTGCACATTGCTCTTATCTTAGTGTTTAATACTTTGAAAGCTATCATTGAAAACCAGTTATTTGTGAACTCCTGCAGATTGTCAATTATTCTTCGACCAAGAGCTAAGTTTGCCATTACCAATTATGATTTACTTTATGTATCTTTATTGTGTTTCCTTTACTTATTGCATGTTAAGTTATATAATAGTGAGTTGTCTTCTATTATGATTTGTGTATTGATGAATGTGATGCTTCTTGTCCGTATTGTTTTATCGACCCTTCACTCCATAAACCTAAGGTCATGTTTATTGAGCTCAGTTTTCACTTGGGGACAAGCGAAGTCTAAGCTTGGGGGAGTTGATACGTCCATTTTGCATCACTATTCTATATCATAATTTACTGTTATTCATTAATATATTTCATATTAAGAGATGATACTTATGTTATTTCATCTGTTTTTGCATGGTTGATGACTTTTGGAGCATGTACCGCTGCAATCAGGATTCTGATGGAAAAGGTGTTGTTTGGAGGCAAAATTCGCGAAGATCAGAAAATCCGGGAAAATACATGGAAAATCCTATTTTTTCAAAAGACGAAGATTACCAGAAGGAGGAGTGGAGATGGGCCACAGGGGGCCCACACCACCCTGGCGCTGCAAAGCCCTAGGCTCGCTTAGCAGTGGTGGACACACCGCCCACTCCTGCTCTCCTTCCGGCGATACTATCCTCCTGAAACCCTAAGACTCAGGGAGCGACCATAGAAAGATGTCGCCGCCTCTACGGGGCAGAAAACACCGGGAGGGAAAGATCTCTCCGACAGACAGAATTCTGCTGGGGGAATTCCTTCCCGGAGAGGGGAGATCATCACCATCAACACCACCATCAAGCTGGACTTCATCGGGATCATCATCATCATCACCACCATCATCACCACTTCATACCGCTGTAACAATTGGGTTGAATCTTGCATAGTTCTTAGGGGAAACTTTCCTGCTGTTGATTACTCCTTGTAGTTGATACTATTGAGTGAACCATTGAATTATCGTTTATGTTCAGATTGTTACATATCATTATATCATCTCTGATCTTGATCCAGATGATGTCTTGTGAGTAGTTCGTTTAGTTCTTGAGGACATGAGAGAAGTCATGTTGTTAGTAGTGGAATTGTCTTGAGAAAGATTCAATGGTTTGATATTTAAGTTGTGATGTATTTCTTCTAGTGGTGTCATGTGAACATCAACTACATGACACTTCACCTATATGGGCCTAGGGGAGTGCATTGTGTATTTGGCTACTAATCGTAGGGGTTGTCGGAGTGACACAAACCTGAACCCCTGTTAGGAAACCTTTGCACAAGGGATGTTAGGGTCTTAGAGTTTAAAGTTGTGGTTAGGTTTCCACCTTAATTACTTTCTTGTCCTTGGGGATGCTTGCAAGGGGTATAATCACAAGTATTTATTAGTCCTAGGAAGGTCGGTACATTAGCACAGGTTCACCCACACAACACTTAGCAAACTAAAGAAGATTAATCAACTATATGAAGCGAAAGCACTTGACGATATTCCCATGTGTCCTCGAGAACGTTTGGTCATCTTAAGTAATACAACCGGCTTGTCCTTTGCTAAAGAAAGGATTGGGCCACTTGCTGCATTTATTATTATTGTCTTTTATTTACTCGTACTTTATTTATCTGCATTATCAAAAACCCCTAAAAATCCGTTTGTAAGTATTTACAGAGAATTCCTGCTCCAAGCCATTCGCCAACACCTTCTGCTCCTCGTTGGGTTCGACACTATTACTTATCGAAAATACTTCAATAAACCCCCTATACATGTGGGTCATCAACCACATATGGATCCACCAGTGCCATTGAATGTGTGTTCTTTTCACAAACCACATATGGATCCAGTAGAGTCATTGCATGTTTGTTCTTCTCGTAAACGACATATGGATCCACTAGTGTCATTGCATGTGTGTTCTTTTCATGAACCACATATGGATCCACTGTTGGGTCCGCAGCATAGAAAACAAAAAAAATCCTACGATGAGAACTATACGCCAAGATCTATCTACTAGATACAGAGCAACGGGTGGACATACATCCATGGAGAACTTACCCTCGAAGACAACGGGTTTTGTTAACGAGTAGGAACTCGTGGTTGATGTAGGCGTACACTTGCCGATCTCAAGATCGTGAGGAAGTCTGAGCGCCGCAACTCAGCAGCGCATCTGCACTCGCACACACGTTCAAGCCACCGGACAACCTCCACCTCCTCGCTCCAGCGATCCAGCGGAAGCAGCAACTCCTTCCAACCGAAATGCCACCGGGAACATGTATCTCGCTAATCCGAGACCATGGGGGAATAATTCTAGAGGGGGAGAGAGATCCTTCACAAGGAGGTGTGGGGATGAAGGAGGGAATGGGTGGCCTTTTATAGGAGGAGGGGGTGCCCCCTCTCTCCATGGCCGGCGCATGGGGGTGACCTCTCACCTCCCCCATTCATGTGGTGGTAACCCCTCCACATTAAAATGCCTCTTCACATTCCCTTTTAAAGTCTCCACTTTAAATGCATTAAATTTCTCCAAATTTAATGCTCTCTCATTTAATAAAACTCTTTTTATTAAATTTATTCAGAATTTTGTTAATTACTTTAATTAACAAACATTCACATATAGCCCCTTGCAATATTTCAATATCACATGCAGAACCACCTTCTGCAATTTCACCTGAAACAATTTCCGGTTTCTATTGAAACAAGTCCTGCGTTTTGCAATTCTTTCGTCTGAAACATATGTGCTCCAAAATGGTGTCCGGTAACTCTTAAGTGTGCCACCCTACGGTTCGCGAATAATGCATCCATGATCGAGACCCTTCTCCGATCAATAATCAGCAGCGGGACCTGGAGATCCGTACTGACTCCTACACATTCAACGATGACTCCTGTGATCGTGAGAACCTTTAACACTTCTAGCTAAATCCCTTTGTCTCTCGATACATTACATGTCCGAGATTCGATCATCGGTATCTCCATACCTAGTTTGATCTCGTTACCGACATACACTCTTTTCTCGTTCCCGTGATATAACATTCTAGTGATCACATCACTTGCTTGCAAGCTATCCTAATGTGATATCACCGAGAGGGCCCAGAGTATATCTATCCGTCATCTGGATTGACAAATTCCACTCTTGATCCATGAGCCTCAACATAACACCTTCGTAGTACTGAACCCATCTTTATAGTCACCCTATTACGGTGTGACGTTTGATGTTATCAAGATACTCTTCCGGTGTTAGCAATTAACATGATCTCATGGTCTAAGGATAAAGATTACTTCGTATGATGTTATAGCAATATAAACATAATGACTTGATCGTAATGCTATACTTCGGATGAATGTTCATCACATCATTTCACAAATGTTGTGACCTTGTTATTAACAACATCTAATGTCCATGATCAGGAAACCTTGATCATCTTGTTAATCAACAAGCTAGTCTATAAGAGAGGCATAACTAGGAACCCTTTTTTGTTTATTAAACACACATGTATTGATGTTTCCTATCAATACAATTATAGCATGCAAAATAAACATCTATCATATACAAGGAATACATAATAACAACTTTATTATTGCCTCTTAGGGCATATTTCCTTCAGTCTCCCACTTGCACTAGAGACAATAATCTAGTTTATATAGTGATAAATCTAACACCCATGGAGTTCTGGTGTTGATCATGTTTTGCCCTAGGGAGTACTTTAGTCAACGGATCTTCTACATTCAGGTCCATGTGCACTTTACAAATCTTTATATCTCCATCCTTGACATGCTCACGGATGGAGTGAAACCGACGCTTAATATGCTTGGAATTCTTGTGAGACCTTGGTTCCTTGGTGTTAGCTATGGCTCCATTATTGTCACAATAGATCACCATTGGGTCCAACGCACTAGGAACCACACCTAATTCCGTTATGAACTCCTTCATCCAAACCGCTTCCTGCGCTGCTTCTGAAGGAGCAACATATTCCGCCTCCGTCGTTGATCCAGCCACCACAGGTTGTTTGGAGCTCCTCCAACTAACTGCTGCTCCATTCAAGAGAAATACGTATCCGGATTGACACTTGGGGTCATCCGGATCAGTGTCAAAGCTAGCATCGACATAACACTTAGCGACTAGCTCTTCTTCACCTCCGTATACAAGAAACATATCCTTAGTTCTTCTCAAGTACTTAAGGATATTCTTGACTGCTATCCAGTGTTCCGAACCTGGATCAGATTGGTACCTACTAGTCAAACTAATAGCATGCGCCACATCCGGTCTTGTACATAGCATGGCATACATTATAGAGCCTATGGCTGAGGCATAGGGGATCTTATCCATTATCTCTCTTTCTTTCGCCGTAGCCGGACTTTGAGTCTTACTCAATGTCTTGCCTTGCAACATAGGTAAGTACCCCTTCTTACTTCTGTCCATATTAAACTTCTTTAATATCTTATCAAGGTATGTACTCTGCGATAGCCCAATTAGGCGTCTTGATCTATCTCTATATATTTTAATGCCTAATATATATATGAAGCTTCACCAAGGTCCTTCATCGAAAATTTGCTGTTTAGATAACTTTTAACACTATTTAAAAGATCTATATCATTTCTAATCAATAATATGTCATCCACATATAATATCAGAAATGCCACATTGCTCCCACTCACTTTCTTGTAAATACAAGCCTCTCCATAAGTTTGGACAAATCCAAACTCTTTGATCACCTCATCAAAGCGGAGATTCCAACTCCGGGATGCTTGCTTCAGTCCATAGATGGATCGCTGAAGTTTGCACACCTTATCAGCATCCTTAGGATCGACAAAACCCTTAGGTTGTATCATATACAACTCTTCTTCAATATTACCATTGAGGAACACAGTTTTGACATCCATCTGCCATATTTCATAATTGAAATATGCAGCAATTGCTAACAAAATCCTAACAGACTTAAGCATCGCTACGGGAGAGAATGTCTCATCGTAGTCAACTCCTTGAATTTGTCGAAACCCCTTTGTGACAAGTCGAGCCTTATAGATGGTTACATTACCATCAACATCAGTTTTTCTTTTGAAAATCCATTTATTCTCAACGGCCTTTCGATCGTGAGGTAAGTCCACCAAGGTCCAAACTTGGTTTTCGTACATGGATTCCATCTCGGATTTCATGGCTTCTAGCCATTTGTTGGAATCAGGGCTCATCATCGCTTCTTCATACGTCGCAGGGTCATCTATTTCATCAATCATGAAATTCATAACAAGATTGCCGTACAGTTCAGGAGCTGCACGTGTCCTGCTTGACCTGCGAGGTTCGGTAGTGTCCTCTTTCGGAGTTTCATGATCAATATCATTAGCTCTCTCTTCATTAGGTGAAGTCAACTCCGAAACAACTTCTGGAGCTGCACTACTCGCCATTTCATGAAGAGAAGGTTCAATAACCTCTTTGAGTTCTACCTTCCGACTACTCACACCTTTCGCGAGAAACTCCTTCTCAAGAAAGGATCCATTCTTGGCAACAAAGACCTTGCCCTCGGATCTGTGATAGAAGGTATACCCAATCGTTTCCTTAGGGTATCCTATGAAGACGCATTTTTCCGCTTTGGGTTCGAGTTTATCCAGTTGAAGTTTCTTCACATAAACATCGCATCCCCAAACTTTAAGAAATGACAGCTTAGGTTTGTTTCCAAACCATAATTCATACGGTGTCTTTTCAACGGATTTAGATGGTGCCCTATTTAAAGTGAATGCAACGGTTTCCAATGCATAACCCCAAAATGACAGTGGCAAGTCAGTCAGAGACATCATAGGTCGAACCATATCCAATAAAGTATGATTACGACGTTCTGACACACCAATACGTTGTGGTGTTCCTACAGCGTGAGTTGTGAAACTATTCCACGCCTTTCATATGTGTGCTAAACTCGTAACTAAGATACTCTCCTCCACGGTCGGACCATGAAATTTGATCTTTATTACGATGATTTTCCACTTCATTCTGAAATTCTTTGAACCTTTCAAAGGTTTCAGACTTATGTTTCATCAAATAGATATACCCGTATCTACTCAAATCATCCGTGAAAGTAACAAAATAACGATATCCACCTCGCGCCGACACACTCATTGGTCCACACACATCAGTATGTATGATTTCCAATAAATCTGTCGCCCGTTCCATTGAACCGGAAAACGGCGTTCTAGTCATCTTGCCCATAAGGCATGGCTCACATGTATCAAATGATTCAAAATCAAGTGATTCCAAAAGTCCATCAGAATGGAGTTTCTTCATGCGTTTAACACCAATATGACCTAGACGGCAAGGCTACATATATGTAGATATATCATTATCAAGTTTAATCCTTTTAGCATCAACATTATGAATATGTAATACTACTATCGAGATCCAGAAATAAACCATTCAACACAGGTGCATGACCATAAAAGATATTATTCATATAAATCGAACAACCATTGTTTTCAGACTTAAACGAATAACCACTTTGCATCAAACACGATCTGGATACAATGTTCATGCTCAGTGCAGGCACCAAATAACAATTATTCAGGTTTATAACTAATCCCGACGGCATATGGAGAGGCAGCGTTCCGATGGCGATCACATCAACTCTTGATCCATTGCCGACCCGCATCGTGACCTCATCCCTTGCTAGTTGTCGCTTGTTCCGTAGCCCTGAACGAGTTACATATATTAGCAACTGATCCTGTATCAAATACCCAGGTGCTACTGTGAGTACTAGTCAAGTACACATCAATAACATGTATATCACATATACCTTTGTTTGCCTTGCCGGCCTTCTTGTCCGCCAAATACTTGGGGCAGTTGCGCTTCCAATGGCCAGTCCCCTTGCAATAGTAGCACTCGGTGTCAGACTTAGGGCCAGCTCGGGGTTTCTTTTCGGTAGCGACAGATTTGCCGCCCTTCTTTCCCTTCTGCTTGCCTTTCTTGTCTTTCTTGAAACCGGTGGTCTTATTAATCATCAACACTTGATGTTCTTTCCTAATCTCTACTTCTGCAGTCTTAAGCATTGACAGAAGCTCGGGAAGAGACTTCTTCATGCCCTGCATATTATAGTTCATCACGAAGCTCTTGTAGCTAGGTGGCAGAGATTGGAGAACACGATGTATGCCTAAGTCAATGGGAATCGTTATTCCCAAGGACACAAGCTTATCGGCGTACCCAGACATTTTGAGTACATGCTCACTAACGGAGCTGTTCTCTTCCATCATGCAGCTAAAGAACTTTTCAGAAGCATTATAACTCTCTACGGCAGCATGGGTATCGAAAATCATTTTCAATTCTCCCATGGTATCAAAGGCATTGCCATTTTCAAACGCTTTGAAGTTCGCTCTAGCCCATACAAGATGCCGCAATGAACTGTTGTAGTCCTCCGACGAGTTATATAGACGTTCTTTCCTCGTCAGGCATCAGAGTGGGGGGCCTAGCGGCGCCTCTAGCACATATTGCTTTTGTGCGAAGGAGGAGAATCCTCAAATTCATAGCCGATTGGTGAAGTTGCTACCATTCGCAGCAAGCTTCTCTTTCTCCATGAACACATTGAAATTAAAAGCAGGTGGTGCCATCTACAACAGAATTTGTAAAATATATTTAGACTAAGTTTATGATAGATTGAGTTCAACTAATCCAAATTACTAATGAACTCCCACTCAAAAATGACATCCCTCGTGTCCTTTTGGTGATTACATGAACCAAATCCACTACACCAAGTCCGATCATCACGTGAGTCGGTGTAGCTTCAAAGGCGAGCATCTATATGGGCATCATATCAACTATATGACTCATGCTTAACCTTTCGGTCCGTGTTCCGAGGCCATGTCTTTACATGCTAGGCTCGTCAAGTAAGAACCTTAGTATTTGCGTGTGTAAAACTGTCTTACACCCGTTGTATGAAAGCGTAGAGTCGAGAACACCCGATCATCACATGATGCCTCAAAACACGATCCACAAAACGGTGCATACTTAATAAAGAACACATTTTATCTTGATATCTAAATGAGGGATCATCTTATAATGCTACCAAAAGCGCCAAACTAGCAATATAAGATGCTAATGTGTGAAGTGAGGTGATATGGTCCATGCATTTGATCTCTATCATTTGCATCGTGGTATGATCTCTATCATTCCTTTGTGTGTAAGGCCAAGGTCTATGGAACTTACACGTTAAGTGAGTTGTAAGAGTATCTATCATACATCTACTTACAACAATACCATATCAATACACTAGCCCAGCAACGATCTAAACTAGACGCCTCTAATTTATCAATTGCAAGTTTTACGTGGCTTAGGGCTTTCAGAGATAGAACCGGTATTACCTATGAACATGAACCACAACGAGGATAACCAAGTTATTAGCAACTCGTTGTAAATCAGATATTGACTATAGTAGGAGAGACAGACACCCGCTAGTCACTTATGCAAAACTAGTTGCATGTCAGTCGTGGAACCGGTCTCATGTACGATGACATGTAAGGTTGGTCCGGGCCGCTTCATCCCACTATGCCACCAATATCCAAAATACATAGAAGATGCAATAACATGATCATCATCGCCCACATATAAACATATGTGTACTACCCGTGCAAAGCACCTACGCATAGATCAGGCTCTGATACCACAGTTGGGTCCGCAGCATAGAAAACAAAAAAATTCCTATGATGAGAACTATATGCCAAGATCTATCTACTAGATACAGAGCAACGGGTGGACATACATCCATGGAGAACTTACCCTCGAAGACAACGAGTTTTGTTAACGAGTAGGAACTCGTGGTTGATGTAGTCGTACACTTGCCGATCTCAAGATCGTGAGGAAGTCTGAGCGCCGCAACTCAGCATCCGCAAGACCGCACACATTCAAGCCACGGACAACCTCCACCTCCTCGCCCAATGATCCAATGAAGCAAGAACTCCTTCCATTTAAATGCCACCGAACATGTATCTCGCTAATCTGAGACCATGGGGAATAATTCTAGAGGGGGAGAGAGATCCTTCACAAGGAGGTGTGAGGATGAAGGAGGAATGGTGGCCTTTATAGGAGGAGGGTGCCCCTCTCTCCATGGTCATGCATGGGGGTGACCCTCACCTCCCCATTCATGTGGTGGTAACCCTCCACATTAAAATGCCTCTTCACATTCCCTTTTAAAGTCTCCACTTTAAATGCATTAAATTTCTCCAAATTTAATGCTCTCTCATTTAATAAAACTCTTTTTATTAAATTTATTCAGAATTTTGTTAATTACTTTAATTAACAAACATTCACATATATCCCCTTGCAATATTTCAATATCACATGCAGAACCACCTTCTGCAATTTCACCCGAAACAATTTCCGGTTTCTATTGAAACAATTCCTGTGTTTTGCAATTCTTTCGTCTCAAACATATGTGCTCCAAAATGGTGTCCGGTAACTCTTAACTGTGCCACCCTACGGTTCGCGAATAATGCAGCCATGATCGAGACCCTTCTCCCATCAATAATCAGCAGCGGGACCTGGAGATCCGTACTGACTCCTACACATTCAATGATGACTCTTGTGATCATGAGAACCTTTAACGCTTGTAACTAAATCCCTTTGTCTCTCGATATATTACATGCCCGAGATTCGATCATCGGTATCTCCATACCTAGTTTGATTCTATCGACATGCACTCTTTTCGCTCCGTGATATAACATTCTAGTGATCACATCACTTGCTTGCAAGCTATCCTAATGTGATATCACCGAGAGGGCCCAGAGTATATCTATCCGCCATCCGGATTGACAAATTCCACTCTTGATCCATGAGTTCAACATAACACCTTCAGAGTAATCGAACCCATCTTTATAGTCACCCTGTTACGGTGTGACGTTTGATGTTATCAAGATACTCTTCCGGTGTTAGCAATTAACATGATCTCATGGTCTAAGGATAAAGATTACTTCGTATGATGTTATAGCAATATAAACATAATGACTTGATCGTAATGCTATACTTCGGATGAATGTTCATCACATCATTTCACAAATGTTGTGACCTTGTTATTAACAACATCCAATGTCCATGATCAGGAAACCTTGATCATCTTGTTAATCAACAAGCTAGTCTATAAGAGAGGCATAACTAGGAACCCTTTTTTGTTTAATAAACACACATGTATTGATGTTTCCTATCAATACAATTATAGCATGCAAAATAAACATCTATCATATACAAGGAATACATAATAACAACTTTATTATTGCCTCTCAGGGCATATTTCCTTCATCCACCAGTTTTATTGAATGTGTGTTCTTTTCACAAACCACATATGGATCCACTAGAGTCATTGCATGTATGTTCTTCTCACAAACCACATATGGATCCACCAGTGTCATTGCATGTGTGTGATTCTCATGAACCACACATGGATCCACAAGTGTCATTGCATGTGTGTTCTTTTCACAAACCACATATGGATCCACTAGAGTTGTTGCATGTGTGTTGTTTCAATAACCACAGCTAGAGTCATTGCATCTCCGTTCTTTTCATTAACCACAGCTAGAGTCATTGCAAGTCTTTTCTTTTCACAAACCACATATGGATCCACCAGAGTCATTGCATGTGTGTTCTTTTCACAAACCACATATGGATCCACTAGTGTCATTGCATGTGTGTTCTTTTCATGAACCACATATGGATCCACCAGTGTCATTGAAATGTGTGTTCTTTTGACAAACCACATATGGATCCACCAGTGTCATTGAATGTGTGTTCTTTTCACAAACCACATATGGATCCACTAGAGTCATTGCATGTCTGTTCTTCTCACAAACCACATATGGATCCACCAGAGTCATGCATGTGTGTTCTTTTCATGAACCACATATGGATCAACCAGTGTCATTGCATGTATGTTCTTCTCACAAACCACATATGGAACCAAAGCTAGAGTCATTGCATGTCTGTTCTTTTCATAAACCACATGGATCCACCAATGTCATTGCATGTGTGTTCTTTTAATAAACCACAGCTAGAGTCACTGGATGTGTGTTCTCTTCACAAACCACATATGGAAACAGCTAGAGCCATTGCATGTGTGTTCTTTTCACAAACCACATATGGATCCACTAGTGTCATTGCATGTCTGTTCTTTTCGCAAACCACATAAGGATCCACTAGAGTCATTTCATGTGTGTTCTTTTCACAAACCACATATGGATCCACCAGTTTCATTGCACGTGACTTCTTCTCACAAACCACGTATGGATCCACCAGTGTCATTGAAATGTGTGTTCTTTTCATTAACCACAGCTAGTCATTGCATGTTTGTTCTTCTCACAAACCACATATGGAACCACAGCTAGAGTCATTGCATGTCTATTCTTTTCATAAACCACATGGATCCACCAATGTCATTGCATGTGTGTTCTTTTAATAAACCACAGCTAGAGTCACTGGATGTGTGTTCTCTTCACAAACCACATATGGAAATAGCTAGAGTCATTGCACGTGAGTTCTTCTCACAAACCACATATGGATCCACTGGTGTCATTGAAATGTGTGTTATTTTCATTAACCACAGCTAGAGTCATTGCATGTCTGTTCTTTTCACAAACCACATATGGATCCACCAGAGTTCATTGCATGTGTGTTCTTTTCGCAACCCACATATGGATCCACCACTGTCATTGCATGTGTGTTCTTTTAATAAACCACAGCTAGAGTGACTGGATGTGTGTTCTCTTCACAAACCACATATGGATCCACTAGTCATTGCATGTGTTCTTTTCATTAATCACAACTAGAGTCATTTCATGTTTGTTCTCTTCACAAACCACTTATGGATCCACTAGAGTCATTGCATGTGTGTTCTTTCAATAAACCATAGCTAGAGTCATTGCATGTGTGTTCTTTTAATAAACCATAGCTAGAGTCACTAGATGTGTGTTCTCTTCACAAACCACATATGGATCCACCAGTTTCATTGCACGTGACTTCTTCTCACAAACCACGTATGGATCCACCAGTGTCATTGAAATGTGTGTTCTTTTCATTAACCACAGCTAGTCATTGCATGTCTGTTCTTCTCACAAAACACATATGGAACCACAGCTAGAGTCATTGCATGTATGTTCTTTTCATAAACCACATGGATCCACCAATGTCATTACATGTGTGTTCTTTTAATAAACCACAGCTAGAGTCACTGGATGTGTGTTCTCTTCACAAACCACATATGGAAATAGCTAGAGTCATTGCACGTGAGTTCTTCTCACAAACCATATATGGATCCACTGGTGTCATTGAAATGTGTGTTATTTTCATTAACCACAGCTAGAGTCGTTGCATGTCTGTTCTTTTCACAAACCACATATGGATCCACCAGAGTTCATTGCATGTGTGTTCTTTTCACAAACCACATATGGATCCACCACTGTCATTGCATGTGTGTTATTTTAATAAACCATAGCTAGAGTGACTGGATGTGTGTTCTCTTCACAAATCACATATGGATCCACTAGTCATTGCATGTGTTCTTTTCATTAACCACAACTAGAGTCATTGCATGTATGTTCTCTTCACAAACCACTTATGGATCCACTAGAGTCATTGCATGTGTGTTCTTTCAATAAACCATAGCTAGAGTCATTGCATCTCTGTTCTTTTCATTAACCACAGCTAGAGTCATTGCATGTTTGTTCTTCTCACAAACCACATATGGAACCACAGCTAGAGTCATTGCATGTCTGTTCTTTTCATAAACCACATGGATCCACCAATGTCAATGCATGTGTGTTCTTTTAATAAACCACAGCTAGAGTCAATGGATGTGTGTTCTCTTCACAAACCACATATGGAAACAGCTAGAGTCATTGCATGTGAGTTCTTCTCACAAACCACATATGAATCCACCAGTGTCATTGAAATGTGTGTTCTTTTCATTAACCATAGCTAGAGTCATTGCATGTCTGTTCTTTTCACAAACCACATATGGATCCACCAGAGTTCATTGCATGTGTGTTCTTTTCACAAACCACATATGGATCCACCAGTGTTTATTGCATGTGTGTTCTTTTCACAAACCACATATGGATCCACCAGTGTCATTGCATATGTGTTCTTCTCATAAACCACATATGGATCCTAACCTTAGGAGATCCCTAACCTTAGCCCCCCAATGGTGGATGTTAGACCGAGTCTTCTAGAAGGCACACCCTAACACAGTTGTTCTGCATGATGATTGTTACATACCGTTCGATCGGGTCGCTTGGACAATTGGGATGGTCTTCGTAAGAGCGATCCGTGAGTAGGCTGTTCTGTGACATGATTGGCCATGCTTACTGCCCGCTTTCTCTGGACAAGCTGGTAACACCGGGCGCTCCCCTTTTGCGAGTGTCACGACTCACGAGTTCCGTGGGCCATATGCCAGTGTCACATCCCCTTTACTTCTCTTCCTCCCCATACTTCTCTTCCTTCCCCTCGAAGCCACTTTCCCCACTGCTCTCCCATCCTATCGTAGCCGCAAGCCGACGGCGCCTCCAGCTATCTCTCCCGCAGCCACCCCAGTCCCCCTCTCACCATGGGTTCAAGGGGAGACGATGAGGAAACGCGTCGTGACGATAGGGACGGTGATTTTGATATGAGTAGTCTCATCTCTATCTCTATCATTTATGGCCAATTATCTATTTTGAGCTAGATCTACTCTGTTTACTCATGTGTGTATGATGTGTTAGGCCAACTAGACGTTGTATGACTCCGGCTATCACGGTTTAGTGGATGAAGGTAGTCCTCCGCTATGTAAACATGGATATGTGCCCGCTAAATTTGTAGCATTCGAAGGACGAAATGCAGGCAGGAGATTTTTACGGTGTCAAGGACATCATGTAATGATGCAAGGCAGAAGTGGCGGTGTTGTCAAATGGGTAGATCCAGAGTGGCCCAAATCAATGCAGAAAACGTTGGACAAACTATGGTATATGACTATTGAGTTGAAAGAATCCATAGTCAGCTCACTTGTTGATAGTGCTGAGATGAAGCTATGGGACCCAGTTGACACAACTAAGCTTAACCGAGATCTCAGGAGGGTGCAAGACAAGGTTAGCAAAGTCGAGAAGGAGAGGGACGTGGTGTTGGTCCTGAAGGCTAAAGCAGAGCAAGAACTGACCCAAGCAAGGAATGATCTTCACTAGGCCAAACTCCTGCAGTTCACAACTATGACTATTGACAAGTGCATGAGGATAAATGTAGAGAAACAATTGAAGCTGTGCAAGGAAGATGCTAAAAGGAAGGAGCAGACGATTGCTCTTGCAGGAAGATGCGCACCGGGCTAAGGTTAGGAAGATCAAGGAGATGTGTGATAACTAGTTCTATTTAGCTTGATCTCCATGCTTTTTTAAGTTGTAATAGTAGTACTTGTTGACCTAGTGGTCTGAAGTAGTGGTCCCGGAGTCTTGGAAAAAAATTGGTCACCCGTTAATCTGTCTTAACCCTGCATTACTTCCTTTTGTCTGATCATGGCGGTATTCTAACATTGGTGGTTTATTTAAACGTAATCTACGTGGATTGTGCCGCATGCAAATGGCACAACCACAATTTATAAAGTGGAAGCACGTACACCCGGTTACTGGAGATCCGGGAGCTTCGCCAGATGTAGGGGTTACAGGAGCAGGGAGGCGGTGAGATAGACGGGCTCAAGATTAGGCCGGAAAGTGGTATAGATTTCCTCATCATATGGGCATTATCGGTTGCCATTGTTGTTTATGTTGCCATGTCGTTGTGCAGCAGCTGAAATAAGTTGCTGCTTTGTGGAGTGTAGCAGTGATACGTCCATTTTGCATCACTATTCTATGTCTTAGTTCACTATTATTCATTGATATATTTCATATTGAGAGGTGATACTTATGTTATTTCATCTGTTTTTGCATGGTTGATGACTTTTGGAGCATGGACCGCTGTAGTCAGGATTCTGATGGAAAAGGTGCTGTTTGGAGGCAAAATTCGAAGATCGTAAAATCTGGAAAATATCTGGAAAATCCTATTTTCCAGAATACTAAGGATGCAGAAGACGGAGTGGAGATGGGCCACGGGGCCACACCACCCTAGCTGGCGACCCTAGGTCACGCTGGAGGTGGTGTGGCCACCCTGGCCCACTCCAGCCTCTCCCCTCTGGCGTATATCAACCTCCCGAAACCCTAAGACTAGGGGAGCGACCACAGAAAGATTCCACTGCCTCTGCGGGGCGGAAAACACCGAGAGAGAAAGATCTCTCCGGCAGACAGATTTCTGCCGGGGGAATTCCTTCCCGGAGAGGGGAGATCATCGCCATCAACACCACCATCAAGCTGGACTTCATCGGGATCATCATCATCACCACCATCATCACCATCAGCACCCTCATCACCATCTCCATATTGCTGTAACAATTGAGTTGAATCTTGCATTAGTTCATCGGGGAAACTTTCCCAGTGTTGATTACTCTTTGTAGTTGATGCTATTGAGTGAACCATTGAATTATTGTTTATGTCCGGATTGTTATACATCATTATTCCATCTCTGATCATGATCCATATGATGTCTTGTGAGTAGTTCGTTTTGTTCTTGAGGACATGGCAGAAGTCTTGTTGTTAGTAGTGGAGTTGTGTTGAGAAAGATTCAATAGATTGTTATTTAAGTTGTGGTGTACTTCTTCTAGTGGTGTCATGTGAACGTCGACTACATGACACTTCACCTATATGGGCCTAGGGGAATGCATTGTGTATTTGGATACTAATCGTAGGGGTTGTCGGAGTGACAGAAACCTGAACCCCCGTTAGGAAACCATTGCACAAGGGATGTAAGGGTCTTAGAGTTTAAAGTTGTGGTTAGGTTTCTACCTTAATTACTTTCTTGTACTTACGGATGTTTGCAAGGGGTATAATCACAAGTATGTATTAGTCTTGGATGGGGCGGTACATTAGCACAGGTTCACCCACACAACACTTAGCAAGCTAAAGAAGATTAATCAACTATATGAAGCGAAAGCACTTGACAGTCTTCCCATGTGTCCACGAGAACGTTTGGTCATCTTAAGTAATACAACCGGCTTGTCCTTTGCTGTATAAAGGATTGGGCCACTTGCTGCATTTATTCCTACTATCTTTTGTTTACTCGTACTTTGTTTACTTGATTTATCAAAAAACCCTAAAAATCCATTTGCTAAGTATTTGCAGAGAATTCCTGATCCATACCACTAGCCAGCACCTTCTGCTCCTTGTTGGGTTCGACACTCTTACTTATCAAAAATACTGCGATACACCCCCTATACTTGTGGGTCATCAAGACTATTTTCTGGGGCCATTGCAGGGGAGTGAAGCGCTATTGGAGAGTGGAACTGGTAAAGGAAACTTCTACTGTGAGTATTGTTTACTACTGTTAGTTGCTTTATTTTCGTTATGGATAATTCGCTGAGTTTCTTATTTGGTAATGCTACTACCACTGCTAAGGTAGTAGATAAGCCACCACCTGCTGAGAATGATGTTTTCAAAATACCTACAAGAATTATTGATCGTTTTATGGATAACAACTATCTTGGGGATGGAACTGTCCATCCCGATGATCATTTACTCTTTTATGGAATGGGAGGAAATAGTGCCTCTCTTTTATTCAAAGTTTTATCCTCCTAGTGAGATTCATAAAGATCGGAATCAAATATACAACTTTTGGCCTCTTGATGGAGAGAGTATAGCTCAAGCTTGGGGGAGATTGAAGTTACTAATGCTCAAATGTCCCATTCATGAGCTCCCCAACAATATTATTATCAATAACTTTTATGCAAGGCTCCCTCTACATGATAAAGATTTATTGGATGCTTCTTGTGCTGGATCATTCACTCACATGGAAGAAGAAGCTAAATGGGATCTTCTGGACCGTATTCAAGATAATGCTAAAGCTTGGGAGAATGACAAAGGTAGAAAGTCAGGTATAAATTATGATTATGAATGCATTGAATCTTTTATGGGAACCGATGACTTTCAAAATATTAGTAATATTTATGGTCTTGATTTGCAAGTTATTACGAATTGCTTTAGAGCTTTTGCTTCCTATATCAAATTCCAAAAAGGGGATGGAACAATTACCATGCACCTTACAAAGATATTGTTGACTATGCTCCTATTGGAAGTGCCGAGTATTGCATTATTACCCCATCTTACCCGAACCTTATATCGAGAAGATTCCCTTCCCCGAAAAGGTAAAGGACCATCCTATGATAACTAATGTAATCACCAAAAGTGAAAAAAGAACTGTAAAACCTGATGAACAAATAAACATTGAACCTGTGGTAGCAATTGTGAAAGACCTTGTCACTAAAAGCGTAGAATATGGGCACATAGTCTTTTGTGAGGACGCTTATAATATTGTTTCACATCCCAATAGAACTAAAAAGGCTAGTGTTCCTGTGCTTTCTGTTAGAATTGGTGATCATTGCTATTATGGTTTATGTGATACTGGTGCAAGTTCTAGTGCTATTCCTTATGAGCTTTACAGAGAAATTATGCATGAAATCAGTCCTTGCGAGTTGGAAGAGATTGATGTGGTTATTCACCTTGCTAATAGAGAGACCATCTCTCCAATTGGTATTCTACGAGACGTGGAAGTTCTTTGTGGTAAGATTAAGTACCCTGCTGATTTTCTAGTACTTGGTTCTGCTGCTAGTAAAACCTACCCTATCATTTTTGGTAGACCTTTCTTGAGTACTTGTGGAGCTATTATTGATTGTAAGAGGGAGAAAATCTTGACTAAGTTTGATGGGGAATCTTATGAGTTTAATTTTTCGAAATTTGCTAAAGAACCTTGCGAAGAGGAAACCCATAATGAGGATTTTAGGGTTGAACAACTTGCTTCTATTTCTCTTGCTCCTAACAATGCTTTACAACAATTTATGGAAGATCATGAAAGTGAAATCTTCATGGAAGAAAGGAATGAGATTAATAGGATTCTCCATGATCAACCTATGATGCTTAAGCACAACTTGCCTGTAGAAGACTTGGGCACCACGATGCCACCTAAAAAGGATTCGGTTTTCGATCTAAAACCTCTCCCTGATGATCTTAAATATGCTTATATTGATGATAAAAAGATATATCCTGTTATTGTTAGCGCTAAACTTTTAGGGAAGGAAGAAGAAAGGTTATTGGAAGTTTTGAGGAAACATCGAGGAGCTATGGGCTATACTCTGGATGATTTAAAAGGGATTTCACCTACTATATGTCAAAGATTCTATCAACATAGAACCGGATAGCCGGTGAGTGGAGCACCAACGACGTTTAAATCCAAGGATGAAGGAAGTGGTAAGGAATGAGGTATTGAAACTCCTTGATGCTGGTATTATTTACCCTATTGCTGATAGTGAATGGGTTAGTCTTGTTCATTGTGTTCCTAAAAAGGGAGGTATTACCGTTGTCCCTAATGATAATGATGAGCTTATTCCTCAAAGAATAGTGGTAGGCTATAGGATGTGCATCGATTTTAGGAAAGTCAATAAAGTTACTAAGAAAGATCACTACCCGCTTCCTTTTATTGATCAAATGTTGGAAAGGTTGTCTAAAAAGACCCATTTTTGTTTTCTTGATGGTTATTCTGGTTTCTCTCAAATTGCTGTTAAACAACAAGATCAAGAAAAAACTACTTTTACTTGCCCTTATGGAACTTATGCTTATAGACGTATGCCTTTTGGTTTATGTAATGCTCCTGCTACTTTCCAAAGGTGCATGTCTACTATCTTTCATGGTTTTTGTGAGGAAATTGTAGAAGTGTTCATGGATGACTTTTCTGTCTATGGAACTTCTTTTGATAATTGTCTGCACAACCTTGATAAAGTTTTGCAGAGATGTGAAGAAACTAATCTTGTTCTTAATTGGGAGAAATGCCACTTCATGGTTAATGAAGGGATTGTTCTTGGGCATAAAGTTTCTGAAAGAGTCATAGAAGTTGATAGAGCTAAGGTTGAGACAATTGAGAAGATGCCATGTCCAAGAGACATCAAAGGTATTCGTAGTATCCTTGGTCATGCTGGTTTCTATAGGAGGTTTATTAAAGACTTCTCTAGGATATCAAAACCTCTCACTAATCTTCTTCAAAAAGATGTACCCTTCGTTTTTGATGATGATTGTAGGGAAGCTTTTGAAACTCTTAAGAAGGCTTTAACTACAGCCCCTATTGTTCAACCACCTGATTGGAGTTTACCCTTTGAAATAATGTGTGATGCTAGTGATTTTGCTGTAGGGGCTGTCCTTGGGCAACGTATTGATAAAAAAATGTTATCCATTATGCTAGTAAGACTCTAGACGCTGCTCAAAGGAATTATGACACTACTGAAAAGGAATTTCTAGCTGTTGTTTTTGCCTGTGATAAGTTTAGACCCTATATTGTGGACTCAAAAGTAACCATTCATACTGATCATGCTGCTATTAAATATCCTATGACGAAGAAGGACGCTAAGCCTAGGCTTATTAGATGGGTACTGCTTTTACAAGAGTTTGATCTACATATAGTAGATAGGAAGGGTGCTGAAAACCCTATAGCTAATAATTTATCTCGTTTGGAAAACATCTCTTTTGACCCTATGTCTATTAATGATAGTTTCCCAAATGAACAGTTAGCTGCAGTAGGGGTGAGCTCGCGAGGAAGCCCTTGGTATGCTGATTATGCTAACTTTATTGTCTCCAAGTATTTGCCTCCAACTTTTACAGCTCAGCAAAGAAGAAAGTTCTTCTATGATTTGAGGCATTATTTTTGGGATGACCCACACTTATACAAAGAAGGAGTGGATGGTATTATGCGAAGATGTGTTCCAGAATATGAACAAAAGGAGATATTGCGTAAATGTCATGGTAGCGCCTATGGAGGACATCATGGAGGAGATAGAACTGCACAAAAGGTACTACAATCAGGTTTCTACTGGCCTACCCTTTTTAAAGATGCAAGAAAATTTGTCTTATCTTGTGATGAATGTCAGCGCGTTGGTAATATTTCTAGATGCAACGAAATGCCTATGAACTACTCTCTAGTTATTGAACCTTTTGATTGTTGGGGATTTGACTTTATGGGTCCTTTCCCTCCTTTGAAAGGCTACACTCATATTCTTGTTGCCGTTGATTATATTACTAAGTGGGTGGAAGCCATTCCTACAAAGAATGCTGACGGGGAGACTTCTCTAAAAATGCTTAAGGATATTATCTTTCCTAGGTTTGGGGTGCCTAGGTATCTCATGAATGATGGGGGTTCTCGTTTCATTCATGGTGGTTTTAGGAAGACCCTTGCTAAATATGATGTTAATCATAGAATTGCTTCAGCTTATCACCCCCAAACTAGCGGGCAAGTAGAGTTATCAAATAGAGAAATTAAATCTATCTTGCAAAAGACTGTTAATAGGTCTAGAAAAAACTGGGCTAAGAAGTTAAATGATGCTTTATGGGCTTATAGAACTGCTTACAAAAATCCTATGGGAATGTCTCCTTATAAAATGGTTTATGGGAAAGCTTGCCACCTACCCTTAGAATTAGAACACAAAGCTTACTGGGCAGTAAAAGAACTAAATAGAGATTGTAAGCTCGCTGGTGAGAAAAGATTATTTGACTTAAGTTCTTTAGATCAATGGAGGAGCGAACCCTATGAGAATGCTAGGCTATTTAAGGAAAAAGTTAAAACATGGCATGACAAGTGAATACTTAAGAGAGAATTTCATGTTGGTGAGAAAGTTCTATTGTATAGGTCTCGTCTCAGATTTTTTGCAGGTAAGATACTATCAAAATGGGAAGGACCTTTCATCATTGAACAAGTATACCGTTCAGGAGCAATAAAAATTTCTTCTCTAAAAGATAATACTACACAAGTAGTGAATGGACAGCGACTCAAACACTATATTGCTGGAGATTCTTACAATGAAGATGTTGATGCCTTTCAAGTTATAACTCTGGAGAAATTCATCGAGGACCAAATTCAGAGACCTACAGAGTGTTTTCAAATAGGTAACAGTTCTGGTAAGAAAAGTTCCACGAAAATACAATACAACTATATTTTTGCAGTTTTCAGTCGATAAGGAAAGTTACGAAGCAAAAAAGGGACGGAACCGGAGCCGGGGTAGCCCACACCACCCTATGGCGCGGGCCCACCCCTGGCCGCGCCACCAGGTGGTGAGGCCACCCAAGACTCTGCCTCCGACCCGTTTTCACCCAGTACATTCCTTTTGATATGAAACTTCGTAATATATAACCCCCCGGATCCCTCGAGGTCCGTATATCGTGTTTTCGTCGTGTTTTTGTTTCGATTTGTTTCTGCCAGGTAAAATCTCAGTTTTCTAGCCTCACGGACGAAGATGAGAGGATACCACCACCACCTAAGGAGTAATTCGTCATCAGGTTTGGCATCCCCTTGGTTTGTTCCAAGCTTGGGGGAGTGCCGCGATATCACATCACTATCTTCTATCTGTTTACCTTTTTAGTAGAGTCATATCATGAATAGAGGAGTTATTATGTAGTATGGTTTGCATTATGGAAGTGTCCCCTCTCTCATTAGATATGTATCCCTTGGTGTGAGTTGCCGCTATGGAATATTAATGAGAAGTTCTATCATTCACTCTTTTGCATAGCTTATATTAGTTTTTAATTCGTGGTTATATGATTGATCTTGTTGTTAGTATTGGTATCACTCTGGGATCATCGAGTTAATTTAGTTGGTTTTGGCAAACCTGGCTCGGTCAGTAGCAACACTATTTTTGAGAGTTGAATGAAAAAGATAAAGGTACTCTAAAGAAAAATAATTTCATCGTCTTTCTTTCTTGATTTGCTCATAAGTCTAGTATTCTCTAGATAAGATCTTTTGTGCTTCCAAGGAAGATTGCATGTTTGTCTTTATCACTTGTATGTTTGTTTGTTTCCTTCAACTCTTATACTTGCTACCTAGCCTTGCTAGCCAAAAACCTGTACTGAGAGGATTTCTTCTCGTGCATACACTTCCTTAAACCAAAACCTTCACCATTTGTGTCCACCATACCTACCTAGTAGCATTATTGCTATTCCAAGTAAATTCTTGTTTTATCTACCTCCCAAATTAAACCTGTTATGTGAAAATTAGTGATTAAAGCTCTCACGAACTTGATGGCACACTTTACTTTCTTGCACTTAATAAACTTGAACCATTGTGCTCACCTATGTTGCGTATATGCTTGCGCTTTGTAAGTTGTGAATTAGTAGAACAATGCTGTCATGGGGAACGCTTTCAACATTGCACTGGTACTTTGTACCAAGTTGATATCATGTTCTTTTGTCTATGGATGTCGTCGGTGTGAAATGAAAGGGGAGCTTGTAAGTCCATGGAGTTATGCATGTGTGTTAGAGAAACGCCTAGGCCGCTGGTCTAATCCATGCTGACATGGTGGAAACCTGCAGCGTAACCATAACGAGTATCTATGAAGCATTCTTCTTATAAAAAAGAGTCAGATATTGAGAAAAAAGAGAAAAAGAAAAAAAAGATATTATGAAAAGAGGAAAGAGAGAAAAAAGCACCATATTCCCATGGTTAATAAGAAGATTGCTGAGATGCTTGTTGTCTGCTTGCCTTGTCATTTTGATATGGGGATTCTTCCGTATCATCGGGCAAAGGGTACCCCGTTGGCGGTTCTCTATGATACACATATGCTTACGATGACAAGAACTTACCGGTGACTAAACTTGAGTAGCATGAGGAGCGGCCCTCGTATTCAAGGGACATGAGATTCTCAACTTACAACTTGACAATGCATATCCTCATTTTTGATCACTTTAACCTTAATCACCTAAAGATGCCTATGATAGGGGCAATGAGAGATGAAAGCTAGTAAGTATCATAATTTTTGGGAGCTCTTTATGAGACTTGCAATCCCTGCTTACCTATTTGAAGGGCCTTTCTTTTACTTTGTAGTTGAGTCAGTAAACCTACTCCCTTCTATCTCAGCAAGTATTTTGAGTTGTTGTGTTTCATTCATTCATATGATGATTTATTCATTCATGTTTCTTATGTTCCTTGTTTTGCACATTGCTCTTATCCTGATGTTTACTACTTTGAAAGTTATCATTGAAAAACAAGTTATTTGTGAACTCCAGCAAGTTATCAACTATTCTTCGACCAAGAGCTAAGTTTGCCATTACCAATTATGATTCACTTTATGTATCTTTATTGTGTTTCCTTTACTTATTACAAGTTGAGTTATATAATAATGAGTTGTCTTCTATTATGATCTATGTATTTGATGAGTGTGATGCTTCTTGTCTGTATTCTTTTATCGACGCTTCACTCCATAAACCTGAGGCCATGTTTATTGAGCTCAGTTTCGCTTGGGGACAAGCGAAGTCTAAGCTTGGGGGGAGTTGATACGTCCATTTTGCATCACTATTCTATGTCTTAATTCACTATTATTCATTGATATATTTCATATTGAGAGGTGATACTTATGTTATTTCATCTGTTTTTGCATGGTTGATGACTTTTGGAGCATGGACCGCTTCTGATCTGATGGAAAATGTGTTGTTTGGAGGCAAAATTCGAAGATCAGAAAATCCGGGAAAATATACGGAAAATCCTATTTTTCCGAAGACTAAGGATGCCAGAAGGAGAGTGGAGATGGGCCACAGGGGCCCACACCACCTCGCGCAGCGACCTAGGCACCGAGGTGGTGTGGCCACCAGCCTCCACTCTCCCTCCGGGCGATATCAACCTCCGAAACCCTAAGACTAGGGAGCGACCACAGAAAGATTCCGCTGCCTCTGCAGGCGGAAAACACCGAGAGAAAGATCTCTCCGTGAGATTCTGCCGGGAATTCTTCCTGAGAGGGAGATCGTCGCCATCAACACCACCATCAAGCTGGACTTCATCGGGATCATCATCACCACCACCATCATCACCATCAGCACCCTCATCACCATCTCCATATTGCTGTAACAATTGAGTTGAATCTTGCATTAGTTCATAGGGGAAACTTTTCCGGTGTTGATTACTCTTTGTAGTTGATGCTATTGAGTGAACCATTGAATTATTGTTTATGTTCAGATTGTTATACATCATTATTCCATCTCTGATCATGATCCATATGATGTATTGTGAGTAGTTCGTTTTGTTCTTGAGGACATGGGAGAAGTCTTGTTGTTAGTAGTGGAGTTGTGTTGAGAAAGATTCAATAGATTGTTATTTAAGTTGTGGTGTACTTCTTCTAGTGGTGTCATGTGAACATCGACTACATGACACTTCACCTATATGGGCCTAGTGGAATGCATTGTGTATTTGGCTACTAATCGTAGGGGTTGCCGGAGTGACAGAAACATGAACCCCCGTTAGGAAACCATTGCACAAGGGACGTAAGGGTCTTAGAGTTTAAAGTTGTGGTTAGGTTTCTACCTTAATTACTTTCTTGTACTTACGGATGTTTGCAAGGGGTATAATCACAAGTATGTATTAGTCTTGGATGGGGCGGTACATTAGCACAGGTTCACCCACACAACACTTAGCAAGCTAAAGAAGATTAATCAACTATATGAAGCGAAAGCACTTGACAGTCTTCCCATGTGTCCTCGAGAACGTTTGGTCATCTTAAGTAATACAACCGGCTTGTCCTTTGTTGCATAAAGGATTGGGCCGCTTGCTGCAAGTATTCCTACTGTCTTTTGTTTACTCGTACTTTGTTTACTTGCTTTATCAAAAAACCCTAAAAATCTGTTTGCTAAGTATTTGCAGAGAATTCCTGATCCATACCACTAGCCAGCACCTTCTGCTCCTCGTTGGGTTCGACACTCTTACTTATCGAAAATACTGCGATACACCCCCTATACTTGTGGGTCATCAAGCAGCTTAAATAATTTATCTCTGTGTCACTTATATTTCATCGAATTTGGAGACCTCCTTCCCCTCATCAATCGTGGAACCGGTGCTACGTGTTTTCAGATAGTAGTGGCACAATCACAATTTCGTATTCAACTACTGACTCGGGTGTTTCCAAATCCTAAGTCGCGGTACATTTTACTCCAAGAATTTGGGTAGATTGTTTCGCTCCGCAAAGTTTCACGCATAAAGCTCCAGAATTTAACCGAATTACATATATAAGTTCAAGTTCAACACATCACTATGCATCTTCATTGACAGCAGCCTTCTTCCCCAGCCTGGGTGCCAAGCCTTCACGTCCACTGGCTTCTTCATTTCCTGCCTTCTTCCTCTTCCTCGGTGTCAATTTTCTTAGCTTCACGTACTCTGCGTCGCTAGGACAATCAACACCAGAATCGTGTCTAGCATCATCTTTCCACTCATTTTTATTTTCTTCGGTAGTCATGTTTCTAACCTTGCGGCACTTCCTGTCAAAGAAACAGGATTGTTGCATAACTGCCCAATATCTACAGAGTAAATAAAACAAAATTTACAATTCAGCACAAACATGCAAATCCCAAGAGACTTTTTCTTACAGGAGCTAATTGGGTTTGAGCGACCACCTTGTCCAAGAATAGAAGTGCGACTCCCAGTTGCAGCAGCTTCCACATCCAGTACATCACAATTCAGCTCAAACATGCAAGCCGAAGCATACCTTTTCATCAACCCAATTAGCTGGCTAGCACACGTTAGAGGAACCATGATGCCTCGTTCATCCATGAAGCTGAACTTTGCAGTCTGCTTTGGCCATATTTCATCATGATTACACAGAGCAGCAATCATACCAGGGATAGTGCAGATCTGTGCAGGCGCTTCTTCCATCGTGATACAATGGTGTCCATACCACTTGCCCTTCACCCTTGCTGATTTAGAGTCGTATCTGAAGAGGGCTACCGTAACCAGGTAAGGGTGGTCCGCGGAGATCCCACTTGACAGAAAACTGTGGATAAAATATGTTTTTTAGCATTGGGCTAACAAACAATTTTAGGTTCAGTAGCCAGCTAGCAGTTATAATTAGTGCGAATAGCAAAGAGAAAGGTAGCTCACCCGCATGTAGCCAGAACTTCTTCTTCCTTGGTAGTAGGATCTGCAATCCTCCGAGTTGCTTAGCTCGTCGGCGGTGGAGGCGGGCTAGAGCCTCGCAACGGCGGCTACGGCATGCGCCATTGGAGCTTGGGATCAGAGAATGGGCGCAGCAACTTGGCGCCGGAAGTTAAATGTCTGAAGGGATCCTTCTTCCTGGAGGGTGGATTTCGACGCTGCCGGTGCTAGGGGAAAGGAGGGAATGGATTTGTGAAATTGGTCAACGCATCGAATCAACTTAGTTCCTCGATTTGCCTAAGAGGTTGCCACGTTGGCGCTCGCGTCACGGACAGATGATCGACATGTGGGTCCCGACCGTCTACTTCACGGGACAGTTTAACGGAATTTTTGAATTTGGCAGGGGTGAGATGAGTTTGCCTCGAAATGTCCCCTCTGAGTAGTTGGAAGCCCAACTTTACGAAATACGGTAATTACAGGGAACTTGGGTACCACGATGCGCTCGCCCAGGAACTTTCGGGCCACAAACGAGCAAGCCCGTCGGAGACACGGGAGCTTTGCCGACAAACCAGGCCGCACGACTAGGGTTAACCATGGGCGGGGACTCACGAAGGAGCAAGGCGACGTCGAGGTAGGGAATCAAGGGGGAAGAAGAGGAGAGGCTGGGATGAAATTCGACAACGCCGGATATGGCCGGCTATGGCATCAGCGGCGGCACATGTGTGTGAGAAGCAGGGGAACATGAGAGAGAGGGGTCGCGTGTTGGATGTGTGTGTGTTTGTCGTGAGATGAGAGAATGGGAGAGAGAGGAAATGAGTTGGGCTGGGGTAGGGTTTGACCCAAACCCAGTTGGGCTGGGTTGGGCTGAATCAGTCGGTGGACTCGGTTTAGTCTCATAGAAAATGAAAATAAAATAAAATCAATAGAATAAAAAGAAATTACCAAAATGATCCTACAAGTATTTTTAGCCCTAGAAAAATGAAGAAAAATCCTAAAAATACTTATGATATATCAAAATTCTCACAAAAATGGTATCTACCTTGGAATAATATAACATTACTTATTTGAGTTAAATAAAAGGAAACTAAATATTAAAACCATTAAATTCCTTAATGGAATATAACAAAATAAGGAAAATTTCTAAAAATAAATAAAAATCATTTTTGTGTATAAAAATAAAAATTATTATTTTATAAAAATGCTAATTATAAAATTCCATGTCATTTTAGGATTTATAAATAAATGTGTTATAATTGACTTTATAGTCCTTTTCTTTTATTACTCCCTCTGTTCCATTCTACAGTGCCTATAGTTTTTTTAAGAAAAGTTTCAAAATATAAGATATATTGTGTTACACAACTCGTCTGGACAACTTTTTTGGGGAGTTTATATAAAGTATATAGCATTTCATGTCCCCACAAACTTCTCTATTTTATCACGAGAAATCCCACCCAAAAATATTTTAATTTTATCTCCAAGTGTGTTTCTAATTTATGTGCCAGAAACTATAGGCATTATAGAATGGATGAATGGAATAAAATATAAGAGATATATTTTCTATTACCATTTATAAATCAAAATAGATTCACATTATCTTTAATTGACTACATGGGATTTATTGAAACATAGAATGTAATTCTTTAAGAATAAAACATATAGAACTTATATAAAGCCATTTATTTAAGCAATAAAATTAACTCTTAAGTTTGTATAAATACTTCAAACCAGAACAAATTCTTGAGTTCACTTATTTATGCTATCATCAATAAGATAAATCTTGTATTTAGGATGATGATAACAAATCATGTCTTAAACTCATCATTCACTCACATTGGGAGTGAATAATCTTACATCTTGGATTATGCTAAGAAAAAACCTAGAACTTGGTAATGCCATAAAAAATTATGTCTTAAATTCATTCATATTTTTATAGTTAAGTTTGGTCTAATATTCAACAAGCTAGAAGTATAGTAACTCAAGATCATTTGTATTTTTTCAATACCCATGGTACAAATCTTTGTAATCTTTAGAATTGAACAACATTTTCTTCAAAAGTTAACTTTTTTGCCAATTCAAACAAAAACATTATATTCTTTCTTTTAAGCCTTAACAACTTAAAACATAAGCTTTTATAAGAGCTACATAATATTAATCAACCCCAATTATATGTTATTAGTGAATTTACTGGTGTATCTTGTATGTTGAGTCTTAAATTCTTTAATGATACATTTTTTTGAAGTAAACTTGAAGACAAACCAAATCTTATAAAAATCACCTAAGTTCAACTCACCTAAAGTATTGGGGATTCACTTTGCGAATTTTATAAAATACATAGCATTACTTATGCATAATAGAGTCTTGCTTCTTTAAACATTAGTCTTTACTAGACCAATGATGGTGTTTTCAGATATTAGAGTTTATTTTATCTCGAATACTGTGATTGCATAATCTTGTAATCACAAAGGCAAGTTCACACTTGCTCATGTCCTTTGGTTATTTTATATCAGTTATTTACAAATCCAATATTGTCATCACCTGCATTTCGAAAAGGTCAGAAAACTCTATTTTCATAATTATATGATTATGGGTTATTTACCAAATGGTAATAACCTGCTATTACAATTCCGGTGGTAAAGGAACATAATATCTTAGAATTAACAACCAATGTCACTAGTGATTCTTATGCCACATAATACACGTTAACCATAAGATTTGTAGTGGGATGGAGAAGTCAGCTGGATATTCTTCCTCTCGTATGTCAACAAATGACTAGGCCGTGGCTGTAATTCTCGGAGAGAATTGACATCATATGGGTGGGGTCCTTCAACGTCCCATGACATCTAGTATCTATGAGGGTTGTTTGTTTCAGGTCGTAATTGGAAACAAGTTTTATCCTAGATCTGGCATGCAATCTGATGGGCATGCGGGGTCGCGGAGAAGGGCAGTGATCGGCTTGGATCCTTACACCGGGCCTCACACCAAGTAAGTGTGAACGGGAATGTGCGCCTGGCTGTGTAACAAGGATAAGGATCTCTTATGGGTAAAGCAACACACTTCTGCAGAGTGAATAAAACTGTGACATGTTACTCCTTGTTCTGGGAAGGAGCTACAAACACGGAAGGAAAGGAACTCTACGAAGTTCTGATAAACCTGTGAAGGATGATGGATATAGCTTTTCATAATAAAATCAACCTTTGAAAAATGTTTACGAAAACCTGCATAGCCTATGGCCTACGGTCTGCGGCTGTAGATAGTGCATCAAACGCTCCTTTTTAGTGAACTTGCTGAGTACACTCGTACTAAACCATATCTTATTAACCCCTGCTAGATTCTGAAGCCAATAAAGATGACATCTACATCAACTTATGCTCAAGGGAATTGTCACTGAAATCTCAAGTTCTTCAATAAAGTCAATGGAGTCAACATATATATCAATTGAAGTAAAGACGAAGTTCCTGATTAGATAGGAGTATAATCTCTAGCCCTAGAACCTACTTCTATAGAGCATTGCAATAGCAGCAAATGCAAGCCAGATAGTTTAGATACAAGTCTATTAGTATGATATTCATGAGTTGTTATTTCTGGTTCTTCTTTATAAGAAGTTGCTTTCTCCCTCGATGGATCTTTTGTAAAGAGTCGAGTTGTAACCTATAGTCATGTCTTGGACCTGCTATGTTTCTGTTGTACCACCCTGGCAGATGTAATACTAGTGGAATGATGTTTCATTGGTGTTATATCAACGGCTGTGTACTACATCATGCAGTGGTATGCTGGGTCACCGTAGACGGTGCCCACCTAGTGGTGTCCCTACGGCATGACACGCGTACTTTTTAATGGGACCGCATCGTCCCCATCCACACCACTCCACTCCCCTAGTCCACTGGGTCAAGCCCCCGAAAACCCTAGCTCCCTCCCTACCGACAAGCTCCTCCGTCACCGGCCATGATGACGAAAGGGGGCTGGAAGGGCTAGTTCAGGCCCGGCCGGAACGACCACGAGTCCGGCTCCTCTGGCGGCGGTGGCCGACACCGCCATCGCCACTCCGTGTCAAGGTCTCCACCACCGTGCGGCTCCTCCTTCCACCGCAGCCCACTAGCGCGCCACTGCGCCCGCGCTCCGAGCGGCACGTTTACATCAGCCTCAAGGCCGCACACACACTAGCCGAGGTAGGCATGTCGTGCCCCTGGCCGGAAGTGCACCTGCCGGCGGGGTGGCACCTCAACCGCACCTGCGTGCCTGTGCCAGCCATCCTCGTGTCGGGCCCTGCTCGCCGCCGCAAGATCTGTCACCGCCGGGCCTTCCTGCTGCCAGATCTGTGGCGTCACCCAGCCTACTCCATCCACTCCTACCTCTAGGACCGCTGGTTCGAGGCGGAGCATGTGGCGCGATGCGAGGCCATCGAGGCCCCCATCGAGAACCTCGACGACGCCGATGAGGACTACTAGGAGGACTCCAATGAGGACTCTAGTGTGGAGGACGGGGCCGAGGATGACTTCGACTACTTCGGCCCGCCTTAGCCTGCTCCCGGACAGGTCGCGCTACAGAGGCGCTGACATCATTGAGTCCGAGGTGTGGGCGCAGTGGCCCGGCCAGGTGGTCGTCATGGTGAAGGAGTCAGAGCCGGAGCCGCCGGAGCCCCGGCCGATGATGGAGGAGAAGGAGATCGAGGCCGCCATCCTCTCCTCGCAGTTGGAGGAGGAGAGGAAGTGGGGCGGCATGGGGCAGGCCCTGCACAACTCCTGGGTGCAGGGGCGGGTATTCAAATTTTATAGTAAAAAATAGTGTATGTAATAAATGTTTATATAAATAATAAAAAGATCCAGCAATGGGATTGAACCCTAAACCAATAGCTTGAAACCATTGGTCCAAACCAATTTAGCCACTTCTTCCTTTGATTTATTTTATGATAGTTAGTTTTTTAGTATAAACCCCACAGAAATTTTAAATATCAGCATTTTACCAAAATATTTTGCGTATTCTACCCTTGAATTGAGCTGGGCCCGCCCCTGCCTGGGTGGCCGCACATGCCGAGATGCCACCGGTGCCACCCGCGCTCCCGGCGCCTCCTCCCGCTATGGCACCCAGCGGCCATCGCCCCAGGTCTTCATCGTCACCGACGACGACGAGTAGGCAGCGCACAACAATAGGACCAGCGCCGGCCGGCCAACAGCACCACCAGTTCCCCACACTACGGCTACCCATAATATTGGAATTTTGTGTGTGGATATTTTGTCTACCTAGGACCTTAATTATAATTTGTATAATTATTTTCTAGCGTATCTTTTTTTAACTTTTTTTATGGACGAGTGGACATGGGTTACAGACCATCGCAAACGGGCTCAGCCCGCAATAGCCTGTACTCTACCCGCTGAATCGGATAGATTCGGTGTCTGAAACGCAGGGCCCTTGGAGATGGCCTTAGTCCAAATGACCTCCGCAATCTAGGGACAAACCAATTCCACCGCTTTTTTTGGTCTTCTCGTTGGCTCCGCTGCTCTACTCTTCTCTCCCGACCACGGCCACCGGCGCACGGCTGATGATCAGCTGCACGAAAAGACGATTCAAGGGCGGCACAACAATCCTACAGGGTTAGCTCTTGCGTTTACCGAACCAAAGTTCTTTTCCCTGTGTTTCCGTTCTGTTCGAGGTGGATTTATGTAGGGATTAGGGCTTGCAGTTGAGGCTCGATTTGGGGGTGGTTCTGTTGGATTAGGGCTGAACTATGATGTTTCGGTTAATGGTGGACTATTGTGTGGATTATGTGCTGAAACTGTTTACAGATTGTGTAGCTGTTCGGGTTTGACAGAAAAAAATGTTTCTTTTTTACAAATTTCAGTAAATTCAGTTATGAATTTGTGTCTAAAAGTTGTTTTGTTTTGTGTACTTTCGTAGGATTTGTCAATGGATCCTATGGATTACTTCTCCGCACGATTCCACTATTGTGGAGCATTTGAATGTAGGGGAAGGGGTGGATATGGATAGGGGAAAGCATGGCATGTCCACTGTGGTCCATTCGAAGCTATCAGTTAAGCCATTTCCTGTCAAAAAAGATTTCCCTGGTGCTGGCAGTTACATGCATACTGTGCTCTACCAAATCAGATACTAGCTCGTCAACTTTGTCAATGGATGTTACAATCGCTTTGAGTTTTTAGCCTGAAAGTCATTGTTGGTATGCTAGCATGGACACCTGCTAGGTCTTTGAAGGAAAATTACAAGGAACTGGATGAACATGTACATTATACGGCCTAAAATATTCGCCCTGCAACTTCCTCGTGCAAATCGCCGGTGTTTTATTCTTCCAAAAAGGACAAATCGGTGGTGTTGAAGTTTACACCCAAGTCTTATATCTGTACGTAAGAGGACAATCGAGCAGAACAAATTTCCCCTTCAATGTCACCGTACGCACATCACGGCAGTTGAATAGGGCCAGAAGATTCAACAATCTTTGCACCGAGAAAAGAGCGCGAGTACATGTATATTTAGGTATCCTGAACCAAGACGACCACATCATTCAGCGCCAAATCACCATGGGCACTCTTCAGCTGTCCTTCATCCAAATAGCCATAGCCTTGTTCTTGCTTACTCAAGCCAAGAGCACCACAGAGGAGATGCTTGTCCATCCGAACAATACGACCACGAGCTGTATTGCCGGTGAGAGGTCTGCCCTTGTCACCTTCAGGGCAGGTCTCTCAGACCCTGCAAGCTTCCTTTCATCATGGAAGGGTGATGAATGCTGCCGATGGAAGGGTGTCTTTTGCAGCAACAAAACTAGCCATGTTGTCAGGCTCGATCTCAGAACCCCTGACTGCAACATTATGCAGGGGCTAGGAGGCAACATAAGCTCGTCGTTGCTTGGTTTACAGCATCTACGGTACCTCGACCTCAGCTGCAACAGGTTTGAGAATTTGCAGATACCAGAGTTCTTAGGTTCTCTCCAAGATTTGAGATATATGGACTTATTCGGATCAAGCTTTGTTGGAAGGATACCGCCACAGTTTGGTAATCTCTCCAACCTGCGTTACATTAGTCTTGATTCCACTTTTGGTGACACATACTCCAATGATATCACCTGGTTATCACGTTTAGCTTCCCTTGAATACCTAGACATGACATCCGTGAACCTCAGTACAGTTACTAACTGGGTTCCAGTGGTGAACATGCTTCCATCTCTCAAACTTCTTCGTCTTTCCAATTGCCAGCTTAGAAGTAGCCCAGATTCTCTTCAGGTTTCAAATCTGACATCTCTTGAAACACTTGACCTTTCGGAAAACAGCTTCAATAAGCGTGGCGCACCCAACTGGTTCTGGGATCTTACTAGTCTGAAGTATCTTGATCTCTCATTCGATGGTTTCTATGCCCCATTACTAGACGAGATCGGTAATACGACATCCATGGTGTACCTTGATTTATCGAGTACCGATCTGGTGGGCATGATACCATCAAACATGAAGAACCTATGTAACTTGGAACAGCTATTTTTCTATGATACCAACATCAATGGGAGCATAGCAGAATTCTTCGAACGCTTACCTAGCTGTTCATGGAATAAATTGCAAACATTGTATCTACCAGACTGCAATTTGACAGGAAGCCTGCCAGATACGCTAGTGCCCTTAAGCAACCTGTCATGGCTTGATCTTACCTCTAATCAGCTGACAGGTCCCGTGCCTTTGTGGATAGGAGAGCTCACAAAGCTAACTGTGTTAGACTTGAGCTCCAACTACCTGGATGGGGTCATGCATGAAGGTCATTTATCACGTCTAAACATGTTAGAAGAATTAGCATTGGCAGACAACTCCATAGCCATCGCAGTCAGTCCGGCTTGGGTTCCTCCCTTCAATTTAGGAACGATTGAACTTCAACACTGCCAGCTAGGGCCCAAATTAACAGCATGGCTTAGATGGCAAACACATGTGGATACTCTTGATATATCAAACACGAGCATATCTGACATGGTGCCGGATTGGTTTTGGGTATCAGCCTCCTCAGTAATTTCCCTCAGCATACGACATAATCAGATCACAGGACTGCTCCCATCAACAATGGAATTTATGAGAGGACAAGTAATGGATTTCAGTTCTAACCATCTCAGTGGTCCAATACCTAAGCTACCCATAAACCTAACCAACCTAGATCTCAGTAGGAACAATTTTGTTGGGCCGCTACCATTAGACTTTGGAGCGAGAGGACTTATAACACTTGTTCTGTTCGACAACCATATCTCTGGCACCATTCCATCTTTGTGCAAATTACAATCACTCCATCTGTTAGATATATCTGGAAATAATCTAACTGGGTCAGTTCCAGATTGCCAAGACAAGGAATCCACAACAAACATGAAAAGTCTGAGTATTCTCAACCTAAGCTTGAGCAATAACGACCTCTCTGGTGCTTTTCCTTCGTTTCTGCAAAACTGCAAGAAACTCATCTTTCTTGATCTTTCGTATAATAATTTCTCCGGTAGTTTACCAACATGGATTGGTCAGAAATTGTCATCTTTGGCATTCATGCGATTGCGTCGAATTTGTTTTATGGCCATATTCCGGAGGAGCTTACGAAGATAGGTAATCTTCAGTATTTGGACCTTGCCTACAACAATATAACTGGAAGCATACCGAGATCCATTGGTAACTGGAAAGGGATGATACTAACGAGGGATGATTACCTTGAAGGTGCATTCAGCTATGGTGCAGAAGTTGGTGACGTTGTATTCGCTGACTATAGTCAGAATTTCATGGTTCTCACAAAGGGTCAAGAGAGATTATATACAGGAGAAATCGTATACATGGTGAATCTCGATTTTTCCTGTAACAATCTTGTAGGAGACATTTCTGAAGAAATCGCAACTCTTATCGCATTGAAGAGCCTGAATTTATCATGGAATACGTTCACTGGAAAAATTCCTGAGAAGATTGGCGCCTTGGTGCAAGTGGAATCACTCGATCTATCACACAATGAGTTGTCCGGTGAAATCCCTACAAGCTTATCGGCTCTCACATCATTGAGTCGCTTGAACATGTCATACAACAATCTGACAGGAGTGGTACCCTCCGGAAATCAATTGCAAACACTCGAGGATCCATTATATATTTATATCGGCAACCCGGGCCTTTGCGGTCCTCCTCTCCCACGGAACTGCTCACAGCTCAATCAAATTCCAGCTAATAAAGAAGTCCATGAAGATGCAGGAGATGTGGTTTCGTTTTTTATCGCCATGGGTTCTGGTTATGTAATCGCTCTCGGGGTAGTCTTCTGCACCTTCCTGTTCAAGAGGAAATGGAGAGTCTCTTGGTTCTCGCACTGTGACAGATTGTATGACCGGGTTTATGTGCTAGTGGTTGTGACCTGGGCTTCCTCGACAAGAAGAAATGCGTAGAAGCAGAGATCGTCATCCCTGCAGCTGGTTCTTTGCTTGCTACTAACTCTGGGGATTTTACCATGCATGAATTTTGTTCAAGTATTGTATTAGCACTCGCGTGTATGTATTTTGAGGAGTATGTTGTCGACCTAGGTTGGCACAAAGCATGAATGAGCACCATGTTCCTATTGTACCAATGCCTGAATCATACGCTGCTGATTATTATTTTCCTTTTCTTGACAAACGTGTTGAATGTTATATGCGAAGCTATTCAGTTGTCAATGGAGTAGAAGTAGGGTGGCCTCCCAGTATTATCCAATTATGATATGATGGGTAGGATGGAATAGTTTGAAAGGATCAGCCTACAGAATATGTGTATTGCTGAGAGCATCTCCACTCGAATCCGGACCTAAATAGCGCCGGACGGAGGAAGGTTTCGTCCTGGGAATGATCGATTTTCCACTCGCGTTCCCAGGCCGAGTTCCTAGGCGAAGCAAAAAAGGGTGATATTTTCGAATTTTCTCGTTCCGCGGCGAAATCTTGGCCATAGGGTGTTCGGCAGAAGTACGCCCAAAATAGTTCGGCCATCAAATTATTACAGAACAAGATAAAATAGTTCGGCGATCATTCGTCGATGGGGGTGATCTCCTCCGGCGTGTCCGGTGCGACGGGGATGGGTTCGTCGGCGTTCCTGCCGGCCGACTGGTTGGAGGAGGTCGAAGCGGAGCTCGGCGAGGGCATGGCGACGGAGGTGTTCGGCGGAGAGCTTGGCGTGTTCTCGGCGTTGTCCTCCTCGAGGATGTCCTTGCGCCGGGCCAGATACCAGGCCTTGACCGGCGAGCTCATCGCCGAGGTGTCTTCACCGCCCATGAGAAACTGCAGATTTGTGTTCCTCTTCTTGGCGGCGAAGTTCGCTTTGAGGAGATCGAGCTTGCGGTCTTGGTTCTGTAGCAGCTATGCCCATCTCTCCTCGGCCTTCTCCTCCCTCTTCTTGGTATGGGCCTTCGTGTCGGCGATGCACCTCTCGATGGATTCCTGGAGGCACTCGGCGGGAGGTCCTGCGGCTTTGAGCATCTTCGCCTTCTTCTGGCCGAGCTCTAGCCTTCCTTCGCCGGTAGAAGATGGAGGGGCCGTCGGGTTGTACACGTCGTCCTTCGTCTTGGCGAGTGTCAGCCGAGTATCCACCCATTTCTGGCATTTCTCAATCGAAGAAAACACGTGATGGAACTTGAACTCCATCCCGGTGTCATTCCGGTACATGCCGAGTGCGCGGAGGAGCTACAAAGGTAAGGCAAAGTGTGTCAGGATAGGCATGAACAAGTACCTTCGGCTAGTGTTCGGCGAAGTACCTTGGCATCCATGCTCTCGCTGCTGACGGGTGTGCGTTCGACCTCCTCGAGAAGGCTGTGCCACTTGCTGCACGTCTGCTGGATGAGCCCCCAGTGGTTGGTCATGGCTTTCTCGTCGCGCTCTATGTCGATTTTGTTGTACTTCGAGTCGCAAAGGTTGCGTTCATCGAACGCTAGCTTCACGCGCTTCCAGTAGTTGTTCGAATTTTGGTTTGCGCCAGTGATGGGATCCATGCTCACAGATTTCCAGGCATCGGCGAGGGAAAGGTCCTCAAGCGCCGTCCACTTGACCCGGGGCTCTGTCACCGAGGTGCCCACCTTATTCTTGCCTTTCCCTTTGCCCTTCACCGAAGCCAGGCCAACGCCTTCCTCTTCCTCATCGGTCTAGGTCTGCGCGGGGAAATCCTGAGACTCGATGCCGTGTTCGGCGTTGGCCCGGGACTGTTCTTGGGTGAAGAAACTGGCATTACCGGCCGCAGCCGCCGCCGATCCTTCGGCGATCATGCCCTGCATGTAGGGTTCGGTCGACATTCCGCCGAACATGTTCTGGGCGTCGGTCTCGCCGTGGGCAGCGTGCGACGAGCTTCCGGCGAATGGCAGAGGGTCACGGCGCGCCGTCGAGGACACGGCGTATGCCGGAGAGGAGGAGTAGGGGGCATTGATGTCGAGGCTGAAGGCCGAAGGAGGGCGTGGCGCGGGGCAGGGGAAGACGGTGTTCGGGTTGAACCCGCCATCAAACTCGGGGGAGGAGTACCTCTGCCGTGGGTTCGCCTGGTTCTCCTGGAACATCGCCGGTGATATCGGCGAGAAGTAGACCGGTGAATATCCGGCAGGCGAAGCGACGCTTGGCTGGCTCCCCCAAACGCCACCGTACTGCGCGCGCGACGACGCTGCTGTCGCTTTCCTCATCTCCTGTGCCTCGGCCGCCGCTTCCCTCATCGCATGTGCCTCGGCCACCGCTCCCCTCATCGCCTGAGCTTCGTCGAGCTCCTGCGCCTGCTTGTCCCTTGCCTTCCTGTCCCTACGGTTGTCTGTATCGAACTTTCTCTTCATGGATAGGGCCAACCAGGCGGGGGCACTCATGCCTTGAGGTCTCGGCACGGGCGCTCTCGGCTTCCTCACCTTTTTCTCACTTGGTTCGCCGGCGGCGGATTGGGGTTTGGCGAAAGCCTTGGACGGCATGGCGGGCGAGAGCTCGGTGAACTGGCGGGAGATGTGGGGTATTGTGGAGGGAAGGCGGGAGGGGAAGAAGAAAAGGGCGGGAACTCTGCCTCCACTCGCTGACAGGGCTGGCCCACCATCGTTTTCTCTCCATCCGGCATTCCCAAGCCGTTCCCGACGCCTCGGGTTCGGCCTGGGAACGCCGGACCAATTTTGGGCCAAATCCGGATAAAACCGGCGTCCTGGGAACGCGACTGGACGAAATTTCACCGTCCGGATGAAAAATAGGCGCTGGGAACGCCTTCCTGGAAACGCGAGCGGAGATGCTCTAAGTTTGCTCGCCGTTGCACCTGATGACCGCAGCGCTCCATGCGATCTGTTGCTGCCAAAAATTGTACTCCACAGTCCACACTGAATCACAATAGTTTATCTGCAATTGATAACCCAAATGCGTCAAGATCAGAAACAATTCCTTGCTATAGTCGAGAGAACACAATTCATACACTTGCTAGAGATTACTTACTAATTCCTCCTATGTGCGCTCATGTGCTGAAGGGGCGGTATTTCTCGGATTGTGATGTTTGGAACACCCTTTAACCTCGGCCTGCATATTTTACTTGGCGCAATATATTCCATAGCAATACAACTTGTAATAAAGGGACTAGATGGAGTATTGGTGATGGAAAGAAAATCAATTTGTAGACTGATAATTGGATCCCAGTGTGGCACCTTGTTCGTTTCAGACTCTGAAGCCGACCCCGCACAGTGCAACTGTGGATTTTTTGGTGAATAAAACCACAGTTTATGGGACATCGATGTTGTACATTCTCTTTTATAGGAGGAGGAGGTGGCGCCAACTCGGGTTCCAAAACTGATGCCCAGCTTAGGAAGAAACTTTGGGCTAGGGAAGACTACCAAATGCCTGTTAGGGAGGAGAGACACACAACCTCCCCGCTCCTGCCTGTGGTGGACCTTCGAGGATAGTTTCAATCAACAGATATGCAGCGAAAATAAAACAACGAGCACATACATAGGTGACACAAGGATTTACGTGGAAAAAACCTCCTCAAGATGAGGAGGAAAAAAACCACGGATGCGGACCAACCGGTAGAGTATTCTCTAGAACATCAAGATATGTACAACACACTTAGCACGTTGTCAACCGGCAACAACAACCACTTGAGAGAAAGATTACAACAAAACATAGTATCTTAGTTTCTGTCAGCAAACTGCTCTTAAACCGCAGATCCAATCAGTACCAAACTTGGTAGACAAGCTGACATACGTGTACCCAATATACACACCAAATTCCAGGTCAATCGGACACCATTTGTCTGCCCAAACTGTTCGTCTACCAAAACTGCTCTGTGCTGAAACTGCAGCAGTCCGAACTGAATAAACCGCTTCAAAATCTGAAGCTACACTGACCCAAACCTCAAATCAGCTAATCAGATCGAATTACTCAAAGTAAGGAACGAGCTCACCAAGTTTGGAGTCAATTCAAGCACGTTTGAGCCTCCAAACACCAGCTTGAAGACAGACCGGTCAGATCTCAGAAATCTGGACAGAAATCACCTCTTCTTCTTCCTCTCTTCTCACTAGGTTGTGGTGTCCTTGTGTGTTCTCTCACCCTCTCTCAGCAGCAGCCACGATGGCTTGCTTCTCTCACTTGCTCGTACTCTCACACACAGAGTGTCTCACAGTCACCAAGGGTGGTTAGGGTTTTCTTTTCTACTCCTCTCCCAAGGAGTAACTCAGTTGTTGGATACGAACATCGATCAACGGTTGAAACGTGTCGGACTTCACAGGCTGATGTTGGGCTGCCAACACACCTCCATGTGGAGGGACATGGCCCAATAAGCTCCTCCTCCCGACATCATGGAGGGTCTCACTGCCAACCGGCAGTCATGTCGGCGAGCCGACGGCATACCTCGAGCTTTCCTCTTCTCACCACCTTGGTCAACATATCAGCCCCATTGTCATCTGTGTGTACCTTATCAATTTGCATTTTCTTGGAATTCAGCACATCTCGAATCCAATGATAGCGCACATCAATATGCTTCGACCTCGAATGAAAACTTGCATTCTTACTTAGGTGAATGGCACTTTGGTTGTCACAAAACAGCACATACTTGTCTTGCTCAAAACCAAGCTCACAATCCAATCGTTTTAGCCACAATAGCTCTTTGCTCGCCTCAGTTACTGCGATGAACTCAGCCTCAGCTGTGTTCAGTGTCACACACTTTTGCAACCTGCTTTGCCATGCCACTACTCTCCCTGAATGGGTAATCAAATAATCTAAAGTAGACTTCCTTCCATCGACATCTCCAGCCAAGTCTGAATCAGAACATGCAATCAGCTTGGGCTCACTACCGCCAAAGCAAAGCTTCATATTAGTGCTGCCCCAGAGATACCTCAAAATCCACTTCACGGCTTCCCAATGTGGTTTTCCCATATTGGACATATATTTGCTCACAGTACTAACCGCTTGAGCAATGTCAGGCCATGTGCACACCATAGCATACATCAAACTCCCAACCGCTGAACCATAAGGAACTTTCTGCATTTCCTTTTTTATCTCTTCATTGGAGGGACATTACTTTTTACTCAACTTGAAATGAGCTGTGAGTGGACAACTCACTTCCTTTGCCTTGTCCATCTTGAACTTGCGAAGTACCTTCTCAATATATTTCTCTTGAGATAAGTACAACTTGTTGGATTTTTTGTCTCTCTCAATTCTCATGTCGAGAATACACTTTGTTGGACCCAAGTCTTTCATGGCAAAACTTTTACTCAACTCTTATTTTAGTCTACCAATCCTAGAGACATTCTTGCCCACAATCAAGATATCATTCACACAGAGCAATAACATGATAAAATCATCACCTGAGAACCTCTAGATAAATACACAATGGTCTGAGCTACACCTCTTGTAGCCTTGCTCCCCCATGACAGATTCAAACTTCATGTACCATTGTCTCGGTGCTTGTTGCGGGCCATAGAGGCTTTTCTTCAATTTGCACACATAGTCTTCTTTGCCTTTAACAAGAAACCCCTTAGGCTGCTCCATGTAGATTTCTTCCTCCAACTCTCCATGAAGGAAAGTTGTCTTCACATCCATTTGTTCAACCTCCAAGTTGAGACTTGCTGCCATGCCAAGGATCATACGGATTGATGCCATCTTCACCACCAGAGAAAATATTTCATCAAAGTCAATACCTTTTCTCTGACTGAATCCTTTTACAGCTAGCCTGGCCTTGTACCTTGGATGTGACGTGTGCTCTTCTTCCTTGATTCTGTAGACCCATGATTATTGGCTCAACACGTCGAGCTCGTTGGGGAACCCCAAGAGGAAGGTATGATGAGCACAGTAGCAAGTTTTCCCTCAGTTATGAAACCAAGGTTATCGAACCAATAGGAGCAAGGAAACACCTCCAAGGTGTTGTTACCAACTTGGAATCATGCACAACACAACCACAGAACTTTGCCCCCAACTTATAGTGAGGTTGTTAATCTCACCGGTTTTGCCAAAAACAAAGGATTAAACGTATTGTGTGGAAGAAAGTAATAGCTTGCAGAAAGTAAACAGAAAACAGTAAACATTTGTAGATTGATGGTAAAAGAAAGGACCGGGGTCCATAGTTCACTAGTGGTGGTTCTCCCTAAGATAGATGATATGTTGGGTGAACAAATTACACCTGGGCAATTGACAAACATCGAGAAAGCATACATGCATATACTAATCATCTTGACTCCTATGAGATTTGATTGGGCATTACAACATTATACATAGACCGTAATCCAGCTGCATCTATGACTAATAATCCACCTTTAGGTTATCAATCCGAACCCCCTCCAGTATTAAGTTGCAACCAACAGATAATTGCATTACACATTGCGTGTAAAGTAAACAATACGATTGTTCTATGAACAAAGGATTGCTCCCTAGTAGCAACAGCACATCTAGTACCTTAGAGATTTCTGTCACTTCCCCAGATTACTAGAGGCATGAACCCACTATCGAGCATAAATACTCCCTCTTGGAGTTGCTAGCATCTACTCGGCCAAGATATCTACTAACAACGGAGAGCATGCAAGATCACAAATAACAAAGACATGATAGAATCAATAATCAATCTGAAATAGCATCTCAATATCCATTGGATCCCCGCAAACACAACATGTAGGATTACAAATAGATGATCTTGATCATGAACGGAGCTCACAAGATCTAAACATGGTAGCACAAAGGAGAAGAAACAACCATCTAGCTACTACATGGACCCGTAGTCCAAGGATGAACTACTCACGCATCACACTGGAGGCTTGCATGGTGATGAATAAGGCCTCTAGGGTCAATTCTCCCCTCCGGCAAGGTGACGGGAAGAGCTTCAGATCCCTCCCGATCTAGGGATGGAGATGACGGTGGCTGCAGACTCTTTCGTGGAATTTTGATCGGGGTACTTAGGGTTTCTGTATCGGAGGCATCTTATAGGCGAAAGGGGAGGTCGAGGGGGTGCCCTAGGTGGCCGCACCACCCCCTAGCACGGGCCAGGCCTGGCCGCGCGGCCAGGTGGTGTGGGCGGCCCCTAGCCGCTCTCCGTCTCGTATTCTAGCTCCGTGTCCCCCTCGGTGAAATACTGACTTTGGCTTTTGTCCTGTCCCATTCCGAGAATATTCATTTTCTAACTTTCCTAGAACCAAAAACAGCAGAAAACAGGCAGCTGGCACTATGGCATCTTGTTAATAGGTTAGTCCAAGAAAGTGTATAAAAAGTACTCCAAAGTGTGGACAAAACATAAGAAAGTAGATAAAAACCAAGCATGGAACATCAAAAGTTATAGATACGTTTGCAACGTATCAACATCCCCAAGCTTAACTCATGCTCGTCCTCGAGTAGGTAAGTGATAAAAAAATAATAATTTTTGAGGTGACATGCTCCATCATAAACTTGATCAAAGTATTTGTAAAACATTGATAGCTGGGATCATAGTACTTCAACATAGCATGAAAGACAAAGTTCTAACAATAAGACATAGAAACTATGTTGTAACATGAAAAGGCACAAACAAAAGATTCATGAATAACAATGCTTTGCAAGACGTTTGTTTGTTTCACATAAAGAAAACATAGCATAATGGCATTCAGCTTGTCCCTCATGGAGTAGCAAACATAAATGCATAGGACACCTTCAAAGTTTATAAGGGTGACCAGATACAAATAGTTTAAGAATAAGCAATATCAAAGTTATGCATCAATCAACAAGTCTTGGGACAATGCACATAGAACTAAGAATAGCCACTATGCTCTCTCAATAGGTGCATAAAGATAGAAGGTGGAGACTCAACATAAAAGTAAAAGAAAGGCCTTCAAAGAAGGAAGCAGGGATTCAAGTCTCATAAAGAGCTTCCAAAAATTATGGTACTTATTAGCTTTCAGCTCACATTGCCCCTATCATAAGCATCTTGAAGTGATTAAGGTTAAAGTGAACAAACTATGGAGTATATGCTTGACAAAGTATAAGTTGGAAATCTCATGTCCCTTGAATACGAGGGTCGCTCCTCATGCTACTCAAGTTTAGTTACCGGTAAGTTCTTGTCATAGTAAGTACATGTGTATCATAGAGAACCGCCAACGGGGTACCCCTTGCCCGATGATACGGAAGAATCCCCATATCAAAATGACAAGGCAAGCAGACAACGAGCATCTCAGCAATCTTCTTATTTACCATGGAAAATGGTGTTTTTTTCTCTCTTTCCTCTTTTCTCATATCTCTTTTTTTATTTTTCTCTTTTTCTCAATATCTAACTCTTTTTTATAAGAAGAATGCTTCATAGACAGCTCATTATGGTTACGCTGCAGGTTTCCACCATGATTAGGCATGGATTAGACCGGCGGCCAAGGTGTTTCTCTAACACACATACATAACTCCATGGACTTACAAGCTCCCCTATCATTTCACATCGACGACATCCATAGACAAAAGAGCATGATATCAACTAGGTACAAAGTATAAGTGCAATGTTGAAAGCGTTCCCCATGACAGCATAGTTCTGCTAATCCCCAACATATAAGTGCAAGCATATACAACATAGACGACACAATGGTTCAAGTTTATTAAGGGCAAGAAAAGTAAAGTGTGCCATCAAGTTCGTGAGAGCTTTAATCACTAGTTTTCTCATAACAAGTTTAATTTGGAAGGTAGATAAAAATATGAATATACTTGGAATAGCAAATGCTAATAGGTAGGTATGGTGGACTCTTTGGAATAACTTGGTTTTATTTGGTGTTGGATGCATGAGTGGAACTCATACTTGGTTATGGAGGCTAGCAAAAGACTAGGAGCGACAAACTAAGAGAGCAATAATGGCCATAATCATGCAGAGCGACAAAACATCATCAATTAAAGCATAAAGTGATATTACAAGTTGAAAACTGAAGGATCATAAAGGCTATGGTGACTTGGGATAGTCATATCATGGTATGAGCATGCGCAAGTCAACCCAAATAAAGCATCAAACGATAATACCACAATACTATGCTTTAATATGCTAAAACAACGCATGATTCTTTCAAGGCACATTAAGCAATCTCAATTGTTTATAGCATGTCATGCTAAAGCAAAAATCACTAATCATAAAGCCAAAACAATATCAAGCATGGCATGACAAAGCATAGGCCACAGTCAAAAACAAGCTCTACTTACCACTTAAGCATGAACTTTCCTACTCTTTTCCAATCCAAACCAAACTATTTGAAAACTAATGTATGAAAGAGGGGGTCCAACCAATTTATTCAAGCAAACTATGAAAACCAAAAACAAAAACAAAGACGCTCCAAGAACAACACAACTGTGTACGAAACAATAAAAATGAAGTGTTTGGAAGAAACCTGAGGTTTTTATTGATGAAGAAGGGGATGCCTTGGGCATCCCCAAGCTTTGACGCTTGTACTTCTTGGATATTTCTTGGGGTGACACGCGTGGCATCCCCAAGCTTGAGCTTTAGTCCATTCTTCATCTCATTACATCATTCTCTCCATACACCTGAAATTTTTCCTTCATACAAAACTTCACACAATCTTTATTAGCAACATTAGTGCACTCAAGATAATAAGTCTTTGGGTTCAGTTTCAACACCAATAAAACTTCCATTAAAACACAATCTGCTGTAGAACTTCCCTCAAAAATCTCAATTCCCCAAAAAGGAACCAACAAGAAGCAAATGCAAATAATGGCAGAAATCTGTCAAAACAGACCAGCCGGTAAAAACCAATTTTTTTGAAGACCTTCTGTTGCTCAAATCGAAAAGTGTTGAACTAACGAAAATGAAAGTTAGGTAATGGTACATTACAAATGTATCTATAATTTTTGATGTTCCATGCTTGGTTTTATCCACTTTCTTGTGTTTTGTCCACACTTTGGAGTACTTTTCATATGACTTCTTGGACTAACCTATTAACAAGAGCCACAGTGTCAGCTGCCTGTTTTCTGCTGTTTTTGGTTCCAGGAAAGTCAGAAAATGAATATTCTCGGAATTGGACGGGACAAAAGCCAAAGTGCTTATTTTTCCGGAAGTCATCAGATGCTAGAATACGAGACGGAGAAGGGCTGGCCGGGCCAGCTCCACACCACGTGGCAGGTGGTCCGCCGACCAGACCCCCTCGGCCTCTCCTTCCGCCTATAAGATGCCCTCGGGACGAAAACTCTAAGTATCCGATCAAAAATCCACGAAAGAGTCTGTAGCCGCCGTCATCTCCATCCCTAGATCAGGAGGGATCTAAAGCTCTTCTCGGCACCCTGCCGGAGAGGGGAATTCATCCTGGAGGCCTTCTTCATCACCATGCAAGCCTCTGTTGTGATGCGTGAGTAGTTCATCCTTGGACTACGGATCCATGTAGTAGCTAGATGGCTGGTTCTCCTCCTTTGTGCTTTCATGTTTAGATCTTGAGCTCCGTTCATGATCAAGATCATCTATTTGTAATTCTGCATGTTGTGTTTGCGGGGATCCGATGGATATTGAGATGCTATTTCAGATTGATTATTGATTCTATCATGTCTTTGTTATTTGTGATCTTGCATGCTTTCCGTTGTTAGTAGCTATCTTGGCCAAGTAGATGCTAGCAACTCCAAGAGTTAGTATTTATGCTCGATAGTGGGTTCATGCCTCTGGTAATCTAGGGAAGTGACAGAAATCTCTAAGGTACTAGATGTGCTATTGCTACTAGGGAGAAAACAACAATATTTTTTTCATAGAACAATCGTATTGTTTACTTTACACGCAATTCGTAAAGCAATAATCTGTTGCTTGCAACTTAATACTAGAGGGGGTTCAGATGATAACCTGAAGGTGGATTATTAGTCATAGATGCAGTTGGATGGCGGTCTATGTATAATGTTGTAATGTCCAATCAAGTCTCAAAGGAGTCAAGATGATTAGTATATGCATGTATTGCTTTCTCGATGTTTGTCAATTGCCCCGCTGTAATTTGTTTACCCAGCATGTTATCTATCTTAAGGAGAGCCACCTATAGTGAACTATGGATCCCGGTCCTTTTCTTTACATACAATCTATAAACTGTTTACTGCTTTGTGTTTACTTTCTGCAAACTATTACTTCCTTCCATTCGATACGTTTAATCCTTTGTTTTCAGCAAAACACAGTGAGATTGACAACCTCATCACAAGTTGGGGACAAAGTTCTGTGGTTGTGTTGTGCAGGTCTCCTCGTTGCTACTAGCACCGGTAGTGCGCCCTGCCAAGGCTCAGCTAGCAACACCTTTGGGGTGTTTCCTTGCTCCTACTGGTTCGATTAAACCTTGGTTTCATAACTTAGGGAAACTTGTTGTTGTGCTCATCATACCTTCCTCTTGGGGTTCCCAACGAGCTCCACATCAACACCGAGCCATTAAGCATTTTTCTGGCGCTGTTGCCAGGGAGTCGAGGACATCTTCACAAGGGGAGTCCCTCATAACCAATCTCTTTACTTTGTTATTTTTGTTTTGCTTAGTTTCCTTTTGCTTTGTTTGCTTGTTTTGTTATAAAAAACACACAAAAAATTAGTTTTACTAGTTTGCTTTCTTTATCAAAAACACACAAAAATTAAGTCTCCTTTAGTTGTCACCTCTTCCTTAGCTCACCATGTTGATCCCTAATTTCACCTTGAAAGACCTTTCAATTGGTAGTGGTTCTATAATTGAGAAAGATAATATTGAAGAATTCTTTAATCATGTTAGTAAGCATGAAGATACTGAGGATAGATCCCTTGCAGAACTTGCTCCAAACTATGAGATTGCTGCAGCTTATTTAATTCACATGTTAGAAGCTAGGTTTGTTAACCTCAACTCCTTAATGCAAGCAATGTTTCTTAAGCTTAAAGAAATTAAGGACCCTGAAAAGAGGGATTTTATTCTAGAAACTTTGTTTAAGGAGTTCTATGATGTTGCCAAGGAAGCTAAAAAAGTCTTTGAACGTTTCAATATGCTAGGCTCATGTGTAGATGTTGTTGGTACACGAGAAAAGATGAACAAAACCGAACCTAATGGGGAGGAACCTAAGATACCAATACCCTTTAAACTAGTAGCAATATATGAAGCCATAGAAAAGAATCTTGATTGGATTGTTATTGAAAACCCTTTTGATGAAAATAGTGAACCTAAGATCATTGAGAGAGGATCCTCTAGAACTTATTTGGAAGATATACCTTGCCTTGTTGAAGATATTTCTGGTATTAATCTTAATCCTTCTTCATTTGAGAACACTTGATTCTTTCTTTGCTTCTTATGCCTAACTTAAAGGCGTTAAAGAAAAGTACTTATTGGGAGATAACCCAAAAGTTTTAGATGAGTCTTGGAAGTTATTACCTAATAACCGCTCTTTATCCTTTTTATTTGCTTTTTTGCCAAGAGTAACCTCTAATGAGAGAGAAGTAACGATTGGGAAAGTTGCTATCCCGAAACAGATTTCTGTGCTTCACCGTAAAAATTCGTGTAAAATCTCTGTACGTCTTTTTGAGGCGTGAATTTTTGTGCTTCTGCCCCAGGTTGTTATCTAACTTTCGTTAGTTTAACACTTTTTGATTTCAGCAACAGAAGGTCTTCGAAAAAATTCGTCTTTACCTTCTGGTCTGTTTTGACAGATTTCTGCCATTTTCTGCATTTGCTTCTTGTTGGTTCCTTTTTGAGTTCTTTTGGGGAATTGAGCTTTTTGAGGGAAGTGCTTCAGTAGATAGTGTTTTAATGGAAATTTATTTGGTGTTAGAACTGAACCTTAAGACTTATTTATCTTGAGTGCACTAATGTTGCTAATAAAGATTGTGTGAAGTTTTGTATGAAGGAAAAAATTCAGGTGTATGGAAGGAATGAGTAATGAGATGAAGGATGGACTAAAGCTCAAGCTTGGGGATGCCACGCGTGTCACCCCAAGAAATATCCAAGAAGTACAAGCGTCAAAGCTTGGGGATGCCCAAGGCATCCCCTTCTTCATCAATAAAAATCTCAAGTTTCTTCCAAATGCTTTATTTTTATTGTTTCATGCATAGTTGTGTTATTCTTGGAGCGTATTATTTTTAGTTTTTGTTTTGGTTTTTCGTTTGCTTTGTTTGCTTAGTTTTCTGAATAAATTGGTTGGACACCCTCTTTCATACATTGGTTTGGTTTAGAAAAGAGTAGGAAAGTTCATACTTATGTGGTCAAAAGAGCTCGTTTTTGACTGTGGCCTATGCTCTGTCATGCCATGTTTGATATTGTTTTGGCTTTATGCTTAGTATTCTTGGCTGTAGCATGACTTGTTATAAACAATTGAGATTGCTTAATGTTCCTTGGATGAATCATGCATTGTTTTAGCATATTAACGCATAGTATAGTGGTATTCTCCTTTGATGCTTTATTTGGGTTGACTTGGCGCATGCTCACACCATGTTATGACTATCCAAGTCACCATAGCCTTGATGATCCTTTAGTTTTCAACTTGTAGTATCACTTTATGCTTTGTTCAATGATGTTTTGTTGCTCTGCATGATTATGGCCATTATTGCTCTCTTAGTTTGTCGCTCTCAGTCTTTTGCTAGCCTCCACAACCAAGTATGAGTTCCACCCATGCATCCAACTCCCTAAACCAAGTTATTCCAAAGAGTCCACCATACCTACCTACTAGCTTATGCTATTCCAAGTATATTCATGCTTTTGTTTACCTTTCGAATTAAACTTGTTATGAGAAAACTAGTGATTAAAGCTCTCACGAACTTGATGGCACACTTTACTTTTCTTGCCCTTAATAAACTTGTACCATTGTGTCGTCTATGTTGTATATGCTTGCACTTATTTGTTGGGGATTAGCAGAACCATGCTGTCATGGGGAACGCTTTTAACATTGCACTTGGTACTTGTACCTAGTTGATATCATGCTCTTTTGTTTATGGATGTCATCGGTGTGAAATGAAAGGGGAGCTTGTAAGTCCATGGAGTTATGTATATGTCTTAGAAAACGCCTAGGCCGCTGGTCTAATCCATGCTGACATGCTGGAAACCTGCAGCGTAACCATAATGAGTTGTCTATGAAGCATTCTTCTTATAAAAAAGAGTTAGATATTGAGAAAAAGAGAAAAAGAAAAAAAGAGATATGAGAAAAGAGGAAAGAGAGAAAAAAGCACCATTTTCCATGGTAAATAAGAAGATTGCTGAGATGCTCGTTGTCTGCTTGCCTTGTCATTTTGATATGGGGATTCTTCCGTATCATCGGGCAAGGGGTACACCGTTGGCGGTTCTCTATGATACACATGTAGTTACGATGACAAGAACTTACCGGTGACTAAACTTGAGTAGCATGAGGAGCTACCTCAGATACAAGGGACATGAGATTCCTAACTTATACTTCGTCAAGCATGTACACCATAGTTTGTTCACTTTAACCTTAATCACTTCAAGATGCTTATGATAGGGGCAATGAGAGCTGAAAGCTATAAGTACCATAATTTTTGGAAGCTCTTTATGAGACTTGAATCCCTACTTCCTTCTATGAAGGCCTTTCTTCCACCATTATATTGAGTCTCCACCTTCTACCTTTATGCACCTACTTTGAGAGCATAGTGGTCATTCTTAGTTCTATGTGCATTGTCCCAAGACTAGTTGATTGATGCATAACTTGATATTGCTTGCTTTAAACTATTTGTATCTAGTCACTCTTATGAACTATGAAGGTGTCCTATGCATTTATATTTGCTACTCTATGAGGGACAAGCTGAATGCTATTATGCTATGTTTTCTTTATGTGAAACAAACAAACGCCTTGCAAAGCATTATTATTCATGAATCTTTTGTTTGTGCCTTTTCATGTTGCATCATAGTTTCTTTGTCTTATTGCTACAACTTTGTCTTTCATGTTATGATTGAAGTACTATGATCCCAGCTTTGAATGTTTTACAAATACTTTGATCAAGTCTTTGATGGTGCATGTCACCTCAAAAATTATTCTTTCTTTTTATCACTTACCTACTCGGGGACGAGCAGGAGTTAAGCTTGGGGATGTTGATACATTACAAATGTATTTATAATTTTTGATGTTCCATGCTTGGTTTTATCCACTTTCTTGTGTTTTGTCCACACTTTGGAGTACTTTTCATATGATTTCTTGGACTAACCTATTAACAAGAGCCACAGTGCCAGCTGCCTGTTTTCTACTGTTTTTGGTTCCAGGAAAGTCAGAAAATGAATATTCTCGGAATTGGACGGGACAAAAGCCAAAGTGCCTATTTTTCCGAAAGTCATCAGATGCTAGAATATGAGACGGAGAAGGGCTGGGGGATGGCCACACCACCTGGCCGCACGGCCAGGCCTGACCCACGCCAGGGGGTGGTCTGGCCGACCCCAGTACCCCCTCGGCCTCTCCTTCCGCCTATAAGATGCCCTCGGGACGAAAACTCTAAGTATCCGATCAAAAATCCACGAAAGAGTCTATAGCCGCCGTCATCTCCATCCCTAGATCAGGAGGGATCTAAAGCTCTTCCCGGTACCCTGCCGGAGAGGGGAATTCACCCTGGAGGCCTTCTTCATCACCATGCAAGCCTCCGCTGTGATGCGTGAGTAGTTCATCCTTGGACTACGGATCCATGTAGTAGCTAGATGGCTGGTTCTCCTCCTTTGTGCTTTCATGTTTAGATCTTGAGCTCCGTTCATGATCAAGATCATCTATTTGTAATTCTGCATGTTGTGTTTGCAGGGATCCGATGGATATTGAGATGCTATTTCAGATTGATTATTGATTCTATCATGTCTTTGTTATTTGTGATCTTGCATGCTTTCCGTTGTTAGTAGCTATCTTGGCCAAGTAGATGCTAGCAACTCCAAGAGTTAGTATTTATGCTCGATAGTGGGTTCTTGCCTCTGGTAATCTAGGGAAGTGACAGAAATCTCTAAGGTACTAGATGTGCTGTTGCTACTAGGGAGAAAACAACAATCCTTTGTTCATAGAACAATCGTATTGTTTACTTTACACGCAATTCATAAAGCAATAATCTGTTTCCTGCAACTTAATACTAGAGGGGGTTTGGATGATAACCTGAAGGTGGATTATTAGTCATAGATGCAGTTGGATGGCGGTCTGTGTATAATGTTGTAATGCCCAATCAAGTCTCAAAGGAGTCAAGATGATTAGTATATGCATGTATTGCTTTCTCGATGTTTGTTAATTGCCCTGCTGTAATTTGTTCACCCAGCATGTTATCTATCTTAACGAGAGCCACCTCTTGTGAACTATGGATCCCGGTCCTTTTCTTTACATAAAATCTATAAACTGTTTCCTGCTTTGTGTTTACTTTCTGCAAACTATTACTTCCTTCCATTCGATACGTTTAATCCTTTGTTTTTAGCAAAACACGGTGAGATTGACAACCTCATCGCAAGTTGGGGACAAAGTTTTGTGGTTGTGTTGTGTAGGTCTCCACATTGCTACTAGCACCAGTAGTGCGCCCTGCCAAGGCTCAGCTAGCAACACCTTTGGGGTGTTTCCTTGCTCCTACTGGTTCGATTAAACCTTGGTTTCATAACTGAGGGAAACTTGTTGTTGTGCTCATCATACCTTCCTCTTGGGGTTCCCAACGAGCTCCACATCAACACCGAGCCATCAGGTAACAACCTGGGGCAGAAGCACAAAAATTCACGCCTCAAAACGACGTACAGAGATTTTACACAAATTTTTACAATGAAGCACAAAAATCTGTTTCGGGACAGCAACTTTCCCAAGCATTACTTCTCTCTCTATAGAGTTACTCTTGGCACCAAAAGCAAATAAAAAGGATAAGGAGCGGTTATTACTGAAGCAATAACTTCCAAGACTCATCTAAAACTTTTGGGTTATCTCCCAATAAGTACTTTTCTTAATGCCTTTAAGTTAGGCATAAGAAGCAAGAAAAAGAATCAAGTGTTCTCAAATGAAGAAGCATTAAAACCAAATTTCTTGCCCTTACCTCTCTTACTTTTATTCTTAACCTTGGGGAACATATGATTGTTTGGTGGAGAAGCAAAGTGCATGGTGCCCTTTTCCACATCTATTATTGCTCCAAGGAGTTTCAATAGGGATCTTCCAATTGTAATTTGTCCTTTTCCTACACATTCAATAACAAGATAATCAGTAGAAACCATTTTCCCTAGGATCTTTGTAAACACTCCTTCAGCTACTCCAATTGGTGATATTGTGGCATTATTAGCAAGAAATATTTCTTCTCCTTCTTCAGAAAGTCCCCAAAGATTCAAAGATTCATAGATATCTTTAGGCATAAGACAGAATTCAGACAGGATATCACAGCGAGCATGAAAAGTTTCATTATTTATAAGAATCTTTACTGTGGGAAGCCATTTTGAGGGTTCAGAATTTATTGGAACATAGTCATGATGCTCTCTAAGTGTATTATATCAATATTTTAAACTAGCAGTGCTAGTCTCAAGAGTGTTCAATATAGCAAATATGTTTATAAAGGAAGAATCAGATTTGCTAGGCAAGTTGTAAGTAAAGACCAACTTTTTTATGGCATTAAAAGCATCATCCTCATTGCATTGGAGGAAATCTCCTCCTACTATAGCATCCAAAGCATATCTATAACAAAGAGCAATTCCAAGGTAAAAACTGCTAAGGAACAAGCTTTGAGTCATTTTAGGTTTAGTTTTTTTCATGTAAATCAGAGATTCTAGACCAAGCTTCTTTGAAACTCTCTTCAATTCCATGTTTAAATGTGAAAATCATTTCCTCGGGTGACATAGTGATTGGAGCAATGTTAGACATAATGGCAACTTAAGATAGGAACTAATAATAATTTTTTGTGTTTTTAATAAAGAAAGCAAACTTGTAAAACTAATTTTTTTGTGTTTTTGATAAAGAAACAAGCAAACAAAGCAAAAATAAACTAAGCAAAACAAATAAAACAAAGTAAAGAGATTGGTTATGAGGGACTCCCCTTGTGAAGATGTCCTTGACTCCCCGGCAACAGCGCCAGAAAAAGGCTTGATTATTGGCTCAACACGTCGAGCTCGTTGGGGAACCCCCAAGAGGAAGGTATGATGAGCACAATAGCAAGTTTTCCCTCTGTTATGAAACCAAGGTTATCGAACCAGTAGGAGCAAGGAAACACCTCCAAGGTGTTGTTACCAACTTGGAATCCTGCACAACACAACCACAGAACTTTGCCCCAACTTACAGTGAGGTTGTCAATCTCACCAGTTTTGCTGAAAACAAGGGATTAAACGTATTGTGTGCAAGAAAGTAATAGCTTGCAGAAAGTAAATAGAAACAGTAAACAATTGTAGATTGATGGTAAAAGAAAGGACCGGGGTCCATAGTTCACTAGTGGTGGTTCTCCTTAAGATAGATGACATGTTGGGTGAACAAATTACAGCGGGGCAATTCACAAACATCGAGAAAGCATACATACATATACTAATCATCTTGACTCCTATGAGATTTGATTGGGCATTACAACATTATACATAGACCGTAATCCAACTGCATCTATGACTAATAATCCACCTTCAGGTTATCAATCCGAGCCCCCTCTAGTATTAAGTTGCAAGCAACAGATAATTGCATTACGCATTGTGTGTAAAGTAAACAATATGATTATTCTATGAACAAAGGATTGTTGTTTTCTCCCTAGTAGAAACAACACATCTAGTACCTTAGAGATTTCTGTCACTTCCCCAGATTACTAGAGGCATGAACCCACTATCGAGCATAAATACTCCCTCTTGTAGTTGCTAGCATCTACTCGGCCAAGATATCTACTAACAAGCAAGATCACAAATAACAAAGACATGATAGAATCAATAATCAATCTGAAATAGCATCTCAATATCCATCGGATCCCCGCAAACACAACATGTAGGACTACAAATAGATGATCTTGATCATGAATGGAGCTCACAAGATCTAAACATGGTAGCACAAAGGAGAAGAACCAACCATCTAGCTACTACATGGACCCGTAGTCCAAGGATGAACTACTCATGCATCACACCGGAGGCTTGCATGGTGATGAAGAAGGCCTCCAGGGTGAATTCTCCCCTCCGGCAGGGTGCCGGGAAGAGCTTCACATCCCTCCCGATCTAGGGATGAACATGACAGTGGCTACAGACTCTTTCATGGAATTTTGATCGGGTTACTTAGGGTTTCTGTATCGGAGGCATCTTATAGGCGAAAGGGGAGGCCGACGGGGTGCCCTAGGTGGCCGCACCACCCCCTGGTGCGGGCCAGGTCTGGCCATGCGGCCAGGTGGTGTGGGCGGCCCCTGGCCCCTCTCTGTCTCATATTCTGGCTCCGTGTCCCCCTCGGTGAAATACTGACTTTGGCTTTTGTCCCGTCCCATTCCGAGAATATTCATTTTATGACTTTCCTGGAACCAAAAACAGCAGAAAACAGACAGCTGGCACTGTGGTATCTTGTTAATAGGTTAGTCCAAGAAAGTGTATAAAAAGTACTCCAAAGTGTGGACAAAACATAAGAAAGTAGATAAAAACCAAGCATGGAACATCAAAAATTATAGATACGTTTGCAACGTATAAACCCACTTGTTCTTTAGAACTTTCTTGCCCTTGGGCAACTTCACCAGCTCATAAGTATGATTCTTATGCAAGGAATCCATCTCTTCTTGCATAGCCTTATTCCACTCCTTGTTCTCATCTTTCATTGCATCTTGAAAGCACTCAGGTTCAGAACCATCAGACAATAACACCACATATTGGTCTGAATTGTACCTGGTGGAAGGAACATGGCCTTGGCTGGACCGTCTGAGTGGAGCAGCTGGTGGACTATCTGGTTCTTTTCTTTTGAAGTAGACTATCTGGTTCAGGTGCTTGCTGATCATGATCATCTTCTTCAGCATCATACTCTTGCTGCTGGGGAGCATCCTCACTTGTACCACTATGTGCATCACCTTGCACATCTTCTGCATCATCATCTTCAGCTTCTTCTTCAGCTGAATCTACAGAACTGGGTCAGAGTCAGATCTGCCTTGCTGCTAATTTCGAGGAGGAACATGTATCGGAACTTGCTCCGGAACCTGCACCTTTGTCTTCACAATATCCTCAATTGTTTGGTCTTCAACAAACACAATATCACGGCTTCTCACAACCTTTCTTGCTATTGGATCATACAACTTATAGCCGAACTGATCACCTCCATAGCCAAGAAATATACACTATCGTGTCTTTGAATCAAGTTTTGACCTTTCATCTTGAGGGGTATGAACAAATGCCTTGCACCCAAAAACCTTCAGGTGCTCATACGAGATGTCCTTGTCATAAAATACCTTGTTTGGAACATCTCCCTACAATGGATAACTTGGTGAGAGATTAATAAGATAAACTGCAGTTGACAAAGCCTCACCCCAATAATGTTTAGGCAGCTTTGCACTCGATAGCAATCATCTAATTCTCTCAATGATTGTCATGTTCATCCTCTCAGCAAGATCATTCAGCTGTGGTGTCTTCGGAGGAGTAAATTGGTGTCTAATTCCCTGCTCCTTGCAATAGGCATCAAATCGGACAATATACTCTCCCCCATTATCAGTGCAAATGCACTTGATTTTCTTCTCAGTTTCTCTCTCAACTGAGACTTGGAATTGCTTGAATACACTTAATACTTGATGTTTGTTCTTCAAAACATAGACCCAAACCTTCTGGAAAAGTCATCAATAAATGTGACAAAGTACTTTGCTCCACCCAATGACCTCACCGACATTTTACAAACATCGGAATGTATCAAGTCCAGCACCTCGGGCTTCTTGTGAGGAGGTTGACTCTTGAATGCAACTCTATGTTGCTTTCCCGCTAGACAATCTAAACATTTTTTGATGTGAACACCTTTCAACAAATTTTTCTTCACTAGCACCATCATCCCCTTCTCACTCATGTGCCCAAGTCTCTTGTGCCATAAAGCACATGCATCCTCTTTCTGCAATGCATTTACACAAACAGCAGAAACCTTAGCACGAACATGATACAAAACTGAAACCATGTTACCTTTAGCAACAATCAGATTTCCTTTGGTGAGCTTGTACTGTGTATTTCCAAATCTGCTCAAGTACCCATCTCTATCAAGCAATCCAACTGAGTTAATGTTGAGCTGAAGGACCTCAACATGCCTCACCGACTTGAGGACTAGTATCGTACCGTTTTTAGTCTCCAAGTGCACATCTCCTCTTCCAATGATTTGTGCTCTATCATTGTTCCCCATCTTCACAACACCAAAATAACCTGCTATGTAGTTGGTGAAGAGCTCTCTACGAGATGTAGCATGTATGGTAGCACCGCTATTCGGAATCCAAGTTATCTCTTCCTCAAGCAAGGCAGCCGATAAGTCATCGAAGGGTTTGTTTGGTCATCACCATCTGCAAAGCCGATGGTATCATTAGAAACTACAGTGATCCTCTCCTCAATGGTAGAAACACTATTGTCATCATGTTCTTCATGCATAAGAAACATGATCTCCTCTATCGCAGCAATCTGGCCTCTCTCACTGTCACTATCACTATCGGTTTGTTTCTGAACTTTCTTCTTTTTCTTTTTGTATTTCTTCAATTGTTCACAATGCCACTTGATGTGGCCCTTCTCACGGCAGTGATGGCATATAACACCAGCATACTTGTCTTTGCCTCTTGATTTTATTCTACTTCTTTCTCCTCCTTACTCGGACCTTTGCTCTTGCTTCTCCCCCGTGACTCGGTCACTAACATTTCTGAATGTGAGGAAGAACTGTCCTTATCAGCAATTTTTTTGGACTCTTCATTTAGTACCTTGGTCTTCACAAGGTTCCAAGTGACAACTCCATTAGGTGCTGAATTTCACACGATGACCTTAAAAGTCTCCCAAGTGTTCGGTAATGAGCCAAGTAGCAGCAAGACTCTCACTTCATCTTCAAATGTAATTCCCATTGAAGATAGCTGATTTATAATGCCCTGAAACTCATTTACATGATCTACAATTGGAGTGCCCTCCTTGTACCTCAAACGCATCAATTTCTTGATCAAGAACATCTTGTTAGTACCTTCTTTGCGGGCATACAACTTCTCGAATTTCTGCCATAAGGTGCGTGCATGTGTCTCCTCAATGATATGGTTCAAAACATTATCATCCACCCATTGTCGGATGAACCCACAAGCTTGGAGATAAAGTACCTTCCACTGATCTTCTTTCATATCACTGGGCATCTTAGTGGAGAATACCGGCATCCAGTAATCCATCAGATATAACAAATCCTTTATCTTCACTTCCAAGATTTATAATTTGTACCATTCAAAGAAATTATTCTGTTGGTATTCACTTCCATCTTCCACCACAAGCAAATGCAATCAGCCCAAAATAAACGTTGCTCTGAAACTGAAAACAAACTGAACCTTAGCTCTGATACCACTTTGTTGGGGGGAGGAGAGACACACAACCTCCCCGCTCCTGCCGCGGTGGACCTTCGAGGATAGTTTCAATCAACAGATATGCAGCAGAAATAAAACAACGAGCACATGCATAGGTGACACAAGGATTTACGTGGAAAAATCTTCTCAAGATGAGGAAGAAAAAACCATGGGTGCGGACCAACCGGTCCACGCGAGCTTCAATATAAGCAACCTCAGTATAGAGTCTTCTCTAGAACATCAAGAGATGTACAATACACTCAGCACGTCACCAACCGGTGACAACAACAACAACCACTTGAGAGAAAGATTATAGCAAAGCAGGGTATCTCAGTTTCTATCCTTTTTGATACTTAGCAAACTGCTCTTAAACCGCAGATCCAATCAGCACCAAACTTGGTAGACAAGTTGACATACGAGTACCCAACATACACACCAAATTTCAGGTCAATCGAACTCCGTTTGTCTGCCTAAACTGTCCGTCTACTAAAACTGCAGCAGTCCGAACTGAATAGACCGCTTCCAAATCTGAAGCTACACTGACCCAAACATCAAACCAGCTAACCAGATCGAAGTACTCAAATTAAGGAACGATCTCACCAAGTTTGGAGTCAATCCAAGCACGTTTGAGCCTCCAAACACCAGCTTTAAGACAGACCGATCAGATCTCAGAAATCTAGACAGAAATCACCTCTCCTTCTTCTTCCCCTCTTCTCACTAGGTTGTGGTGTTCTTGTGTGTTCTCTCATCCTCTCATAGCAGTAGTCATGATGGCTTGCTTCTATCACTTGCTCATACTCTCACACACACACACACACATAGAGTGTCTCACACCGCCACCAAGGGTGGCTATGGTTTTCTTTTCTACTCCTCTCCCAAGGAGTACCTCAGTCGTTGGATACGAACATCAATCAATGGTTGAAACGTGTTAGACTTCACAGGCTGATGTTGGGCTGCCAACACACCTCCATATGGAAGGACATTGCCCAACAATGCCTATGTGTTGCAACGGGAGAAAAAAATCTGCATCATAAAACGCAAAAAGTAAGTTCTCATTAGCATGATGAAGGCGCTGGGTTAGATCACGCCGAGTGGGATGGTAAAGTGTGAATTTATTTTTACTTTAATTCCATGCTTTATCCTTCATACGAGTGTTATGTAATACTAGATCATTTAGGCGCACGTTGCCGCGCCCGTCAATTTTGGCGATATAATGGTAGTCGTATACTTCATCACAAAACAGTGATAATATAACTTGCGAGATCAGACAGAAAGAGAATTGTATGATCATGCATCTTACTTGAGAAACCTGATAAATTAGTGAAAATAGCATGCGATTTATACACATCTGGCTCTCTACATAGCACACTGATAAATATAGTCTTTACTACATTCAGAGAGTTGTACACCAACATGTAGTTCATTTTGTGCAGCACCCATGTGGAGTAGAGAAGAATGACAGTGCCAAATGTGAATCTCCATGTGCATGCTAGGATAGAAAAGTGGCAGAGGGCCGTGTCTAGCACTGGCATGCATTCCTTCATCAGATTAGTTTCCGAGCACAAAGGAGATGTGTGTAACACCGTAGCAGCCTAGCAGGCAACAAGACTGAAGCCACCTGCGATTCTTGTAGTACTACTAATTGCATAAGTCGCATAAGTCTGAATGGTGCATAGAAACAAAAGAACCATGGGGACTCGGAAGTGAATTCTATAATATAGAAACATAATCATATTTAAAAAAGAGAAGTTCATAAAGGCATATCTATCTGATGTTCAGAGCGAGTTACAGATTTCAACATCCGGTACTTCCTAAAATTTCAGATAGTACATTATGTATATATATATTCACTCGCAACTCTTTTGTTTTCATTATGCCAATAAATCTTGACCCAACTTAAATCCACACCCAGACCTGCCACTTGATGCTGCATAAATATTGAAAAATCTCATAGAAAATGTGAAAAACACATGAACTGACCCCAATCTAACAAATAGAACTAGCCCCAGATCTCCTATAGCAATATTTTGATGTACCTGCAATGAAAAATACAGCTTTAGGAGGAGTCCAGACTAAATAGATGGGGAAGGAGTTGTAGTGGAGGTGAAATCTGCAGAATAGTCAATGATAGTGGATCAACCACCATTGGCTACCAGCGAGGGGCACGCAAGACTGCCATTAAGTACTGTAGGAAGGGGATGGCTGTTTTACTCCTCGCTGAACTAAGGCCGGAGAAGTCCAATCGCCTCCCGTTAGCACCGACCCTCGATCCAGTTTCTCTCTCATGAGCCGGCGAGACCCTCGTCTGATCTGCAACTCCTCTTTTGCCTTCGATTGTATCGGATCGATTTCTCTGACCATACTACGTGGTCGTGGACTAAACAGGCTGGAAAAGGAGATTACAGGCTAGATAAATTGTGGTAAGGAACCTACCCGAAAACCATGGCTCCTGGAGGTTCTGTTGCTGGAGCGAGAATGAGGCGAAGAAAGAATATATGGGGCCATGAATATATATAGAAACAACGTAACAGTAACGCACCTTCATCATTAGGGACATTATAACCGAAACAGCTAGGAGGCCTCTCATGAGCTAGACAGTTTTGTCCGTCCGATCGATTTTCTTAGCAATTCCTAGCTATCCAATCTCCCTCAATTTTAAACTGGGTTGGATGTCACTAGGGGAAGCTACTCCGCACGTAAAATCGATCCACTATCGTTAACTAAGCCCAAAACCTCATGAAAGCATAAGTAGTAAGATCAGCGGGCCAAGTCAGAAATGCTGCGCCTGCGGCGAGCATGGCTTCGGCCTGCCACGTGATGCGGTGAGGTCACCGTAATCTGTGATCCGACGTGGGTCGGTGGCTGTAGCGCGGTAGTTTAGCGACTACGGATTCGACGCGGTAGTTTAGCGACTACGGATTCGACGCGGTAGTCGTAGCGACTACGGGATTCAAAGGATTACTGATGATTAAGGATGGTTATACGCCGGTGCTCAAAGAGGCAGTAAATTTTCAGTTTTTCCAGGGTAGTGATGGCACCTTCAGCTAGGAGGCCTCTCATGAGCTAGACAGTTTTGTCCGGCCGATCGATTTTTTTAGCAATTCCTAGCTGTCCAATCTCCCTCAATTTCAAACTGGGCTGGATGTCACTAGGGGAAAGAAAGCTACTCCGCACGTAAAATCGACCCACTATCGTTAACTAAGCCCAAAACCTCATGAAAGCACAAGTAGTAAGATCAGCGGGCCAAGTCAGAAATGCTGCGCCTGCAGCGAGCATGGCTTCGGCCTGCCACGTGATGCGGTGAGGTCACCGTAATCTGTGATCCGACGTGGGTCGGTGGCTGTAGCGTCCGATCGATTTTCTTAGCAATTCTTAGCTGTCCAATCTCCCTCAATTTCAAACTGGGCTGGATGTCACTAGGGGAAGCTACTCCGCACGTAAAATCGACCCACTATCGTTAACTAAGCCCAAAACCTCATGAAAGCACAAGTAGTAAGATCAGCGGGCCAAGTTAGAAATGTTGCGCCTGCAGCGAGCATGGCTTCGGCCTGCCACGTGATGCGGTGAGGTCACCGTAATCTGTGATCCGACGTGGGTCGGTGGCTGTAGCGCGGTAGTTTTAGCGACTACGGATTCGACGCGGTAGTCGTAGCGACTACGGGATTCAAAGGATTACTGATGATTAAGGATGGTTATAAGCCCGGTGCTCAAAGAGGCAGTAAATTTTTAGTTTTTCCAGGGTAGTGATGGCACCTTCAGTGATTAAGGATGGTTATAAGCCCGGTGCTCAAAGAGGCAGTAAATTTTTAGTTTTTCCAGGGTAGTGATAGCATACATGGTGCGGTTGCCAAGCTAATGATGAAGGTGCCAATGATGAAGGTGCCATCACTACCCTGGAAAAACTGAAAATTTACTGCCTCTTTGAGCACCGGCGTATAATCATCCTTAATTATCAGTAATCCTTTGAACTCAGAGTCGCCATTTACTCACCGCTGGCAATCCGTAGTCACTAAAACTACCGCACTACAGCCACCAACCCACGTCGGATCACAGATTACGGTGACCTCACCGCATCACGTGGCAGGCCGAAGCCATGCTCACCGCAGGCGCAACATTTCTGACTTGGCCCGCTGATCTTACTACTTGTGCTTTCATGAGGTTTTGGGCTTAGTTAACGATAGTGGGTCGATTTTACGTGCGGAGTAGCTTCCCCTAGTGACATCCAGCCCAGTTTGAAATTGAGGGAGATTGGACAGCTAGGAATTGCTAAGAAAATCGATCGGACGGACAAAACTGTCTAGCTCATGAGAGGCCTCCTAGCTGTTTCGGTTATAATGTCCCTAATATCACTATGAGAGGAGATTTATTTTACTATATATATATGTACCAATTAAGCACATAAACGTCTCGCATCCACAACAAAACTAGAAATGTCTGGCAAGTAATAACCAGTAGGTGTTCTTTATAATAAAAGCCAATACGTGTGTTCTAAAAGAAGTGATAGTTTTTTACTGTTAGCTAAACATCGCAAGGGAAGCTTTCGTCCATTAATACTTCAAAACAACAATAAAATGCCTCTAGCTGCGGCATCATATGCGACTGGAGCCTTGTAGGGGCTCTTTGATTCAAAAGAATATCATGGAAATTTTGTACGACTTTCATCCTTCAAAAAAAATCGTGTGCACCATTTGATTCGTAGTATTTGAATTCTTAGAAATGCATAGAGAATTTTTTTGAGGCACAAGACGGTCACCCAGTTTATAAGAAAAACCGGGTCAAAATCATACACGCTATACATCGCCGGTTTATGAGAAAAACCAGGTAAAAAGACTCACATGCAAGGAGATTCGTCGCCCACACAACAATGCAGCCACCAAACACAACATACACACCAATGCAGCCACCAGACACAACATACACACACCTCCAAATTCGGGACCGCCGCCCCGACTTACACCACTCGGCACCAAAGCCGCACACGAGCCGTGACGCCACACCACCCAGCCATCTCGTAGCCCTCGCTACCCAGTCAACCACCTGCGGACCTCAAATATCACGCCAAATCCGGGTCCGCTGCCCTGGCATAGCAGCCAGATCGAACTTCGCATTGCTCAAAGACGAACCAGTCGGGTCGGCGAACTTGCTGGCCACACAGATCTCCAAGTCTCCACCCCATCCACATGCTAGGCCACGACCAAGTCCCATATGACCATCACTGTAGGGGAGCCCGAGGCCGCCGCATGGCCGTGCCACCACCGTCCGGGGCCGCTACCCTAGCATCTGCTACCCTCGACAACAGAACCATCTGCCTAACCGCCGCGAACCCGTCGCACCGCGAGGGTCAATAACTGCAAGGCGACGCCTCCAACAAGGTAGTGATGAGTCCGTCACCGCCGCCCGCTCCCGGTGGAGCTTAGGTTTTCACCCGGAGAACTTGAAACCACTCACGTCAGAATCGACACTCCACGACGACGCAAACAAGAAAGGATACGACACCCGAAGGTGCCACCGTCGTCAGCACCGACCGGAGTCGGTGCAGGACTTTCGTCCGGAGTTCGACCCGACTGCCAAGATCGGGGAGCAACGAGAAGGTAGCCTAGCCATGTTGTCAACCACCAAGCTCCATCGCATGCCGCTTCTGCCACCGCACCTCCTACTGCGGCAAAAGCCATGCCAATCCGCGCCAAAGCCGCGGCCGCTGCCCCAACATCCTCACCCTCATCCGGAGCACACCGGCCGAAGGAGGAGGGCCTCCCCCAACCAGTAGCTCCCAGCCACGCTGCTCCGACCTCAGAAGCCGCATCGCGCCAATCTGACTTCATGCCAGGCCCAACTTCCTCGTCCCCGCACAGCCTGCCCCCAATCCACTGCAGAGACGTAGAGGACCAAGCCAACGTTGTCGGCCCTCACAGCAATCTCCGCGTCGAGCAATGCCATCCCGCCTGCCCGCATCACGCAATGAGCATCCTAGCCCGCCTAGGCCGACAACTGCTCCCTGCTCCACCCGGCCAGCCTCAACGCCCATGGCCGCCCCATCGCTTGCCCGCCGCAAGATTTCCACCACGGGCTGCCGCCGCTTCCAAGCTCGCTTCGCCGCTGCGGAAGAAACTCGCATGTAGCCGAGTAGCAAGACGAAACTCCCCGCAACCACCCTCCCTGGGGCGTGCGCGGGCTTTGCGGGCATCCCCTTCGGCGGTGACGATGCGAGGGAGGTAGAGGAGGCGCATCTAGCTGCCATCCCGCCTGCCCGCATCACGCAATGAGCATCCTAGCCCGCCTAGGCCGACAACTGCTCCCTGCTCCACCCGCCGCGCTCTGAACGTCCATGGCCGCCCCATCGCTGCTCGCCGCCGCGACTTCCACCACGGCTGCGCCGCCGCTTCCAAGCTCGCTTCGCCGCTGCGTGAAGAAACTCATGTAGCCGAGTAGCAAGATTTAAACTCCCCGCAACCACCCTCCCTGGGGCGTGCGCGGGCTTTGCGGGCATCCCCTTCGGCGGTGACGATGCGAGGAGGTAGGAGGCGCATCTAGCTGCCATCCCGCTTGCCGCATCACGCGAATGAGCATCCTAGCCCGCTTAGGCCGACAATCGCTCCTCGCTCCACCCGCCGCCTGAACGCCCATGGCCGCCTCACCGCTTGCCGCCAAGATTTCCACCACGCTGCGCCGCCGCTTCCAAGCTCTGCCCCGCCGCCGTGAAGAAACTCTGCATGTAGCCGAGTAGCAAGACGAAACTCCCCGCAACCACCCTCCCTGGGGCGTGCGCGGGCTTTGCGGGCATCCCCTTCGGCGGTGACGATGCGAGGGAGGTAGAGGAGGCGCATCTAGCTGCCATCCCGCCTGCCCGCATCACGCAATGAGCATCCTAGCCCGCCTAGGCCGACAACTGCTCCCTGCTCCACCCGCCGCGCTCTGAACGTCCATGGCCGCCTCCCACTGCTTGCCCGCCGCCGCACTCCACCACGGCTGCGCCGCTCGCTCCAAGCTCTGCCCCGCCGCCGTGAAGAAACTCTGCATGTAGCCGAGTAGCAAGACGAAACTCCCCGCAACCACCCTCCCTGGGGCGTGCGCGGGCTTTGCGGGCATCCCCTTCGGCGGTGACGATGCGAGGGAGGTAGAGGAGGCGCATCTAGCGGCGGCGGTGACGGGAGCTCGGCCGTGCCGCCAGAGGAGACGACATGGGGGTCGTTTCGTTTGTTCTTTCCAAAGAATGCATAGAAAATTTTCATATAGGTTTGCATTGCATTATGTTTTGGATGAAAATTTCTATCTAGTCAAACCCATTTACAATTCCTTTATTTTTCCTATGAGTCAAACGCTCCTTAAAGATATTCATGTAGGTTCCATTTTCCAATTCTTGCGTTTCCGAGATTCCTATATGAATCAAAGAGGCCCTGGACGTGGTGGTCCGGGACACAAGGTTCTTTGCACCGGCTTGGCATGTTCACTCTCAGCGTAAGAGCATCTCCGCTCCCCCCCCCCCCCACACCCCCCAACACACACACACCCACTCCCCCCCCCCCCCCCCCCAACACATGCCCCCCCCCCTCCCCATGTGCGCACACACACCCATGCCTAGTTTCGGTCAAATCCGGCGAATTCTCTCGTAGGTACGTCCCCATTAGCCTGAAATTTGCCAGATTGGGTCCAAAATTCACCTGGCGAATTCAGGCCGAGCTCAGCACCCCGGGGTTCGTCTGGGAGCGCCGGATGGAGAGGAAGTGGCGGGAAGCAACGGAACCGCCAAGTGCGACCAAGCTGTCGGCGAGAGAGGCCGTTCGTCCTTATCGTCTCGGCTCCCGCGTGAATAAATGCGTCGTCGGCGGTTAGCCCTTCTCCATACGTGGCAGGGCGACGTCCAATCGTTGTTCGCATGGCGCATGCACGGCGAGCCACCACCTCAGCTTCTACACCCCTCCTGCCACTCCCTGCGCGGCTACACCCCTCCCGCCTTTCCGCCGTCGATAAATAGGCCCTCCTCGCCGTTAGTTGCACACCGAAAATCCCTACCACATCTCCCATCCTCCTCGAGCTCCGGCATAACCTTGGCAGACCATGGCGGAGTGCTTTCCCAGCGACGGCGCAGCAGCAAACGGCTTTGGACGCCGCTCTCTCACCGAGTGGGAGGGCCGCATCCTCTATGAGGCCAACTAACCGACGCTGTCGGACTTTCGCGCGCCGACAGGCTGGGCGCTAAACGTCGGTGATGTGCCGACACCGCCTCCTCCCTAGGGCATCGACATGATAGGGGAGATCCAGGCCATCCTCGCTGGCATGTCCGACGAGGACCGTACGGACCCACGGCACTTCCTCGACAACCATGCTGCCTGGACGGACTTCTTCCGCGAGCGGCATGAGCGGGAGATGGCGGCCTACGAGGGGCCGCCGCCGGCGCCGAAGCAGAAGAACACAGAAGGGCGGCGCCTATGGTGGGGTGTGTCTGGGCGCACGCTCTCTGCCATCCGCAAACACATTGAGGCCAGCAACTTGCCCTGCCTCACGAACCCGGCGAGGATGCCGAGGCGTATGGGGGCTTTCTCCTCGTCGTCCTCGGCCTCATCCTCCTGCTCCTCTGGTAAGGCGCGATGCGACGCGCCTCCACTTTTGCCGGTGAAGCGCGAGCCGTCCTCTCCGCCCTCTTCGGCGACGGCTTCGACGCGCCGCCAGCCCCCACGGGCCGCACGCGGCATCACCATAGGCGGTCCCCGTGCCTCACCGCCGCCACAGCCCTCTCCTTCTTCCGGGCGACTTTGCCTCGTCCGGCCGAAGCTGGAGGACGAGCAGGACAACTACATCCTCAAGCTGGCGATAGAGGCCTCCCTCAATGACGTGACGCCGATGCGGCTCGCCGACACTCTTGCATGGTCCAAGGCGGAGTACGAGTAGGAAGAGGCCAAGCGCCAGCAGGAGCTCATGCGAGCCGCCAATCACCGGGCCCGTCGTCACAGCAACGTCGTCGTCCTTGACGACAGCGACTCCGACGATGGCAGGCCGAGCAGCTGGCCTGCACGCGTTGACGACCCGGGCCAGAGAAGCAGCCGCCACCCGCCTAGCGACGACGACGGCGACTACAACACGCAGTTCTACCGAAGCCTTGGCATGAACTAGGCTGCTCCCAGCACCGGCTACGTTTCAGTTTATTTTATTGTTTTTAGTTTAATTTTCGGCCTAAATAGCCTATGTAATAAACCGATTTCGCCTATATGCTATATATCTCCGGATTTGAACGAATTTGGCCCAAAAATTTGCCTAATATTGATTTAAATTATGCAAATTCAAATGCGACCGCATGCGTCACACCTGGGCTCGCTACTAGTAAGTTTCAGGCCCCAAGGCCAAACTCTCGCTCAATTCGGCGAATAAATTCACTGGATTTTGGCCTGGGGGCCTTCAAGGAGTGAAGATGCTCTAAGGAGGCGACACGCATTCTCGCTCGTTTATTTGAGATATTTTTTCTGTTGTTAGAAACTTTATTTTCTGTTATATCCGACAAACTTTGTGTACTGATCTGTGACGATGTAGAAATAAATTTTGGCAATTCTAACCTTTCGGGCGACTCAGGTAATTAGAGTCGGGAGTTGCGTGAGGAGGAGGAAGACTAGGGAAAAAAGGAAAATGGTGGGGAGATTTACGATATCTGTTCTTTCCAGCTACGTTTCATGTAAAACACATTTTCATGTACTGTTTTATACGCATGGGTATGGAGTATGATATGGGTAAAATTTTATACACTTGTTTTTTATTCATGGGCATGACCTGCTCATTGTCATCCTACTCTCTCCGTGCCGAATTATTTGTGGCAAATTTGGTGTATGACTAAGTATGCATACAAGTTAGACCTAATGAAGGCTTACGATCAAGTAGACTAGAGATACCTTGAGGAAACGCTGAGAAAATTTTGCTTTGTTGAACCATGAATAAAGTGGATAATGACGTGTAAAATCTGTTCTTTTTTTTTGTCAAGTTCAATGGAAAGATGCTTGAAAGTTTCAGGCCAACTCGTGGGCTTCGTCAAGGAGACCCGTTGTCGTCATACTTTTTCCTGTTTGTTGATGAGAGTCTCTCTGCCTCGCTTCACCATCAAATTAATTCAAATATGATTCAAGAAGTGAAGATCTGCAGAAGGAGTCTAGGAATATCCCATCTTTTGTTTGCTGAGAATAGCCTCTTGTTTTTTGAAGCAAATTTCGAGCAAGCAAACAAGGTGAATGAAGTCCTTCGGCTCTATGAAAAAAGTATAGGTCAGCTTTTAAGCCCAGCTAAATGTTCAGTCATGCTTGACATAATGTGTCTCAAGAGGACGGGGAAGTTGTGGCTTCCATTTTGAAAGTTGGATCCATGACATTAAATGACAAATATCCCAGACTAACTATTTCTGAGGGAGAAGTGAAAGATGGAAAACTCAAACCAACAAAAGACAAATTGCTGAAGAAGTGCTCGAATTGGAATGAAAAGAATATGTCAGGTGCAACTAAAGATGTCTTAGTGAAATCGGTGGAAAATGCAATCTCAACTTATGCTATGAGCATGTTCAAATTTTCTGTTGGACTGTGTGAGGAACTATCACAGATCATTACGAACTTTTTGCGGGGAGATGAAAAGGACAGAAGAAAGGTTCATTGGATGGCGTGGGATAAGATAACTATGCCAAAAAGTCATGGTGGAATTGGCTTCCGAGATTTGAGAATTTTTAACCAAGCTCTACTTGCTAGACAGGCTTGGAGACTTCTTGTGCATCCAGAAAGCCTGTGCGCAAGATTACTCAAATCAAAATACTACCTGTAAGAGAACTCACTGACACGGTGTTTAGTCAGAATGTTTCACCATGTTGGAAAGGGATAGCCCATGGTTTGGAGCTACTAAAAAAGGCATCATCTGGTGGATTGGCACAGGAACAAAGATCAGAATATGGCTTCCTAGGGGTAATCATAAAGTCCTAGACAGATCGAACAAACTGCGCTTAAGATAGGTATCTGATATTATTAACCCATCTAATAGAACTTGGAGTGAAGCAACTATCAGATCAATCCTATACCCCCGGATGCTGATGAAGTAATGCAGATCCATATTCCCTCAAGCCCGGAGATGATTTCATTGCATGGGCGCATGAAAAGACAGGCATTTTTTCAGTGAGAAGTGTGTATATAGACTGGGTATGCAAATACAACAGAAAGAAAGACAAATTTCTACCAGTTCAAATCCATAAGGTGATAGATCTCTATGAAATATGATTTGGAAAGCAAATGTACTACCAAAAATAAAAACTTTTGGCTGGAAACTGGAATCTAGCACTCTAGCAGTTCAAGAACATCGTTGTCGGAGGAGCATGGAAGTTATGCCTATTTGTACTCTGTGTGGCATGGAACTTGAATCCGCTCACCGCGTTGTGGTTTCCTGTACAAAAGCAAGAGCTCTAAAAAATTGCATGAGAGAAGTCTGGTCACTACCACCTGAAAAAAATTAGGTACACAGGAAAGGACTGGGTACTTGTCCTTCTTAGTCGGTGCACCGATGACATGAAAGCAAAATTTCTTTTTTTTTCTGGTGGTGAGCTTGGCACATGAGAAATAACTCAATCTTCGGGGATGGAAAATGCAACGTGGAGCAATCCGCTTCTTATATTTAGTCTTACATATCCTTGTTTATGCAGATCAAAGACCGAGATTATAAAGGGAAGAAACCTATATCTCCTTTGGACGATGGTTTGCCAAAACACCTAAAGGAACAACCTGGTGTGTGGACCAGACCTGGAGATGGTTGGCATAGATTGAATGTGAATGCTAGTTTCTTGCGGGACAAAAATAACGGATCTTGGAGTGCAGTCCTTAGAGATAAAGAAGTGGAGGTGAATCTTTCGGGGGAGATAATTCCATATTGTCAATCAGCTGAAATAACAGAAGCAATAGCAGTCTGGGAAGGTATAAAAAATATCATTCTAATGGAAACTAACCCTCTGATTGTTGAATGTGATAATATTGCAATGGTGAATGAACTAAAAATGATAGAAGGGAGCAGATCATAAATTTCACTCATCCTTTCTGAAGCTAGAGATTTCCTGACTCATCTGCCTGACTACAATGATAGAAGGGAGCAAATCATAAATTTCACTCATCCTTTCTGAAGCTAGAGATTTCCTGGCTCATCTGCCTGACTACAAAATCCAAAAAGGTGAATCGGGCAAGTAATACAGTGGCTCATGAATTAGCTAGTTTTGGTCGTAGTGTGTGGAGTGAGGGTGTTTTACTGAGTGCGACTCCTCCCTGGGTGTTGGACTCGGCTCAAAAAGATCCTAACGACAGTCACTGATGTCTAAGTAATAGACACCTTTTTAAAGTACGAGTGTATGGATTGTTTTAGTGTACAGATTTGGCAGATCTGGTTCGGACTTCGGACAGAGGGAGTACCAAGTCTGGACCTAACTGCAAAAGTTGCATTCCCCTGCCAAATCTCGCGCGCACCACCGTCATCTCCGGCGACCACCTGCGATGCCGTCCTCCTACGCCGCCGCCGCTGCGTCCTCTTCGCGGAAACCAGTTCCCACCAACACTGCAGGTCCCACCGCCCGTATACCAGTTCCTCGACCCGCACCCGCGCCCTCGCCGCCCAACCCTACCCCGGTCTCCGACTCTGACCCCTCGTCCTACTCCTCCTCCGGGGAAGAGACCGATCTCTCCGCCTGCGACCCGGCTACTAAATCCATCGTCTCCACCTACCTCTCCGTCGCTGGAAATGGCGCCGACCTCTCCAAGGTCGGCATCTTCCTCAACTCCGCCGCGCGCCGCCGATCACCGCCGTGCCTGATCTGCTTGGACCCCATCCGCCCCTCTGACCCCGTATGGTCCTGCACCGCCTCATGCTTTGCGCTCCTCCACCTCCCTTGCATCCAGTCATGGGCGCACCAGTCAGCCACCGCCGCTCCTTCCCCCACCTGGGGCTGCCCCAAGTGCCGCGTCGCCTACTCCAAATCCCAGACCCCCACCTCCTACCACTGCTTCTGCTCCAAGACCGTGGACCCGCCCGCGGATCCGTGGATCCTCCCACACTCCTGCGGCGACGTCTGTGGCCGCCCCCTCAATTCAAATGCAGACTCCGGCTGCGAGCACGCCTGCCTCCTGCTTTGCCACCCCGGGCCTTGTCCGCCGTGCCCGGCAGTTGTCCCGAATGCTGGGTGCTTTTGCGGAGCGCACCGTGAGCCCCGGCGCTGCGCTCATCAGCGTTATTCCTGTGCGAGTAAATGTAACAAACGCCTTAGCTGTGAACTCCACCGGTGTCCAGTGGATTGCCATGATGGGCCCTGCCCACCGTGTGCCGTGCGGGGGGATCACAAATGTGAGTGTGGAGAGACAATGGTAAAGAGGTTGTGCTCTGAAAGGGTCTTCCAATGCAAGAAGGAGTGTGGTGGGATGCTGGAGTGTCGGAAGCATAGGTGTGAGAGGGGATGCCATGGTGGAAAGTGCGGGGAGTGTCCGCTACGAGGACGGCGGACATGCCCTTGTGGCAAGAAGGATTATCCAAGGTTGGAGTGTGATGTGGAGGCTGCCACATGTGGATCGACTTGTGAGAAGGTGCTTGGGTGCGGACGGCACAAGTGCCCCGAGCGGTGCCACCGTGGCCCGTGTGACGTGACCTGCCGTCTTGTGATAAAGAAGTCCTGCCGATGTGGGGGTCTGAAGAAGGAGGTACGTATCCGTACAGCATGCTATGATGATAACCTTGCTAGTAGTAAGCAAAACAGATATTCGATCCCTAAATCTGAGAAGATAGATTGATTGATTCTAAAATGCAAAAGTCAATTAGTACCTAATTGGCAGAATTTGTCTTCAAGTATTTGATTCCTGTATGCCAATTGTTGAAATCTACATTTTCCATGGACCAATAAAAGGCTTGTGTGCTTCAAATCGATTTTGGCTCCAAAGGTTACCCTTGTATGCTTACTAGTTAACATAGTAGTAACAGTGACTAGCAATTGGTGATTTTCTATGTCCTTACTCTGGTCTAGTAGTAATGCTATAGCTCGTTAGGTATACTTCTATGTTATTTCTTCTTAAGAAGCAAATGCTTAATTCCCAAATTCTTGTGATGCATTGTATCAGCTTCCTTGCCACCAAGACTTGACCTGTGAAAGGAAATGTCAGCGTTTACGTGCCTGTGGACGCCATGCTTGTAAGCGACGTTGTTGTGTTGGGGATTGCCCACCCTGCGCAGAGGTACTGCTTGTTTTCTTCTTCTTTTATGCATTATTTTGGGTCCGTTCAAGCACTAAAGGAGTCTATGTCTGTAGACTTGTGATCGGAGGCTCAGATGTGGCAACCATAAATGTCTCTCTCCATGCCACAGGTATTGCCCTAACCAAAGATGCATCTTTTGGCTTGTCATTTGCTACTGTTTAGTTCTACTTGTGTTGCTACTCCCTCCGTTCAGAAATATAAGAAGTTTTAGCTTTGTGAATTGAATGTATCTAGACGTCTTTTAGTGAATAGGTTCGTAGAGGTTCGGAGTGAACGTATACCCTAAAAAGCGTCTAGATACATTCATTTCACAAAGCTAAAATGTCTTATATTTCTAAACGGAGGGAGTACATGCTTACGTGTATTTGCTCCCATGCTGGTTCAACCACACAGTAGATTTCATATGTAGTGGTGTTTGGCTCTGAAATAGTCACATTTAGTTTTTGGATGGAAAACTCATGTCTGTACTGAATTTTCTATTTCTAGTAACATTGTGTTCCTTTTGTTTCCCAGTGGTGCTTGTTCACCTTGTCCTTTGATGAAGACCATCTCATGCTTCTGTGGGAAAACATACTTTGAGGTTGAACTTGGTAGACTCTTAACTTTGTTTTTCATTTTTTTATATGAGTTATATTTGATCCTTACAAAAGATGTTTAGGACTTAGGAGAAACAATTAGCATGAAACAGCTGTATTCCAATCATTTTTATGTGATCTGGTGCACTTGCCTCATTGTGATTTCTTTGTCAGGTTTGATTATACAGTACATTTAAATCCTCCTCAGTGTCTCTCCTGGTCCTGACTCACTCAACTCCTTTGAATTGCTATTGTGTTAAATATTTATGCCATACTTGCTAAGTCTCACTTTGTAGATTAAAATGCATAATTCTATTGTAGGTTCCTTGTGGGACCGAGAAGAACCAGAAACCTCCCAAATGCTCAAAAAGATGCAATATAGATCGCCTTTGCAGACACAAGCTTGACTGCCGGGTAAACTTTCCCGCTTCTTTTCTTCACGTTGTCATTACTCATTAATGATAAATCTCTTGATTGTTTGCCACGTTATTGCTCAGAATTTATTCTGGTGAATTTGGTCGCATGTCATTTCTGGGTACTCCCTCCGGCCTGGTTTATAAGTCTTTCGTGTATTCGTAGGTCGTCAATTTGACCTACATAATATAAACTACTCCCTCCGTCCCAAAATAACTGACTTGACTTTGTCTATATTTGAATGTACCTAGACACGTTTTAGCATTTAGATAAATGTGAATCTAGACAAATCCAAGTCAATTATTTTAGGACGGAGGGAGTACATAACACAAAAATTATACCATTAGAAAATGTAAATCTGACGTTTCTAATGATATATTTTTCTAATATATACCTCATCAAGTTTGTCAAATTCACGACCTAGGGATACGCGCAGGACTAATAAACCGGGACAGAGGGGGTACTTTAATTACTTCTGCTATTATAAATTTGTCCTCAGAATTTACTTGACATTTAATTTCCTTCCTTTAGCCCCATAAATGCCACTATGGAGCCTGTCCACCTTGCAAACTGATCTGCGGGGAGGAATTTTCGTGTGGCCACAAGTGTAAAGAAAGGTTCCATGTTTACTTATGCCGAGTGTCTCATTGCAGCAGTGTACCAAGAACTATAACTTCCTCTGATGTTACAGTTTACTCTTCTCAGGTGTCATGGCTCTATTCCTCCACCAAATCCCGAGTACACACTTAAACCAACGAGAAAGAAAATGGAAAAGCATATAGAATGTACACCTGGAACACCATGCCCACCATGCAAGGAAATTGTTTTGGTGCCATGTTTTGGGCAGCATCTAAGCCAAGAACGTGCAGTAAGTTTTCAATGACATGGCCTTTGGTCAATCATGCCTCCCTCTTTCCCTCCCTCTACTCGAGCATGCACACATGCACTTGCAGTTGCTTGTACACCAGATTATATGAACTATACATTTTTTTTACAGATGCCTTGCTCCAGAAGCAGGCAGTTTCCCTGTCAGAATTTATGTGGAAATCTTCTCCACTGTGGCAACCATTATTGCACAAAGACTTGCCATGTGTTAGAGGTCCCATCAAATCAGCCTAAAGCTGATACCATATTATCTCTCAGTAGGGAGAACACACTTGCTGAACCTTGTGAAAGATGTGATCTTCGTTGTCAATGGGTCAGTTCTTTCTTTCCCTCTGCAATACCTTCATTTGGTCCGTTCTGTTTATAAATATTAATGTGAAATGGCTAGTTGGCCTCCACATCTTTCTGTTAAGCTTGGTGCATGATATTTAGTCTTAATGCTTCTGCCAGGTCAGGGATCCTCCTTGCTCACATCCTTGCCCTTTGCCGTGCCATCTGAGCGATTGTCCACCTTGCAAAGTCCTTGTTAAAAGGCCATGTCATTGTGGTGCTATGGTACATGCTTTCGAGTGTGTGCACTATAACAACCTAAATGCCAAGGAACAGCTTAAAGCAAGGTCCTGTGGTGGCCCATGTCATAGGTCAGTTACTAATTCTCGGTTCCTAATTGTTTCTTTCATGGCTATTAAAATAAAAGATGGTGCACAATTGTCACCCAAGCTTCCATTATTTGATCCATAACTTTATTTATTTATTTACTGAGTTCTTGTACCTGTTATTTATGACACTGCAGGAAATTGTCAAATTGCCCCCATCTGTGCTCACAAATATGTCACCCTGGTCAATGCCCGTCAGTTGATCACTGCATGAAAAAGGTGTGACCTCAGCTTATATTTACCTTGAAATAACTTGTAACCTGGTAACCAGCAAGTGATCCGTTTAGCTGATTAAGCTTAAGATGAGAAGTTTTTTAATATACTGCTTCGTTGAAAGTTTAAGTAATTGTAATTTTTCAATTCCAAGCTATATTTAGTTGTTTTTATTCCTCTACCTATTTGATATCTATGCAGGTCAATGTACGCTGTGCATGTAACACCCTGAAAAAGGAGTGGGTATGTCAAGATGTTCTCAAGGAGTACCGTAGGTCTGGTCGTGATCCAAAAGAAGTACCTAAAGGTCAGTTTGGAGTTGGCCTGCTTGCATGTGGCCTAGATTGCGCAAAAAAGGTCAAAGTTTCAGACGCAGAGTTACATCTCCGGAAAGTTCAGGAGGTCAAGGTACCAGCGCCTGCCATCGTAAACAAAATTTAGTAATCAACGCACTGTTATTACCTGTGAAGGTTTTACCATTGAACAATTGTGGATTTTGTGGTCACTTACTAAATGTGTGCTTTATTTCCTGTAATTTCCACGTAGAACCCTGCTGCAGAAGTTGCAAACGTGCCCAAACGCAGGAAGAAGCGTGACCGCGGAGTACAGGAACCTGTTCCGGTTTCCACATGGCAGGTGTGTAAACAAACAGACGGGCTGCTGCTTTGATGCTCTGGGTAGTGGGTTTGCTTTATTATCCGCTCCTTACAGTGCGCTTACATTTTGCAGAAAATCAAGAAGTATCTCCTGTTGTTATTGCTAGTGACGGTTGCCTTAGCTGGACTGTTCGTGTTGGGAAAAGTCGTTTACCAGGTTTCAGATTGGATGAACGAAATGGAAGAGCAGAAGGCCAGGCAAAGGCTTCAAAGGGCTGGTGGAAGGCTGTAGAAGTAAAGAATATACGGATGGAATTTTAATCAATTTTGGGACGTGGATTAATAAACTGCTTTTTACGGACGCTGCCCATTTTTTGGGAACGTGCGAGACTGAGTGAAGGATGTCATTCTTTCCGCCCCTTCCCTGTATCAAAGGAAACTAGCTTGGTATTGCTTGAATCATGCTGTTGTCGTGTTACTGTAAATGAACAAATAATGTCAGTGATATATCGATGGTTCAAAACACTTGTATGAGTTACGGAACATGTCATCTACTACCAAACCGTTGTTGCTTCTATACGGTTCAGCAGCTACGGTGCTGTCGTGTAGGCAATTAGCATTGACAGTTTGGAATAAAACAGACAACATATTCAGCTAGACTGCACGTATGCAATTTGTCTTTTTTGAGCAAGTTGAACACGTTTTGCATTACGGTGCACAATTATGGGTTTATCGAGATTTTTTTCGAATTGCTCGAACACCTAAAACCCATGTATGTATTGCCTTGATTCATGCATACTCAGAAGACACAGAAGTTCCAAAACAACAGGTGAAAAGCTGTAAATCGCCTCGTGTTAGCTTCACGTCTGAGTTTTGCGACAACCTGAATTTCACCACACATCCTCTGCCCGCCTCATGTTTGCGCTGAAACTTGGGTGCACATATTCCACTCTGGTTCCTATTCCAGAAAAGGCGGATTCTTCCGGGCGTAGCACGAACTCCATCCACTGGAATCAGATGCCGTACGTGCTCAAAGCTGGAGGAAAGGAAAGATGTGCTCATCATACTTTCTCTCCGCGTTTGTCCTAATATATGCTGACATTATCTTGTCGACAGCTCTCGCATGCCGTCCAACGCACAGGACTAGTCACAACAGTGACCTCGAAAAGTTCGAATTCCATCTTCACTTCTTTATCACGAAATGCTTTCGGCTCAGTTCTCTTCCGAGCTTCTTCCCCTTTCTGCAGCTCTATATATGCCACGATCTGGCTGAACTGTTGACACACTCCAGGACAAAGTTCAGAGAAACCAACCGACCATGGGAGCGGCACCGTCGCGACAGGAGGCGTCTTCCGCCTCGTCGCCCACCGTGGATGGCCGTGCCGCGCCGATGATGGCACCCAGCGCCTCTACCACCTCCGACACCGCCAACCAGGCACAGTCCAAGAGAGCGCCGGCGCCTCACATGTTCCGGGAGATCGTCGCCGGGGAGAAGGTCACCGATATGGCCGCGCTGGAAGACCAGGCCTCCTCAGGGATCCTCTTGGCCGGGAAGACAAAGGTCCGTTAACCTCCCAACATGAACTGCCATGATATGATATGGGACGTCATCATAAGTTTTGATTGTTTTTTGCCAACATGGTTTGTGGTTCAAACTTTGAAAACAAATGGTGCAGAAGTACTGGGTGGACGAGAGGAGCAGGCACAACTGCTTCACGCTGCTCCCGAGAGGCCTGCACATCACCTGGAGCGAGGACCCGCAGTACTGGACCTGGCAACCCCTGAAAGACGGCGAAGCCGCCGAGACCACCGAGGCGGCGGCGCTGCAGAACGTGTGCTGGCTGGAGATCAACGGGAAGCTGGAGCTGTCCCACCTCACGCCGGGAGTCACCTACGAGGTCATCCTCGAGGCGATGCTCACCGACCCGGCCTACGGGTGGTCCACACCGGTGAACCTCCGGCTGAAGCTCCCCGACGGGACGGTGCAAGAGCACAAGGAGAGCCTGGAGGCGAAGCCCAGGGGGCAGTGGCTGCAGCTCAAGGTCGGGGAGGTGACGCCGCGGAAGGGGCAGAATGGGGAGGCTGAGGTCTCCATGTTTGAGTACGAAGGCGGGCAGTGGAAGAGGGGGCTCCTCATCAAGGGCATCAAGATCGTCCCAAAAGAATGAGTGATCTGGTTGTGTTTTGTTATCGACGGTCGGTAGCTGTCGTTTATCGACTATGTATATGCTAAGGACTGTGATATGCATGGAATAATGTTTGGGATGTTATGAAGTTCAAGGCTTGTGAATATATATCCAAAAAGTCTTGAAAGGATCTAAGATTACTTGGTTGCTCTCAACGTTTGAGCACCATTTGAATCTGTTTTTTTCTGAAACATATGGCAAGCTTCACATGCCGGCAGGCATGTTTTCTGATTATGTCAACCAGAGTTAAGAGGGTCAGGGAGGGTAGGACAGCAGAGGAAACATGATACAGAATGGTACTACTGACATGATATGGAACATGTTCACAGGGTTGTGTCAAAAATGGAAATGAGGATATGTAAAAATAATAAATATAACTGAAGTTAATTAAGAATCACGAGTACTAACACTAACTAAAAAGTGCCCATATTTAGGGTCCAGACTTGAAATTTACAAAGCAAGACTTGAAATGAGGCCATAACTTCCATTTTCATAGACAGAAGAAACTAGAAGGCCCGAATGCTATGTACAGGACGAAGTATGGACTTATCTTGCATGAAATGCTCAACAACCTTCACGGTATACCTTGGATGGTCTGCAGCCAGTCCAGGCATACGGTATTCAAGTGTCAATGGCACCAAAAGCTTTCTTCAGTTCTGGAAGATTAAAATACAACACATAATGTACTAGCTTACCTATCAACAAAACCACCTGACGATGTCAATGAAGAATTCAGGATTTGGATGCACCAAAGCAGCAGAACAGGTGCAACTGATGATTTCCAAAAGATGTTGATGTGAGTACATAGCACTCAAGTAATCTCCACTCACTGGACATCCCCTCTGCTCGTAGCCACTAATAGTAGTCCAAGTTATCGGTATTTACAACTGTGCTGTTGACAGCCAAAACAATACGGCACGGTCGCAGCGGAGCCAGTCACACATCAGTGACCGTCCAACAAATCGCTAGTGCAGAAGCAACTGCCTGCAAACTACAAGTCGTAGTACTTCTGATCGTCCAGGCAGACCACTTCATCACGTGCACCCCTGGACGACGCCGACTCGGGGGAGGACTCTATCACCGTCAGCTTCTCGTCCAGCTCATGTATCTGCTTCTTCAGCTTGTCCCCATGGTCAGGCAGCCTCGACACCAGCGTCTGCAGCAGCAAATCATTCTTCTCATCTTACTACAGATAGATATATAGGCAAGAAAACAGTGTTGCTGCTCATGTTTGCAGGGGATTTATACCGTGTTGGCAAGGGTCTGCGACAACCGGTTGATTTTCGCCTTGATCTCCTCGGGGCTCTCTGAGTTTTTGCTGCTCGTGGCGGAGTATGCTCTTGGAGTGAAGTCCTTTGGCTTGAAAGCATGGGCAGCCCTGCATGATAAATAGTCAGGGTGAAGTCCTTTGGCTTGAAAGCATGGGCAGCCCTGCATGATAAATAGTCAGGGTAAAGTCGCCCGTTACACTCACTCGCTACTAGAAAGATTGGCACGGCAAGGCTTACCCGTTGGCAACATAGTCAGATGAGGATGGCTTGTTGTACTGCCGTCCCATCATGGGCATGCTTGGGGGCTTGCTGCACGCAAAGAACAGCAACTATTAGATATAAGCCATGATAAAAAAAACTGCAGGCAGAAAGAACATGATGTGTGAGTGCGTGTTGAATACAGCAGTGCTAACCTGTCCAGAGCATCCTGCTCACTCAGCGCTGGCAAGACTGCTGTCTTGGAAAACAGGAGGCTGTGATGGCTCACGCCCGCTATTCCTTGTTGCTCCAGAAACTCGATGTGCTGCGTCAACAACTCATCCCTGCAAGGCGCAGTACAGGTGGACAAACTTTACAAAGAAAATCATGGAATTATCACCAACTACTGCTACTAGGGATCAAAAAGCCCCAAGTCCAAGAAATTTAATTAAAAGCAAGGTGTCAACTTTCTCTTTGGTACAACATATCAGCATATCCTAAAGTACTAAGGTAAATCAAAATATTCACATACAGGAACCTCGAGACTTTTGTGTGCATGTTCTGCTACATTAACACCAGGTAAAAATCAAAATCAGTTTCATTTCAAATTTATGGTCAAATGTACAGAACCTCAGCTACTCAAATAGTGTCAAGATCAATTATCTACAAAACACATTTAAGGGGTAGTAGATAACAAATTTTTCACGGTATCACTAAGTCAACTCATTATGATCAAAGTAGCTCTGCACATAATTAATAGAAAAAATAATAATGTCTTACATGACAAGTTGCTGTCCATGCTCTTCTTGCATTTGCTTTTGTGTAAGGGAAACATCAAAACCTTGTTCTGGTAAACTAAAGAGCTCTTGAATGTCCTGAAGATACACAAGAGAATTAGTCATAGTATCGAGTAGGGCATACCCCAAGCATTAAAATGGAAACATATTTCGTTAGATATGACAAGCAAGGTATCGGGATCATTACCCTCTTGCTGAAGTAACGTGTTTGTTCTTTCTGCTCTGTGGCACTCCTAAACAAAGCCCCCTTGAAGACCTGGAAAAACATTATGTGATTCAAGCTAGAAGTGCCATATTAAAAGCATTGGAGCAAGAATTTCTAGATCACGTTTGAACCTGCAATTTATATATCTTTTCCTCAATAGTTCCAGATGTCATCAAGCGGTATACAATCACATCTTTTTTCTGCCCAATTCGATAAGCACGATCCACACTTTGATTGTCCGTACTATAAAAAGAAGATTGTATAAAGCGACAAAAAAATAGATGTACAAGGAATTATATGAAAACAAAAGGAAAAACACTTGATCAGGAGTGCCACTGTACCTTGGATTCCAAGCAGGATCAACTACTATGACACGATCTGCCTTGGTGAGTGTAAGTCCAAGCCCACCAACTTGTGTGGTCAGCAAAAATATTTGCGCTCCAGGACCCTCTTGGAAATCCTGGAGATACAAATGCATAAGACGTAAGCAACATAACAGATATAGTTGAGTCCATGGTACAACACAGCAGAAGGAACGTGAATGCATGAACAGGAACCTTCACAATCCTTTCCCTCTCAGAAACCTTGGTAGTACCATCAATGCGTAAAAAATTGTAGCCCTCCAACAATATAGCTTCCTGTTGCAATAGTTGAATGTGTCAAATAAATAGGCCAAAGTAGATAAGATAGTTAAGTTTTTAAAAAAACAGGTAAGATAGGCCAAACTTGTAGCCTTCCAGTAATATAGCTTCCACAATTTCAAATAAGATGACATACTAACAGCAGTTTTGTGTAAATAGGCCAAAGAACATCTGCTGTTAGATGCACTTTGACATCAGCAGTAGATACATTATGCGAAAAGCCACTTATTAAATAGTTCTACTTCCTCTGATCCATAATAAGTGTCAGGGATTTAGTTCAAATTTGGAAAAAATATCGCGAAAACACAAGCTTTGCGTTTCGATGCATTAATAGAAAAAGGAGTATACACAATGTACAAGCTCAAAAAAGAGCCAAAACTTACTATGGATCGGAGGGAGTACTATTATTGAAGAGCTGAATGCTCTGGATCTTCTGGTGTACACAAATATCTAAGAATGGGTGACAACAATGTGAATGTGCATATTTCACTTTCGTTATATGTGTAGAAAAAACTTGGTTATTTACTCTACTGACAGACTTTGTCATGTATGGCAGTTTATATGGAGATAAAAAGGAACAAAGGAAGCAAAGCAATAGCTATGTTTTGAATACTATATATATCACAAGAAAACAGCGCGCACAGCAACGCAGCAAGGACATACCTGAATAAGGTTTAGCATTTTACGGGTCTGGGAAAAGATTAGAACATGGTGTCCCTCTTCAAGAAGTTTCCGCTGCAACATTAGATATTAACCACTTGAGTTACAGAAACAAATACTCCATATGATTTACAACATTAGATATTGCTACCAACGTACAGGCATGCATCAAAGAACACTTACCAACAAGGACTTGATAAATGATAACTTGCAAGAGATTTCCTCTTCGACTTGCAGTACTTCATCATCATAAGCCATATCTGCAAGGTTCATGGCCATTTTTTCTACCATACCCATATCCTGATTATTTAGCATTCCATCCATGCCTTCCATGCCTTCCAAGATGCCCTCAGCACCTTTCTTAGTCAAGATCATTGGGTGGTCGCATATTTTCTTTAATATCTGTTGAAGATAGAAATACATGAAACGGGCACCATTGCACCAAATAACATGCACATAGTAAAACAAGTAAATTAAATCATGCAATTGGCAAATGCACCCCTCCATAAAAAATATACTACCTCCATATCATTTCTGACCTCCATATCATTTCTGTTAGGTATATTTTGGTCTAGCACAGGGATTAAGGAAACTAGTAATAGTAAGGGAAATGACAATGATAGGGTAGCCATGGATTTATTGTCTTGGAATAAGAGAGAATCCTTACTTGGTATGAGCTTTTAACAATAAATGAGGAGGAGAAATACGATTACATAAGGGCAAAAGAGTGAAAAAGTAAACCAAACCCATATGCACACCATATACTTTCGTAGAGGATTGCAAAAGCTAGAGCCATAATTTGAATCGGAGTGAGCATATATTGCGAGCATAACATGAACGGAACTGAAGGAGTGCATGATAGTAGTGAGAAAAAATAAAGGTAGACACAATTGGTGCAAAGAAAAGGTTTTGATGCTGATGCTTACCGTGATTGCAGCCAACGGTGATCCTTGCATCGAGGAATGAACCATATCACTGTTCAGAAAAGCTTCATATAGTTTTCTCTGCATCCAAAAGAAAGACAGATCACAAGATCATCATTGGCCAATTACGCCATCAGTTTTAGTGTTTTACATCCAATGACACCAGAATTTGTACCTGGCAAGCAGTTAATTTCAGCCAGACAATTAGTTCATTCTTCTTTGAAAGTTTCTTATCATCTGCCGAACCAGTATCAACAAACACTTCACTTTTCATGCGACGCAAGAAGTATGGTTTTATCCGCTCTCTTAATTTCTGCGAAGAATATTCAAGTAGCAAACGAGAGAAAAAAATATTACAACAGATTTAGTATGACATACTTCAAGTAATAATCTGGAAGGATCAGTAACATTTAAACAACGAAATGCAGTGATCTAAATGGCTTGCCCTCTAATATCTTCAACTACAAGTTAGGCTGGAGCAAGAATGCAGTTTATATCACATGTTAAATCAGACATTAATGAATTACTTTGCTAATATATGGATACAGTATGTGTAATATAATATCAGTTGTTCTCCAACTTGTATTTTTTAAAGAATTGGTATTAAAAAAATGAGACAAACCAGGACTAGCACTTGGTGGCATATTTTGATAGAAGAAACAACCTGAGCACCTGCGGAGTCTGGGACTCGAACACAGGCAGGCTGGATGCACACTCGCTCTCCTTGCCAACAGATTGACACTCAGTTCTCAACAAATTGGTAATATAAAGGCATAAAGCAATGCAATTGCAGACATTGGAATTTACCAAACACCATAATGCTTGACAGTACCAAAAGCTAACATAGAATCCAAATAGTAATAAATAGACAAAATTCAAAAACACTAATGTTGCCAGGGCTTAGTTGTCATCTATATCTTGAATACAAACAGAGAAAATTATTGTTACCGTCGCTACAGTTGAGCCTGTGTGCTTCTCTCGATTGGTGGCATTCTTGTCATTTCCTCGGATGATAGCCGATTCATATCTTGTTTTGAACCTGCCATGCTCTCAAGATATAAATAACAGTAGATGGTGCAAAATAATGGAACAATGTTTATCAAGAAAAACAAGAGAGCAAGTCAATTACTCGTCCTTATCACCCAAGACTTCTGGGCAACAGAAATAGAACAACGCCCACATTTCCTGTAAGAATATACATGTTTACTTGCATTGGTCATAAGAGGACAAAGCATGTAGGAGCATCTACAGTACAGGGTATTAAGAATTTCAGATGGATAGTACCTTCAAATTATTTTGTATAGGTGTTCCACTTATGACGATGCGGTGGACACAAGGTATTTCAAGTAAACTCTTGGCCCTTTGTGTACTTGGGTTCTTGATAATATGTCCCTCATCAAGAATAACATAGTCCCATAACTTTCCGTCCTCATCTTCATCAGCATCGCCATAAAAGTCTCCTCTTATCAGCTTGGAATACTTCCCTTCCATGTTACCCTTGTAGAAGTCCCCCCTTATCAGCTTGTAATTGTTCCGGACAATGTCATACGTAGTCAATAGGATACCACCCTCCTGTAGAAGATGATAAGGAGTTTAAACAGCTGCCAAGGCTCGTTGAAATACTCTGAACAACAAGATTTTTTTTAAATAGCTCATGGGGAAATGAATATCGGCCGACACCCAGGTATTGGAAATTTCAAGCCTAGAAGAAGCCAACATAAGAATGATTATGTTAAGAATAGGAAACTAGACCTTGAATGCGTACTGAAGTTCACAGTCGCGAACTTTTACACTGGTACCAGAGTAGCTGTGAAAATGAGAAGGGGTCAATTAGTACTGATTATAGGAGTTGGCCTCTATCAGTTTGAGGAAAAACTATATTAATAGCAGATCATACTCTCTAATCTTATGTTTGAGGCCGACAACTGAAAGTTCCTTGGACCAATGAGTGAGAAGTGTCTTTGGCGCAACCACTAGCACTCTCTTGATTAAACGAGAATGAAACAATCCAGCCAGGAAGGCAGAAATCTGCAAGATAAAAATAAAGATGTAAGAACTCTCGTCACCAAATTGCGCCACTTCATATTCATAATATACCCTGGCTGGATGAAAACAAGTGTGGATGAACTTTGCAGCATGGATCTAGCTAGGAAATAACTACATTCAAACACACGGTAGAAAAACAAGAAGTAATTCTGCTGGTGGATGGTATTTTTTTCAGTTATGCAGATGCAGAAGAAACTAAAAATGCAGGTGTTCAAACAAACCATGTACCCCCTACTACAAAAACATGAAGGCATTCTCGCCTTCAAACAAGACTTGATCTGATATGAATAATTAAAAACCAGAAGCAGAATGAGATGGACCTGCATGGTCTTGCCGAGCCCCATGTCGTCCCCAAGGATCCCCCCTGTCCCCCTGCAATGCAGAACCCAGAGCCACTTGAGCCCTTCGCGCTGGTGTGGGTAAAGCGTCTTGAAGATGCTCCCCGGGAGCTTGTAGGGCTTGACCATGACGCCACACCCGGTGGGCTCCATCTTGAAGTCCTCCGTCTTCTCCCAGCCAATGTCCTCCTTCTCACGGTTCTCCTTCTCCTCCTGGCCGGCAGCAAAGGCAGACACGAATGCTGGAGCTGGGACCTGTGGTTTCTCCACCTTGACTTCCCTCCGGACCACCGGCGTGGCGGCCTTCTCACGGTTCACCTTCTCCTTCTGGCTGGTGCGGTTGCTGTCACCTTCGTCTTCCCAGTCCAGGAAGGGTGAGGGCTTTGACACCATCTTGCTGAACTTGTTGTCACCGGCACCATAAGCTCCTGCTGCAGTTTTCTTCCCCTTGTTGGTCTCATCCCCCTCCTGGCTGCCACGATCAGTGAACAGTGGAACTGGGACCTGCCGCCTCTCCACCTTGACCTCCCTTTTGACAACCGCTGTGGCAGCCTCGTCATCGGAGCTGGAGACGTCGACCACGTCATCCTCGTCCGATTTGGGAGGCCGCGGGGGGGAGAGGGAGGAGGAGGAGGAGGAGGTCCGATTACCCTCGTCCGATTCGGGATGTGGCGGAGGGGAGTCGGAGGAGGTGGCCCGATGACCCTCGTCCGATTTGGGATGCGGCGGAGGGGAGTCGGAGGAGTCGGCTGCGTCGTAGTAGGGGTCAGCGTCCTCCAGGCCGCCGTCGTCGTCGGCGAGGGCGCAGGGCAGCGGGGCGTGCTGCCGCGGCTGCGGCCTGGGGTTGTGGACGGACATGGAGTCTAGGCGGGCGCTGAGGTCGTCGAGGATGTCGCGGATGTTGTCGCCGTCGTCAGAGGCGGCGTCCGGTGGCGAGGAGGAGACCTTGCAGAGGCGGCGGCGGCCGGCCAGCTTGACCTTCCTGTCGTCTCCTTGCGTGGGGGGAAGGGGATTGGGGGGATCGGGGCTAGGGTTTTGCGGTGGCGGCGGGCGGTGGCGGCTCTGGGTGAAGCGGAGCAGGCGGTCGTTGAGGCCGTTGGGGGTCGGGGCGGCGGCGGCGTGGGGATGCGGGGGGTTGGGGTTAGGGTTTAGCCGGTCGGCGGTGGAGGGGCCCTCGTCGTCGTCGTCGGAGAAGCTGAAGGACGGGGGCGACGCCATGGATTTGGGTTGGATTGGATTCGCTTGGGGAATGGAGGAAGGCAGGGGGGGATTCGATCGGAATGCGGGTGGGGTGGGATGGCGTGTGAAGCGAGGTGAGGGGATGAAGAAGAAGGAGGAGAAGGGAGGCGGCGGATGTTAAATGGGGAAGGGGAGAGAGAGGGGGGAGGCGGATTTTCAAATTTCGAATTCCTCCTCCTCCCCTTGCCAAAATCCTTCTCCAACGGGCTGGAAGGGATCGGGGGAGGGGAGGGGAACGTTGCCAGCCTGCCTCGGGCGTAGCCTGTTCGACTACTGCCGCATTTGGTCGTTGAGCAGAACGACTCCGTCCACACTGATGACGAGGAAGGATACGAACAGGCTCGCTTAGGGCATGTACAATGCGGTGACATCAGCCTTCCCTTACGCTTGCCACGTTGGATTTTTATCTAGTTGGAGGAGAGAGAAACAAGAAAGAGAAGATTGTCTTCCCTTAGCTAAGGGATGATCTCTTAAAAATAAGAGAAGACTATTTTCTCCATTGTACCATATGGCTTCTCTTAGCCAACCAATTTCTTACTAAAAATAGTTAATTCTCATTAATTGCTAGAGACATCAATAAGATATAATGCATTGTACAAGTTATATCTCGTGTCTTCTCTAAATCATGTGAAGAGCTAAGAGAAGTCATGCCTTCCCTAGCATTGTACATGCCCTTAACTTGCCACGGATTTTTTTTTCATTCACAGCGAGTTTCGACCAGATAACGTCAAAAGCTCATTAGAGGATGTTTTCACGTGCAACGCAATGGAATCCCTAAAATAATATAATAAGATCTCGTTTGGTTCCCATCATTGTCCATATTTAGGGCTGGAATTAAGAAATTCATTTGTAATTTCAAGAATCAACCTGTTTGGCTGTCACAAAATTGGTTACGGAATTCATTTGAAAATTTTATGGTTTTCATTTTATGTCTAACCTTAATTCCTTTTGATACCCGAGCTCTAAGCGTGTAGTACTCCATACGTACCGTCCTACAAATCTGAGAAAATTGCAACAAAAAAACACACAATTCATGGCTTTGGATTAAAAAAAACACCAGTTTTCAAAAGTTTCGCAAATCGCCGCCGGTTTTGACCGACACCATGACAAAAACACTGCTAGGGTTGGTTTGTCGTTCTAACCGGGATTATGACAAGGGGGCCCACTGTCAGGCGTGTTGTGGCGCCAGTAGACAAGCCATAAGAGTATCTCTAGCAGATACCGCATCCCGTCCTACCATAAAACGCGGATGCGGTAAATCCCAACTCAACTTTGAGGTACAAAAAAGGCGAGACAGATCAGATGCCGCATGTTGTATCGCAAAACAGAATATTCCATTTTACGGTTCAGTTGTGCAGCATCTGTTCCGCCCCTTCACGTGTACCACAAAACAAATTGTACCTTGTACCGCAAAACACACAATTTCAGTGTATGAACTAGAAATAGAACACCATGGATTAGTAATTGAGGCGACATAATTCAACGACGAGTTTTTCAATCGAAGTAGTTAAAGCGACATAGCGAACGATTAAATGAAAACCCTAATCGACGATCTCGCTTCCACTGTCATCTTTCGTGCCACCGTCCTCCGCCTCCTCCGCGCCCCCGTCCTTCGCCTCCTCCTCGTCGCTGCCGCTATCCGAAATCTTGATGATTTTGGCGCGGTTCGCCTCACTCGGGAACTCTTCCCGGATCGCATCGTTGATGGCGGTGTTGATGGTGCGTCCAGGAACCGCCCAGAATTGCGCCCTCCCTCGGGGTTGCGGTCGTCGGGGTGGACCTCGCGCCTGTGTACGAGGCAGATGGCGAGCATCGCCCTGTGCTCTAGCTTGAATAGCCTATGCCAATAGGAGCTTGAAGCCGCATATCAGGGTATTGCTCTCTTCCACCCCAGCAGTTCGAGGCGACGCTCTTCGATCCGACGACTCAACCCGGCACCACGCGGAACCGGCGCCACCGACACCCCGAAGTGGCTGAGCTCGAAGCCTGCCGGAATCGTCGCACGAGGCGGTACGAGGATGCCGTGGTGGGCGAACATCGAGGCCCCGTAGTAGTTTAGATTGGGTCTGGCCATGGTTGCGGTGAGGAGATAAAGAGTGATGGGAGGGAGGAGAGGGATATTGGGGGTGAAAATGGCCGGCGGAGGAAGATCGGCGACGGTGGCGGCTAAGCGGGAAGCAGGGGAGGGGAAACTTCCCTCCAGCCAACAGACGCGTCAGGATGCGGTGAACCGTATCGGCAGCCCTCGGTATGGTATATATGCGGCACGGAAGCAACGATTTGAGGGGAAACCATAAAAAAAATCGGATGCGGTACGGTTTAGGGTATCTGGAATGACCACTTTTCCTGCCTCGTATAGCAAACGGGCGGTTATTTTGCGGTATGGGGCGGGATGCGATATCTGCTAGAGATGCTCTAATAGCCTTCCATTGGTCTGGTTAGGTTCAAACAAACTGTTCGAAGCACGTCAGCTCAGTCTCTCCCCGACATTGTCTCCTCGCACTATGGCAGGCGACCTCACCGCCACATAGCCCCGATGTCGCTCCTGCCATCCCATCATGGAAACACGGCGACCAACAGCAGCAGTGGAAGCCTCCTCTCAGAATTCGCAGACCGGTCAGTAAGTTTCCCTTCTCGTTGCCCTCCTCAACTAGGTTAGGGTTACAGATTTAGGGTTTCGTCGAGTAGAGCTTGATTTATGTCGATTAGAGCTGGATTACTATCGATTGGAGCTAGTTTTCAACGACTGACGCTGGCTTTCTTAGATCTCTCTGAAATTTGAGGCGCCAGAGATTACTTACGACGAGAATTGAGGGGAATGGAAGATGAACAATACCCAAGCAAAGAGTTTTGTGACCGTTGAAAGAAACTTAGAAAATATGTTTGTGTTGAAGGAAATAGCATAAGGTTCCTAGGGTATAGAATAATTTTGCTCGTAGTGGTATTACTGATTAGTTGCAGTGCTCTTTATTTGTTCAAATTTGTAGTTAACGACACCTTTTCTTGCGAATGAAGATGTATTAACTAAACATCAGGGGAGCTCTCATGACGACAACGTGCCATTACATCATTATTTTTATCCTATTGTTAGAATATTTCGTGTACAACACGTTCATGTGTTTGAGTCAGTTTGTAATAGGCCAAGTCGGTTTGTATTAGGCCTATACAATCTCTTGTAACCAGCACTATATTATTATCGATTATTATTCAATACAATTCTACATGGTATCAGACTTCCGATCTTAGGGTGTGGTGAACCCACCAAACCCGCCGCTGCCCAGCTTCTTCGAGCGGCGCGCCGTCATCGTTGCTGCCAAGCTCACCGTCACGGCCTCTTCTTCTTATACCTCCACTCTAGCTTTACCTCCACCAATACCTCCCTCAATCTCCTTCACCAACACCATCTCAGATATTAGCCCCTATATCCCCGTAACCCTAGACCTCGCTGCTCACAATTACTACCATTGGCGTCACCTCTTCGACGTCCATCTCGGGTGATGCAATCTCCGCTCCCACGTCGCTGACGACTCTTGCCCCTAGCTTCATGATCCTTAGCAGGTCAAGGATGATCTCACCATTATTCAATGGATCTACATGCGAGTCTCCACCGAAATTTTCAATCTCATGCACCATGATGGTGCCACTGCCGCCGATCTCTGGGTGGCCCTTCGTTATCTCTTTCAGGACAACGTCGACGCTCGCGCCAACAACCTCCACACCGAGCTTCAGAACACGGTGCAGGGTGATGCACTGGTCGGTGCCTACTGTCAATGTCTCAAGGCGATCGCGGATGAACTCCGCGAACTTGGTGATCCCATCGACGATCGCCAGCTCATCAACGTCCTCCTTGTCGGACTCAGCGAGCGGTTCGAGGTGCAGGCCTCCTTCATCCCCATGATGCGCCTGTGTCCCTCCTTCGTCGAGGTTCGCTCTATGCTCCAATGGGCCGATCGTGCCCAAACCAACAAGGACTCTCGTCCCCAGGTCTTCACCGCCGCTCCTCGGCCTCCTGCGCCACCGCCGCCCCCTCCACCGCTAGCATCACCTCAACCATCGGGCTGGCGTCCAAGTCCCAATTATCAGGGCAAAAACCCTAGGTTGCCGCAGTTTCACATGGCGCCCGTTCCTCCTGCTCCGCCCTCGGCCCCGGCTCCACCAAGCGCTCCACCTCCGAAACCCGGTTGGCGTCCATCGCCCGACCCTTAGACCGGGCTTCTCTAGGCGTGGCATATGCCCTGGTCTGCCCCTACACCATATGGCGTCCAGCCTGCCTACACCGGTGCCTAGCAGCCCGACGCTCGTACTCACACTGGCGCTCCCGTCCTCACGCCTCGATAGCCGATAGCCGCGTATCACGTTGCTCCCGCCTATACGCCACCGATCTACAACACAATGCCCTATGCATCCTATGGCGCTCCATCGTCCCCCTACATGTTGAACTACAATGACAGTGGCTCTCACTTCATGCTGATGCCGGCTCTCCTGCCGACGCCACTACAACCGCTAGCTCTCATGTCTACACTGACCTCTACTTCGACTCCGAGCTGGGACCAAGCTGCTTTTCTACAAGCCATGAACAATTTTTCTTCTCAAGGGAACTCAGGTACGGATTAGATTTTCGATTCTGGTGCTTCTAGTCATATGTATGCATCAAGTAATTTGCTTTCTTCTTGCACACCTTCGTCTTTTCCCTCTATTACTCTTGGTCATGGATCTTCTATTCCTATTTATTGTGTCGGCCAGGCTCAAATCCAATCTCAAACCAAACCTTTGCTTCTTCATTATGTTCGTGTTGCTCCTTCTCTTATTAAAATTTTGATTTATGTTCGCCAATTCACCACTGAAAATCATGTTTCTGTCGAGTTTGACCCATTTGGTTTATCTGTGAAGGATTACCGAACCAAATACGAGATCGTACGCTTTAATAGCTCCGGTGATCTATATTCCCTCCATGGTGTCCCTACCACTGCACCCCCCACGTCCATGGTGGTCTCTGTTGATCTGTGGCACCAATGTCTCGACCATCCCAATAATAATGTGTTATCAACACTTCTTAGTGAATTTTCAATACCTTCTAATAGAGATTCTCATAATTCTTCTATGTGTCAGTTGTGTCAACTAGGCAAACATGTTTGTCTCCCCTTTAGTTCCTCTCAATCTTCTAGTTCTTCTCCTTTTGAGTTACTCCATTGTGATCTCTGGACATCACTAATAGAAAGTGTCTCTGGTTTCAAATATTATCTTGTGATTCTTGATGATTATACACATTATGTTTGGACCTTTCCTTTACACAACAAATCTGACGTTTACAATATTTTTCTTAACTTTCAGCGCTATGTATCTGTACACTTTTTCCTCCCTATAATATTCATCCAGTGTGATAATAGTCGTGAATTTGACAATCTTAAAAATCACAATTTCTTTCTTCAATATGGAATTCTCTTATGTTTCTCATGTCCTTATACCTCTCTGCAAAATGGCAAGACCGAGTTATCACTTCGTACTCTCAATGACATCACTCGCACCCTCCTTATTCAATCTTCTATGCCTCCGATGTTTTGGCCTGAAGCCCTCGACACAGCCACATATTTACTTAATATTCAACCATCTAGAGTTAATCCAAAAACTACGCCTTACTTCTCTTTATTTCTTTATCATCCCAACTACTCCGACATTCGCATCTTCGGTTGTCTCTATTTACCAAACTCTTATTATACTTCTCCAAATAAAATTTCACCCTGTTTCTATCCCATGTGTCCATCTTGGTTTTTCTGACGAGCACAAAGGCTATCGTTGTTTAGATCTTGTTAGTGGTTGTGTTCATGTGTCTCGTCACATCACGTTTGCTGAAAATATTTTCCCTTTTTCCGAGCGTCAAACTAACGACTCCCCAACACCCAGGCCATCTCCTAGTCCTTCACGTCGCCCCAACTTACCCTTCTTTCAACAGCCAACTTCTGTCGTGGATCTTGCCGCGGTAGCCAAAGCGGTTGAAATCTTTGCTGCGGCAGTGGATCCTGCCGCGACCACCTCTACCGCCACTTCTACCACGGTAGTAGAAACTGCTCAAAACTCTGCCGCGGCAGACTTCCTGCCGTCATTGACTCCCGCTTCCACTTCATCTGCTATGCCGGGCGTGTCCACCTCTCTGTCAAACTCTCCTCCTCCATCTCATGCTATTCCCGTTCCTGCCCCTGCCAATGATCATACTATGCGCATGTGCAAAGTTAGGTTTTAGCCTCCCTACAAAAGATCTTATGAACCTTCATACATCTCTCTCTCCTTCCTCTCTTCCTAAATCTTACAAAACAGCTCTTCTTGATCCTAATTGGGCAGCAGCCATGAAAGATGAATATGATGCTCTTCTTCAAAACAACACATGGCAATTAGTTCCTCGTCCTTCCAACACAAATATAGTCTCGGGTAAATGGGTTTGTTGATATAAGTTTCATTCTGATGGGAGTCTTGCATGTTATAAAGCTAGATGGGTATGTCGTCATTACTCTCAGTAACATGGCATGGATTATGATGAGACTTTTTCTCCTCTTGTCAAGCCTAGCACTATTTGCACTCTTCTTCCTGGCCTATTCATCAATTATATGTCAAAAATGCTTTTCTTCATGGATCTCTTCAAGAAACAGTCTATTGTCAACAACCTCTCAGCTTTGAAAATTCCTCCTATCCTGATCATGTTTGTCTTCTTCAGAAATCTCTTTATGGTCTCAAACAGGCACCACAGGCTTGGTTCCAATGCTTTTCCTCCTGTGCTCAAACCATCGGCTTTACTCCCTCATGTTCTGACACCTCTCTCTTCACCTTTCATCATAACACTGACACTGCCTATCTCCTTATATATGTAGATGATATTATTCTCACAGCCTCTTCCCAACACTTTTTAGATCACATTATTTCCCTTCTTCGCAAAGAATTTTCTATGAAAGATTTAGGTCTTCTACATCACTTCTTAGGTATTGCTGTATCCGTGACTCCTCTGGTCTCTTCTTGTCTCAACGTCAGTACACCCTAGATCTTCTTTCTCGTGCTGGTATGCTTGATTGTAAATCGTACCCCTGTCGATATAGGTTCCAAAATTTCTGATGACGGTGATCCTTTCTCTGATCCTTCTCTTTATCGTAGTCTCACTAGTGCTCTTCAATATCTTACTCTCACTCGTCCTGAAAATTCTTTTGTTGTTCAACAATCTTGTTTATACATGCATGATCCTCGTATTACATACTTCAATCATGTCAAACGTATTCTTAGATATCTCAAAGGCACCATAGAATTAGGTCTTCGTATCAAAAAGTCGTCTCCCTCTTCTTTGACAGCATACTCTGATGCAGACTGGGCTGGTTGTCCAGATATTCGTAGGTCCACATCCAGATTTTATGTTTTTCTTGGTAACAATTTGTTTTTTTGGTCTTCAAAAAGGCAGGTTACAGTCTCTCGCTCGTCGGCTAAAGCTGAGTATCGTGTTATGGCTCATGTTTTTGCTGATACGGTTTGGTTGTGCCAGTTACTGTTGGAGCTTCACCATCCCATCGAGCAAGCCACCATCGTTTATTGTGATAATATTTCTGCTGTCTACATGTTCGGGAATCCTGTTCAACACCGCTGCACCAAGCATATTGAGATAGATATTCATTTTTCGCGAGAAGGTAGCCTTGGAGAAAGTCCAAGTTCTCCATGTTCCAATTACATCTCAATTTGCTGATATCTTCACCAAAGGACTGGCTACAACTTCGTCTCAAGACATTCGTTTCAGTCTCAACGCCGTCGAGCCTACCGTTGAAACTGCGGGGGGGATGTTAGATTATTTCTTGTACAACATGTTCACGTGTTTGAGTCAGTTTGTAATAGGCCAAGTCGGTTTTTGTTAGGCCTATATAATCTCTTGTAACCGGCACAATATTGTTATCTATTATTATTCAATACAAATACACCTATGAATGGCAACACCTCAAATATATATCCTGCATGCATTAGATGCTGAACCTCCTTGACGAAAAAAGTAGGGGAGATCTGTTTAGCTGCTTGGTATTCAACATGCTCACCTTTTCAGCACTATCGAATTCTACAAACTAAGGCGAATTACAACACGGGCAAGATCAAACCATTCTCAGACTAAGGCGAATTGGTGACCCCTTCTCGGCATGCTTGTAGCTCGGCTTCAAGGGCATTGGAGCATGATGGTAGGAACCGTCTTGCATTAAAGATTACCGCATTAATGTCATCCCACGGGACCATATTCTCGCCTCCCCCCATGTATCATCCACCTCTCCATAGGATCCATCAGTATTGAGCTTTACTGACCCACAATATGGAATGGTCCATATCTTAGGCACATACAGACATGGCTCCTTCTCCAACTTTTTCTTCTAGGTTATTCCACCTATGCTAACCACTGATTTTCCCTTTACGTCATCTCTTGAGGAAAATTCTTGATAGTTAAGATTTGACTTCATATAGATTCAAAAAATATCCTGGAGGTCTCAATAGGAGGAGTTAGCTTATGATGAACCACCTCCTTGCACACATGACATATACACCAAAACATCATCAAGATCATGACTCTTTCTATCTCTGGCCCTGCCCATCCAGCAGGCGTAGAAGCCATTCTGTGTCGGTGTTGGACATTATGTCTAGGTCCGACAGCTTCCATTCCTCTTGCATTTACTTCCATAGTGTCCTCGCTATCGTACATCTGCGGAATGTATGGCATGTGAAATCAGATTCGATTCCACATACAACACAAGTGTTAATCACTTCCATATTTTGTCGTTGCTAGTTCTCCCACATTACCAACGAGTTTGTAGCACAACTAAACATGTGTACCTTTATAGGAGGGAAGGGCACCCTCAAAATTGATCCCAAATGGCCCTCCGGCCATCCGATGTCCTGCTAGCGACACCTTGATTAGGCCGATGTCTCCCGCTAAAGCCCGACTAGTATGCACTTCTGCGAGAAGACACTTGTACGCGTCGGTCCCCATGCAAGACATCCTCGGGCGTGATTGGTTGCATGGGTCATTTTTTAGCTCCTAGAGGGCAGGCCTTGGGGGGCATGGCCATAGTAAAACAACCCTAGAGCCACATTATGGACTTTGTTTGGTTGCCCTCACGGGAGTTGTTTGTATTTATAGGGCATCTTTGACCCCTTTGTTTTGTGTGATACACACATGGTTCTTTTCTTGGCCCGCAAATAGAAGGTGGTTGTCCACATGAGTTTTCATGTGGTAACCTCGTTCAAACTTTGGTGAAGTTACCATTACATCCTACTCTCTACTCTCTCGGAATGACAAGTTCAGACCCGATCATAAACTAAGGGGAGCAAGGAGGATGATAATTACTAAAATAGGGGCACAAGTTCATCCTAGGTCCTACCACTAAGGTGTAAACCTACCACTTCATCAAAAGTGGGTGTCATCCTACCACCACCAGTTCACCAGGTTACTATCATCAGAAGATAACAATCTAATAGAACATTTTAGGGCCTAGGTACAAGAAACTAAAATGACAGAAATTATACATCACTCATCACATATTTCCTTGATCCTCTTCAACTTGTCCTTGTTAGCCTCGCTAGCATTAAGCATACCAAACATCACGTACTCAAGCCTTTTGTTTTCCTCCTTCATACCCTCCTTTTCCTCATCCCATTTCTTGTGTATGACTTTCATTATCTCTGCTTGCGATTTTTGTAACTTCTTTAGCATATCCACTTCATTCTTCAACACTTTGGTCTTCTACAAATTCGTCTCCTTAATCCTGGACAAGTTCTCCTCCACAACCCTTTTCTCAGCTTCATCCATGAATTTCTTCACATCAACTAGAAAAATTGAGTACTTATTCTCAATATTGTTCGTCTCATCAGCAAACTCATTCACCAACCATGCACTATGAATCCTCTTGTCGATTATTGTATTGTTGTTGCCATGATAAATTCCTAGAGGCTTTTTTGTTGTTTCTGGCTAATCCTTATCCAACCAATCCATAAACCCATAGTTTGTGATTCCTGCAACTCAAAATTTCATGCTCACAGCTAGTGGATGAGCTAGTGTGTTAAAAATCAGAAGCTTGTGGATGAGCTAGTAATTTGTACTTGCATTTTGCATAGAACAGATGTAGAATTTACGTTTAGTGTTGCTTCCTGCAAATGCAACACACTTGATAGACTCAAGCTTGTGAACACATCACACCTAGAGAAAAATCCACTTCTATGTCATAGAATGCGGGGTCTTCGATGTAGTCAGGAGCATATTCCATGTATTTGAGGTCCTAATAGACATGAAATTGCAAAGAAATCGAGTTGAATAAAGGAAAAATTAGAAAATCTCAAATCAGAAGCAAACCCTAACCCAACAAATGAATTGGGGGGGAACTAAAACCTACCCATACCAATGATGGTCTTGAGCTCTCAACATCATTCTAGATCGGCATGGAGATTAAGGACTATCCGCTGGAAGATTAGCCGCCACCGAGAGAAAAAGCTCGAAGGGGGATAATGGTGGTTTAGAATTTGGTGGTGAGAAAGAGTGTAGAAATAAGGGGAGGGTTTCCATGGGAGGTGATCGAAATACCCCCGCCCCATATTTCTCTGCAACGTAGGAGCTCACGCCATCTCCATGGTCATCATGTAGGCAGCAACTTACTTTGTCTCTAGGGAGGTAGCCGTGATGGTGGCTCTGGGAAACTATTGATTCTATCATTCTCGGTGGGCCTGGCTCGCGAGGTGTTTTGATGCATGCGCTGGACACAATGTGGGCATGGAGAGGGCAACTAGTTAGCCCATTTTTGCATCCAGTAGGAATGTTTCCAAGTCATGTAGGCTACCAATCATGCCCCTCCTCGTGTATTTGGCTTGATCGTGAGGATGGAGCTCATGTCCACCCGCACAAAAAACATGGGAGGAGACCAATGTTCTAGGCTCTATATGTATGAAGGAGCTAGAAGACTTGGTGGAGTTTGCAATCGTCCTGCTCTGAAATAGGAAAAAAGAATGAGTTCAAGGGATCCAAGTGTCCCTCCGAATTTTCACTCATTTGTCGTTGACGATATGCCATACCAATCCTTTTCCATAGGACCTATAGCCCATATTGTACAACTTGCCAAGTTGGCCAAACATTGTCCGTGAAACTTGTAGCATGTAGTTAACAACACTTTTGGACTACTCTATTTGCATTAATCAAGTAGTATAGTATGTGTTCGTTTATCCAGTCTTCATTCGCATCAAGCAGTAGTTCTTATGTAATCAAATGGATTTCTTATATAATTGTTTCTTCATTTTAGGAAGGGTTGTGTAGCAAAATTGAAATGGTTGATCAATAGTGGCCTCCTCGACTCCTCATCTATAGAAGTGTATGATAAATATGTGGATATTTTTATGATGTTGAAAAGACATAGTGGATTAGGGGGAATATTGAGGTTGTTGATAAGTACTACAATCTAATGAAGGATAAGGAGGAGGTTGAAGAATTGAACAAGAAGTAGTTGTCAGAACTGGTGGTGATTCAATCACTGAGAACCACAGCGGAGTAGTTGGAAAAAACCTAATAGATAGCCATAAGTCGCCAAAGGAGAAGGCATGCAAAGATATGGATGTCCTGAAAGAAAATACTAGGAATCTAGAGTTCTACATTACTAACATATTGAAGGAACTTGAGGTCAACAAGGAGAACCTGTAGAAGATTAAGAATTTTTGCAATGAGTGAAATAGTGTTGTAATAGTTTAAGTACATATTGTTGGAGATATGCCCTAGAAGCAAATAATAAAGGTGTTTTTATTATCATATCTCAAATGTCATATTAAGTTTTATGCCAAGCTATAACTGTATTAAGAGGATACATTAGTACATGTGTGGTATGTAAACAAACAAAGTCCCTGGTAACCTCTAGTCAACTAGCTCGTTGGTCAACGGATGATCAAGGTTTCATGATAATGGACATTTATGTTAATTGACAATGGGGTCATGTTATTGAGTGAATGATATGATAGACACACATTGTTGGGTTCCGCAGCAGAAAACAAAAAATTCTAACTATGCGAACACAATAACTAAGATCTATTCTACGTAGACATAAGTAACGGAGAGGAAAATAGTATGCATACCCTTGAATACCGAGGTACGCCTTACGCGGGTAGGCGTATGTTGATGAAGACGAACAGCTCCAAGCACCCCAAGTGTGGCACCTCCAAAGTTGTACACACGTTCGTTGTAGGCGACGTCTCCCGGGTTCCGATCCAACCGAGCAGCGGAAGAAGAAAGGTGATGGACCGAACTATGCACGACGGTAGTGCGAAGGTGGAGAACTCAAGTCCCTCAAAGTTCTGTCCAATATTACGGAGAAAACTCTAAGTAAAATGAGAGAGAGAAGAGAGAATGGGATGCTTTCCAAGGGAAAGGGTGCCCCTTTATTTATAGGAGGAGGGGAGGGCCAACCCCCAAGGGGCAAGCGGTGTGGGACTAAAGTCCCACACCTGCCGGCCACAAAGGGGAACCTCCGTCCCTAGTTGGGCCCCAGGCGAGGAGCCCACTAGGGCTAGGCCGATTGGCCCCTCCTCCATATGCGCCTTGCCCTCTTGGGACTTCCCTCCAGGTGAGGCCCATTAGGCATGAGCTGCCTTTTTAAAATAAAATAAAAATATATGTTTTATTATTAATTCAACTAATTAATATAAAACACATATATTATTATATATTACGCTCTGAAACTCCTTCGGGACCCCCACGATCAACATCGGGTGCTAACAGAACTTTTTCGGTTTCTCTCTCTCATTTCCCCTACGGTGCAAAATTAATCCCTATGCGTACCTACCCTTAGGCGTGCCACCCTTCGATTCAGAAACACGTCGGACATGACCGAAACCCCTCTTGTATCAATGATCATCAGTGGGACCTGGATGCCCATAATGACCCCCATGTGTTTGATGTCTACCCACTTCTATTCTTGTAGACAGTTGTTGGGCCTCCAAGTGCAGAGGTTTGTACAACAACAACAAGTTTTCCCTTAAGTGGATTACCCAAGGTTTATCGAACTCAGGGAGGAAGTGGTCAAAGGTATCCCCTCTCAAGCAACCCTGCAATCAAGGTACAAGAAGTCTCTTGTGTCCCCAACACACCCAATACACTTGTCAGTGTATAGGTGCACTAGTTCGACGAAGAGATAGTGAAATACAAGTAATATGGATGATTATAAGTGGTAACGGTGATAGAAAATAGCTTGATGGCGCAGAAAAGACTAAAGTAAAACTGAAATAAAGATAGAAGCAAGCAAACATGTAATAGATCTAATAGCAAACGGTGTTTCAATGCTTAGAAACAAGGCCTAGGGATCATACTTTCACTAGTGAACACTCTCATATAAATATATCATCTTCATAATACTACGCTGAACTACTCTCTGGTTGGACACTCTAATCCATGGTAGGGCTATAACAGCACACCTCAAAGTAAGCCTTTCCCATCTAGAAAACCCCACACTGTCACCTTGAGCACTAGATGAGTCCAACAAACACCACAATTTCATAAAGACATCCAACTCCAAATATAACTCATAACAAGTATTTGTAATATCTAGCCTAAGTGCCACCATAGTGTGCACGCTATCAACTTCACACACATGGGGAGAGCCGAGATCTATTAAAGCACTTGAGTAGCAAGGTAGATCTATAGATTACAAGCTCATGATCTCAATAAGATCATGCATAGAGAGAGATGAACACATAGCTACCGGTAGAACCCTTAGCCTCGAGAGAGAACTACTCCCTCCTCATCATGGGAATCAGCAACGGTGATGGAGATGGTGGTGGAGATCGATGAAGATGGCTCCGGGGGCACTTCCCCGTCCCGACAGGGTGCCGAAACAGAGAATTTCTGTCCCCCGAATCTCCCCTTTGGTGGCGGCGGCGCTGCGGAACTTTTCGTGGCTGGAGGCTGGATGATTTAGGGTTTCTGCATTGGGAGGCTCTTATAGGCAAAGGAGGCAAGGTCGATGGCCGGCCAGGGGGCCCACACCATGCCCTGGCGCGGCCTAGGGTTGCCCGCGCCAAGGGGGGGTGTGGCCACCCTGTGGCCCCTCTCCGACTCTCCTTCTGGCTCCGTGAGTCTTCTGGGGAAATAGTAACTTTGGCTTTTGTCCCGTCCAATTCCGAGAATATTCATTTTCTGACTTCCTGGAACCAAAAATAGCAGAAAATAGGCAACTGGCACTATGGCTTCTTGTTAATAGGTTAGTCCAAGAAATCATATGAAAAGTACTCCAAAGATGGAACAAAACACAAGAAAGTAGATAAAACCAAGCATGGAACATAAAAAATTATAGATACATTTGCAATGTATCAACATCCCCAAGCTTAACTCCTGCTCGTCCTCGAGTAGGTAACTGATAAAAAGAAAGAATAATTTTTGAGGTGACATGCACCATCATAAACTTGATCAAAGTATTTGTAAAACATTCAAATCTGAGATCATAGTACTTCAATCATAACATGAAAGACAAAGTTCTAGCAGTAAGACAAAGAAACTATGTTGCAACATGAAAAGGCACAAACAAAAGATTCATGAATAACAATGCTTTGTAAGACGTTTGTTTGTTTCACATAAAGAAAACATAGCATAATAGCATTCAGCTTGTCCCTCATAGAGTAGCAAATATAAATGCATAGGACACCTTCATAGTTCATAAGAGTGACTAGATACAAATAGTTTAAAACAAGCAATATCAAGATATGCATCAATCAACTAGTCTTGGGACAATGCACATAGAACTAAGAATGGCCACTATGCTCTGAAAGTAGGTGCCTAAAGATAGAAGGTGGAGACTCAATATAATGGTGGAAGAAAGGCCTTCATAGAAGGAAGCAGAGATTCAAGTTTCATAAAGAGCTTCCAAAAATTATGGTACTTAATAGCTTTCAGCTCTCATTGCCCCTATCATAAGCATCTTGAAGTGATTAAGGTTAAAGTGAACAAACTATGGTGTACATGCTTGACGAAGTATAAGTCAGAAATCTCATGTCCCTTTTATATGAGGGTCGCTCCTCATGCTACTCAAGTTTAGTCACCGGTAAGTTCTTGTCATTGTAAGTATATGTGTATCATAGAGAACCGCCAACGGGGTACCCCTTGCCCGATGATACGGAAGAATCCCCATATCAAAATGACAAGGCAAGCAGACAACGAGCATCTCAGCAATCTTCTTATTTACCATGGGAATATGGTGCTTTTTTCTCTCTTTCCTATTTTCATAGTATCTCTTTTTTTTCTCTTTTCTCTTTTTTCTCAATATAGGACTCTTTTTTTATAAGAAGAATGCTTCATATACAACTCATTATGGTTATGCTGCAGGTTTCCACCATGTCAGCATGGAATAGACCAGCGGCCCAGGCATTTCTCTAACACATATATATAACTCCATGGACTTACAAGCTCCCCTTTCATTTCACACCGACGACATCCATATACAAAAGAGCATGATATCAACTAGGTACAAGTACCAAGTGCAATGTTGAAAGCGTTCCCCATGAAAGCATGGTTCTGCTAATTTCCAACAAATAAGTGCAAGCATATACAACATAGACAAAACAATGGTTCAAGTTTATTAAGGGCAAGAAAAGTAAAGTGTGCCATCAACTTCATGAGAGCTTTAATCACTAGTTTTCTCATAACAAGTTTAATTTGGAAGGTAAACAAAAGCATGAATATACTTGGAATAGCATAATCTAGTAGGTAGGTATGGTGGACTCTTTGGAATAACTTGGTTTAAGGAGTTGGATGCATGAGTGGAACTCATACTTAGTTGTAGAGGCTAGCAAAAGACTGGGAGCGACAAACTAAGAGAGCAATAATGGCCATAATCATGCAGAGCGACAAAACATCATTGATCAAAGCATAAAGTGATACTAAAAGTTGAAAACTAAAGGATCATAAAGGCTATGGTGACTTGAGATAGTCATAACATGGTGTGAGCATGCGCCAAGTCAACCCAAATAAAGCATCAAAGGAGAATACCACAATACTATGCTTTAATATGCTAAAACAACGCATGATTGATCCAAGGCACATTAAGCAATCTCAATTGTTTATAACAAGTCATGCTACAACAAAGAATACTAAGCATAAAGCCAAAACAATATCAAGCATGGCATGACAAAGCATAGGTCACAGTCAAAAACAAGCTCTCTTTACCACTTAAGCATGAACTTTCCTACTCTTTTCCAATCCAAACCAAACTATTTGCAAACCAATGTATGAAAGAGGGGGTCCAACCAATTTATTCAGAAAACTAAGAAAACAAATCAAACAAAAAACCAAAACAAAAACAAAAAAGAAGACGCTCCAAGAACAACACAACTGTGCATGAAACAATAGAAATGAAGCGTTTGGAAGAAACCTGGGATTTTTATTGATGAAGAAGGGAATGCCTTGGGCATCCCCAAGCTTTGACGCTTGTACTTCTTGGATATTTCTTGAGGTGACACGCGTGGCATCCCCAAGCTTGAGCTTTAGTCCATCCTTCATCTCATTACTCATTCCTTCCATACACCTGAAATTTTTCCTTCATACAAAACTTCACACAATCTTTATTAGCAACATTAGTGCACTCAAGATAATAAGTCTTTATGGTTCAGTTCTAACACCAATAAAACTTCAATTAAAACACTAGCTACTGTAGCACTTCCCTCAAAAAGCTCAATTCCCCAAAAGAACTAAAAAAGGAACCAACAAGAAGCAAATGCAAATAATGGCAGAAATCTGTCAAAACAGACCAGCAGGTAAAGACGAATTTTTTCGAAGACCTTATGTTGCTCAAATCAAAAAGTGTTGAACTAACGAAAGTTAGATAACAACCTAGGACAGAAGAACAAAAATTCACGCCTCAAAAGGACTTATAGAGATTTTACACGAATTTTTATGGTGAAGCACAGAAATCTGTTTCGGGACAGCAACTTTCCCAATCATTACTTCTCTCTCATTAGAAGTTACTCTTGGCACAAAAATCAAATAAAAAGGGTAAGGAGCGGTTATTACTGAAGTAATAACTTACAAGACTCATGTAAAACTTTTGGGTTATCTCCCAATAAGTACTTTTCTTTAACGCCTTTAAGTTAGGCATGATAGTTTGAGAAGATGGTCACATAAGAAATATGAATTGAAGTAAAAAAGAGCATCAAGAAGCAAATTCAAAACACATTTAAGTCTAACCCACTTCCTATGCATAGGAATCTTGTAAAGAAACAAGTCATGAAAGTACAAAGCAACAAGCATAGTAAAGCAAAGCAAGTGCAACTTCAAGACTTTCAACATAAAGAGGGGAAACTTAATATTGTTAAGATACATAAAACCATGTTTCCCTCTCTCATAATAACTTTCAGTAGCATCATGAATAAAATTAACAATATAACTATCACAAGAAACATTCTTATCATGAGCCACATGCATAAAAGAATTAATACTCTCCACATAAGCATAGTCATTCTTATTAATTGTAGTGGGAGCAAATTCAACAAAATAGCTATCATTATTATTCTCATCACCATAATCATCAAATATAGGAGGCATATTGTAATTATTAATTTTCTCCTCAATAGTAGGTGGACTGAAAATATCATACTCATCATTGTAATCATCATATATTGGAGGTTTTGTATTATCATAAGCAATAGAATAGCTATCTTCCAAAGCTGGGGAACTAAAAAGATCATTTTCATAAAGACTAGCTTCCCCAAGCTCAGACTTTTCCATAACATTAGCAATAATGGTGTCCAAAGAATTCATACTAACAACATTGGTATTAGCATGCAAATAAAGTTCCATAGGTTTTTTAATTTTCTCTTCAAATACTTCATGTCCTAACTCAAGATAAATACTATAAAGCTCTCTATTTTTGTTGTTGTTTTCCATTAAGCCTAACTAGTGAAAACAAGAAACAAGAAAGACAAAATTGTAGAATCTAAAGGAAATACCTTCGAGCACTCACACCGGAGGATGTGAGTATCTTTTACCTTACCTCCCCGGCAACGGCGCTAGAAAATAGGTGTTTGCCGTGGGAGGTTCTTCTTCTTTAATCCTCCGGTGTGAATACCTTTTACCTTACCTCCCCGGCAACGGCGCCAGAAAATAGCTTGATGTCTACACACTTCTATTCTTGTAGACAGTTGTTGGGCCTCCAAGTGCAGAGGTTTGTAGAACAACAACAAGTTTTCCCTTAAGTGGATCACCCAAGGTTTATCGAACTCAGGGAGGAAGTGGTGAAAGGTATCCCCTCTCAAGCAACCCTGCAATCAAGATACAAGAAGTCTCTTGTGTCCCCAACACACCCAATACACTTGTCAGGTGTATAGGTGCACTAGTTCGGTGAAGAGATAGTAAAATAGAAGTGGTATAGATAATTATAAGTGGTAACGGTGATAGAAAATAGCTTGATGGCGCGGAAAAGACTAAAGTAAAACTGAAATAAAGATAGAAGCAAGCAAACATATAATAGATCTAATAGCAAACGGTGTTTCAATGCTTAGAAACAAGGCCTAGGGATCATACTTTAACTAGTGAACACTCTCATATAAATATATCATCTTCATGATACTACGCTGAACTACTCTCCGGTTAGACACTCTAATCCATGGTAGGGCTATAACAGCACACCTCAAAGTAAGCCTTTCCCATCTAGAAAACCCCACACTGTCACCTTGAGCACTAGATGAGTCCAACAAACACCACAATTTCATAAAGACATCCAACTCCAAATATAACTCATAACAAGTATTTGTAATCTCTAGCCTAAGTGCCACCATGGTGTGCACACTGTCACTTTCACACACATGGGGAGAACAAAGATCTATTAAAGCACTTGAGTAGCAAGGTAGATCTATAGATTACAAGCTCATGATCATAATATGATCATGCATAGAGAGAGAGAGAGAGATGAACACATAACTACCGGTAGAACCCTTAGCCTCGAGAGAGAACTACTCCCTCCTCATCATGGGAATCAGCAACGGTGATGGAGATGGTGGTGGAGATCGATGGAGATAGCTCTGGGGGCACTTCCCCGTCCCGGCAGGGTGCTGGAACAGAGACTTTCTGTCCCCCGAATCTCCCCTTCGGTGGCGGCGGCGCTGCGGAACTTTTCGTGGCTTTCTGATTGACTATTTAGGGTTTCTGTATCGGGGGGCTCTTATAGGCGAGAGAGGCAAGGTCGGTGGCCGAACAGGGGGCCCACACCATGCCCTGGCGCTGGCCAGGGGTGTGGCCACCCTGTGGCCCCTCTCCGACTCTCCTTCTGGCTCCGTGAGTCTTCCAGTAAAATAGGAACTTTGGCTTTTGTCCCGTCCAATTCCGAGAATATTCATTTTCTGACTTCCTGTAACCAAAAACAGCAGAAAACAGGCAACTGGCACTATGGCATCTTGTTAATAGGTTAGTCCAAGAAATCATATGAAAAGTACTCCAAAGTTGGAACAAAACACAAGAAAGTAGATAAAACCAAGCATGGAACATCAAAAATTATAGTTACATTTGCAATGTATCAGTGTTTCACGAATCTCATCGCTTAAACATTCAATGTCGCGTCCCACTCCCTTTTTCACTCAATACCTAGTTCATCCGAGATTTGATCCTTCGGTATCTCCATACCTAGTTCAATCTCGTTACCGACGAACTTGTTTACTCATTCCCGTATCATTGCATTCCATGACCTAGTCATATGCTTGCAAGCTTCGTTAATGCAACGTCACCAAATTGTCCACGTGTATCTATCTGTTTCTTGGATTGGAAAATCTTGGTGTTGATACATTCTCCTCTACACGTCCCTTTGGGAAACCTGAGTGGTACCTTTTTGATCACCCTTTCACGGCTTGATACTTGATACCATCAAATCTCCCTCCTGCAACAGTGATTATGCATTATCTCATAGTCAAAGAATTAGGTTGTGAGGTTTCTTTGTTATCATCAATGATATGTTTGTAACTAGGTCTCATTATGATATAACTTTGGGTGTTTGCCTATAACATCATTCCACCAATGATATGACCTCATTTTTAATTGGCATAAATGCCCATGATCTCTAAACCATAGATCATCCGTTTGACCAATGATCTAGTTCGCTAGACGTAACTAGAGAAACGGTTTGTTTACGTACCACACGTGTATTAACATTTCGTATTAACACAGTTATAGCACGGCATAAAACGTATTATGAACATACATGGGATATATCAAGCAAAACACTTTATTATTTGCCTCTAGGGCATATCTCCTTCACATACACCCAACTTAAGTATTACAATGAGATCCAGTCACAAAATTCAACATTGCGATAACTAGGAAAACATAGTAACCCAATCCATTGACCGTGAGATCATATCTAATCATTATCACCGGAGGATGCCTTGACTACATCAACCATCACACCATAAAGGGGTGATCATAAAGATGTCTCTCAGGAATTCTGAAGGGATAGGTTGAGGCGTATGCATCAAGATCGGGATTTTCCCATCTGCATGACAGATAGATACTCTAGGACCACTCGGTGAGATTACATCTATGAAGCTTGCAAGTATGTGACTAGGTCACCAGAATGTAATAGCACAGGACGAGTAAATGTATTTGTTGGTAACAAAAATCGAATTAGGTATAAAGATATCGAAGACTAGATCTTGGACAAACCATGTATCGTGTAGCAAAGGGAATGAGACTCGACGTTTAAGGTTCAAGCGATCAAGTTAATTTGTGGAATACATGGGGGTCATCATGGGTTTCCCAATCCCGTTGTTGGTAATTGATTGGAGAAGTGTCTCGATCATGTATGTGCATTCCCGAACCATAGGGTGGCATGCTTAATGGTAGTCGATGCTTAAGGTTTGATTCGAGACCATTAGTGAAAAGAGGGAGAACTCTAGAATTATTTTGAAGAAAGATCGGAAAGGTTTCAGACTGATTGAAATGTTCAGAGACTACATAATATGTTTTAGTATTTAATTAGATTAATCAAAAATTAAAATATTAATTAAATATATGCCCTACCCCTAATGGGCCACCATGTGGAAGCCCACTAGGGGGCGCCCACACCCCCCAGGTGGTCAGCGGCCTAAGAGGAGGGTAGCACGAGGAATGGGGAGGGGCGGCGACGACTGCCAAGGGTGGGCCCTGTTGGAAATATGCCCTAGAGGCAAATAATAAAGATGTTTATTATCATATTTCATTATTTCATAATAGTTTTATACCATGCTATAACTGTATCAATAGAAAACATTGGTACACGTGTGGTATGTAAATAAACCAAAGTCCCTTGTAGCCTCTATACAACTAGTTCATTGGGCAACTAATGATCAAGGTTTCCTGATCATGGAGCATTTATGCCAATTGACAATGAGGTCATATCATTAGTGAATGATGTGATGGACATGTACCCAATATAAGTATTATGACACGATCCACAAAGTTCCTCGTTGCAATAATTAGAAACATAGTATCCTAATCCTTAGACCATGAGATCATATCTAATCACTATCACCCGAGGATGCCTTGACTACATCAACCGTCACAACGCAACATGGTGATCATAAAGGTGTCTATCAGGTGTTCCAGAGGGATATGTTGAGGCGTATGCATCAAGATCGGGATTTGTTCTCCCGCATGACGGGAATATACATCGGGCCCACTCAGTGAGATTACATCCATAATGTTGCGCAACATATGACTAGGTCATGGGGATGGAGTATCACGGGAACAAGTAAAGAAGCTCTTGTCGGAAATGAAATTGAACAAGGTATAGTGATACTGATGATTAGATCTTGGACAAGTGTCAACACCCGGATTTTTAATCCCAGATGCCTGTTATGTCATTCCTCGCAATCCCAGGATTACAATTTTTGCGAGACATAACAGATTGGATATCTCAGTACATCATCCATTACAAACCATACATAAGGTCTTACACAAATAAGGATCTCATGATCCAGTCTTAATACAACAAGCAGCGGAAATAAAAGATAAGCGTAGCGGTGGGGTCCATCTTCAGGGCACAGGCAATGCTGACGAAGGCAGATAGTCCTAGTTATCATAGCCGTCCTGCTGGCCATCATCTTGGTAGTCTCCTTCATAGTCTGTCCATGAGAATAGCCAGGGACAAAAGCCATGAGTACTCTTTAAGTACTCGCAAACTACCACTAACAAGTAGTATAGTTCTAAGTTAAAGTGCTAACTCTATATTTAACTATAAAGTTAAGTTTGAAACCTAAGCTGAGTTCTGAAACAAAGAAAGATAAAATAAAGTTCTAGAATCACTTAAGTTGGGAAGCTAGGGTCATAAACAGAACCCTGTTATGGTCAAGTCAAGATTTATCATTCATTTCATAAGTCCTTTTGAAAACATCTGACAACGAAACAGTATGGCCATTCCAACTGTCCATAACCGCGGACGCGGCTATTCGAATAGTTTGACACTCTACAGAGGTGGTACACTTTCACCACAAGATTCGATACATCTGTCAGGGATAACCCTGATCATACTTAGTATGCAGATAATCAAACATAACCTTTCCTTTACACACCCTAGTATAAGCACCTCTCCGATGAGCATGGCCTCCCAACCATGACCATCTGTCATATTGGGCACTGCATAGGTGGACAACATTGAGAGGTAGCCTCAGCTCAGACCTCTCCCGGGAGGGAACTAATACTAATGCATATAAATTTCTGGATAAGCCTTACCCAATTCAGGTAATGTGGTTGTACGGTAAAATTTGGAATGGTATCGCATCCGAATCCAACCATCAGTTTTATAAAAGGGTTAAGGCTCATGCCTCAACATTTTCACCATCATAAACCTTTTGTGATTCTCAACACATGTCAAAACATCTCAATAGAATGACTCATCATTCCAAGGTTTTCATAATTCATTTTCACCAAGTATTCCCATCTAAAGTGCCTCAAGTTTTTATCTACTCTAAACTACTAAGTTAAGAGTGTTCACTAAGGTGAAAAGGTGGGATTAATCTCATGCCATAGAATGACATCTAAAGTTATCTAAATAGGTCAAGTTTTATACTCTTTATGCTACCTTCAAAGGAAGTAAAGAACTTTGGGTAAAGTAAAGGAAGTAAAGCTTGAAAATAAGACTTGGGGTAAATACTAGTCAAAGTGGTATAATCAAAGCCTGCCTAAAGCATCTTTGCTCAACCATCTAGATTGCAAGGGTTAGCTTGCATTGCTAATGGTGGATTGCAAGGACAACTTGCAAGGGTTAACTTGGATAGTGCTAGCTTGCCTTGGTTGGTGAAGTGGTTGAAGTTTTCTTCTTCTTCTTCTTGGTAGAACTCCTCCTCCTTGAAAGCTTGGTCGGTACTATCGTCTATAAATACATACGGAGTACACAATCACCGAACAATACTTAACTAATCTAATTAGCACTCTAAGGCACACATTTGATGATCTATTATCATCACAAGCATCACAAGTTTTATTAACTAGTTTCCTTCTTTTTATTTTAGAAAAGTAATTTCTACTCATTGAAAATTAACTAAGATTTAATATTCACCACTTAAAATATGGGATCATGTGGACACATGTCATCACCACATATTCTAACATGTGGGAATGTGATTTAAGGGTTGGCTCATAATTACTTTGGTTTAAGTTCATTATTTAATGATTTAAAGTGACTAGAAATGCCTATATAGCATTATTTTGGTACTAGTCCAAAGTCACTACATGTAAACCCTAATATTATTACATATTCAGATATGTATGGTGAAATGTGATTTTTGAGAGTTGGAATCAACTCAAAAGCTATCATGGTTGATTTTATAAAAATGTTGCAAGGTGCAAATGCTTCTGTTTTGTTATTTTTACTAGGAGATATCTCTAACTCTAATTGAATTAAATCCAACGGTCTTGGGTAGATCTTTTCAGTAGCTTTCTAACAAAATTGGAATCACTCCATTTGGATTTATAAATCTCTCTGAAATGATTTTCAAACTAGGGGACAGAACTAGGTTTAAACTAAATGGAAAAATCCTAATTCAAACTAAATGGGTCGCGCGGGAAAGCTAACGGGCTGGCCCAATGACTCTATCTGCTGAGGCTGGCACAACCGACAAGGGGTCCACCGTCGAGGCTCATAACGCAGCAGCCAAGCAGGGCAATGTGGGCTGTTAGATTAGAACGGAATCAACGGCTGGGGCTCGTCGACGACGACGGACCTGTCGCCGGCGAACTCTAACCCTAGCGGCTCAGTGGGGTGCTCAGGGGGCGTACTAGGGCTCCAGCGACGATGGCGAGGCGGGCAAACAGACTGGTAGACGATGGCGAGCTCAGGGGTGGTCGAGGCAGCTCCGGGGGTGGACGAAATCGATGTCGCCCTCTCCTCCTCTGTTGCGGGCTACTCCGACCAAATTCTGGCGAACAAGTGCTCGCGCTGCTCCGGCTAGAGGTGGGGAAGGGTCAATGGCAAGATGGGAGGTGAGTGGTGTGCATAAACTGGCTGGGGGTGGCCTCTATTTATCGCCCGACGATGCGACCGAAAGGCATGGGCGGGCGGCTCCGGCGAGGGCTGCACAGCGTGCTAGCAGCGTGGCTCGAGGTAGGGGATGGTGGCTGGTCTCCTGGCGATGCTCTATGAAGTAAATGCGGGCCTAGGTACGATGGTATGCGGTTGGGCGGTGCGCACGCTCTGAGCGGCAGAGGCGGCGGTCTCAACGGCGAGCAGTGGCTGTGGTGCAAGGGGCGGCGAACGGGCATGTCTGGCGTGTTCCTGGGGTCGTGGCAGAGTGGTGGACACGGGCTGTGGTCGAGGGGTGGTGTGTACACGCGTGTCGGGCGCGACGCTCGGGGGGGTGCTCGGCATGGTGCAGACACACTGGGCGCGGTGCAATGGCGGTGGTCCACGCTCTGGCTTGGCTCGGGGAGGGGACAGAGAGTGGCGGTGAGGTTAGGGCTAGATCCTAGACATGGTGAGAGGGAGAGAGGTGGTCTGTTGTGGTGGTGGCATGGTCGGCCGGCCAGCATGGTGCTCGGCATGGCTTGGCATTGCCACTAGGGGTAGGGGATAGGGTGCTAAGGGCCTAGTTTGATCAAAGGGAGACAAAGGGATTAAATGGAGATCAATTGGGGGCAAAACCCTGTTCAAAACAGTGAGCTAGGATTAGAGTTAGATTCTTGCCTGCCATGTGTTTGTGGAAATGGCCGTAAGAGATTTTCTTTTGAATTTTCAAAAGATTTTTGGTGGGTGTGCTAGTATTAAGCTTGAGACTCTGTGGGTGCTTTGGTTTTGAAATTTGAGCTCATTTGAGTGGTTTTTGAAATAGTGGGATCTTGCCATATGAAATAGATTCAATTTTCAATTGCCAATTAAAATTAATATTCGAATGTTTTTGGCAGATCACAAAGTGGGCATTGGTACATCATTATGTGTACTAGCAAGGGGTTCAAGGATCCCCATTTGTTTCTGTTAGGTTTTGAGTTCTAGGAATAGCCAAAGTAGGCATGATAGTTAATTTGGCACAAATGACCATTCACTTCTTTTATTCATTTTGATTTGTTTTTCTTTGGGATTTGTTTGGGAATGATCTAGATGATGTTTATTTCACCCAAGAATCATTTTACAAGCAATGGATCACTTAATCATGGCAATTTAAACAAACTCCTATTTAAATGCACACACATATGAATGCCTTAATAATTTTAATTGGAAAAGTTTTTGTTAACCCTAATTTTGGTGATTTGGATCTTAATAACCTTGGATTAAAGTTTTGGTATGTTACAAACCTTCCCCCCTTAAACAAAATCTCGTCCCAAGATTTACAAAGAAAACTAGGAACTAAAGAGATCTGGGAACTCTGTGCTAATGTAATCCTCTCGCTCCCAAGTGGCTTCCTCTTCTGTATGGTTGCTCCATTGAATCTTGAGAAACTTGATACTCCTGGTCCTGGTGGTTCTGTAAGCTTCTTCTAGGATACGGATGGGCCCTTCACAATAGATCAGGTCATTGTTGATCTCCACAGCTCTGTGATCGATGTTCTTGAAAACTTCAGTCTTCTCTGGCACTTCAAGGCATTTGCGAAGTAACGAGATATGGAACACATTGTGGATGGCTGACATCTCTTCAGGCAGTTCCAGTTGATACGATACTTCTCCTCGACGGTTCAGAATCTTGAAGGGCCCGATATATCTGGGGGCTAACTTTCCTTTCAGACTAAAGCGTTGGGTTTCTTTCAATGGTGAAACTTTGAGATATACAAAATCTTCGACATTGAAAGTCAGGTCTCTCCTTCTCTTGTCAGCATATCTCTTCTGTCTGGATTGGGTGGTCTTGAGGTGCTCACGGACTTTGTGAACCTTCTCTTCGGCTTCTCGGAGAATGTCGGGTCCAAAGATCTGACTCTCTCCTACTTGCGACCAATTCAAAGGGGTACGACACTTTCTTCCATATAGGAATTCAAATGGTGCCATCTGCAAACTAGCTTGATAACTGTTGTTATATGAGAACTCTGTGAAAGGCAGGCAGTCCTCCCATTTTGATCCGTACTCTAACACATAAGCTCTTAACATATCCTCTAGGATCTGGTTGACTCTCTCAATCTGTCCATCAGTTTGCGGGTGATAAGCGGTGCTGAAGTTCAACTTGGTTCCCAATCCTTCCTGAACTTTGTGCCAAAATCTCGAGGTAAACTGGGTTCCTCGGTCTGATACGATGGTCTTGGGGGTTCCATGCAGACTAACAATCCTAGCTATATACAATTCTGCTAGCTTCGAACTCTGGTAGGTAGTCTTGACAGGGATAAAGTGAGCTACCTTGGACAGTCTATCAACTATGACCCAGATTGAGTCATTTCCCCTACTGGAAGTAGGCAAACCGGTGATAAAGTCCATTCCGACGGAATCCCATTTCCATTCCGGAATCTGCAATGGTTGCAACAGTCCTGCGGGTCTCTGATGCTCTGCTTTGACTCTTTGACAGATGTCACACTTGGCAATGTAGCTTCCGATTTCTCTCTTCATCTTGTGCCACCAAAATTGCTCTTTCAAATCTTGATACATCTTCGTTCCTCCGGGGTGGATAGAATAAAGAGTATCATGAGATTCCTTCATGATAACTTGCTTCAGCTCCGAATCTGCTGGCACACAGATACGTCCTTTGTACCACAGAACTCCTTCTTCATCTTCAGTGAATCCAGGTACCTTTCCTGTACAACCTGTCGCTTGATACCGTCGATAGTTTCATTTCCCTTCTGGGCTTCCTTGATTTGGCTAATCAAAGTGGGTTGAAGTTCAATGCTAGCTAAGAATCTTTTGCTAACTAATTCAGTTCTGAACTGCTCCAACTCCTCATACAAACTGGGTTGCTTCTCTTTGATCATAGTGTTTAGTCTACAAGGCAATCTGCTAAGAGCATCCGCTACCACATTGGCTTTACCAGGGTGATAGTGAATGTCAAGGTCATAATCCTTGATTAACTCTATCCATCTCCTTTGCCTCATATTCATCTCCTTCTGAGTGAAAATATACTTCAATCTCTTGTGATCTGAGTAAATCTCACAACGATTACCCATCAGATAATTACGCCATGTCTTCAATGCCAAAACTACGGTTGCTAATTCAAGATCATGGGTCGGATAGTTCTGCTCATGCTGCTTCAGTTGTCGAGACAGATACGCGATGACTTTGCCTTCTTGCATCAATACACATCCGAGGCCAATCTTGGATGCATCACAATATACATCAAACGGCTTCTTGATGTCTGGCATGACCAATATTGGGGCTGATATCAATCTCTTCTTCAGCTCCTGGAAACTGGCTTCACATTTGTCTGTCCATTCAAACTTCTTGTCCTTCTTCAACAATTGGGTCATGGGTCTGGCGATGCTCGAGAATCCTTCTACGAACTTGCGGTAATATCCTGCTAATCCGAGAAATGCACGGACTTGGGTTTGAGTGGTTGGGGCTTCCCATTCTTCGACATCTTTGATCTTGGCGGGATCAACAGAGACTCCTCCGGCAGACACAATATGTCCTAGGAATCCCACTTCTTTCAGCCAAAACTCACACTTGCTGAACTTGGCATATAACTAATGCTCCCTCAGGGTTTCTAGGATAACTCTCAGATGTTGCTCATGTTCTTCTTCTGACTTGGAGTAGATAAGGATGTCGTCGATAAACACAACTACAAACTTATCTAGGAAATTCATCAAGATCTTATTCATGAGATTCATGAAGTAAGCAGGGGCATTGGTTAATCCAAAAGACATAACCGTGTACTCGTATAAACCATAGCGAGTAGTAAAGGTGGTCTTCGGAATATCCGTTGCGCGAATCTTAAGTTGGTGATAACTAGTCCTAAGATCAATCTTTGAGAATACCTGGGCTCCAGTCAATCGATCAAATAGATCCTCTATCTTTGGCAAGGGGTACTTGTTCTTGATGGTGACATCATTCAACTTTTACATGTCTGTGCACAGACGGTTGCCTCCATCTTTCTTGTCGACGAATAACACTGGTGATCTCCATGGCGATGCGCTTGGTTGAATCAAGCCTTTCTCTAACATGGCATCCAACTGCTTCTTCAGTTCCACTAACTCTGAGGGGTTCATGTTATAGGGTCTTTGGGCTATGGGTCCGGTTCTGGGGATTAGTTCGATAATGAACTCAATATCCCTATCCGGGGGCATACCTGGCAATTCATCTGGGAATACGTCGGGGTATTCACAGACTACTCTGACTTGGTCTATGGTGGGCAGGGCTACACTCTTGTTGCACTTGAATTGATGGGGTAAGGTTTCAGAGATATGCTCTACTGTTACTCCAGAACTACTGGTCATGGTGATGGCTTTCTTAGCATAGTCTATCAGTCCTTTATGCCTTGACATCCAATCCATACCTAGTACTACTTCCAATCCTTTGGTTCCAAGTACAATTAGGTTGGCATAAAAATCTATCCCATGTATTCTGATAGGCACAACTTTGCAAATTTTTCTAGCTTTGGTTGTTGAACCGGGGATTTGAACTATCATGACATGCTTCAGGTTGGTTGGGTGAATCTTACTAGTTCATGCAAATTCTTCGGTGACAAATGAATGCGATGCTCCCGAATCAAACAATACTCTTGCTAAAACTGAGTTGACAGAAAACATACCCAGCACTACATCTGGCGCTTCCTGGGCTTCTTCTGCGTTCATGTGGAAGAGACGACCGTTGCGGTTGTGAGGGTTCCCTGGGGCAAATCATCTTCCTGGTTAAACACGACGCTGCTGTTGAGCTGGGGCATTCACATTGGCAGTGGTTGTAGTCTTCTTGGAACACTCATTGGAATAGTGACCCTTCACTCCACACTTGAAACAAGTGATCTGGGACTTGTCCTTTGCTACGACAGGCACATCATTGCTGCCAGTTCTGGGTGCAGTGTTGTTGTTGCTCTTGGGAGGTGCACGGTTGAAGTTGTTGGCGTTGCCGGAGTTGTGATTGTTTCCTCCGGACTTCACATTGCCTCTGCTACGGTTGGGGTAGCTTGGGCGAGACATTGGGGTCGATTGTTCCTTGGTGCATATCTCGATGAGGGGTTGGGACGGTACTTCTGGTGACTGCTGGATCCAGATTGCTGCATCATACAACGTTTGTGGTTGTCATTTGCCTGGTTAATCTTCCCTTCCATCTGAATGGCAGAGTCGACTAGCTCTTCGAGATCCTAGAAACGGATGTTGACAAGGACAGTCTGCATCTCATCATGCAGTCCGTTCAAGAATCTCTCCTTCTTCTTGGCCTCTGTGTTGATCTCATTAGGTGCATATCTGGCAAGTGACAGGAATCTGTCACGGTATTCCACCATAGTCATTTTGCCTTGCTTCAAGTCGCGAAACTCATCCCTCATTCTGTTGACTAGACCTTGCGGCACGTGGGTGCGGCTGAACTTAACTTTGAAGGCTTCCCATGTCATCACTTGACCATGGTTCATATTACGAATACTAGTCCACCAAGCTCTTGCATCTCCCGCCAGATAGTGGGTGGCGAAGAGAACTTTCTCGTTGTCATCAACTCCTGCAACTTCTAAGTTGTTTTCCATTGTTTGTAACCAGTCATCAGCATCTAGTGGGTTTTCAACTTGGTTGAAGATTGGGGGATTGGTATTCTTAAAGTTTTTGAGTTTGGATCCATGATGATCCTGGTTTCCATGTCCTTGGTTGTTGAGAGCCATCTGGGCGATCTGTTGTAGTGTTGCTAAGTTGGCTTGGCGTTCTGCCCTGCTTGCTTCTCTGTCTGTGATGAGATTCTGCAAGATCTGCAGTATTGGGTCTTGCAATGAGCTGCCCCCTCCTTGGTTTCCATGAGTCATCTGAAGATTGAGGTAGATAAAGGGGTAAGAGGTAAAGTTCTAAGGTTCATGGTTTTGGTTTCAAGCTAAAACTTTCAGTTTGACTCAGGTTTTGCAACTAACTCCATTTCATTCATGCAAATAAGCACACGATACAAACACACACCACAACAATCAAAGGAAAACAGATGGTTTGAAGAACCAATCTGCAAACTATAATACAATGGGACCGATACATCTCATGCTACGACAGTGCTCTAGTGCATATACTCATCGTCGATGAAGTCAGAGTCCTCATCGTTAGTGTAGAAGTCCACAACATCCTCCTCCAGAAAGTCATCATCATTGCTGAGGTAAGAATCCATGTCTCCCTGGATGTCTTCACCCTCTTCTTCTTCCTCCTTTGCTGCAAGCTGAGCTTCCTGCTCCTTGATGGTCTTCTCGAGGTCAGCCACCTTCTTGCGAAGACGGGCGATGGTGCGATCCTTCTTTGCACGCTGGTGGCGAAGAAACTGGCGATCCTGGACGGGCAGTGCGAAAGTCTGGGCCTTCTGGTCGGCAATGGCACGGTTCTGGTTGGCTAACTCTCTAGCATTGTCCAGTTCCTGCTGTCTGTCATGCAACAAGAAGTCAAGATTATCCACTTGACGCCTCAACTCTAGGTGACTTGGCATCTCCATTGGCATTCCCATGAAGTCACGTCTTGCATAGTGAGCAAAACGGGTTCCTTGGATTTGGTTGATGCTGAGGGCACATAGACGTGCGAGAGCTTCATGCATTGCTCTGGCTAATCCATCTAGCCAGTTGTTCTCTCTCACGGAGAACAGGATTCTCCCAGATGTTGGTGCTTCTATGCTTCCTCTAAGATCAGCTGTGACGAGCCATTGTAAATCTCCTCCTGGGGGTCCTAGAAGTTGAGCTCCAAGAAACTCCAGATGTGGGCGTCCCAATAACTCCGACAGTGAATCCAGATCCTTCTCGAAGATCAGTTGACCTCCGTTTCCCAACTGGTAGAACTTGCTGAACTGGGTCTCCATCTACAAGAATTAAGGATGAGGAAATTAGTGAAGTGATCAAGTGTGTCAAATTTTAAGTAGTAATGTAAGAATTTTGAGGAACATGAATTTTTGAGAAAGAATGAATTCCCAGGGATAAGAGAGGAAATAGTTTTTCATAAATACTCACTTTGGTTTTGAAACTAAGTTTTTGTTTGGACGTCCATTCTAACTAGGGTCTCCTATGGTCAGGATGGATCTGATACCAACTTGTCAACACCTAGATTTGTAATCCCAGATGCCTGTTATGTCATTCCTCGCAATCCTAGGATTACCATTTTTGCGAGACATAACAGGTTGGATATCACAGTACATCATCCATTACAAACCATACATAAGGTCTTACACAAATAAGGATCTCATGATCAGTCTTAATACAACAAGCAGCGGAAATAAAAGATAAGCGTAGCGGTGGGGTCCATCTTCGAGGCATGCATGCAATGACAGATAGTCCTAGTTATCATAGCCGTCCTGCTGGCCATCATCTTGGTAGTCTCCTTCATAGTCTGTCCATGAGAATAGCCAGGGAAAAAAGCCATGAGTACTCTTTAAGTACTCGCAAACTACCACTAACAAGTAGTATAGTTCTAAGTTAAAGTGCTAACTCTATATTTAACTATAAAGTTAAGTTTGAAACCTAAGCTGAGTTCTGAAACAAAGAAAGATAAAATAAAGTTCTAGAATCACTTAAGTTGGGAAGCTAGGGTCATAAACAAAATCCTGTTGTGGTCAAGTCAAGATTTATCATTCATTTCATAAGTCCTTTTGAAAACATCTAACAACGAAACAGTATGGCCATTCCAACTGTCCATAACCGCGGACGCGGCTATTCGAATAGTTTGACACTCTGTAGAGGTGGTACACTTTCACCACAAGATTCGATACATCTGTCAGGGATAACCCTGAATCATCATACTTAATATGCAGATAATCAAACATAACCTTTCCTTTACACACCCTAGTATAAGCACCTCTCCTATGAGCATGGCCTCCCAACCATGACCATCTGTCATATTGGGCACTGCATAGGTGGACAACATTGAGAGGTAGCCTCAGCTCAGACCTCTCCCGCGAGGGAACTAATACTAATGCATATAAATTTCCGGCTAAGCCTTACCCAATTCAGGTAATGTGGTTGTACGGTAAAATTTGGAATGGTATCGCATCCGAATCCAACCATCAGTTTTATAAAAGGGTTAAGGCTCATGCCTCAACATTTTCACCATCATAAACTGTTTGTGATTCTCAACACATGTCAAAACATCTCAATAGAATGACTCATCATTCCAAGGTTTTCATAATTCATTTTCACCAAGTATTCCCATCTAAAGTGACTCAAGTTTTTATCTATCTAAACTACTAAGTTAAGAGTGTTCACTAAGGTGAAAAGATGGGATGAATCTCATGCCATAGAATGACATCTAAAGTTATCTAAATAGGTCAAGTTTTATACTCTTTATGCTACCTTCAAAGAAAGTAAAGAACTTTGGGTAAAGTAAAGGAAGTAAAGCTTGAAAATAAGACTTGGGGTAAATACTAGTCAAAGTGGTATAATCAAAGCATGCCTAAAGCATCTTTGCTCAACCATCTAGATTGCAAGGGTTATCTTGCATTGCTAATGGTGGATTGCAAGGACAACTTGCAAGGGTTAACTTGGATAGTGCTAGCTTGCCTTGGTTGGTGCAATGGTTGAAGTTTTCTTCTTCTTCTTGGTAGAACTCCTCCTCCTTGAAAGCTTGGTCGGTACTATCGTCTATAAATACATACGGAGTACACAATCACCAAACAATACTTAACTAATCTAATTATCACTCTAAGGAACACATTTGATGATCTATTATCATCACAAGCATCACAAGTTTTATTAACTAGTTTCCTTCTTTTTATTTTAGAAAAGTAATTTCTACTCATTGAAAATTAACTAAGATTTAATATTCACCACTTAAAATATGGGATCATGTGGACACATGTCATCACCACATATTCTAACATGTGGGAATGTGATTTAAGGGTTGGCTCATAATTACTTTGGTTTAAGTTCATTATTTAATGATTTAAAGTGACTAGAAATGCCTATATAGCATTATTTTGGTACTAGTCCAAAGTCACTGCATGTAAACCCTAATATTATTACATATTCAGATATGTATGGTGAAATGTGATTTTTGAGAGTTGGAATCAACTCAAAAGCTATCATGGTTGATTTTATAAAAACGTCTTGCGAAGCATTGTTATTCATGAATGTTTTGTTTGTGCCTTTTCATGTTGCATCATAGTTTCTTTGCTTATTGCTAGAACTTTGTCTTTCATGTTATGATTGAAGTACTATGATCCCAACTTTGAATGTTTTACAAATACTTTGATGGTGCATGTCACCTCAAAAATTATTCATTCTTTTTATCACTTACCTACTCGAGGACAAGCAGGAGTTAAGCTTGGGGATGTTGATACATTGCAAATGTATCTATAATTTTTGATGTTCCATGCTTGGTTTTATCCACTTTCTTGTGTTTTGTTCCAACATTGGAGTACTTTTCATATGATTTCTTGGACTAACCTATTAACAAGAGCCACAGTGCCAGCTGCTTTTTTCATTGTTTTGGTTCCAGGAAAGTCAGAAAATGAATATTCTCGGAATTGGACGGGACAAAAGCCAAAGTGCCTATTTTTTCGAAAGTCATCAGATGCCAGAGTACGAGACGGAGAGGGGCCAGGGGGCCACCACACCACCTGGCCGCCTAGCCTAGCGGCCAAGGCCAGGGGGTGGTGAGGCCAGCCCTGGCACCCCCTCGGCCTCCCCTTTCGACTATAAGATGCCCTCGGGACGTAAACCCTAAGCACCCGATCAAAAATCCACGAAAGAGTCTGTAGTTGTCATCATCTCCATCCCTAGATCGAGAGGGATCTGAAGCTCTTCCCGGCACCCTGCCAGAGAGGGGAATTCACCCTGGAGGCCTTCTTCATCACCATGCAAGACTCCGGTGTGATGCGTGAGTAGTTCATCCTTGGACTACAGATCCATGTAGTAGCTAGATGGCTGGTTCTCCTCCTTTGTGCTTTCATGTCTAGATCTTGTGAGTCTGCTCATGATCAAGATCATCTATTTGTAATTCTGCATGTTGTGTTTGCGGGGATCCGATGGATATTGAGATGCTATTTCAGATTGATTATTGATTCTATCATGTCTTTGTTATTTGTGATCTTGCATGCTTTCCGTTGGTAGTAGCTATCTTGGCCAAGTAGATGCTAGCAACTCCAAGAGTTAGTATTTATGCTCGATAGTGGGTTCATGCCTCGTAACTGGGAAGTGATGAAATTTCTAAGGTACTAGATGTGCTGTTGCTACTAGGGACAAAACAACAATCCTTTGTTCATAGAACAATCGTATTGTTTACTTTACACGCAGTTCGTAAAGCAATAATCTGTTGCTTGCAACTTAATCGGAGGGGTTCGGATGATAACCTGAAGGTGGATTATTAGTCATAGATGTAGTTGGATGGCGGTCTATGTATAATGTTGTAATGCCCAATCAAGTTCCAAAGGAGTCAAGATGATTAGTATATGCATGTATTGCTTTCTCGATGTTTGTCAATTGCCCCGCTGTAATTTGTTCACCCAGCATGTTATCTATCTAAGGAGAGCCACCTCTAGTGAACTATGGATCCCGATCCTTGTCTTTTACAACCAATCTACAATCTGTTTACTTCTTTGTGTTTACTTTCTGCAAACTATTACTTCCTTCCATTCGATACGTTTAATCCTTTGTTTTCAGCAAAACACGGTGAGATTGACAACCTCATCGCAAGTTGGGGACAAAGTTCTATGGTTGTGTCGTGTAGGTCTCCATGTTGCTACTAGCACCGGTTGTGCGCCCTGCCAAAGCTCAGCTAGTAACACCTTTGGGGTGTTTCCTTTATCCTACTAGTTCGATTAAACCTTGGTTTCATAACTGAGGGAAACTTGCTGCTGTGCTCATCATACCTTCCTCTTGGGGTTCCCAACAAGCTCTACATCAACCACACACCAGCACTTTTCTGGACGCCGTGCATTGAGCCATCAAGCATTTTTCTAGCGCCGTTGTCGGGGAGTCAAGGACATCTTCACAAGGGGAGTCCTTCATAACCAATCTCTTTACATTGTTATTTTTGTTTTGCTTAGTTTCTTTTTGCTTTGTTTGCTTGTTTTGTTATTCAAAAACACAAAAAAAATTAGTTTTACTAGTTTGCTTTCTTATTCAAAAACACAAAAAAAATTAAGTCTCCTTTAGTTGCCACCTCTTCTTTAGCTCACCATGTTGATCCCTAAATTCACCCTGAAAGATCTTCCAATTGGTAGTGGTTCTAAAATTGGGAAAGAAAACATTGAAGAATTTTTTAATCATGTTAGTAAACATGATGATACTGAGGATAAATCCCTTGTAGAACTTGCTCCAAACTATGAGATTGTTGCAGCTTCTTTAATTCACATGTTAGAAGCTAGGTTTGTTAACCTCAACCCCTTAATGCAAATAATGTTTCTTAAGCTTAAAGAAATTGAGGACCCTGAAAAGAGGGATTTTATTCTAGAAACTTTGTTTAAGGAGTTCTATGATGTTTCCAAGGAAGCTAGAAAAGTGTTTGAATGTTTCAATATGCTAGGCTCATGTGTAGATGTTGTTGGTACACGAGAAAAGATGAACAAAACCGAACCTAATGGGGAGGAACCTAAGATACCAATACCCTTTAAACTAGTAGCAATACATGATGCCATAGAAAAGAATCTTGATTGGATTGTTCCTGCAAACGTTTTTGATGAGAATATTGAACCTAAGAGAATTGAGAGAGGATCCTCTCGAACTTATTTGGATGATATACCTTGCCTTGTTGAAAATATTTCTGGTATTGATCTTAATGTTTCTTCATTTGAGAACACTTGATTCTTTCTTGCTTCTTATGCCTAACTTAAAGGCGTTAAAGAAAAGTACTTATTGGGAGATAACCCAAAAGTTTTAGATGAGTCTTGGAAGTTATTACCTCTGCTTTTTGTGCCAAGAGTAACCTCTAATGAGAGAGAAGTAATGATTGGGAAAGTTGTTGTCCCAAAACAGATTTCTATGCTTCACCGTAAAATTTCGTGTAAAATCTCTGAACGTCTTTTTGAGGCGTGAATTTTTGTGCTTCTGCCCCAGGTTGTTATATAACTTTCTTTAGTTCAACACTTTTTGATTTGAGCAACATAAGATCTTCGAAAAAATTTGTATTTACCTGCTGGTCTGTTTTAACAGATTTCTGCCATTTTCTGCATTTGCTTCTTGTTGGTTCCTCTTTGAGTTCTTTTGGGGAATTGAGCTTTTTGAGGGAAGTGCTACAGTATATAGTGTTCTAATGGAAGTTTATTTGGAGTTATAACTGAACCTTAAGACCTTTTATCTTGAGTGCACTAATGTTGCTAATAAAGATTGTGTGAAGTTTCGTATGAAGGAAAAATTTTAGGTGTATGGAAGGAATGAGTAATGAGATGAAGGATGGACTAAAGCTCAAGCTTGGGGATGCCACGCGTGTCACCCCAAGAAATATCCAAGAAGTACAAGCGTCAAAGCTTGGGGATGCCCAAGGCATCCCCTTCTTCATCAATAAAAATCCCAGGTTTCTTCCAAACGCTTCATTTTTATTGTTTCATGCACAGTTGTGTTGTTCTTGGAGCATCTTCTTTTTCGTTTTCGTTTTGGTTTTTCATTTTCTCGGTTTGCTTAGTTTGCTGAATAAATTGGTTGGACTCCCTCTTTCATACATTGGTTTGCAAATAGTTTGGTTTGGTTTGGAAAAGAGTAGGAAAGTTCATGCTTATGTGGTAAAAAGATCTTGTTTTTAACTGTGGCCTATGCTTTGTCATGCCATGCTTGATATTGTTTTGGCTTTATGCTTAGTATTCTTTGTTGTGGCATGACTTGTTATAAACAATTGAGATTGCTTAATGTGCCTTGGATGCATCATGCATTGTTTTAGCATATTAAAGCATAGTATAGTGGTATTCTCCTTTGATGCTTTATTTGGGTTGACTTGGCGCATGCTCACACCATGTTATGACTATCTCAAGTAACCATAGCCTTTATGATCCTTTAGTTTTCAACTTGTAGTATCACTTTATGCTTTGATCAATGATGTTTTGTCGCTCTGCATGATTGTGGCCATTATTGGTCTCTTAGTTGGTCGCTTCCAGTCTTTTGCTAGCCTCCACAACCAAGTATGAGTTCCACTCATGCATCCAACTCCCTAAACTAAGTTATTCTAAAGAGTCCACCATGCCTACCTACTAGCTTATGCTATTCCAAGTATATTCATGCTTTTGTTTACCTTCCAAATTAAACTTGTTATAAGAAAACTAGTGATTAAAGCTCTCACGAACTTGATGGCACACTTTACTTTTCTTGCCCTTAATAAACTTGAACCATTGTGTCTTCTATGTTGTATATGCTTGCACTTATTTGTCGGGAATTAGCAGAACCATGCTTTCATGGGGGAACGCTTTCAACATTGCCCTTGGTACTTGTACGTAGTTGATATTATGCTCTTTTGTATATGGATGTCGTCGGTGTGAAATGAAAGGGGAGCTTGTAAGTCCATGGAGTTATGTATATGTGTTAGAGAAACGCCTGGGCCGCTGGTCTAATCCATGCTGACATGGTGGAAACCTGCAGCTAACCATAATGAGCTGTCTATGAAGCATTCTTATAAAAAAAGAGTCCTATATTGAGAAAAAAGAGAAAAGAGAAAAAAAGAGATACTATGAAAAGAGGAAAGAGAGAAAAAGGCACCATATTCCCATGGTAAATAAGAAGATTGCTGAGATGCTCGTTGTCTGCTTGCCTTGTCATTTTGATATGGACATTCTTCCGTATCATCGGGCAAGGGGTACCCCGTTGGCGGTTCTCTATGATACACATGTACTTACGATGACAAGAACTTACCGGTGACTAAACTTGAGTAGCATGAGGAGTGGCCCTCGTATACAAGGGACATGAGATTTCTGACTTATACTTCGTCAAGCATGTACACCATAGTTTGTTCACTTTAACCTTAATCACTTCAAGATGCTTATGATAGGGGCAATGAGAGCTGAAAGCTATAAGTACCATAATTTTTGGAAGCTCTTTATGAGTCTTGAATCCCTACTGCCTTCTATGAAGGCCTTTCTTCCACCATTATATTGAGTCTCCACCTTCTACTTTTATGCACCTACTTTGAGAGCATTGTGGCCATTCTTAGTTCTATGTGCATTGTCCCAAGACTAGTTGATTGATGCATACTTTGATATTGCTTGTTTTAAACTATTGTATCTAGTCACTCTTATGAACTTTGAAGGTATCCTATGCATTTATATTTGCTACTCTATTGAGGGACAAGCTGAATACTTTTATGCTATGTTTTCTTTATGTGAAACAAACAAACGTCTTGCAAAGCATTGTTATTCATGAATCTTTTGTTTGTGCCTTTTCATGTTGCATCATAGTTTCTTTGCTTATTGCTAGAACTTTGTATTTCATGTTATGATTGAAGTACTATGATCCCAGCTTTGAATGTTTTACAAATACTTTGATCAAGTCTTTGATGGTGCATGTCACCTCAAAAATTATTCTTTCTTTTTATCACTTACCTACTCGAGGATGAGCAGGAGTTAAGCTTGGGGATGTTGATACATTGCAAATGTATCTATAATTTTTGATGTTCCATGCTTGGCTTTCTCCACTTTTTTGTGTTTTGTTCCAACTTTGGAGTACTTTTCATATGATTTCTTGGAGTAACCTATTAACAAGAGCCACAGTGCCAGCTGCCTGTTTTGTGCTGTTTTTGGTTCCAGGAAAGTTAGAAAATGAATATTCTCGGAATTGGACGGGACAAAAGCCAAAGTGCCTATTTTTTCGGAAGTCATCAGATGCCAGAGTACGAGACGGAGAGGGGCCAGGGGGCACCACAGCACCTGGCCGCACGGCCCAGCCTGGCCCGCGCCAGGGGGTGGTAAGGCCAGCCCTAGCACCCCCTCGGCCTCCCCTTCCGACTATAATATGCCCTCGGGACGTAAACCCTAAGCACCCGATCAAAAATCCACGAAAGAGTCTGTAGCCGCCGTCATCTCCATCCCTAGATCGGGAGGGATCTGAAGCTCTTCCCGGCACCCTGCCGGAGAGGGGAATTCACCCTGGAGGCCTTCTTCATCACCATGCAAGCCTCCGGTGTGATGTGTGAGTAGTTCATCCTTGGACTACGGATCCATGTAGTAGCTAGATGGCTGGTTCTCCTCCTTTGTGCTTTCATATCTAGATCTTATGAGCTCCGTTCATGATCAAGATCATCTATTTGTAATTCTGCATGTTGTTTTTGTGGGGATCCGATGGATATTGAGATGCTATTTCAGATTGATTATTGATTCTATCATGTCTTTGTTATTTGTGATCTTGCATGCTTTCCATTGGTAGTAGCTATCTTGGCCAAGTAGATGCTAGCAACTCCAAGAGTTAGTATTTATGCTCGATAGTGGGTTCATGCCTCTAGTAATCTAGGGAAGTGACAGAAATCTCTAAGGTACTAGATGTGTTGTTGCTACTAGGGAGAAAACAACAATCCTTTGTTCATAGAACAATCATATTATTTACTTTACACGCAGTTCATAAAGCAATAATCTGTTGCTTGCAACTTAATACTGGAGGGGGTTTGGATGATAACCTGAAGGTGGATTATTTTTCATAGATGCAGTTGGATGGCGGTCTATGTATAATGTTGTAATGCCTAATCAAGTTCCAAAGGAGTCAAGATGATTAGTATATGCATGTATTGCTTTATCGATGTTTGTCAATTGCCCCGCTGTAATTTGTTCACCCAACATGTTATCTATCTAAGGAGAGCCACCTCTAGTGAACTATGGATCCCGGTCCTTGTCTTTTACAATCAATCTACAATCTGTTTACTTCTTTGTGTTTACTTTCTGCAAACTATTAATTCCTTCCATTCGATACGTTTAATCCTTTGTTTTCAGCAAAACACGATGAGATTGACAACCTCATCGCAAGTTGGGGACAAAGTTCTGTGGTTGTGTCGTGCAGGTCTCCACGTTGGTACTAGGACCGGTAGTGCGCCCTGCCAAAGCTCAGCTAGTAACACCTTTGGGGTGTTTCCTTGTCCTACTAGTTCGATTAAACCTTGGTTTCATAACTGAGGGAAACTTGCTGCTGTGCTCATCATACCTTCCTCTTGGGGTTCCCTACAAGCTCTACATCAACCACGCACCAACACTTTTCTGGGCGCCGTGCATTGAGCCATCAAGCATTTTTCTGGCGCCGTTGCCGGGGAGTTAAGGACATCTTCACAAGGGGAGTCCTTCATAACCAATCTCTTTACTTTGTTATTTTTGTTTTGCTTAGTTTCTTTTTGCTTTGTTTTCTTGTTTTGTTATTCAAAAACACAAAAAAAATTAGTTTTACTAGTTTGCTTTCTTATTCAAAAACACACAAAAATTAAGTCTCCTTTAGTTGCCACCATTCTCATTATGCTTTCTTTATGTGAAACAAATAAACGTCTTGCAAAGCATTGTTATTCATGAATCTTTTGTTTATGTCTTTTCATGTTACAACATAGTTGCTTTGTCTTATTGTTAGAACTCTATCTTTCATGATTCATGTTTAGAGTACCTTAATCCCAGCTATCAATGCTTTTACAATAATGATGATCAAGATTGTGTTGTTTACATGTTACCTCAAAAATTATATTGTTTTGATTGTTTACCTACTCGAGGACGAGCAAGAACTAAGCTTGGGGATGTTGATATGTCCATAACGTATCTATAATATTTGATGGTTTTATGCTAATAATATGCTTTTGATACTCCTTTTTGTATAAAGTTTATGATTTATTTAGACTAACCTACTAATAGTTGCAAAAGTGCACAATGTTCTTGTTTTACACTTTGATATGTAGGAATTACCAAGAATACAAGTGGAAACCTTGTTGGAGTCAAATTGGGATTTTTCCAGAAATCTGTCTCAGAACTCTTTTTGAAGATGGTCACCTTTTGGGTCGGAGACGGCGTCAAACGTAAAACTCTTCAACTACAAAGTTGTTGGAAATTTCGCGATAAATGTTCTAGACATAAAATTTAGCTGATTCCGAATCCGGATGTGTCTGTTAGGCCCGATTTTCTGCAGCCCAAGATGGGGTGACAGGAATCCAAGAAGCTATATAAAGGGAGGAAACCTAATTCACCTAGGGCATCTCCACCCACGAATTTGCAGCCACCAAAGCCACGTTTTTGCCTCCCCCATGGATCCCATCTCCATGGGGGAGGGCTCCCAAGAAGCCATGAAGGAAGGGGGCTAAGGGGCGGTGTTCCCCCATGATACCGGCGGCAGGGAAGGAGTCCCCCGCGCCGCCGCTAGTGTCGCCACCGCCCTCTTCACCATCTTCACCGCCATCCCCAACACCTAATCCTCCTAATATGCAGTGGTTCATCCTCCCACACACCTCTGTACCGTCCTATGTAAACATGGTGTTTGATGCTATAAGTTATAATCTTATGATCTATGTCATGTTTGTATAGTTTCTTTGTTCTTAGATTGAATGGTTGAACATCTTTAGTTTATTAGAGTTGTATGTTGATATGGTACGGTCCTTTGGTGTCCATTATATTTGTGCGCGCATGGATTAAACATCATAGGTTTGTAGTATGTGTAAGAGGAAGGGGGAGTTCTACCGGAGTGACAGAAACCTGAGGACGCGAACCGGAACGTTGCACGTATGAGAGTAAGAAGACCATTAAACTTAAGACTATGGTTGGAGAAACCTTAATGCATTGATTAGTACTTACGGATGTTTGCTAACAATCCAAGCATATAGTACATGTAATTCCAAGTAGTGAAGCATATGTATATTTAGCCTCTCCCACATAGACAACTGCATTTAAGACAATGAACCTGATTTATTCGCTAATTAAACTTGGACAAAGCCACCACAATTATCACCACTATTCCACACTCATGGTTTAGTTAGTTTAGTGTATTTTATTGCTGCAACAACTAACTTTACTTTCTTGTTAATTATTATCATGCAAAGCTATCTCTAGTACTCGTATTGTTGCTCTAGTTTTATTCCCTATATAATGCAAACGTTTAGTGTGCGTAGAGTTGTATCAGTGGTTGATAGAACTTGAGAGAACATTTATCCTACCTTTAGCTCCTCGTCGGGTTCGACACTCTTACTTATCGAAAAGGCTACACACGATCCCTTATACTTGTGGGTTATCAATGGACGACCGATTAGTGGTGTCGTGGACTTGACGGGGTACCGGTAGGCAAGATGGAGATCATGCCGGAGCGCTCGATGAAGATTATGGCTCGTGAAGAAGTACCATATCATATCACTATAACTGCATGTGATGGTAATCCTTTATGCATCTTATTGTTTGCTAGTATTAGATACTCGATGGTAGAAATTATAAGATGACCATAAATTAATACTAATAAAAAGTGTGCCCCCTTAGTGTGCACCACTAAGAAAGTCCTTCATTATGAAGCACACAGTGATGGTTGGATATTAGACATATCGATGTTCGCATACGGTGGGTGTAAGTCATGTTGCGCAGCGAATACACTTAGATTAAATTGGCGATCCTAGCATGTATAGACATGGCCTCAGAACACGAGAGATCGAAATATCGAGCATGATTCACATGAATGATGTGATCGACACTGTGTTGTCCACCTTTGCAACTATATCATCAGCTATGATGATTAGGGGTGGTATAGTGAATTGGAATCGTGTAATCACTAAAATCGTCCAAGGGGTGATAGTTTTAGTAGGAGCTCAATAAATAATTAGATTATAAATTGAACTTGTATTATGAACTTAGTATAAATGTCTTTGCAAATATCCTTATAGATCATGGCCTATTCTAGTAAGTTCTTCGACCATGGGTCTTTCTTGCATGATGTGAAACTTAAAGTAGATGGGTCAAACTTCATAGATTGGTACCAATCCTAAAGGATACTATTGATATAAACAGTACAACGTATAAATTGGATCTGATCTGATACCATTGAAGGCGTTCGTTAGCAGAAAACATAATTTTTTCATGACTAGCACAACACCGATTGCCAGGATCTATCTATGAGTAATGTTGTAATGGAGAAGGTTTCAGTAACATATCCTTGAAGACCAAAAGCGCTTAACATTCTAAGGGGAACATGGATGAAGTAGCCAAGATCGTAGCCAACCTCAAGGTCACAAAGCTCCTCGCAAGTCACCCCAGGTTCTTGCACGATAGCCCAGGTGCCACTAGTGGTAGAACCTTCATGGTTTCGCACACGTCCGACGTACGATGATGACCTCTGTCTCACTAATCCCTGCCATGAGTGCGAAAGTAGATCTTATGGCTAGGATCTGTGTAGCACAATGGCATGCCAGAGCGAAGCACTCCCTTGCGCGCGCAACCCTAACTTGGGGCCACAGTCGCAAGAGAGAAGAGAGAGAAATTCTCTAAAGAAAATGCCTTAGAAAATCTCTCAATTTTTGCTGTGTCAGAATAAAATGGGAGATCCCATCCTCCTAAAGTCCCGGGGTGGGACTAAACCTTGAGCACGAGAGGCACCAAGGGAGGAAGGGGCCTGCTGGCCAAGGTGGGGCGGCGGCCAGGTGGGACCCAACCCTCACGTGGTCCAAGGCAGGCCAACGGCTGGCTAGGCCCCACCCCACGCACCCAAGCCCATGCGGAGGCTACCCTCTCTCCTCTTTAGGTGGCTTTCCCTCTTGGGACCTTTCCCCTTTGGGGATTTGGCCCATTAGAGAAAGTTGCCTTTAAAATTTCGGATCCTTCCGGAACGATTATGGTTCTTGATACGTTGCAAACGTATCTATAATTTTTGATGTTCCTTGCTTGGTTTATATCCACTTTCTTATGTTTTGTCCACACTTTGAAGTACTTTTTATACACTTTCTTAGACTAACCTATTAACAAGATGCCACAGTGCCAGCTGCCTGTTTTCTACTGTTTTTGGTTCCAGGAAAGTCAGAAAATGAATATTCTCGGAATTGGATGGGACAAAAGCCAAAGTCAATATTTCACCGAGGGGGACACGGAGCCAGAATACGAGACGAAGAGAGGCCAGGGCCGGCCACACCACCTGGCCGCATGGCCAGGCCTGACCCGTGCTAGGGGTGGTGCGGCCGCCTAGGGCACCCCCTCGGACATCGCCCTTCCGCCTATAAGAAGCCTCCGATGCAAAAACCCTAAAGAATCGAGCCTCCAGCCACGAAAAGTTCCGCAGCGCCGCCGCCACCGAAGGGGAGATTCGGGGGACAGAAAGTCTCTGTTTCGGAACCCTGCCGGGACGGGGAAGTGCCCCCGGAGCCATCTCCATCAATCTCCACCACCATCTCCATCGCCGTTGCTGATTCCCATGATAAGGAGGGAGTAGTTCTTTCTCGAGGCTAAGGGCTCTACAAGTAGCTATGTGTTCATCTCTCTGTATGCGTGACCTTATTGAGATCATGAGCTTTGTAATCAAGTAGATCTACTTTGCTACTTGTAGCATCCCAATTGTCTAACAATTGCAATGCTACTAGCCTAGTCTATATATATGCTACTTCCTACATATAATTGTTGCATCATAATTATATCATGCTCATGTCATCATGCCACCTTGCATTTGAGCATCATATAAAACCCTTTTCATTTGGTTCTTATCTCATATGCATTATTGATTATTTTTGCCTCTTGATATATTGTATTTGGTTCTTGATAAATGCTTGATGCCCAAGTTGAGTTGGGGGCATATCTTTTATTAACTCCACCACCTTTCTTGTCACCACCCCATAATTCTACCATTCCAATATATGTGAGCTTAGCATTTTATTTGGGTTTACCTCTAGCTCATGTAGGTTGGGATGGATCCTTTTCTATTTCTACATGCTTCCACACTAGCATCAGGTTGTTTTCACATTCTTGATATGTGGGATCACCTTGCATGTTTGGTGAAGGAAACCCTTATTCTAGCTTCCATATGGAATTGTTTTGGAATAGCTGCTCATGTTGGAATATTGTTGAGGATAATAAACACCTAGTGGAATACACACACTAGAATGTCCAAAATATAATCAAATATGATCATCATCATCCACTCCACATGGAACCTTCTTTTAAAAATTCTTTAGCTTGGCTTTACTCCATATTTTGGAATGCATATGTATAAATGCCATGATTATTTACCTTGTTTTTACAAGATTAAAACATGGCATTCAATATTTTTGCATGGGCCATGCAACCATCACCACCCCTGGATCTCCTTTGGTTCTCTTTGGTTTTTGATTGTTTCTCCTTTTGTTGAGCTCCAACCTTTCTCTCTCAATCCTCACCTTGTTCCTTCTCTCCTTGCCATATGCATCACAAGCCTCACCTCACCACCACCTCCTCCATCTTTTGCATGAGCTAGTTGGTTCATCACAAAACCCTACACACCTTACTCCTCTTTTCCACACCACCAAACCCTATTTGACCACCCCCTTACCTTGCTGAGCTACCCCTCTCCCTCTCTCTCGGCTTCCCCCTCTCTCCCTACCAGGCAGGCCCCACCACGTCTCACCCCTCATCTTCCCTCCCCACTCCTTTCTTTGGCTTCAAGACAAAGAGAAGAAGGAGGGAGAGAATACCTACCCGATCACCCCCTCCTCACTCGTTGCAAAGCTACCACCACACCCATGTGCTTCCCTTTTTCCTCTCTACCGCCTCACCCCACCCAGATCCCATCCAGGAGGCGCCCAAGCCCCTCACCCCTTCTCCTTCTTCCTCCCAAGCCGCCATGGCCATCTCCTCCTCCTAAATCCTAGCCACGACCCCCTCTGTTCTTCGTTGTAACCAGCATCGGATCGAGTTTTACTTCATCTCCAAATTCTCTTGGGCTAATTACATAACATGTGTCGATCCGATGCTGGTGATTGTAATTTGGTTCTCGGCATAGCTATATGACACTTATCATGAGTGGAGTATGGTCAATACTATCGACACAACCCTCCAAATGGTGGCGGTTATCTCCTGTGATTTGAGTTACACCGTGATCATATCTATGCATATTCAAGTATCTTTGGCAATCCGGAGTTTTCTCAAGGCACTACAGTGGTCTATCATCTGTTTATCATGCTTCACATCTTTTTGGAACTCCATATCTGCAAAATTCTCTTTGATGCGAGGGAATTGCATCTTTTCGTCTCTGATAGTTTTTCTTAAGATATGAGCTATCATCGTTCCTTTATCCAAGATCTCTTTATCTTTGTAACCGGCGATCCAATCGACAATGTGAACCAAGTGGCATGTCTTGTTCTCTTCCAAAGGACCAGATAATCCATTCTGCCAATGCATCTCTTTCAACACGAACTCGTGCTCTTAATATCGATCTTTCAAAGAGCATTGAGCTCAGGAAGTGTTTCGAGCATTTGTTCGTTTCTCTCGCCTCTTGAACTTGGTATTCTGGGAATATCTTATTAATCCATGGTGGTATATGTTGATAATATGCTTGCCTATTCTATATTAATGGAAGAACATGGAAGATCATCTTTGTCTCTTTCTCTCAAGCTTTGAGAACACCGCTTGTGTGCAAAGTTCTCAAATTGTGAATTCTGGCTTCTTGAAGTCACCTATCTCGACCACGTCATTCTGCTAAATAGATCGCTTCAATTCTGGAATCAGCAAGTCCATTGTTAATTCCATCTTCCATCTTCAATCAAACCCAGAGTTTTCCTTGTTGGCGAGTTATCATCGTCGTTCCGCGGAAGATTTCCTCAAGACTGCTAAATCTCCCTCAATCATTTCAATAAGAACATGGAGTTGTCTTTTCACCTCTGTCTCGTTAAGTAATCTTTGGAACCATCTCGTTCTATCGTCTATGCTCAATCCACCGGAGGCCATGAAGACTTTTCAGATCTTTTGTAATCCTTCTGTTCAAGTTGGTGCTATCTTTTCCTTTATCTGTTGTATCTTGCAGTTGTTCTCCGTAATCTTCCTTCACATCTTTCTGGTGGCTTGGTATTTCTGACATGACGACAACATCATTATATTTATCTATCTTTGAATCCGGCAAATCGTCTGCATCTATCCTTGTTTTCTGACGGAGTTCCATGAGTTATTATCAATACCTTCAGTCTGTTTAGTAGTTGGGCGCATGATTTTCTTATTCATGTGCGGAGTAATGCTTTGAGTGCGGGATGGAGTAGCTACCATACCACTACTCTTATCATTCGCTCTTGTACATTGAATTGGTGAATTAATGTGATTCCACTCATTCCACGGAAGTTGGAAGTGGCCTTTATTCCTCGATACTTCTACTTCCGTCCTTTTTTTACGGAGTGCTCTCTCGGAGAACATAAGCAATAATCTCTTGTTGGTGGTCTTGTCTATTCTAGAGGGAGCAAATCATCAATTATCCGGTGGGAGCAAACGCAAACTCTTTTCTGTCCTCGTCTTTCTACCGGTGCTTTATATTCCCAAACTAGATGGAAGGAAACTATCTATCTCTTTGTTTCATCAATTCTTTTTCTGTGGTAAAGCCCATTATGTTGATGCCATCAATCGCAAATCTATTGCATTAGCCTCAAGGTTAAAGAAAGCAATACGTATCTCTACAACAAACTCCAGATCCTCTATATTCTTTCTTCTCGGGATTCCACCATAATCTAGCATCACCTCTTTGTCTTGAAGTTATATCCGCGCACCTCAATTGCGTGATCCTTTGGTTCTTACCGACGCAACAAGAATCTAATCCGACTATGTCTAACTAAATATTTCCGTTGATATCAAGGAACTCTATTGTTTGAAGGCGATATGGTTTCCGAACTTCTTTTCCCAAATCCGAGAGAAGAGACAATGTTATTGTCATAGTGGTTGATAACTTCTCCAAAGCCATTCTTTTCTTCCTGATACATCGGCCTTTCTTATTCTTTCAAGGGCTTCTAGTCTTTTATCTTGTTTCTCGAAAACCCGAAGCTATGTTCATCCTATCCTTCTTGTCTCATGACAATCCTTCAACTCTTCTAACTCGTTGCTTCTCAAGCAAAACGCAAGACTCGCAACAAGTCTAGCAAGTTTTTGCAAGGTGTAATGGTCGCACCATTCCGTTGTTCATCCTTGGGGAACGTGAGGGTCACCTCCGTTCCGAACAGCCGTCTCTCCTTGTGTTGTTTTCTTTTTCATAGGAATCTCGAGGCGAGATTCTTGTTTAGTGGGGGAGAGTTGTAGCATCCCAATTGTCTAACAATTGCAATGCTACTATCTTAGTCTATATATATGCTACTTCCTACATATAATTGTTGCATCATAATTATATCATGCTCATGTCATCATGCCACCTTGCATTTGAGCATCATATAAAACCCTTTTCATTTGGTTCTTATCTCATCTGCATTATTGATTATTTTTGCCTCTTGATATATTGTATTTGGTTCTTGATAAATGCTTGATGCCCAAGTTGAGTTGGGGGCATATCTTTTATTAACTCCACCACCTTTCTTGTCACCACCCCATAATTCTACCATTCCAATATGTGAGCTTAGCATTTTATTTGGGTTTACCTCTAGCTCATGTAGGTTGGGATGGATCCTTTTCTATTTCTACATGCTTCCACACTAGCATCAGGTTGTTTTCACATTCTTGATATGTGGGACCACCTTGCATGTTTGGTGAAGGAAACCCTTATTCTAGCTTCCATATGGAATTGTTTTGGAATAGCTGCTCATGTTGGAATATTGTTGAGGATAATAAACACCTAGTGGAATACACACACTAGAATGTCCAAAATATAATCAAATATGAGCATCATCATCCACTCCACATGGAACCTTCTTTTAAAATTTCTTTAGCTTGGCTTTACTCCATATTTTGGAATGCATATGTATAAATGCCATGATTATTTACCTTGTTTTTACAAGATTAAAACATGGCATTCAATATTTTTGCATGGGCCATGCAACCATCACCACCCCTGGATATCCTTTGGTTCTCTTTGGTTTTTGATTGTTTCTCCTTTTGTTGAGCTCCAACCTTTCTCTCTCAATCCTCACCTTGTTCCTTCTCTCCTTGCCATGTGCATCACAAGCCTCACCTCACCACCACCTCCTCCATCTTTTGCATGAGCTAGTTGGTTCATCACAAAACCCTACACACCTTACTCCTCTTTTCCACACCACCAAACCCTATTTGACCACCCCCTTACCTTGCCGAGCTACCCCTCTCCCTCTCTCTCGGCTTCCCTCCCTCTCTCCCTACCAGGCAGGCCCCACCACGTCTCACCCCTCATCTGCCCTCCCCACTCCTTTCTTTGGCTTCAAGACAAAGAGAAGAAGGAGGGAGAGAATACCTACCCGATCACCCCCTCCTCACTCTTTGCAAAGCTACCACCACCCCCATGTGCTTCTCTTTTTCCTCTCTACCGCCTCACCCCACCCAGATCCCATCCAGGAGGCGCCCAAGCCCCTCACCCCTTCTCCTTCTTCCTCCCAAGCCGCCATGGCCATCTCCTCCTCCTAAATCCTAGCCACGACCCCCTCTGTTCTTCGTTGTTCCGGTGGACGTCAAGCCAATCCAGGAGTACCAGTACCTTTCCCCGCTACCTCACCGTCGCCCTAGACCTGCAGCCGTGCCTGGACCTCGCCGGAGCGTCGTCGTCGCCACCACGCCGCGAGGGAGCCGACGAAGCCGGCCGCGAGCCACGCCGACGACCTGGTCCGCCTCGAGCACGCTTGTCTGCACCGTATGGTCGCTGGTGAGCACCTCTACCTCCCGGACATCTCCCTTTCCCTTCTAGCTCGCCGCAACGCCGTCGCGCTCCGTCGAGCAGCCTCCGTGCACCGCCGCGTGTCGCGCTCTGGCAGACAGCAGCAGCTGCAGCAGCTTCCGTCCCACCTCTATTCTTCGTCGTGCCTCGTGAGAGTAGCCCGCCTCGCGGCGAGCTTGCTAAACGAAAATGGTAGCCCGCACAACCCTCTGCGTTTTTCCTTTTTTGCGGCTTGGCGAGATTCGCCGCCGTTTAGTCGCCATCGTCGTCAGAACTCCGGCCGATCCCCTGATCTCTGCTGACGGCGCAGCACCGACAAATTCGCATTGTCGTTTTTCAGAAAGACCCTCGCTTTTTCCCGCCTTAACCCGCAGTCCCAAGAGACCAACCTGTCATACTCCCTTGCCGTTTTACAGTTAGGGACCCGGGCTTTTCCACTTTTGATCGCGCCTGCCGGGGATCGCCCACGTCGCCCACTGCCGGTCACACAAAGTGGCCTCGCACTGGCCGGGCTCTGTCGCATTGTCATGTAAACTCCCGTGGGTGCGAGTCGACCCAAACCGCTGCCCCACGTGCCGACTCAGCTGGACCAGCGTCAGTGACACGGGCTAAGTTCCTCCGAGTACAAAAAATTCTGTATGATTTCTGTTTTAAATAAAACAATTTTAGAAAATGTTTTATAAATGATTTAATTTCTGTTTGAAATAACTTTTAATTTATAAATCCAAACAATACTTATAATATATGTTTTAGAATCAGAAAAATGTGAGAAATTCAAAAATGCTATTCAAAATATTGTTTGAACACTTTAAATTTTCGAGCTAATTAAAATTACAATAAAATGCCCTTTTTCTTAATTAATTAATAACTTTAGTTTTACAACTCCAAATTTGACAAATAATATGTCTAAAGCGATCAGCGCGACGAGTCCGTTCTATCTGTGCAATCCTTGTTCTGAATTGCAGCATGCATCATATAAATAATAAGTATACAACAAGTGTTATGAGAGCAAACCGGACTAAAAACTTAATAAAAAGCTTTAATCTTGTACCCCACACCTCACCCATGCCATGCTACTTTATTGCCATGCAATTTGTGCATCATTCATCATGGCATGCTTGTTTGCTTGTCGCACTTTAATTCACATGCTTGTGCACTTTATTTATGTTGGCCCTTGTTTGTTTGGTTCTTCTTCGAATAGACGCTGAGCAGGGGATATATCAGGAATCCCAGGAGCACTACTCAGATCCTTCTCTCGCTTCAACTGAGCTGCCAGGCAAGCACTACCACATGCTTGCATACATATAGTACCTATTGCCTTTATCTTATTCTTGCATCATTGAGTCGCGATTGCATTAAATTGAATCCCATGTACTACATAGCCTTTACTTTTAAACCCCACCGAAGCTTGTTCCTCCATCCCATGAGCCGTTACTACAGGAGTTGTTTGAGCCATGTGGGTCGTAGAACAGCATGTGTAGGGTATTTGAGTGTCTGATGGATAACGAGGTACCTAAACAACTTAACCTGAGTAATAATGGGATAACTAATGAAAGTGGCGTCGGTGAGCAATATCTGCTATTTGGTCCTTCATGCTCACTTGTGTCATGTAGGACCCCGAGTACTTGATTCCTGTTCCTTGACTATTCGCACTATCCACATCCGGGAGGCCTTATGGACCCCCCCTGAGCCAGAGCTTGATTCATTCTTATTTCTTGGGGCTACAAAGTAGTTTGGGGCTTTATTACTATCCTGTACTTATGCCATGTTACTGCTTTATTTAAGATTGTACGTGGAGCATCTGTACAGTTTTGGATCGTGGAATGTTTTCGCGGTATCGACAAGCCCAGTCACATTTTCGGGTTCCCAGTCGTTTACAGCCATTGACACAAACCTTGGGTCCGTCTCGGAGCTGGCCAACTTCGTTGCGGGTAGCTTAATGGGGTGGCCCCCTGAAATATTTCTGAATCCTGTGATCGCTTTGTCGTGAATGCCTCGTTGGGTTTTGAGTTGGTTTTTCCGAGGTTGATCGAGTGTGTGTTGCTATTTGTGCACCCCTGGAGGGTAAATCTTTCTGAAAGTCGTGTCCGCGGTTATGGACGACTTGGAGCACAGTTTTTCGATCATAGACAAGTATAACTAAAGTACCGCTTTTAAACTGACTAAGTATCTGACTAGTAAATAGTGCAACACTCATGGAATGGTTAATAAAACTGCCAACGGATGGGGGTTGTTCGTCCGCTTTCTTGTTGGTAAGCGAGAAGGAGGATGGTTCTGTTAATTATAATGTTATAACTGTTGTTCTTAATTAACGGACATCCGTCTATCATTGGTTAGGCGGATGGTTAGCGAGTATCTATAGAATTGTTAGTTATTATCTTTTGCTGCAATTGCGTCACACCAGGTTGTGTCCCCTTTAGAGGCATAAAGACTTGCTGAGTACCCCTAGGGTCTCACACGATAAATTGTTTGATTCAGATGAACAGGTGTACTCGCAAGATGGATACTGGGTGGAGGAGACGGATGATGTTGGCAACGATCACTCGGTGTAGAGATTCTAGGAACAGGGATCCGTGAGATCTGTGGGCGGGATGTGTTTATTTAAATGGCATCTTATGCCGATTTGCTTCTTATCCGTACTCGGATCTTGTTTTCCACTTCCGCCTGATACTCTGATGTTTGATGTATGAGGAATTATCCTAAATTATTATCTCTATCTAGGATATTTGGATCTTGCCGTATGGCGTTGCAATATTTCTATTTCTTTTAGATGGAATGGCTCTGAGGACTGTTGTATGTGGCTTGCATACATACTCACTTGTGTATGTAGTTGATCCCTTCGCCTGCCGATTACGCCGCCCGTTCTTGTCCCGATGTTCTGAAAGTGGTTAGGACGGCCGGAAGGTCTACCTGTGAGAGGCCCTTGGCCCCACCGTACTATTTTAACCACTTTCGCTCATCCAGGCATGTAACTAAGAACGTAATTCACCGAGGTAGTTACACTACTCAAGTGCTTTAATAGATCTCTTCTCTCCCCATGTGTGTAAAAGTGACAGCGTGCACACCATGGTGGCACTTAGGCTAGAGATTACAAATACTTGTTATGAGTTATATTTGGAGTTGGATGTTTCTATGAAACTGTGGTGTTTGTTGGAACCATCTAGAGCTCAAGGTGACAGTGTGGGGTTATCTAGATGGGGAAAGCGAACTTTGAGGTGTGCTGTTATAACCCTACCATGGATTAGAGTATCCAATCGGAGAGTAGTTCAGAGTAGTATCATAAAGATAAGATATTTATATGAGAGTGTTCACTAGTGAAAGTATGATCCCTAGGCCTTGTTTCTAAATATTGAAACACCGTTTGCAACTAGATCTGTTACATGTTTGCTTGCTTTCATCTTTATTTCAGTTTGCCTTTAGTCTCTTCCACTCCATCAAGCTATTTTCTAGCAGCGTTACCACTTATAATTATCTATACCACTTGTATTTCACTATCTCTTCGCCAAACTAGTGCACCTATACACCTGACAAGTGTATTGGGTGTGTTGGGGACACAAGAGACTTCTTGTATCTTGATTGCAGGGTTGCTTGAGAGGGATACCTTTGACCACTTCCTCCCTGAATTCGATAAACCTTGGGTAATCCATTTAAGGGAAACTTGCTGCTGTTCTACAAACCTCTGCACTTGGAGGCCCAACAATTGTCTACAAGAATAGAAGTGTGTAGACATCAGTTCTCTCTTGGAATAGTTCCGGTGTTCTCTCTTTCTTACTCCGATGATTCCATTATGTCCAAAACGATCTCCTATTTTGATCGCAACCTTAAGTGTGTTACCCTACGGTCCGGGAACATCACAAACATGATTGAGACCTTTCTCATATCAATGATCAAGAGCAGGACTGGATGCCCATAATGACCTGTATGCATTCCATGATGTCTATTGATGTTTGAACCATAAACATTGAGTTAAGTTCCCTTTGTTACTTTGATACTCGACTTGTCCGAGACCTGGCCATCGGTATCATCGTACCTCATTCAATTTTGTTACCGACAAGTGTTGTTTTACTCATTCTATGATATTCCATCTCCGTGACCTAGTCACATGTTGTGCAACATTTATAGATGTAATCTCACTGAGTAGGCCTAGTGTATCTTCCCGTCACACGTGAGAATAAATCCCAATCTTGATACATCGATCTGGCCGAAGAGTTATGTTCCGAAAGGCTCTTCTAGTGAAATCCAATGGATAACATGCACGAGTTCACTGGATTGGATGGGTTTCGGTCGCGCACAACCATGTTTTTATATGACCTTTGGTTTCAGATTGAGTGTTGTGAAGCTTTGTAGTCTGTTGCCATCAAAGACATGCTTTTAGTCCCATGGTGAAGTCTCAGTTGCGCAGAATGACATGGAAGCCGAGGTCTGGGGACTAGTAATGGTGGTTTGAATCCTAGTGGTGATAAGGTTTTGGCTTGGTGATCTGAGTCTTGGAACAGCGACATTGGAAAGTGGGACGACAGTACAGGAGAACTCCAGAGTTCAAACTTGCAAGGTGAAAATCTAAGGTCTGGCCTTAATTGGTTGTGCCTGACAATTGCCTTGTTGAAGCCATTGTTTTTTGAACGCGGAGTTTCTCGGGGGTGAAAACCTATGTTCGATGATCAAAGTGATGACGGTGCTTGTGCACTGTTCCCTTCTTGGAGACATCGTTTTTGGAGAAGATAGATTTCTGATGCTATCTTGGTGGTGTTTGATTCGCTGTTATAACGCATAGATTGTTGTAGGGGACTTTTTTCCTTCTGTAATTCCTCTTTCTTTTTTCGGTTGTGTGCATCCATAATAACAATAGGGTAATGCGTTTTTCTAGAGGCTGGGTGTAATTGGTATCTCGCGATATTAATATATGCTCCTTTGCAAAAAAAAGCCCATAACAAATATCTTGAGACAATATCCATGACATGCTCTTACGCGAGTGTGTACACGACGTTTGAAGCAGGTTTTGGATCGGCCATCCACCTCTTTGGCCTTCATATTAGTCATACATGACTATCTATTTTGTGTTTTTTACTATGAGCTTATTATTCTAGCGGTTGTGTGCATCCTGAATATGCAGATGTGGGGTGTAAACTCTTTTTGCTTGTATCGCCTCGACGCAATCTGTGCGAAAACGGTGCACTATTTGGTCTTCCCTGGATAATGTACCATATAAGCTAACTCAAAATGCTTAACTGCCAGAAGTTTTAGAAGGTTTTCTAACATACTAATGATTGAATAGAGAGTAAAATTGAAATGAATACCCTGTCAGTTTTTGTTTGAAATGAATAAATGGGACGTGTCTTGACAATGGGGTACATACAACCAACGTTACATGGATAGAAGGAGTAGTATTTTGTTACGAGATAATCGGACACCTGACGCTCAGAGGGCGTCAGTAGTCTGTGAAAATAAATGAAGAACAGGGTCCATTCAAATTTGAAGGACACGAAGATAGATAAACAAAGATTGATTAGCACAAAAGTCGAATAACTCTTTAAAAGACAAAGAAATTGGGTCCATCGAAATGCTCATCAAAGAGGTCGAACAACTCCTTAAAAGTACGTGATCAGATAAAACAAACCAAATAGTATGAGATATTTCAAATTAAATTGTCATCCAAGTGCTAGTACATGAAAACAAAAAACAAACCTCTATTCTGTTCATCACTTTATTTGGCACTCTGCTATTATTTCTGAGAAATTACAATAGTGGAAGTGGGGACATATAAAATTATAAACTGCAATTGAAAATAATTAGGAATAACGACTAGCCAACATTAACCGAACAGAGAAAAATCTGCTCATCTGAAAATGTCGGAACCAGACTCGAAATTACACAGAAGGATGACTTCATGGCCTGATCTTCCATTTTAAGTGACAGGGGAAACTAAAACGACTGAATGCTTTGTACAGGCCGAGGCATGGGCTTATCTTGCAGGAAATGCTCAAAAAGCTTGAAGGCCAGTTGCGGACGATGGAGGGGAACCTCATGTCCCGCGCCTCGGACAGTCACCAAGGTCAAACCTTTATACACTTGGGACCAGCCAGCAACCTAATTAAGCAAGATCAAGAGTATTAGAGAATTGTGAGTCCAATTGCAGCAAAGTGAAATTATCAGTATTGTTGTAGTACTGTTGCAGACTAACCTCCTCCTCCTCATACCAGGGATACCAGTTAGTGACGGTCGTAAGATTGAGTGCACCAATGGAGTATCTTGTAGCAGTGAGGGGTACTACGGCATCGGCATCACCACTGTCAAATTTCCCAGTTCAAATGGTTAAAACCTCATCTCAGATGGACAGACGGGCTACTTAATACTATGATGATCATGGATCCAGCGCAAATCTTGTTTTCAAAATAAATTTGGTGTATACCTGAAGACCCATATTCTTAGGCCAGCTGCGATAAGTTCACGGTAGATAGGAAGCATGGACTTCGGTGAATCTTTCCAGTTTTCAGACAAGACATCACTGCAAATCACGAGTAAGTGTAGGCAGCGCAAGGTAGCGTTAACATGCATGCTTTACTGACAGTCATGGTGCACTAGTTGTGAGTAGAACAAAGATGAAACCAGCTGAACATACAGACCTGCAGCCGGCCCAGGCGTAGGGTATTCCGGTGACATTGGCACGAAAAGCTTTCTGCACTTGTGGTAGATTATAGTACTTGGTGGAGTACCCTTCGGTACAGGGATCGTATCCTCTTAGCAGCCAGGGCTACATTTCAAACAAAACAAAATGCTGTTAGGAGACAAATTACAAGATAACATATATATGCTTTTATAAGAATCTCAGACGTGTCTGAGGAGTACTTCCCAAAGCTCACCCTGTGTCCCTTGATGAGCCTCCTCTTATGAAGCGATGAGGAATTTTTCTTACAGGTAGGTGTGTAGATGCTGTATGCATCGATGGTGCCTTGCTCTTCGTAAGCTACTTCGAAGATCTGGTTGCATGCCTCGGAAGCGTGCGCGGCTGAATCGAAATCACAGGCCAGCTGCAGCTTCTGATAGGTGTCGTCAGAGATGAGCCCGTGCGTCCACCAGTACTCGAAAGTTCCGACGAAATCATGGTAATCATCGATGACCGCATTCCCGACCTGGATGTCCGATCAATTTGTAAATACTACTGATAAGATGACCAGAGGTGGCAATTAATCAAGGGAGGAGCGCTGGGTTAAAGCAGAGCTCGAGAAGTCCTGACCATGAAGCCTTTGAAGTTGAGGATGGGCTTCTTGATCCCTTTGTTGTTTCTGTAAACTAGCTGGGATAGCTGAGGGACATAGTGCCCTGGAAAGCAGTCGTTGCAGCAAGGGTAAACTAAATATACATACGTACATGTGTAAAATACAGAGCCTCCATCCTAGAATTTTGGTGGCAGTTTACCTGCGTAGCTCTCTCCGGCGATGTAGAAATCCCGGCGCTTGTACTGCGGAAACCGGTCCAGCCAGTTCACCAGGAAAGTGTAGGAATCATGAGCTGCACAGCAAGCATTGGTGTTCGTTCAGTTCAGCAGAAGGCGTCAATTAGAGCAAGAACAATAATGCTTGCACTACACTAGTAGGCTAGTAGCGTAGCGCACAGTTTCACCTGTCTTGTTGTCGCCGGTGACCAGATCGGAGCTGGTGTTGGAGTAGGAGTAGCCCACGCCGGCGGGGGCGTCCAAGAACAGTATGTTCGCCCCTGCAATGCAATGCAACCCAACGAACCGATCCAGCATTCAGTGTCAAGGAGCCTACTCCTAGGCTACTAGACCAACCAAACGAGGCGATTGAGTTAGAAATCTACTCTTGTTCCAGGAGTAGGGGTTGAGGAAGAGCGAGGTGCCGTCGGGGTTGATCCGGAAGGCGCCGACCTCCTCGGAGGCGCCGTAGCCGACGGAGGAGCAGCCGGGCCCGCCGTTGAGCCAGAGCACGAGCGGCGCGGCCGAGGGGTTCGGGACGGCGGCCTCGATGAGCCAGTAGAAGAGGGCGCGGCCCGCGGCGGCGTCGACGGTGACGTAGCCCGAGTACATTGAGAAGTTGACCGGCGGCTGGCCCGGCAGGCGCATGATGCGGTCGGCAGCCGCCGCGGATGTGGCCGCGAGGGAGAAGGGGAGCAGACACAGCGCCAGGATGGCGGCCAGGAGCACTGCTGCCGCCATTGGCGCGCTCGGTGGCTCAGTCGGTGAAGAAGAACCAGAGGGGCTCCGTGTGCTGCCTCGAGCTAGTGAGCCACCAATGGCGACCTGTGCTGATGATTGTACCCGGAGGGGTTGGTTTATAAAGAGGGGTTACTTTGGGGAAACGTGGAAGGCGTGGCTTAAATTTGGCGCGCTCGAGGTGGTGGGTCAGTCCGTCCGTGGAGACAAGAGGCCGCTGTGCTGCACTGGTGACGATGATTGATAAGAGTGGTTGGTTTATAAAAGGGCCTTCCTTTATAAAGAGGGGGTTTGTTGGAGTGGTGTTTGGTTTAATTTGAAATTTAGTGTCGGATCTTTGGCCTGCTGCGGCGTCCGATCATAATTGTCCATGTGCTATCTGATTTTCTAGCATTTGTCAGATCATAATTGTCCTTGGGCTATCTGATTTTCTAGTATTCTCTCAATTGATTTGATTCGTGTGTAAAGTCTCCCCATTGATTTGATCATGTGTGAAATCTTCCCATTGATTTTTTTTTGCGAGGAAAAGATCCGGATCTATTTCGTGAGTTTATAACAAGTACAAAGCATCTCAAACATAATAAAAATTACATCGAGCTCCTTGCACCACCTAACAATCACTGTGGCCGCTAGAGCGAGCCGCCGATGCGCTGTTATCGCCGCTCACTTACTGGAGCCGGTCTGGCGTTTTTTATGATAGTCGGGAAGTCTTCGTGCACGTGCCCCTAAGGACTAGCTCCCTAGAGCTGAAGTTGTCGCCATTGAACCCTTGAATTGATCCGAAGCTTGTAACACCGAACCTAAAACACACGTAGACTGGACGAGATCCACCTCTCCATAGAAGTGGTGACCAAATGAATCCCTGCTCTCCTCAACGCTAGCAGCAGGATCGTCACCGACGAGGTGTAAGAGGAGACGAGTATATCTTATTCTTGTCCCGCACAACGCTGTCATAGCCACCATAACGACGTGCCTGTTGGCCAAACTCTAAACTTTAGGAACCCTTCTACACTGCCAAGCATGGGTCCGAGGTCCCCACCCCCTTCCGCCGCTAGAGCGGCAAGCAGAGGAGGCGGGGGCCCATCGATTCTCGGGCGTAGACGATCAGAACGAAGTGGATTGTGGCGGCTGCTAGGGTTTTCACCCTAGCCGTCGCCTCTCTCTTTCTCACCGACTCTCCTCGTTGATTTGATTCTTGTGTCCGGGGTTCCAAAGTAGGCCTTCAATTAATCACTTGGGGCCTTGTTTGATTCACATATTCAGAAAATACAGTAGTAGGAAACACGCAGTATTATGATGTCACGCCGACTCTAATCCTGCATGATTTCATACACACCAAAGTATGTTTGTTCCATCACAGGAAAAGCAACGGATTCTCAAAAAGAGCTATGTGTGCATGTTATATTTTCTATGAAGTGTAGTGCAAAGGATTTAATTAGAAAAAAAATGCCTACATCATATAAATTGAACAACCATCACGGAAAAATTCCCTAAGGATTTAAATCCTTCATAAATCCTACGAAAATCATTTGATCAAACAGACCCTCTGTAGAAAGTGGGGTGAAATGTACTCTGGTTATAAAACGATTGTGTTGCTGTCTAGAGAGGAGGGTAGAGGGGATCGACACCTTGACTCACTTAATTTGTGTATACCCCTCAAATCATTGTGTCATATGCGGATTTTGACACTATGTCATCTTGTTCCCAAGGACTTTGTCGGTGAGGAGGAACTGGCAACTTAGTTTTGTCACTTTCCTCCGTGTTGTTGTCATCTTCTTTGCCGCCGGTTATAGCGAGGTAGGAGGACACACCGTCTCTCTAGCTAATAAACTCCAGAGATCTAGTCTGATTTGTTGCATGTTTGGTATTGGTGTTGTGTCATAGAAATATTTTATGATCTCCCTAAATTGAAGTCATAACAATGACGATGAAAGTGCATAAATGGCATGTGACAAGGGGGTTAAAATTTTGAGTTGTTATCATGTTCTACATCACATTATTTGTGGAGTAATGTATATCAATTCCATTGTGTTATTCAGGACATGTTTAGACCGTCTTTCTTAACTTGAGCGAAAATAGAACTTTGTAAGCATTTTTTGTAGTTGGAACTTAGTTGTTAGTATCTACGCCTTTTATTATATGTCATTAACCACCTATTTGGTTAAATTTTTATCTTAATTGTGCAACCACACACTAAGTTGGTGCATACAGATTGCACATCAACAAGAAATTGTGTACTATAATATGTTGTTGCTAGTTTGTTTGCTAATCTTCGATGCATGTATACAACATGTTTTTTGAGACTACAATAATTTACTATTTAAAGCAAATGAGAAGAAAATCTCAAAAAAAGAGGATTGTCTTTTGGCAAAAAGAGCACTCACACTCCTTACTCCATTATGAGGGTATCATTTTGTGGCCTAAAAGTTGAGACGCCAACGCATAGCAGGGCACATGTTGCTTTTAATCACCGCGATTTGAAAAGTTGGAGGGCCATTGCCGAGAGGGGTATTTCGAGTGAATAGTGGCCAAACCAAATATTTTCGAATCTTCCCCGTTAAGTCAGAATATTCCGTTACACTAGTTCCTATCGTGCCCCTTCTTAGCCACCCTACACGTGTCGTAGGGGCAAATCCATTTCTGTACTTTCTTAACTCCCGACACTGAACCTGGTTGCGGCGGTGGCGGTCCTTTTTCTCCCTTTCCTGACACTGAATCCGGTGGTGGCGGAGGTCCTTTTTTCTCCCTCCCCCCGACACTGAATCTGGCAGAGGCAGCGACGGGACCCAACATGTCTTGCAAGGCAAACATGGTAGCTACGTTGGCAACTGATTCGGGCCCATCGGAGCCAGAGTCTCGGGTGTAGGGTTCGTAGCAGGGAAAACAAATACTTCCTCCGTTTCAAAATATAAAATGTTTTAACTTTGTGAAAAGAGTGTATCTAGACCCCTTTTAGTGTGTAGGTTCATCTATGTTTGGAGTGAACCTACACACTAAAAGGAGTCTAGATACACTCTTTTCAAAAAGCTAAAACATCTTATATTTTGGAACGGAGGGAGTAATTTCTACCGCAAGGACGAACAAAACAAAGATCTAATATATGGAAAAGCCAAGATCTAATCTATGAGATAAGTGCAACGAGATAGATCTGTACTAACCCTTGTAGATCCAAAGCCTTGAGCGAGATCGGATATCATGGTTGATGTAGTTGATCACTTGCCGATCTCAAGATCGTGTAGAGGATCCTTCTGGTGTCGTGTTCCGGCAGCGCTTCCACACTCGGTCACATGTACAGAGTCGATGTAGACCTTCCTCTCCCTGTTCCAGCGGGCAACAGCGGTAGTAGATATCCTCGCAATTCCAGCAGCACGACGGCGTGGTGATGGTGGTGGAGGATAAATCCTGCAGGGCTTCGCCTAAGCCGGAGTAGGAGGAAGGAGGAGGAGAGTGGTGGCTAGGGTTTTGGGTGGAAGGGGCAAGGGGGAGGGGTGGCGCCTCCCCTCCTTATATAGAGGGGGGCGTCCAAGGGTTTTCCCTTTGGTCCCACATCCTAGGGAGGGTGCATGGGGGGAAGTCTTATCCCCTATTAACTTGGGTTTCAAGTTTATCCCTTTAGAACCTTCCGAAACCTTCTAGAAGCTCCAAACAAGTATTCCAGAACTTTTCCGAATCCTAGAAAATGACTTCCATTATATGAATCTTATTCCCCGGATCTCCTCGTGATGTCCTAGATCCAATCCGAGACTTCGAACAACATTCGGTCTCCAACTCGTATTCCATATCTACTTAAACAGCATCGAACCTTAAGTGTGTCACCCTACGGTTCGCGAACTATGCAGACATGATCGAGACACCTCTCCGATCAATAACCAATAACGAGACCTGGAGATCCATAATGGCTCTCACATATTCAACGATGAATTCATGATCGAAAGAACCATTAACATACGACACCAATTCCCTTTGTCACGCGATACTCTACTTATCCGAGGTTTGATCATCAGTATCTCCATACCTAGTTCAACCTCATTGCCGGTAAGCACTCTTTACTCATACCGTGATATGACATCCCTTGTGACCTAGTCACATGCTTGCAAGCTAATTGGTGACATTCCACTGAGAGGGACCAGAGCATATCTATCCGTCACTTGGATGGACAAATCCCATTCTTGATCCATGCGCTTCAACACATACTTTCAGAATACCTAATGTCACCTTTATAACCACCCAGTTACGAAGCGGTGTTTGATGTCATCAAAGCTCATCTAGTGATGATGATTAACATGATCTCATGGTCGAAGGATTAGGTTACTATGTATATGAAAGCTTGTAGCAAAATGAACTTAATGACTTGATCTTATGCTATGCTTACTATGGGTGAATGTCCATCACATCATTCTCCTAATGATATGATCTTGTTATTAATAAGATCCAATGTCCATGATTAGGAAACCATGATCATCTATTAATCAACAAGCTAGTTCAACAAGATGCTTAGTAGGGACTCTTTTATGTTTACAAAATACACAAGTATTAGTGTTTCCTATTAATACAATTATAGCACGGGATGTAAATATTTATCATAACCACAAAGATATAATAATAATCACTTTATTATTGCCTCTTGGGCATATCTCCGATAGTCTCCCACTTGCACTAGAGTCAATAATCTAGATTACATGGTAATATACCAAACACCCATGGCGTTTTGGTGTTGGTCATGTTTTGCTCTAGGGAGAGGTTTAGTCAACGGATCTGCCACATTCAGATTAGTGTGTACTTTGCAAATATTTATGTCACCATCTTGGACATACTCGTGAATAGAATGAAAATGTAGCTTGATGTGCTTCAGCTTCTTGTGTGACCTTGGCTCCTGTGCATTAGCTATGGCACCCATGTTGTCATAGTAGATGGCCATCAGGTCCAACGCACTAGGAACCACACCAAGCTCAGTAATGAAATCCTTAATCTATATCACTTCTTCTGCAGCCTCCGAAGCAGCTATGTATTCTGATTCAGTTGAAGATTTCACCACAACGCTTTGCTTGGCACTCCTCTAGCTCACTGCTGCACCATTCAAAATAAATACTTATCCAGACTATGACTTAGAGTCATCCAGATCGGTGTTCCAGTTAGCATCGGTGTAACTATTTACAACAAGTTGTTCATTAGTCTATAAAAAGAACCATATCCTTAGTCCTTTCAGGTACTTTAGGATATTTTTGACCGCTGTCCAGTGTTCCATTCCAGGATCACTTTGATATCTGCTAGTCAAACTAACAGCATGTGCTATATCCGGTCTTGTACACAGAATGGCATACATGATAGAACCTATGGCTGAGGCATACAGGATTTTACTCATCTTCTCTCTATCTTCTGCAGTAGCTGGACTTTGAGTCTTACTCAAGGTCTTACCTGGCAACATGGGCAAGAACCCTTTCTTGCTTTCATCCATTCTAAACATCTTTAGAACCTTGTCCATGTATGTACTTTGTGAAACCGCTATTAAGCGTCTTGATCTATCTCCATAAATCTTGATGCCTAAAATGTATGCTACTTCGCCAAGATCCTTCATTGAAAAACTATTATTCAAATAGGATTTGACACTTTCAAGAAGTTATATATCATTCCCAATCAACAATATGTCATCCACATATAGTACTAGGAATGATACAGAGCTCCCACTCACTTTCTTGTAAATACAAGCTTCTCCAAAAGTTTGTATAAATCCAAAAAAATTGATCACCTTATCAAAACATTGATTCCAGCTCCGGGATGCTTGCTTCAGTCCATAAATGGAGCGCTGAATTTTGCATAGCTTGTCAGCATATTTAGGATCGACAAAACCCTTGGGTTGTACCATATACAACTCTTCCTCAATGTCACCATTAAGGAATGTTGTTTTGACATCCATCTGCCAAATCTCATAATCGAAAAATGCAGCAATTGCTAACAAAATCCTCACAGACTTTAGCTTCACTACCGGTGAGAAAGTCTCATCATAGTCAACTCCTTGAATTTGTTGGAACCCTTTCGCGACAAGTCGAGCTTTATAGACAGTAACATTACCATCAGCGTTTGTTTTTCTTTTAAAGATCCATTTGTTCTCGACAGCCTTGTGGCCATCTGGTAGGTCTACCAAAGTCCACACTTGGTTTTTGTACATGGATCCAATTTTAGATTTCATGGCTTCTTGCCATTTTTTAGAATTTGGTCTCATCATTGCTTCCTAATACGTCACAGGGTTGTCGGTGTTGTCCACCAACATGACATTCAAGACAGGGTCATACCAATCAGGAGTGGTACGAACCCTCGTCGACCTACGAGGTTCAGTAGCAACTTCATTCGAAGTTTCATGATCACCATCATTAGCTTCCTCTCTTATTGGTGCAGGCGACACAGAAACATCTTCTGGTGATGCGCTACTCTCAAGTCTGAGAGAAGGTTCAACAACCTCGTCGAGTTCTACTTTCCTTCCAGTCACTTCTTTAGAGAGAAACTCCTTCTCAAGAAAGGATCCATTCTTGGCAACAAAAACTTTGCCTTTGGATCTATGATAGAAGGTATACCCAATTGTTTCTTTAGGGTATCCTATGAAGACGCATTTTTCCGCTTTGGGTTCAAGCTTGTCGGGTTGTAACTTCTTGACATAAGCTTCGTAGCCCCAAACTTTAAGGAACGACAACTTAGGTTTCTTACCAAACCACAATTCATATGGTGTCATTTCAACGGATTTAGATGGTGCCCTATTTAAAGTGAATGCGGCTGCCTCTAATGCATAACCCCAAAATGATAACGGTAAATCTGTAAGAGACATCATAGACCGGACCATATCTAAGAGAGTTCGATTACGACATTCGGACACACCATTACGCTGTGGTGTTCCCGGCGATGCCAATTGTGAAAGTATTCCGCATTTCTTTAAATGCATGCCAAACTCGTAACTTAGATACTCACCTCCACGGTCAGAACGCAGAAACTTAATCTTCTTGTTACGCTGATTTTCTACTTCACTTTGAAATTCCTTAAACTTCTCGAAAGTTTTGGACTTATGTTTCATAAAGTAGATATACCCATATCTACTCAAGTCATCCGTGAAAGTAAGAACATAACGATATCCACCACGCGATGCTACACTCATTGGACCGCACACATCGGTATGTATTATTTCCAATAAGTCTATAGCTCGCTCCATTATCCCAGAGAATGGACTCTTAGTCATTTTCCCATTATACATGCTTCGCATCTTTCAAGTGATTCAGAATCAAGTGATTCAAGAAGTCCATCGGTATGGAGTTTCTTCATACGTTTCACTCCAATGTGACCAAGATGACAGTACCACATGTATGTGGTATTATCATTCAATTTTATTTGTTTAGCATCTATGTTGTGAACATGTATATCACTACTATCAAGATTCAATAAGAATAAACTATTCATCTCAGGTGCATGACCATAAAGGATAGTACTCATATAAATCGTACAACCATTATTCTCAGACTTAAATGAATAACTGTCTCGCAATAAACAAGATCCATATATAATGTTCATTCTTAACACAGGCACCAAATAGCAATTATTCAAATTTAAAACTAATCTCGAAGGTAGATGAAGAGGGAGTGTGCCGACGGTGATCACATCAACCTTAGAGCCATTTCCAACACGCATCGTCACCTCGTCTCTCGCCAGTCTTCGTTTATTCTGCAGCTCCTGTTTTGAGTTAGAAATATGAGCAACCGAACCTATATCACATACCTAGGCACTACTATGATTACTAGTAAGATACACATCAATAACATGTATATCAAATATACCTTTCTTCTTGATGTTGCCTTTCTTCATATCTGCCAGGTACTTGGGGCAGTTGCGCTTCTAGTGACCTTCACCCTTGCAGTAAAAGCACTCAGTATCAGGCTTAGGACCAGCCTTGGGATTCTTAGCAGGCGTGGCAGCTTTCTTGCTGTCCTTCTTGAAGTTTACCTTGTTCTTAGGCTTGCCCTGTTTCTTGAAATTGGTGGTCTTATTGACCATCAACACTTGGTGCTCTTTCTTTATCTCCACTTCAGCAGTTTTCAGCATCGAGAAGAGTTCAGGCAATGTCTTGTTCATCCAGTGCATATTGTAGTTCATCACAAAGTTCTTGTAACTAGGTGGTAGTGATTGGAGGACATGATGAATCCCCAATGTATTAGGAATCGTTATTCCCAAATCTTGGAGCTAGTTCGCGTGCCTAGACATTTGGAGCACGTGCTCGCTAACGGAGTTGCCCTCTTCCATCTTATAGTTAAAGAACTTCTCGGAGGCCTCATAGCATTCCATGGCCGCATGAGTTTCAAATATCATTTTGATCTCATTGATTATATCAAAGGGGTCACGATGCTGAAAGCGCTTCTGAAGCTCTGATTCTAAACTGTATAGGATGGCACACTGAACTATGGAGTAGTGGTTCTTCCGAGTGACATAAACATTTTTCACATCATCGGTAGCATCCTCTGCAGGTGGGTCACCTAGCGGTGCATCGAGCACATAGGTCAACTGACCAGCACTGAGGATAATCCTCAATCCACAGAACCAGTCGTGAAGTTGATTCCATTGTTTTTTAGTTTTTCTTTCTCTAGGAACGCATTAAAGTTGATGGAGGGGGTCGCCATGATCTACAACATATTTGCAAAGAGTTTAGACTAAGTTTATGAAAAATTGAGTTCAAATTTAATTCTTAAATTAACTAGGTGAACTCCCACTCAAACAACATCCCTCATGTTGCCTTAGTGATTACATGAACCAAATTCAGTACACCAAGTCTGATCTTCACGAGAGAAGATGTAGCTTCAAAGGCGAACAATCAACATGTTCATCATATCATTTATATGACTCATGCTTTACCTTTCGGTATTCCGTGTTCTGAGACCATGTCTGTACATGCTAGGCTCATCAAGGTTAACCTTAGTATCTGCATGTGCAAATCTAGCTTGCACCCGTTGTATGCACACGTAGAATCTATAACACCCGATCATCACGAGATGCTTTGAAACGACGAGTCTTAGATACGGTGCCTACTAAGGATGAACACTTTACAACTTGATATTTAGTGAGAGGAATCATCCTATAATGCTACCGTCGCGATCTAAGCAGTACAAGATGCAAAAAGGATTAACATCACATGCAATTCATAATATGTTACATGATATGGACTTTCTTCTTATGCCTTTGATCTCCATCTCCAAAGCACAGACATGATCTCCATCATCACCAGCGTGGCATCAAGGTCAGTGGCGCCGCTTCATGGTTGTCCATCACTAACACCAACTATTACAACTACTTGGAATAAAGCTATTACATGATGAATAGACACGCATGTCTTAACAAAATTAAAGACAACCATTAGGTTCCTGTCGGTTGCCATATTACAATAAGGATCATTGCATACATCAAATATATTCACAATAACATCATGGCCACATCACATCACATGCCCCTGCAAAAACAAGTTAGACGCCTCTAATTTTCTTTGCATGTTTTACGTGGCTTGGGGATTTTGAATAAGAATCTATCTTACCTATGAACAAGAACCACAACGCTGATACAAGTGTTGTCAGATGCAAATTGTAAATTGAATCTTAACTATGGTGGGAGAGACAGACACCCGCAAAGCCACTTGTGCAAAGCAAGTTACATGTTAAGCGTGGAGAAAGTCTCATGTGCGATGACATGTAAGGTTAGCCCAAGCCGCTTCATCCCACCATCCCGCAAGATGCAAAGTACATGCCTAGCCATCGACAATAAAATCATCAACGCCCACAAAACCATCGTGTTCTACTCGTGCAATGGATCTACACATAGACACGGCTCTGATACCACTGTAGGGTTGTAGTAGGGAAAACAAAAAAATTCTACCACAAGAACGAACAAAACCAAGATCTAATCTATGGAAAAGCCAAGATCTAATCTATGAGATAAGTGCAACGAGATAGATCTATACTAACCCTTGTAGATCCAAAGCCTTGAGAAAGATCGGATCTCGTGGTTGATGTAGTCGATCACTTGCCGATCTTAAGATTGCGTAGACGATCCTTCCGGCGCCGCGTTCCGGTAGCGCTTACGCACTCGGTCACACATACGGAGTCAATGTAGACCTTCCTCTCCCTGTTCCAGCGGGCGATGGAGGTAGTAGATCTCCTCGCAATTCCTGTAGCACGACGGCATGGTGATGGTGGTGGAGGAGAAATCCTGCAGGGCTTCACCTAAGCCATAGCAGGAGGAAGGAGGAGGAGAGTGGCGGCTAGGGTTTTGGGTGGAAGGGGCAAGGGGGAGGGGTGGCGCCTCCCCTCCTTATACAGAGGGGGGCCAAGGGTTTCCCCCTGGGTCCCACCTCCTAGGGCTGGCGCATGGGGGGAGGGGGAAGTTTCCTTCCCCCCAAGTCTTATCCCCTGTTAACTTGGGTTTCAATTTTATCCCTTTAGAACCTTCCAGAACCTTCTAAAACCTTCTAGAAGCTTGATACGTTGCTAACGTATCTATAATTTTTGATGTTCCATGCTTGGTTTATATCTACTTTCTTATGTTTTGTCCACACTTTGGAGTACTTTTACACATTTTCTGGAACTAACCTATTAACAAGATGCCATAGTGCCAGTTGCCTATTTTCTACTATTTTTTGTTCCAGAAAAGTCAGAAAATGAATATTCTCGGAATTGGACGGGACAAAAGCCAAAGTCGATATTTTACCAGAAGACTCATGGAGCCAGAAGACGAGACGGAGAGGGGCTGGCCACACCACCTGGTGGCGTGGGCCATGCCAGGGCGCGCCAGGGGGTGGTGTGGGCCCCTCTATCACCCTCTCGGTCTCCCCTCTCGCCTATAAGAAGCCTTCGATGAGAAAACCCTAAATAGTCCAGCCTCCAACCACGAAAAGTTCCGCAGTGCTGCCGCCACTGAAGGGGAGATTCGGGGGACAGAAAGTCTCTGTTTCGGCACCCTTCTAGGACAGGGAAGTGCCCCCGGAGCCATATCCACCAACTCCACCACCATCTCCATCACCGTTGTTGATTCCCATGATGATGAGGGAGTAGTTCTTCCTCGAGGCTAAGGGTTCTACCGGTAGCTATGTGTTCATCTCTCTCTCTATGCATGATCTTATTGAGATCATGAGCTTGTAATCTATAGATATACTTTGCTACTCAAGTGCTTTAATAGATCTCTGCTCTCTCCATGTGTGTGAAAGTGACAGCATGCACACCATGGTGGCCTTAGGCTAGAGATTACAAATACTTGTTATGAGTTATATTTGGAGTTGGATGTCTCTATGAAATTGTGGTGTTTGTTGGAACCATCTAGTGCTCAACGTGACAGTGTGGGGTTATCTAGATGGGGAAAGCGAACTTTGAGGAGTGCTGTTATAGCCCTACCATGGATTAGAGTGTCTAACCGGAGAGTAGTTTAGAGTAGTATCATTAAGAGAAGATATTTATATGAGAGTGTTCACTAGCAAAAGTATGATCCCTAGGCCTTGTTCTTAGCATTGAAACACCGTTTGCAACTAGATCTGTTACATGTTTGCTTGCTTCCATCTTTATTTCAGTTTGCCTTTAGTCTCTTCCACGCCATCAAGCTATTTTCTGGCACCGTTGTCTTATATCCATACCACTTGTATTTCACTATCTCTTCGACGAACTAGTGCACCTATACACCTGACAAGTGTATTGGGTGTGTTGGGGACACAAGAGACTTCTTGTATCTTGATTGCAGGGTTGCTTTAGAGGGATACCTTTGACCACTTCCTCCCTGAGTTCGATAAACCTTGGGTAATCCACTTAAGGGAAACTTGTTGCTGTTCTACAAACCTCTGCACTTGGAGGCCCAACAACTCTTTACAAGAATTGAAGTGCGTAGACATCAAGCTATTTTTTGGCGCTGTTGCCGGGGAGGTAAGGTAAAAGGTACTCACATCCTCTGGTGTGAGTGCTCGAAGTTATTTCCTTTAGATTCTGCAATTATGTCTTTTTGTTTCTTGTTTTCACTAGTTAGAAACAACAACAAAATTAGAGAGCTTTATAGTATTTATCTTGAGTTAGGACATGAAGTGTTTGAAGAGAAAATTAAAAAATCTATGGAACTTTATTTGCGTGCTAATAGCAATGTTGTTGGTATAAATTCTTTGGACACCATTATTGCTAATGCTATGGAAAAGTCTAAGCTTGGGGAAGCTGGTTTTGATGAGTATGATATTTTTAGTCCCCCGAGCATGGAGGAGAAAATTTACTTTGATGATACTATACCTCCAATATATGATGATTACAATGATGAATATGATATTTTAAGTCCACCTACTATTGAGGAGAAAACTAATTATGATTACAATATGCCTCCTATATTTGATGATTATGGTTATGAGAATAATAATGATAGCTATTTTGTTGAATTTGCTCCCACTACAATTAATAAGAATGACTATGTTTATGTGGGGAGTATTAATTCTTTTATGCATGTGGCTCATGATAAGAATGTTTCATGTGATTGTTATATTGTTATTTATTCAGGATGCTACTGAAAGTTATTACGAGAGAGGGAAACATGGTTTTATGTATCTCAACAATATTAAGTTTCTCCTCTTTATGTTGAAAATTTTGAAGTTGCACTTGTTTTGATTTCCTATGCTTGTTGCTTTGTGCTTTCATGACTTGTTTCTTTACAAGATTACTATTCATAGGAAGTGAGTTAGACTTAAATGTCTTTTGAATTTGCTTCTTTATGCTCTCTTTTACTTCAATTCATATTTCCTATGTGAGCATCTTCTCAAACTATCATGCCTAACTTAAAGGCGTTAAAGAAAAGTACTTATTTGGAGATAATCCAAAAGTTTTAGTTGAGTCTTGGAAGTTATTACCTCTGTAATAACCTCTCCTTATCCTTTTGATTTTGATTTTTGTGCCAAGAATAACCTCTAATGAGAGGGAAGTAAGATTTGGGGAAGTGATGTGCCGAAACAGATTTTTGTGTTTCACTGTAAAAATTTGTGAAACATATATGTATGTCGGATTGAGCTGTAGTTTTCTGAATAAATCCCCCAGGTTGTTATCTAACTTTCGTTAGTTCAACACTTTTCGATTTGAGCAACAGAAGGTCTTCGAAAAAATCGGTTTTCACCTGCTGGTCTGTTTTGACAGATTTCTGCCATTATTTGCATTTGCCTCTTTATCGAATTCTTTTTGGATTCTTTTTGGTAAATTGAGCTTTTTGAGGGAATTGCTACAGTATATTGTGTTTTTAATGAAAGTTTTTTTGTTTTAAAACTAAACTCCAGAGGTTTATTATCTTGAGTACACTAATGTTGCTAATAAAGATTGTGTGAAGTTTTGTATGAAGGAAGAATTTCAGGTGTAAGGAAAGAATGATGTAATGAGATGAAGAATGGACTAAAGCTCAAGCTTGGGGATGCCACCCATGTCACCCCAAGAAATATTCAAGAAGTACAAGCGTCAAATCTTGGGGATGCCCAAGGCATCCCCTTCTTCATCAATAATAATCTCAGGTTCCTCCAAACACTTCATTTTTATTGTTTCATGCACAGTTGTGTTGTTCTTGGAGCGTCTTTGTTTTCGTTTTTAGTTTTCATTTGCTTGGTTTGCTTAGTTTGCTTGAATAAATTGGTTGGACTCCCTCATTCATGCATTAGTTTTCAAATAAGTTTGGTTTGGATTGGAAAAGAGTAGGAAAAGTTCATGTTTAAGTGGTAAAGAGAGCTTGTTTTTGACTGTGACTTATGCTTTGTCATGCCATGCTTGATATTGTTTCGGCTTTATGCTTAGTGATCTTTGCTGTAGCATGACATGTTATAAACAATTGAGATTGCTTAATGTGCCTTGAAAGAATCATGCGTTGTTTTAGCATATTAAAGCATAGTACTGTGGTATTCTCCTTTGACTTGGCGCATGCTCACACCATGCTAAGACTATCCCAAGTCACCATAGCCTTTATGATCCTTTATTTTTCGACTTGTAATATCACTTTATGCTTTAATCAATGATGTTTTGTCGCTTTGCATGATTATGGCCATTATTGCTCTCTTAGTTGGTCGCTCCTAGTCTTTTGCTAGCCTTTGTAACCAAGTATGAGTTCCACTCATGCATCCAACTCCAAATAAAACTAAGTTATTCCAAAGAGTCCAACATACCTACCTATTAGCATTTTATATTCCAAGTATATTCATATTTTTATCTACCTTCCGAATTAAACTTGTTATGAGAAAACTAGTGATTAAAGCTCTCATGAACTTGATGGCACACTTTACTTTTCTTGCCCTTAATAAACTTGAACCATTGTGTCATCTATGTTGTATATGCTTGCACTTATATGTTGGGGATTAGCAGAACCATGCTATCATGGGGAACGCTTTCAACATTGCACTTGTACTTTGTACCTAGTTGATATCATGCTCTTTTATCTATGGATGTCGTCGGTGTGAAATGAAAGAGGATCTTGTAAGTCCATGGAGTTATGTATGTGTGTTAGAGAAACGCCTAGGCCGCCGGTCTAATCCATGCCTAATCATGGTGGAAACCTGCAGCGTGACCATAATGAGTTGTCTATGAAGCATTCTTCTTATAGAAAAAAGAGATAGATATTGAGAAAAAAGAGAAAGAAAAAAAAGAGAAAGAAAAAAAAGAGAGATGAGAAAAGAGGAAAGAGAGAAAAAAGCACCATTTTCCCATGGTAAATAAGAAGATTGTTGAGATGCTCGTTGTTTGCTTGCCTTGTCATTTTGATATGGGGATTCTTCCGTAGCATCGGGCAAGGGGTACCCCGTTGGCGGTTCTCTATGATACACATGTACTTACTATGACAAGAACTTATCGGTAACTAAACTTGAGTAGCATGAGGAGCGGACCTCGTATTCAAGGGACATGAGATTTCCAACTTATACTTTGTCAAGCATATACTCCATAGTTTGTTCACTTTAACCTTAATCACTTCAAGATGCTTATGATAGGGGCAATGAGAGCTGAAAGCTAATAAGTACCATAATTTTTAGAAGCTCTTTATGAGACTTGAATCCCTGCTTCCTTCTATGAAGGCCTTTCTTTTACTTTTATGTTGAGTCTCCATCTTCTATCTTTATGCACCTATTGAGAGAGCATAGTGGCCATTCTTAGTTTAATGTGCATTGTCCCAAGACTTGTTGATTGATTCATAATGTTGATATTGCTTGTTCTTGAACTATTTGTATCTAGTCACCCTTATGAACTTTGAAGGTGTCCTATGCATTTATGTTTTGCTACACTATGAGGGACAAGCTAAATGCCACTATGCTATGTTTTCTATATGTGAAACAAACAAACATCTTGCAAAGCATTTATTCATGATCTTTGTTTGTATCCTTTCATGTTGCATGCATAGTCACTATGTCTTATTGTTAGAACTTTATCTTTCATGCTCATGTTTAGAGTACTTTGATCCCAACTTTCAATGCTTGCAAATGGTTTGATCTTATTGTGATGGTGCATGTCACCTAAAAAATTATTCTTCTTTTTATCACTTACCTACTCGAGGACGAGCAGGAGTTAAGCTTGGGGATGTTGATAGGTTGCTAACGTATCTATAATTTTTGATGTTCCATGCTTGGTTTATATATACTTTCTTATGTTTTGTCCACACTTTGGAGTACTTTTACACATTTTATGGAACTAACCTATTAACAAGATGCCACAGTGCTAGTTGCCTGTTTTCTGCTGTTTTTGGTTCCAGAAAAGTCAGAAAATGAATATTTTCGGAATTGGACGGGACAAAAGCCAAAGTCGATATTTTACCGGAAGACTCACGGAGCCAGAAGACGAGATGAAGAGGGGCCAGGGGCTGGCCACACCACCTGGTGGCACGGACCATGCCAAGCCGTGCCAGGGGGTGGTGTGGGCCCCTCCGGCACCCCCTCGGTCTCCCCTCTCGCCTATAAGAAGCCTCTGATGAGAAAACCCTAAATAGTCCAGTCTCCAACCACGAAAAGTTCCGTAGTGCCGCCGCCACCGAAGGGGAGATTCGGGGGATAGAAAGTCTATGTTCTGGCACCCTGCCGAGATGGGGAAGTGCCCTCGGAGCCATCTCCATCGACTCCACCACCATCTCCATCGTCGTTGCTGATTCCCATGATGATGAGGGAGTAGTTCTTCCTCGAGGCTAAGGGTTCTACCGGTAGCTATGTGTTCATCTCTCTCTCTATGCATGATCTTATTGAGATCATGAGCTTGTAATCTATAGATATACTTTGCTACTCAAGTGCTTTAATAGATCTCTGCTCTCTCCATGTGTGTGAAAGTGACAGCATGCACACCATGGTGGCCTTAGGCTAGAGATTACAAATACTTGTTATGAGTTATTTGGAGTTGGATGTCTCTATGAAATTGTGGTGTTTTTTGGAACCATCTAGTGCTCAAGGTGACAGTGTGGGGTTATCTAGATGGTAAAAGCGAACTTTGAGGAGTGCTGTTATAACCCTACCATGGATTAGAGTGTCCAACCGGAGAGTAGTTTAGAGTAGTATCATAAAGAGAAGATATTTATATGAGAGTGTTCACTAGCGAAAGTATGATCCCTAGACCTTGTTCTTAGCATGGAAACACCATTTGCAACTAGATCTGTTACATGTTTGCTTGCTTCCATCTTTATTTCAGTTTGCCTTTAGTCTCTTCCACGCCATCAAGCTATTTTATGGCACCGTTGTCTTATATCCATACCACTTGTATTTCACTGTCTCTTCGCCGAACTAGTGCACCTATACACCTGACAAGTGTATTGGGTGTGCTGGGGACACAAGAGACTTCTTGTATCTTGATTTCAGGGTTGCTTGAGAGGGATACCTTTGACCACTTCCTCCCTGAGTTTGATAAACCTTGGGTAATTGATGTCTACGCACTTCTATTCTTGTAGACAGTTGTTGGGCCTCCAAGTGCAGAGGTTTGTAGAACAGTAGCAAGTTTCCCTTAAGTGGACCACCCAAGGTTTATCGAACTCAGGGAGGAAGTGGTCAAAGGTATCCCCTCTCAAGCAAGTATTTGTAATCTCTAGCCTAAGTGCCACCATGGTGTGCATGTTGTCACTTTCACACACATAGGGAGAGCAGAGATCTATTAAAGCACTTGAGTAGCAAGGTAGATCTACTTGATTACAAAGCTCATGATCACAATATGATCATGCATAGAGAGAGAGATGAACACATAGCTACTGGTAGAACCCTTATCCTCGAGAGAGAACTACTCCCTCATCATCATGGGAATCAGCAACGGTGATGGAGATGGTGGTGGAGATCGATGGAGATAGCTCCAGGGGGACTTCCCCGTCCCGGCAGGGTGCCGGAATAGAGACTTTCTGTCCCCCGAATCTCCCATTCGGTGGCGGCGGCACTGCGGAACTTTTCCTGGATTTCTGCTTGATGATTTAGGGTTTTTGCATCGGGAGGCATCTTATAGGCGAAGAGGCAAGGTCAGTGGAGGCCGGAGGGGCCCACACCACCCCCTGGCGCGGCCTGGCCTGGCCCGTGCCACCAGGTGGTGTGGCCAGCCCCTGGCCCCTCTCCGTATCGTCTTCTGGCTCCATGAGTCTTCCGGTAAAATATCGACTTTGGCTTTTGTCCGGTCCAATTCCGAGAATATTGATTTTCGACTTTCCTAGAACCAAAAATAGCGAAAACAGCAACCTAGCTGTGGCATCTTGTTAATAGGTTAGTCCAAGAAATTCTATGAAAAGTACTCCAAAGTGTGGACAAAACAGAAGAAAGTAGATAAAACCAAGCATGGAACATCAAAAATTACAGATACATTTGCAATGTATCAACATCCCCAAGCTTAACTCCTGCTCGTCCTCGAGTAGGTAAGTGATAAAAAGAAAGAATAATTTTTGAGGTGACATGCACCATCATAAACTTGATCAAAGTATTTGTAAAACATTCAAAGTTGGTATCATAGTACTTCAATCATAACATGAAAGACAAAGTTCTAGCAATAAAACAAAGAAACTATTATGCAACATGAAAAGGCACAAACAAAAGATTCATGAATAACAATGCTTTGCAAGACGTTTGTTTGTTTCACATAAATAAAACATAGCATAGTAGCATTCATCTTGTCCCTCATAGAGTATCAAACATAAATGCATAGGACACCTTCAAAGTTCATAAGAGTGACTAGATACAAATAGTTTAAAACAAGCAATATCAAGTTATGCATCAATCAACTAGTCTTGGGACAATGCACATAGAACTAAGAATGGCCACTATGCTCTCAAAGTAAGTGCATAAAGATAGAAGGTGGAGACTCAATATATATAGTGGAAGAAAGGCCTTCATAGAAGGAATTAGGGATTCAAGTCTCATAAAGAGCTTCCTAAAATTATGGTACTTAATAGCTTTAAGCTCTCATTGCCCCTATCATAAGCATCTTGAAGTGATTAAGGTTAAAGTGAACAAACTATGGTGTACATGCTTAACGAAGTATAAGTTAGAAATCTCATGTCCCTTGAATACAAGGGCCGCTCCTCATGCTACTCAAGTTTAGTCACCGGTAAGTTCTTGTCATCGTAAGTACATGTGTATCATAGAGAACCGCCAACAGGGTACCCCTTACCCAATGATACGGAAGAATCCCCATATCAAAATGACAAGGCAAGCAGACAACGAGCATCTCAACAATCTTCTTATTTACCATGGGAATATGGTGCTTTTTTCTCTCTTTCCACTTTTCATAATCTCATTTTTTTCTCTTTTTCTCTTTTTCTCAATATAGGAATCTTTTTTTATAAGAAGAATGCTTCACAGACAACTCATTATGGTTACGCTGCAGGTTTCCACCATGTCAGCATGGATTAGACCAGCGGCCCAGGCGTTTCTCTAACACATATACATAACTCCATGGACTTACAAGCTCCCCTTTCATTTCACACCGACGACATCCATAGACAAAAGAGCATGATATCAACTAGGTACAAAGTACCAGTGCAATGTTGAAAGCGTTCGCCTTGACAGCATGGTTCTGCTAATCCCCAACAAATAAGTGCAAGCATATACAACATAGATGACACAATGGTTAAAGTTTATTAAGGGCAAGAAAATTAAAGTGTGCCATCAAGTTCGTGAGAGCTTTAATCACTAGTTTTCTCATAATTCGGAAGGTAGATAAAAACATGAATATCCTTGGAATAGCATATGCTAGTAGGTAGGTATGGTGGACTCTTTGGAATAACTTGGTTTAGGGAGTTGGATGCATGAGGGGAACTCATACTTGGTTGTGGAGGCTAGCAAAAGACTGGGAGCGACAAACTAAGAGAGCAATAATGGCCATAATCATGCAGAGCGACAAAACATCATTGATCAAAACAAAAAGTGATACTACAAGTTGAAAACTAAAGGATCATCAAGGCTATAGTGACTTGGGATAGTCATAACATGGTGTGAGCATGCGCCAAGTCAACCCAAATAAAGCATCAAAGGAGAATACCACAATACTATGCTTTAATATGCTAAAACAACGCATGATCCTTCCAAGGCACATTAAGCAATCTCAATTATTTATAACAAGTCATGCTACAACAAATAATACTAAGCATAAAGCCAAAACAATATCAAGCATGGCATGACAAAGCATAGGCCAGAGTCAAAAACAAGCTCTCTTTAGCACTTAAGCATGAACTTTCCTACTCTTTTCCAATCCAAACCAACTTATTTGAAAGAACTCACAAAGATAATAATGAATAAAGATCAGTGAGTTTGTATCACAAATCCAAAAGGAAGAACAACAAAGTTCTAAGCTGAAAGCACAAGAAAACTAAGGCTAAACACAGTGCTAGCAAAAGAGAACACTCACAAAACAATAAGAATGAAAACTAGAGTGTTCTAGGCAATGAATAACAGGGTGTGTCTCTCTCCAAAAGAAGTGTGTTGGGATCCAACCAACTTATTCAAGCAAACCAAACAAAATAAAACTAAAAACAAAGCAAAGACGCTCCAAGAACAACACAATTATGCATGAAACAATAAAAATGAAGTGTTTAGAAGAAACCGGAGATTTTTATTGATGAAGAAGGGGATGCCTTGGGCATCCCCAAGCTTTGACGCTTGTACTTCTTAGATATTTCTTGGGGTGACACGTGTGGCATCCCCAAGCTTGAGCTTTAGTCCATTCTTCATCTCATTACTCATTCCTTCCATACACCTGGAATTTTTCCTTCATACAAAACTCCCTGGCAACAGCGCTAGAAAAGAGCTTGATGTCTACGCACTTCTATTCTTGTAGACAGTTGTTAGGCCTCCAAGTCCAGAGGTTTGTAGAACAGCAGCAAGTTTCCCTTAAGTGGATCACCTAAGGTTTATCGAACTCAGGGAGGAAGTGGTCAAAGGTATCCCCTCTCAAACAACCCTGCAATCAAGATACAAGAAGTCTCTTGTGTCCCCAACACACCCAATACACTTGTCAGGTGTATAGGTGCACTAGTTCGGTGAAGAGATAGTGAAATAAAAGTGGTATGGATAATTATAAGTGGTAACGGTGCCAGGAAATAGCTTGCTGGCGTGCGGTTGACATGGGAAAAGACTAAAGGCAAACTGAAATAAAGATGGAAGCAAGCAAACATGTAACAGATCTAATTACAAATGGTGTATCAATGCTTAGAAACAAGGCCTAGGGATCATACTTTCACTAGTGAACACTCTCATATAAATATCTTCTCTTTACGATACTACTCTTAACTACTCTCCGGTTGGACACTCTAATCCATGGTAGGGCTATAACAATACACCTCAAAGTAAGCCTTTCCCATCTAGAAAACCCCACACTGTCACCTTGAACACTAGATGGTTCCAAGAAACACCACAATTTCATAAAGACATCCAACTCCAAATATAACTCATAACAAGTATTTGTAATCTCTAGCCTAAGTGCCACCATGGTGTGCATGCTGTCACTTTCACACACATAGGGAGAGCAGAGATCTATTAAAGCACTTGAGTAGCAAGGTAGATCTACTTGATTACAAAGCTCATGATCACAATATGATCATGCATAGAGAGAGAGATGAACACATAGCTACCGGTAGAACCCTTATCCTCGAGAGAGAATTACTCCCTCATCATCATGGGAATCAACAACGACGATGGAGATGGTGGTGGAGATCGATGGAGATGGCTCCGGGGGCACTTCCCCGTCCCGGCAAGGTGCCGGAACAGAGACTTTCTATCCCCCGAATCTCCCCTTCGGTGGAGGCGGCGCTGCGGAACTTTTCGTGGATTTCTGATTGACGATTTAGGGTTTTTGCATCGGGAGGCATATTATAGGCGAAGAGGCAAGGTCGGTGGAGGCCGGAGGGGCCCACACCACCCCCTGGCGCGGCCTGGCCTGGCCCGCGCAACCAGGTGGTGTGGCCAGCCCCTCTCCGTCTCGTCTTCTGGCTCCGTGAGTCTTCCGGTAAATTATCGACTTTGGCTTTTGTCCGGTCCATGTCCGAGAATATTGATTTTCTGACTTTCCTGGAACCAAAAACAGCAGAAAACAGGAAACTGGCACTATGGCATCTTGTTAATAGGCTAGTCCAAGAAAGTCTACGAAAAAGTACTCCAAAGTGTGGACAAAACACAAGAAAGTAGATAAAACCAAGCATGGAACATCAAAAATTATAGATACATTTGCAATGTATCAGTAATCCACTTAAGGGAAACTTGCTGCTATTCTACAAACCTCTACACTTGGAGGCCCAACAACTATCTATAAGAATAGAAGTGTGTAGACATCAAAGCTCCAAACAAATATTCCGGAACTTTCCCGAATCCTAGAAAATGACTTCCATTATATGAATATTATTCCCGGACCATTTCGGATCTCCTCTTGATGTCCTGGATCCAATCCGAAACTCTGAACAACATTCAGTCTCCAACTCATATTCCATATCTATTTAAATAGCACCGAACCTTAAGTGTGTCACCCTACGGTTTGCAAACTATGCAGACATGATCGAGACACCTCTCCGATCAATAACCAATAGTGGGACCTAGAGATCCATAATGGCTCCCACATATTCAACGATGACTTCATGATCGAAAGAACCATTAACATATGACACTGATTCCCTTTGTGACGCGATACTCTACTTATCCGAGGTTTGATCATTGGTATCTCCATACCTAGTTCAACCTCATTGTCGATAAGCACTCTTTACTCGTACCGTGATATGACATCCCTTGTGACCTAGTCACATGCTTACAAGCTAATTGGATGACATTCCACCGAGAGGGCCCAGAGCATATATATCCGTCACTTGTATGGACAAATCCCATTCTTGATCCATGCGCTTCAACACATACTTTCAGAATACCTAATGCCACCTTTATAACCACCCAATTACGAAGCGGAGTTTGATGTCATCAAAGAACTCATCTGGTGATGGTGATTAACACGAGCTCATGGTCGAAGGATTAGGTTACTATGTATATGAAAGCTTGTAGCAAAACAAACTTAATGACTTGATCTTATGATATGCTTACTATGGGTGAATGTCCATCACATCATTATCCTAATGATATGATCTTGTTATTAATAACATCCAATGTCCATGATCTGGAAACCATGATCATCTATTAATCAACAAGCTAGTTCAACAAGATTCTTACTAGGGACTCTTTTATATTTACAAAACACATAAGTATTAGTGTTTCCTATTAATAAAATTATAGCATGGGATGTACACATTTATCATAAACACAAAGATATAATAATAACCACTTTATTATTGCCTCTTGGGCATATCTCCAACATCAGGCTAAACATGAAGCAGCAACGAGGTCTTCAGTACCGGTTAGCGGGGAGGTCAGCCATAAGTCTGCTACCAAGGTACCTACGAGCAGCGGGTTGAAGATAAAATCAAGGCCGACGGCGGATTGTTCAGCGGCGGTGCGGGGATACGGCACCCAGATCTCGAAGAAAACAACTCGGGAGAAGAGCGAGAGGTGAATTTTTCTTATTTGTGCCTTATTTTACAAGTAGTTTAGTTACTACAAAATAGAATCGAATGAATTGAAAATTCCCCTTTTTAATAAAATGAGGCACAACTTTGATACAACATACCTATATGAGTTCACAGTTCATGTCCGCCAGTACACTACAAAACTAAATTTTGGTTGTGAGAGGGTTGTGTTCGGGTAGGATGTGCATCTTCTTGTGAATTACAAAGAGGTTGTGTCTATTTCACAGATGATAGATATACTTCATGCTAGGATTCCTTGGGGATCTAGACAGAGGACAAAATTGGTGTGGCACAATATGAGTGATACCTATATGCAAATTGAGCACTCCCATGAGATTCAGATGGTTTGGGAGTGTTGTGTAGCTGATCGTAAGGTGAAAGTCAAAGCGATGATTGATGATATGTATGTAGATACTGGAGATCTTACAGCTAGAGCTTCGGCTCCTCGATACTACGGACCAATACATGTTGATCTAGCTAAGTTCGGTATACACTTAGAAGTGGATTCATACATGGCAAAACTTAATGATGGAGTTAATAAGCCAGTCTCGTCATGTACTGTGGAGATCACAATTGATTCAAGAAACATAACCCTTGATGAAATGAGAGAGATGATCGGCAAACCATTATTGGCCCTAAGCATATGGCACGACTCCGGTGGTGGCATCATAAGAAGCAGGAATTCATAGAGCTAGGCAGAGCTTGGAGCGAGGACTTGATGGAGACAAGGTGGTAACCACAACGTCGCGTCCCAGAGTGCACGGCTTGACATCGGAGTCATGCTGCTTCCTTCCTTGTCCAGGTTATGACCCATGTTCAACAGCGCCGGACGAAGCTCTGGGACATGGTTGGGCGGCAACGGTGGCAATATATCAAAAGGGAGGTAGAGGCAGTGAGCTAGGGCTAGGCCAAGCTAAGGTTTCATTAAGAGGGGTAGAAGGAAGGGAGATGTAGATGCATATCAAACAGGGTGGATGAGGATGGAGAGGCTCTCTCTGTGCAACTGATTTAGGCCAAGAAAATGAGGGGACAGAGGAGCATGGGTATGGCGTGGGCACGACTGATGGTGATCACATGTGATGCTAGGAAAGAATAATAGGGCCAGGCGTCGTCGCTGTCCACCATTGGGTAGGTTCAGTGAACCGGGGAGGCACCAGGGTGGTTCTTAGCTAGCTCGGTTGGGCTGCTAGCTTAGGGTTTTTGAGTTATCCACTAGGTCAAGAGAGAGAGATATAGGTAAAAGAGGCACACACACCAAGCACTTGTATGCCACGGTTGGATTAGATGGGGTGTATGGTTAGGTTATTTTGAGAAGTTTGAACAACTTCAAAAGCAAACAAAACTCAAAGGAATTTAAATAAGAAGAAAACAAATAAGAATGTTTAAGATTCCATGTGACATGGAATAGACTTTTAAATTGCATGTGCACTAGGGTTTAAACACAAGGAAGGGCACACATGCATTGGAGACTCTGGGAGTTCTAAAGCACTAGAATTAGGAGGGTGAAAAGTTTGTGTGGATCTACATAACAATAAATTGGCATGATTTAAGCACAAGGCAAACAAAAGGAACCTATATGTTTGATGTGGTAAAATTACGACAAGATCAAATGGACAATATGAGTGGCATGTTAGTAGGTAGAAGGAACTCAAGAGATATGCCCTCAACCTAACTGGGCATCAAGCAACATATCAAGATGCAAATACATTATATCGAGAAGCAACAATATTAAAATAGGAGGAAAACTATAATGTATGCATGGTGATAATAACCAAAACAAGTGTTTTAATATGATGCTCAAATGCGATGTGGCATTATGACATGAGCATGATATTATGATGATGCAATAATGAAAAGTATGTAGCAGCATTAATCTTTATTTACTGTATAGCATTCCAATGTTAGACAACTGGGATGCTACATCATTGCATGTGTTCTTTTCCAAAACCACATTGATCCCCTAGTGTCATTGCATGTGTTCTTTAACAAACCACATTGATCCACATGACCACACACACTCTAGTGGATTCTGTGATGCAACTTATGTCACGTTGGTGTAACATTCTATGTGGAAGTCACTTTCTTATGTGTTTTTGGTCTCTCTGAACATGGTTTGACACATGGAGTCCCTATAGTCATTGCATGTGTTCTTTTCCAAAATCACATTGATCCAAAACCACATTAACCCCTAGTGTCATTACATGTGTTCTTTTCCAAATCACATTGATCCCCTAGTGTCATTGCATGTGTTTGTTTCCAAACCACCTTGATCCACATGACCACACACACTCTAGTGGATTCTGTGATGCAACTTCTGTCACACTGGTGCAACATTCCATGTGGAAGTTGCTTTCCTATGTGTTTTTGATCTCTGTGACCATGGTTTGACACATGGAGTCCCTAGAGTCATTGCATGTGTTCTTTTCCAAAACCACATTTATCCCCTAGTGTCATTGCATGTGTTCTTTTTCAAACCACATGACCACACACACTCCAGTGGATTATGTCACGCAACTTCTGTCACACAGGTGCAACATTCCATGTGGAAGTTTCTTTCCTATGTGTTTTTGGTCTCTATGACCATGGTTTGACACATGGAGTCCCTAAAGTCATTGCATGTGTTCTTTTCATAAACCACATTGATCCCCTAGTATCATTGTATGTGTTCTTTTCCAAAATCACATTGATCCCCTAGTGTCATTGCATGTGTTGTTTTCCAAACCACCTTTATCTCCATGACCACACACACTCCAGTAGATTCTGTGATGCAACTTCTGCCACACTGGTGCAACATTCCATGTGGAAGTGTCTTTCCTATGTGTTTTTGGTCTCTGTGACCATGGTTTGACACATGGAGCCCCTAGAGTCATTGCATGCGTTCTTTTCCAAAACCACCTTGATCCAAAACCACATCGATCCCCTAGTGTCATTGCATGTGTTCTTTTCTAAACCACATTGATCCCATAATGTCATTGCATGTGTTATTTTCCAAACCACCTTGATCCACATACCACACACACTCCATTGGATTATGTGATGCAACTTCTGTCACACAGGTGCAACATTCCATGTGGAAGTTGCTTTCCTATGTGTTTTTGGTCTCTGTGACCATGGTTTGACACATGGAGTCCCTAGAGTCATTGCATGTGTTCTTTTGTTTTGAGGTTTGTGCATATGTTGAAGACTATCAATAGAATCTTCTAGATGCTAGAATAAAAAAGAAGATCCAATGGTTGAAAATGTTGGGATTTGCTAGTCTTGATCCACCGATCAATATTCAAAGTTATTCGTACACTATATAGTGCTAAGAAATAATTAAGATGGTACATATGCAGAATATGCATCCGCCGTACGTGGTGTGTTATTAATCGTCGTGCATGGACATGGCATTCCACATAGTGCTTCCTCAGAATTTTAAAACCTGAATCGTGTGTTATTTGATCTATATATATTTAATTTACCTTGTTCAAACTATATGTTATGATAGTTCTAACTAACTTTATTATTTTCTAATGATTTTACTTAGAAAATCTCATGCAAGACAAGACATTGTTTTTTGGAGCATGTCTTTCGAAGAGAGCAAGACTATGGAATATTTGTAGTTGACATTGTGTCACACAAATAGCCCGGAAGCACCTACACAGTTCAATTCACCAACGAGCCCTTCATCACCTATTTTAGTGGAGCCACTTGGACACAATTTGTCACTCGCTATGGGATGAACATCAGAGACATAATCATCTTCGCCCTCGAGACCATGTGCATGGCATCACGTACTTCGATTGCATCAACCCCAATTGGTCACAGCATGATGATGGGTATGAGGATGAGTACGACGAGGAGTAGATAGATAATAACTAGTAGTAGGATGCATGTTATCGCTCTAGCTAGTTCAACAATAACTTCTGGGGAATGTTACTTTATGAGATGCTATTGTATTGAATATTGAGTTCTCGATAAAATATTTTTGTAAAGTTAAAATATATTTATATATTTTTTATTTTCGAAAATTAACTAGTGGTGTGTCATGCAAATATTAATGAAACTAATGGCTTAGAACTTAGTGGCAGGCTAAACTCACCACTAGTATCTGATATACTGGTGGCGTGACCAAGTTATTGTTGAGAAAAAGAGCAATTTACCCAAGACAAATGCTAAATAAAACATGAATATAATAACAGAAGTTAAACTAATCATATGAATTAGCGGATACACATTAAGGAAGATATCCAAGAGGACTACAAAGCATACAACTTGAGATAAGACCAAAGCAAGATCTATAGGAAACCAAAGGGAACGACATACTATCTGACTATGATAAACAAGATTGAGTAAGAGGATGTATATCACAGCAGAGGAACCATCGGTGTTGATGTTGGCACCGTCATCAGCCATGTCGTCGAGGAAGATGTTGCTGATGTCAAGGAAGAAGTCCTTGTTGGGGAACAAGTCGGGGCAGGCTCTATCCGTGAAGGAGTCTGTGATGAAGCCAGTAGTCGAGCCAATAACGTTCCCCAAAAACCTTACCGCCCTTCTCCCGTACAGGATTCGAAGTAGCGGGGTCTTGTAGGCCCACTGTCCCGGCTAGCGGTGCACGCCGCAAGAAGGGATGGGGAAGAACGGAGCAGCATCACAATTCTCTGAAACATGAGGCGATGTACTGAAGCATGTCCAATGAGAGGACCGACCTCTCACTCTTATAGGCATAGGTAGGTAGGCGAACATGCAGCATCGGGAGAGGAAACGAATAGGCATAGGTTGAAGCCGAACAACCTCCATTAAGTTTGAATTAAATCTCAGAGGAAACGTTTGAATTAAATCTCCGAGGAAACATTCGAATTAAATCTCAGAGGAAACGTTTGAATTAACTCTTCGAAGAAACGTTCGAATTAAATCTCCATTGAGTGCATATTAAACACCAACTTATGTAGATTGTTCAAATTATTAATCCATTTATGTGCAGCAAAAAGAAAGAGAAGCTCTCAGCTCGAGGCATTCCCGCAACCCACGGTGCGCGCGCGCGCCGTGACGAGGTGAGGCAAGGTGTGGTGTGGCGAGGCAGGCGGTGGAGGAGGAGGAGCGTGCATGTATGTCTCTCTCCTTATCCTTTTACGAAGTAGTGAAAGATCCCCCTTATAAGGTGGTGTAATCTTCCTTCAACTAGCAATGTGGGACTAAATATTTGTCCCACCTCTTTCCATGCATGAATGGGCCACATGGGCCTCTAGGATTTTCAGGAATTATTAAAATGGAAATATGGGCTGGGCCATTTAGGCAAGAATTCCAACAATCCCCCACCACATCCCAGAGGCACATGAAGTTTACCTTTGGTTCCAAAACATTGTTTATATACTGGTACTATAGTGGAGACTGTTAAGTTGAACTTCCACCTAGAACTTTATGCTACACTAGGATGCAACTTGTATAGTGGACTATGCCTTGAACTGCAAGTTTCTTGCAAACCTAGATTCACACAAAGTCTTGATCGATACTAGGCTACCGTGGGACTTCCCCGTAGGTGGATCTTATGTGTCATACTCCATGGCCTTTCATGAGTTTATTAGAGAGCACCCTACTCTCATAGACTGCGATGTTTAACAGTCAGACTCATATAGGTGTGTTCTTCAAAAGATGTTCTGCAAGACAACATCTCTGCTTAAGATAAGCCACTTAGAACACATTAAGATAATAAATCAACCTGCCATGTAGAATAGGAAAGTATTGCATTTTCATGGAGTGGTGTTCATTAAAGTAGGGATACTTTCCTCTTAGCTAATCAATAGCTTGTCCCCCAATTCTAATTCATGGGATCTCCGGTCACATAGACTGGTTTATCACTTTGAAAAACTCATATTGTGGGTCTCATACCCATCTCCTTTGATGCATTTTTATCACATTGCGAGATAGACCCTTTGTGAAGGGATCTGCCAAGTTTTTAGATGTTTGGATATAATCCAATGCAATAACTTTGGAGTTTCTCATTTTCCTGACAGATTTCAGTCTCCTATTCACATGTCTTGATGACTTCATATTATCCTTAGAAATATTTACTTTGAAAATCACTATTTGATTATCGCAGTTCATAAGGATTGCAGGTATGGGTTTTTCAACCACAGGTAAGTTCATCAAGAGTTCACGAAGCCACTCTGCTTCAACTGTGGATGTGTCTAATGATGTGAGTTCTGCTTCCATAGTTGACCTCGTTGAGATGGTCTGCTTGCAAGACTTCCAATAAACAGCGCCACCACCAAGTGTGAATACATATCTGAAGGGAATATGCCCTGAGAGGCAATAATAAAGTTGTTATTATGTATTCCTTGTATATGATAGATGTTTATTTTGCATGCTATAATTGTATAGATCGGAAACATCAATACATGTGTGTTTAATAAACAAAAAGGGTTCCTAGTTATGCCTCTCTTATAGACTAGCTTGTTGATTAACAAGATGATCAAGGTTTCGTGATCATGGACATTGGATGTTGTTAATAACAAGGTCACAACATTTGTGAAATGATGTGATGAACATTCATCCGAAGTATAGCATTACGATCAAGTCATTATGTTTATATTGCTATAACATCATATGAAGTAATCTTTATCCTTAGACCATGAGATCATGTTAATTGCTAACATCGGAAGAGTATTTTGGTAACATCAAACGTCACACCGTAACAGGGTGACTATAAAGATGGGTTCAGTGCTGCGAAGGTGTTATGTTCAGGCTCATGGATCAAGAGTGGAATTTGTCAATCCCGATGATGGATAGATATACTCTGGGCCCTCTCGGTGATATCACATTAAGATAGCTTGCAAGCAAGTGATGTGATCACTAGAATGTTATATCACGGGAACGAGAAAAGAGTGCATGTCGGTAACGAGATCAAACTAGGTATTTGGATACCGATGATCAAATCTTGTACATGTATTATATCATGAGACAAAGGGATTAAGTTACTAGTGTTAAAGGTTCTCACGATCACAGAAGTCATCATTGAATATGCAGGAGTCAGTATGGATCTCTAGGTCCCGCTTCTGATTATTGATCTGAGAGGAGTCTCAATCATGTCTGCATTATTCGCAAACCGTAGGGTGACACACTTAAGAGTTACCGGACACCATTTTGGAGCACATATGTTTCAGACGAAAGGATTGCAAAGCGGAGGAATTGTTTCGATAGAAACTGGAATTGTTTTGGGTGAAATTGCAGAAAGTGGTTCTGCATGTGATATTGAAATATTGCAAGGCGTTTTATGTGAATGTTTGTTAATTAAAGTAATTAACAAAATTCTGAATAAATTTAATAAAAGAGTTTTATTAAATGAGAGAGCATTAAACTTAGAGAATTTTAATGCATTTAAAGTGGAGACTTTAAAAGGGAATGTGAAGAGGCATTTTAATATGGAGGGAGTTACCACCACATGAATGGAGAAGGTGAGGGGTCACCTCCATGAGGCGCGGGCCATGGAAGGGGTACCCCCTCCTCCTATAAAAGGCCCCCCTCTTCGTCCTTCTTCCACACACCTCCTCATGTAGGATCTCTCTCCTCCTATAGAATTATTCCCCCATGGTCTCGGATTAGCGAGATACATGTTCCTGGTGGCATTTCGTCTGGAAGGAGTTGTTGCTTCCACTGCATCGCTGGAGCGAGGAGGTGGAGGTTGTCCGGTGGCTTGAACGTGTGTGCGAGGACGGATGCGCTGCTGATTTGCGGCGCTCGGACTTCCACACGATCTTGAGATCGACAAGTGTACGACTACATCAACCACGAGTTCCTACTCTTTAACAAAACTCGTTGTCTTTGAGGGTAAGTTCTCGATGGATGTATGTCCACCCGTTGCTCTGTATCTAGTAGATAGATCTTGGCATATAGTTCTCATTGTAGGAATTTTTTTGTTTTCTATGATGCGGACCCAACAGTGGTATCAGAGTCTGATCTATGCGTAGGTGCTTTGCACGGGTAGTACACATATGTTTATATGTGGGCGATGATGATCATGTTATTGCATCTTCTATGTATTTTGGATATTGGTGGCATAGTGGGATGATGCGGCTCAGACCAACCTTACATGTCATCGTACATGAGACCGGTTCCACGACTGACATGCAACTTGTTTTGCATAAGTAGTTGGCGGGTGTCTGTCTCTCCTACTATAGTCAATATCTGATTTATAACGAGTTGCTAATAACTTGGTTATCCTCGTTGTGGTTCATGTTCGTAGGTAAGACCGGTTCTATCTCCGAAAGCCCTAAGCCACGTAAAAGTTGCAATTGATAAATTAGAGGCGTCTAGTTTAGATCGTTGCTAGGTTAGTGTCTTGATATGGTATTGTTGTAAGTAGATGTATGATAGATACTCTTACAACACACTCAACGTGTAAGTTCCATAGACCCTGGCCTTACACACAAAGGAATGATAGAGATCATACCACGATGCAAATGATAGAGATCAAATGCATTAACCATATCATCTCACTTTACACATTAGATGTTAGCATCTTATACTGCTAGTTTGGCGCTTTTTGTAGCACTGTAATATGATCCCTCATTCAGATATCAAGATAAAATGTGTTCTTCCTTAAGTATGCACCGTTCTATGGATCGTGTTTCGAGACATCACGTGATGATCAGGTGTACTCGACTCTACGCTTTCATATAAACGGGTGTAAGATAGTTTTACACACGCAAATACTAAGGTTCTTACTTGGCGAGCCTAGCATGTACAGACATGGCCTCGGAACACGGACCGAAAGGTTAAGCATGAGTCATATAGTTGATATGATGCCCATATAGATGCTCGCCTTTGAAGCTACACCCACTCACGTGATGATCGGACTTGGTGTAGTGGATTTGGTTCATGTAATCACCAAAAAGACACGAGGGATGTCGTTTTTGAGTGGGAGTTCATTAGTAATTTGGATTAGTTGAACTCACTCTATCATAAACTTAGTCTAAATAAACTTTACAAATTCTGTTGTAGATGGCACCACCTGCTTTTAATTTCAATGTGTTCATGGAGAAAGAGAAACTTGCTGCAAATGGTAGCAACTTCACCAACTGGGCTATGAATTTGAGGATTCTCCTCATCACGCACAAAAGCAATATGTGCTAGAGGCGCCGCTAGGCCACCACCAGCTCGATGCCCTGATGAGGAAAAGAATGTCTATATAACTCGTCAGAGGACCACAACTTAGTTCATTGCGGCATCTTTGTATGGGCTAGAGCCAGAACTTCGAAAACGTTTCGAAAATGGCAATGCCTTTGATACCATGGGAGAATTGAAAGTGATTTTTGATACCCATGCTGCCGTAGAGAGTTATAATGCTTCTGAAAAGTTCTTTAGCTGCATGATGGAGGAGAACAACTCCGTTAGTGAGCATGTACTCAAAATGTCTGGGTACGCCGATAAGCTTGTGTCCTTGGGAATAACGATTCCCATTTACTTAGGCATACATCGTGTTCTCCAATCTCTGCCACCTAGCTACAAGAGCTTCTTGATGAACTATAATATGCAGGGCATGAAGAAGTCTCTTCCCGATCTTCTATCAGTGCTTAAGACTATAGGAGTGGAAATTAGGAAAGAACATCAAGTGTTAATGATCAATAATACCACCAGTTTCAAGAAGGACAAGAAAGGCAAGCACAAGGGAAAGAAGGGTGGCAAATCTGTTGTCGCACCTAAAAAGAAACCCCGAGCTGGCCCTAAGTCTGACACCGAGTGTTACTATTGCAAGGGGACTGGCCATTGGAAGCGTAATTGCCCCAAGTATTTGGCGGACAAGAAGGCCGGCAAGGCAAACAAAGGTATATGTGATATACATGTTATTGATGTGTACTTGACTAGTACTCGTAGTAGCACCTGGGTATTTGATACGGGATCGGTTGCTAATATATGTAACTCGGTTCAGGGGCTGCAGATCAAGCGACAACTAGCAAGGGATGAGGTCATGATGCGGGTCGACAATGGATCAAGAGTTGATGTGATCGTCGTCGGGACACTACCTCTCCATATGCCATCGGGATTAGTTATAAATCTGAATAATTGTTATTTGGTGCCTGCACTGAGCATGAACATTGTATCCGGATCGTGTTTGATGCAAAGTGATTATTCCTTTAAATCTGAAAATAATGGTTGTTCGATTTATAAGAATGATATCTTTTATGGTCATGCACCTGTGATGAATGGTTTATTTCTATTGGATCTCGATAGTAGTATTACGCATATTCATAATGTCGATGCTAAAAAGATTAAACTTGATAATGATATATCTACATATATGTGGCACTGCCGTCTAGGTCATATTGGCGTTAAACGCATGAAGAAACTCCATTCTGATGGACTTTTGGAATCACTTGATTTTGAATCATTTGATACATGTGAGCCATGCCTTATGGGCAAGATGACTAGAACGCCGTTTTCCGGTTCAATGGAACGGGCGACAGATTTATTGGAAATCATACATACTGATGTGTGTGGACCAATGAGTGTGTCGGCGCGAGGTGGATATCGTTATTTTGTTACTTTCACGGATGATTTGAGTAGATATGGGTATATCTATTTGATGAAACACAAGTCTGAAACCTTTGAAAAGTTCAAGGAATTTCAGAATGAAGTGGAAAATCATCGTAACAGAAAGATCAAATTTCTGCGGTCCGACCGTGGAGGTGAGTATCTAAGTTACGAGTTTAGCACACACATGAAAGAGTGTGGAATAGTTTCACAACTCACGCCTGCCGGAACACCACAACGTAATGGTGTGTCAGAACGTCGTAATCATACTTTATTGGATATGGTTTGATCTATGATGTCTCTGACTGACTTGCCACTGTCATTTTGGGGTTATGCACTGGAAACCGTTGCATTCACTTTAAATCGGGCACCATCTAAATCCGTTGAAATGACACCGTATGAATTATGGTTTGGAAACAAACCTAAGTTGTCATTTCTTAAAGTTTGGGGATGTGATGTTTATGTGAAGAAACTTCAGCCGGATAAACTCGAACCCAAAGCGGAAAAATGCGTCTTCATAGGATACCCTAAGGAAAACATTGGGTATACCTTCTATCACAGATCAGAGGGCAAGGTTTTTGTTGCCAAGAATGGATCCTTTCTTGAGAAGGAGTTTCTCGCGAAAGGTGTGAGTAGTCGGAAGGTAGAACTCGAAGAGGTTATTGAACCTTCTCTTCATGAAATGGCGAGTAGCGTAGCACCGGAAATTGTTTCGGAGTTGACTTCACCTAATGAAGAGAGAGCTAATGATATTGATCATGAAACTCCGAAAGAGGACACTACCAAACCTCGCAGGTCAAGTAGGACAAGTGCAGCTCCTGAACTGTATGGCAATCCTGTTGTGAATTTCATGGTTGATGAAATAGATGACCCTGTGACGTATGAAGAAGCGATGATGAGCCCTAATTCCAACAAATGGCTAGAAGCCATGAAATCCGAGATGGAACCCATGTACGAAAACTAGGTTTGGACCTTGGTGGACTTACCTCACGATCGAAAGGCCGTTGAGAATAAATGGATTTTCAAAAGAAAAACTGATGATGATGGTAATGTGACCATCTATAAGGCTCGACTTGTCGCAAAGGGGTTTCGACAAATTCAAGGAGTTGACTACGATGAGACATTCTCTCCCGTAGTGATGCTTAAGTCAGTTAGAATTATGTTAGCAATTGCTGCATATTTCAATTATGAAATATAGCAGATGGATGTCAAAACTGCGTTCCTCAATGGTAATATTGAAGAAGAGTTGTATATGATACAACCTAAGGGTTTTTTCAATCCTAAGGATGTTGATAAGGTATGCAAACTTTAGCGATCCATCTATGGACTGAAGCAAGCATCCCGCAGTTGGAATCTCCACTTTGATGAGGTGATCAAAGAGTTTGGATTTATCCAAAACTTATGGAGATGCTTGTATTTACATGAAAGTGAGTGGGAGCAATGTGGCATTTCTGATATTATATGTGGATGACATATTATTGATTAGAAATAATATAGATCTTTTAAACAGTGTTAAAAGTTATCTAAATAGTAAATTTTCGATGAAAGACCTTGGTGAAGCGTCATATATATTAGGCATTAAAATCTATAGAGATGGATCAAGGCGCCTAATTGGGCTATCGCAGAGTACATACCTTGATAATATATTAAAGAAGTTTAATATGGACGGAAGTAAGAAGGGGTTCTTTCCTACGTTGCAAGGCAAGACATTGAGCAAGACTCAAAGTCCGGCTACGGCAGAAGAAAGAGAGATAATGGATAAGATCCCCTATGCCTCGGCCATAGGCTCTATAATGTATGCCATGCTATGTACAAGACCGGATGTGGCACATGCTATTAGTTTGACTAGTAGGTACCAATCGATCCGTGTTCGAACCTTTGGATAGCGGTCAAGAATATCCTTAAGTACTTGAGAAGAACTAAGGATATGTTTCTTATATACGGAGGTGAAGAAGAGCTAGTCGCTAAGTGTTATGTTGATGCTAGCTTTGACACTGATCCGGATGACTCTAAGTCTCAATCCAGATACGTATTTCTCTTGAACGGAGCAGTAGTTAGTTGGAGGAGCTCCAAACAACCTGTGGTGGCTAGATCAACAACGGAGGCGGAATATGTTGCTGCTTCAAGCGTAGCGAAGCGATTTGGATGAAAGAGTTCATTACGGAACTGGGTGTGGTTCCCAGTGCGTTGGACCCGATGGTGATCTATTGTGACAACAATGGAGCCATAGCCAACGCAAAGGAACCAAGGTCTCACAAGAATTCCAAGCATATTAAGCGCCGGTTTCACTCCATCCGCGAGCATGTCAAGGATGGAGATATAAAGGTTTGTAAAGTACACACAGACCTAAATGTAGAAGATCTGTTGACCAAAGTTCTCCCTAGGGAAAAACATGATCAACACCAGAACTCCATGGGTGTTAGATTTATCACTATGTGAACTAGATTATTGTCTCTAGTGCAAGTGGGAGACTGAAGGGAATATTCCCTGAGAGGCAATAATAAAGTTGTTATTATGTATTCCTTGTATATGATAGATGTTTATTTTGCATTATTTTAATTGTATTGATCGGAAACGTCAATACATGTGTGTTTAATAAACAAAAAGGGTTCCTATTTATGCCTCTCTTATAGACTAGCTTGTTGATTAACAAGATGATCAAGGTTTCCTGATCATGGACATTGGATGTTGTTAATAACAAGGTCACAACATTTGTGAAATGATGTGATGAACATTCATCCGAAGTATAGCATTACGATCAAGTCATTATGTTTATATTGCTATAACATCATACGAAGTAATCTTTATCCTTAGACCATGAGATCATGTTAATTGCTAACACCGGAAGAGTATCTTGATAACATCAAACGTCACACCGTAACAGGGTGACTATAAAGATGGGTTCGATTACTACGAAGGTGTTATGTTGAGGCTCATGGATCAAGAGTGGAATTTGTCAATCCCGATGACGGATAGATATACTCTGGGCCCTCTCGGTGATATCACATTAAGATAGCTTGCAAGCAAGTGATGTGATCACTAGAATGTTATATCACGGGAACGAGAAAAGAGTGCATGCCGGTAACGAGATCAAACTAGGTATTTGGATACCGATGATCGAATCTCGGACATGTATTATATCATGAGACAAAGGGATTAAGTTACTAGCGTTAAAGGTTCTCACGATCATAGAAGTCATCGTTGAATATGCAGGAGTCAGTATAGATCTCCATGTCCCGCTTCTGATTATTGATCTGAGAGGAGTCTCAATCATGTCTGCATTATTCGTGAACCGTAGGGTGACACACTTAAGAGTTACCGGACACCATTTTGGAGCACATATGTTTCAGACGGAAGGATTGCAAAGCACAGGAATTGTTTCGATAGAAACCAGAATTGTTTCGGGTGAAATTGCAGAAAGTGGTTCTGCGTGTGATATTAAAATGTTGCAAGGGATTTTATGTGAATGTTTGTTAATTAAAGTAATTAACAAAATTCTGAATAAATTTAATAAAAGTTTTTATTAAATTAGAGAGCATTAAACTTAGAGAATTTTAATGCATTTAAAGTAGAGACTTTAAAAGGGAATGTGAAGAGGCATTTTAATGTGGAGGGAGTTACCACCACATGAATGGAGGAGGTGAGGGGTCACCTCCATGAGGCGCTGGCCATGGAGGGGGTACACCCTCCTCCTATAAAAGGCCCCCCTCTCCTTCTTTCTTCCACACACCTCCTCGTGAAGGATCTCTCTCCCCCTCTAGAATTATTCCCCCATGGTCTCGGATTAGCGAGATACATGTTCCCGGTGGCAGGAAGGAGTTGTTGCTTCCGCTGCATTGCTGGAGCGAGGAGGTGGAGGTTGTCCGGTGGCTTGAACGTGTGTGCGAGGATGGATGCGCTACTGATTTGCGGCGCTCGAACTTCCACACGATCTTGAGATCGGCAAGTGTACGACTACATCAACCACGAGTTCCTACTCGTTAACAAAACTCGTTGTCTTCGAGGGTAAGTTCTCGATGGATGTATGTCCACCCGTTGCTCTGTATCTAGTAGATAGATCTTGGCGTATAGTTCTCATTGTAGGAACTTTTTTGTTTTCTATGTTGTGGACCCAACAATATCCACTCGTGGCCTTTGTCTCATCAGCATCAAATATCCAATTTTAATCACTATAACCCTATAGTACCCTCGAATACCCGGTATAGTGAATTCCGTAGCTCGCAATGCCTTTTATATAGCGCATAACTCTCTCAAGAGCATGTCAGTGATCATCTCCTAGATTTGAAACAAATCGACTGAGTTTGCTTATAGCAAAAGCAATGTCAGGCCTCTTGGTGCTAGCTAAATACATAAGCGAGCCAATAATTTGAGAGTATCTCAGTTGGTCTCTAGTATTTCCTCGATTCTTTGGAATCGTCCCATTAGGATCATACGGTGTAGGAGAAGACTTGCAGTCGCTATACCCGAAACGACTCAAGACCTTTTCCACATAGTGAGAATGAAGCAATGTAATCCCACCATCATCATATCTCAATAGCTTGATGTTCAGGATACATCAGCTACACCCAGATCCTTTATCTCAAAGGAACGAGATAAGAAATCCTTGACTTCCTTAATTGCATTAAGGTTGGTTCCGAAAATCAGTATGTCATTAACACAGAAACAAAGGATGACTCCTTCACCCCCACCATGGCGATGGTACACACATTTGTCAGCTTCATTTACACCAAAGCCTGTAGCAGTTTAAGTTCTTTCAAACTTCTCATGTCAGTGCTTAGGGGCTTGTTTTAGGCCATATAAAGACTTCAACAACTTGCACACCTTTCCTGCTTGACCATTTACCACAAAGCCATCTAGCTGATCCATGTAAATTTCCTCATCCAACTCTCCATTTAGGAAAGTTGTCTTAACATCCATTTGATGAACAAGAAGATCATGAGAGGCAGCCACTAAAAGTAGTACTCGAATGGTGGTCAATATGGCAACGGGTGAATACGTGTCAAAGAAGTCTTCGTCTTCTTTTTGAGTGTATCCCTTGGCCACAAGTCGTGCCTTGTACTTCTCAATAGTACCATCAGGCCTAAGATTTTTCTTAAACACCCATTTACATCCTACAGGTTTGCACCCATAAGGACGATCGGTGATATCCCATGTTCCATTGGCTAAGATGGAATCCATCTCATTGCGGACGGCTTCCTTCTAGTAGTCGGCAACAGGAGATGCATAGGCTTCTAAAATAGAAGTGGGAGTATCATCCACGAGGTACACAATGAAATTATCACCAAAGGACTTGTCCTCTGTCTCTTGCTCCTTTTAGGAACTTCATTATCATCCTACTTAGGATTTTCCACATGTTCAATTGGAGTGGTAGGTCCAGAATTTGTAGCAAATTCCTGACTGGATGAACTAGAAATCTCCTGATTTGATGAGCTAGGTATATCCTTCATAGGAAAGATATCCTCAAGGAAAGTCGAATAAGTCAACTCCATAATTGTACCGACATGCATCTCAGGTACCTAGAATTTTACTATCAAGAATCTATAACCAATACTATGGAAAGCATAACCCAAAAATACACAGTCAACGATTTTTGGTCCAAGCTTGCGCTTCTTGGGAATTGGCATATGAACTTTTGCCAAACATCCCCAAGTCCTTAGGTAAGAGAGTTGTTGTAAAACTTCGAAATTTTCGTATTGGTTTGCACTATTGGTTTGCAGAATATGATTTGCAGTATACATTATTTTGCAGTACACTAGACGAGGTGGAACAAATGCAGCAAAACTGAACCGTAAAATGGAGTATTCTGTTTTGCGGTTCAATATGTGGCATCTGATCCACCCCGCCCTTTCTCGCACCGCAAACCAGTTTTCCGATTTACCGCATCCACGTTTTGCAGTACCACGGGATGCGGTATCTGCTAGAGATGCTCTAATCCAGGATGCTAGTTGGCATCTGCAAAGAGACCCGGAGTGTGGAGCAGATGTATGTGCTCGCCAAAGCAACGAATGTACTAATTGGAGCAAGATAAGTAGTACTCCTGCTAGTTAAACTATGGATTTGGATTTAGGCTAGTCAACATGCTAAATCAAGTTGACATTTGGAGTTTAGCCAACTAGAGGGATTTGTGGGTGTATAAGCAATCCATGGATTGATGTTGTTGATTTTTATTCAGTTATATTTAGTTGTTGTAGGATTCTGGCGATGCACTTGGGGTAAAGACCACGACGACATCGATCATTCTTGCCGCTCCAGGACTCAATCTCAAGCTGCAACCCCTCCGCAACACCACTGACTTCCTATATTGATTCATGGAATTGATATGTGTCTAATTTTTTGACGTGTGCTTATGTGTACTTCACAGACACATGGTTGTTGTTGATAACTTAATGATGTGTGTGGGTACACTGCACACATGCGGTTCTTTTCTGTATGGAATATTTGTTCTTAGGCACCCTGAGAATCATCAAAGTCGATGGACAAATGCATGTCATTAGATCAACCGTGGATTCACCCGTGTCGTTAAACCAACATCCTAATGATGACCAATTTCCATCCAGAAGGCGTGTTGATCCACCCTCTCTGGTTTATTTTCCTCACCATATCTCCCTCAATTTTCTTGCACGCTATATGTGACTGTCAATGTAGGCCATTTAGTTGGATTTTTTAAACTCATGTTATGCTGGTGTTCCAACAGCTCGCGGTGACGACCTACATGAGTCTCTTTTGTGGTTGTAGCTTATTGCATCCAGCTAATAGTTATCAACCTAGCTCTGATGAAGTTATCCACATGTTTAAGTTATAGTTATCACCATGCAATCGATGTTGTTATCCTATCCTTTTGATAATAGTTATCAACCTGGTACTGATGGAGTTATCCATCTGTTTAATATATAGTTGTCAACCCAATACTTATAGAGTTACCCAAGTTCTTAGAGTATAGTTACCAACCTAGCTCTTATGAAGTTATCAGTGTGTTTAAGTTATAGTTATCACCATGAAATCGATGTTATTATCCTACTCTTTTGCTAATAGGTATCAACCCGGTACTGATGGAGTTATCCATGTGTTTAATATATAGTTATCAACCCAATACTTTTAGAGTTACCCAAGTTCTTAGAGTATAGTTACCAACCTAGCTCTGATGAAGTTATCCATGTATTTAAGTTATAGTTATCACCATGAAATCGATGTTGTTATCCTACCCTTTTGCTAATAGTTATCAACCCGGTATTGATGGAGTTATCCATGTGTTTAATATATAGTTATCAACCTAAAACTTGCAGAGTTACCCAAGTGCTTAGAGTATAGTTACCAACCTAGCTCTTCTGAAGTTATCTATGTGTTTAATTAAGTTATAGTTATCACCATGAAATCGATGTTGTTATCCTACCCTTTTGCTAATAGTTATCAATCCGGTACCGATGGAGTTATCCATGTGTTTAATATATAGTTATCAACCCAATACTTATAGATTTACCCAAGTGCTTAGGGTATAGTTACGAACTCAACACTTGTAGAGTTATCAACCCAGTACTTATAGAATAGAGTTATCCAAGTGTTTAGGTTATAGTTCTCTATGGTTCAGAGTAGAGTTACCCGTATGTTCACCAAACCGATGTAGTTATCCCACCCTCTGCTAATAGTTATCCACTCATTACTTATGAAGTTATCTAGTTGTTCAGAGTATAGTTATTAGCAAGAAGTCGACATAGTTACCCTTCCCTCTATTAATAGTTACAACCTGCTCCCTCCATTTCAAAATATAAGATGTTTTAGCTTTGTGAAAGGAGTTTATCTAATTTTTTTTAATATTTAGATCCGGAGTGAACCTACACGCTAAAACGGGTCTAGATACACTCCTTTCACAAAGCTAAAATATCTTATACTTTCACACAGAGGGAGTATACATATGAAGTTACCTATATGTTTTAGGGCTTGGTTGTTGTCTTGAATTCGATATGCTTATCACCCTAATACTTATAAATTTGTGCATGTGTTTTAGTGTATAGTTACCCTTGTCCACGATAACATCATAGCCCCAAGGTGATAACTCACTAATGAAAGCAGCTTGTAACTTCTAAGCTTGAATAGAGTGTAAAGAGCCGCCAAAAGTGAGGTCTAGTTTGAAGTCGAAACTCCGTTCTTAGGGTAGATAACTTACATATTACATCCTGGATAACTTACGTGTTACCTATGGGTATTGATTCCGAAAAAATTTATTGTAACATATCAACATGAGATCTAGTTTTAAAGATCTTGTCGCGACTAGTCCAACAGTGAAAATAGATTCTAAATCGGATCAACGGTGTGAGCTATAAACCTTTTTAAATTTTTAGATTCCGCATTTAATCCGAATGACATCGCCTTTTTTTTCTAGAGGCATGCAAAAAAGACTCCACACAACCCCTTCATAAGGTGGTTAACTTACTTATCGTAGAACAGATAACTCACATGTTAATGGTGGGTATCTTTTGGGTCTGAAAACCATTTGTTGTAACGTATCAACATGAGATCTAGTTTTGAATATCTCGCCGCGACTAGTCTAACCGTGAAAACGGATTGGTAAATCGAATAAACGGTTTAACTTACAAAAGATTCTGAATTTTTAGATTTTTGAATTTAATTCCAGCCATATCAATATTTTTTGTCATTTTGAGTTATGATGTGTTCATGATAGAGCTATCATGACTAAACCGATGTAGTACCTTGCTCTCTAGGTAATAGTTATCCACTCATTATCTATGCAATTATTCATGTGTTCAAGATATTGTTATCATCACCAAATCGATTTAATTACTCCTTCCCTCTAGCTAATAGTTGTCCAACATAAAAAAACATACCAAATTAGATTAACGATTTGATCTACAAAATTCTTTGACTTTTCGGTTTTGCATTAAATTCTAGTGATGTAATCAATTTTATCCTCCGTAAATAACTCCTTCCCTCTAGCTAATAGTATGCATGCACTAAACATGGAGATTCTTTTTGCCGTTGGCCTAGTAAATAACCTTTGCACTCGCATGACACAGTCACGCGGGATGTTGATGATTTAAGTCAGATGTTATCGGAACGAAAATAGGTGCTCCGTGTGTGACGTTATTGTTGGATCCATCGGGAATTGAAATCGATAGAATTCCTCACGTAGTCGCGTTCAAATTCGTATGTAATGGAGATGGTATGGACAATTTTATCATTTTTCGTGCATGTGCAAGAGGCCCTATAGAATTCGTTCATACGATGAGTAATTTATATAGTACATCAGTGTGGAAAAACTCGGTGCAACAAGACGACGACAAGAAAAGCTTGGGGCAGACAAGGACTTGGCAACCATGCAGCTGATAGGTTTGAGAGGTAAGAATCTGCAACAAAATTTCGTAGTGGCAGAATTCAGTTCATGTGGCACAAAATGTTCATATGATGTTTATTCGACTCTTGATGCAGTGTCATCTGTTTTCTATGCAGTTTGGGGTTTCAAGCTGGAGCAGATCATGATAAATTGGGCTTCTAACTCGGTGGTCACTGCAGTATTAGTGCCAGAGACCTACTCAGCTAGGATAGAGAGCTGCTTACTAGCAGTAGCACCCGAGGTCTTTAGCTCATAGTGCAGATTCAGAGAGCAGCTAGGGATCTCACTGAATCGGCTGTTAGTGTAGTGGCGTAGTGCGTGTGTACAAAGGCTTCCTGTGCTCATGCTGATACTTTAGTGACTGGAAAAATAGATTGCAAACTGGCAAAAGAGTATTCAGATGTATTTCTCCTTGGACAAAGTTGAATAAAAGTTGACAGCATGTGTCATTTCTATTGCAGTAACATGTTCAATAGTGACAAGAATATTTTCTTTCAGCCTTTGACTATGCAAGTTGAACTCTTTGACTGTACAAGTTGAACTCAAGCGTTGCTTTCTGAATAATAATGTAATGTGTCTGAAGTAAGTTGGGAGTAACCAATGGAGCTAGCCGGTGATTTGCTGACTTGCTGGATAGTCTACTTTGTGGCCATGCCTGAACTTGGAATCAGAAATTCAGGTCCCAGCAGAGATAATATACAAACACATAGGCTAAATCTGCTGGAGAGGGCAGGATGGATTATTGCAGTAACATGTTCAATAGTAACATGGAATATTTTCTTTCAGTCTTAAACTCAGGTGTTGCTTTCTGAATAAGTTAATGTCTCCGAAGTAAGCTGGGAGTAATGCGTGAAGCTAACTGGTGATTGCTGACTTGCTTTGCCTACTTTGGTGTCAACTTCGGACTCTAAGACAGGTTATGCCTCAACTTGGCATCAGAAATTCAGGTCCCAGCAGACTCTTTTGATATACAGACAGATAGGCCAACTCTGCTGAAGAAAGTAGAATGCTGAAGCCTAATACCATGGCTGGTAACAAGAACAAAAGCAGAGGAGTTTTCAAATGGCCGATCATATTTGATCCAGAGGTTTCATAAAATTCCTAGCACTGACAAGTTTTCATGAATTACTAGTTGAATGCCCGTGCATTGCCATGGTCCTCAAGTTTCCATACCACAATATAATGCAGGTAGAAATCCACATGTATATAAAGAGATAGTAGCATAGTATTCCGAAAACAATTAAAGATCTGAATATTCTTGTTATCGCTATAGTCAAACATATAGATTGGTAAAGTGTTGAAGCAAGTTGGGACTAGCCAATAAAGCTATCTGGGGAGTGCTGACTCTATTCGCAGTCTGCGCTGAGATTCTAAGACAGGATATGCCTGAACTTGGCAATGGAAATTCAGGTCACAGCTGAGCAGACCATGTTGACATACAAACAGATTGGCTAAATCTGCGGGAAATAGCAGAATGGATGAAGCCTAATACCATGACAGCTAACATGGACAGAAGAGTTTGATTACACTTTTTTTTGAATCAAAGAGTTTGATTACACTTGGTATAGAGGTCTCCTGAATTGCCTAGGGCTGACAAGCTTTTATGAATTATTAATATGTCTACTCATTGGGCTCTTTGTACATTGATGAAAGAAGCTCAATTGCTCATGAATAAAAGATGCACCTTGGGATAACACAAACAAAAAAAATAAACATTTCCATTCCAGGTATTCACTCATTCAACGGTACCAAATAAATGGCACTGAATAGAAACAACAGGAAACACTCCAAAGGGATACAAGACAGATAGATCAAGCATGCGCCGCAATGAAGAAGTGGCAATCGTACGAAACCAAATCTCCCAAGTCACAACGGATACAAGGTTTGATGCTCTCACCAACCAAGGATGGACGCTCAGCTTGATGCTCCAGTCACACTAACCCTCTGTAACTGTAATACAAGCAGACAATTCACTGACATGGTGTGCGGTCCGACCATCAGGAATGCAGTTATCATCACATTAACAGCAGTAGGGTATAGCAACTCTGAGGAGTGGATCAGGTCCTTCAGCTGAGCAAATTCGAGTGCATTTGCTGAAGGTAGCTGATACAGAGCCAACAGCTCGCATTTTCTGCCTGCACAAAACATGTAAAGAAAAAAGTGGGCAAGTGCTTAGAAATAAAAAATATATATATATAGACAAGAGGTTCATCGAACAACTACTATATTTGAGCTCTTAATTATACAAACTTACTGTATTAACTGTATTACAGAAAGGCAGAGAGTGCTTGGAAACTTATAACATAGAAAGAGTAGAATACCTAATGACTTCTGCACCGAGTGGAACAATTACCAAGACTTCCGCAAAAATATCACAATGGATCAACTCAATGGAGAATACCAATAAAGACCATCAGAAAATACTAAAGGCTCAAGTAAACCACAGCATGGTAAAGGAAGAACAGGAAGATGCAAAACTCAGGAAGAAAATATTATTACTGTCATCATACTGTGAATTTACAGGAGTTTGAGGCAAAGAAAGGGTAACATGATGAACAAAATCTTAGTATCACGGGATTTACAGTTACATCCATCAGAAGAACTCAGTCGAAGTGATTCTGGCAGACTACAAAATCAGTGGTGCTTGCATTCCACTTACGACCTTGCTTACGGAACTCGTGTCAACTCTTCAGGAACTTGAACATCTGGGCATTCACGCAGCAACAGAAGGAGGTTGTTTTGAATAGTTTGGAGCCTATTTTCCTCTGGTGGACGATTATCCTTAACAATACTCTTATGAAACAGCTGCAGTGCACCGTCGGATGAAATTTCTTGCACAGAGCTGTGCAGATCTTTAAGATTTCCTCTACGCTGGTCATCAAGCAACAACTTTTCTTTTAGACTGTCGGGAAGGCTATCCAATGCGCTGCTTGAAGGGCAACAGAAAAAGGAGATGTAATAAATGAAAATGTTACATGAACAAGTCTATATAAGAAAACTGACAACCAGAAATCCACTTTACCTAGTGATCCCCCGAACGAGACCCCACTTGTATCCAACATGCACAGATTGCTTAAACCCAATGTTGAAGCCCTCTTGGGCAGCATCCTTCTGCCCTTCAACTATGCCATCCCTATAGCCCATCTACAGAGAAACCAAAACCCTTACTTTCAAATTCTTTTTTATACCAATACAAACTCATGATTCATTATTGACCAATAACCATGGAGGTCAAAATCATTGTATACCTTAACAAACTGGTTCTTCCTGTGGGCCCCATCTCTGTCTAAGATGGCAGCATCATCCCAAATGTCATCATCAGCAACATCAACATTGCCTGAATCAAAATTGGTGCAAAAAATCAGGTTTTGACATGGAGCGCATGTTAAAAAAGAACCTTCATTTTTAACTAAACATAAAGTATGCCCAAGTAACGTCCATGGCAACAATAGACAGATAAAGGTTGCAAAATCTAGTGATACTACATGAGAACAAGGCTAGGACGCACCAGGCCAATCGACTTCTTTCTCCCTCGAAGGCATCGATGGTGATGCCACCACTTGTAGGTCTCCCAGGGACGCTGCCAAACCGTTCACACCCTCAGAGCCAGTCATCGGAAAGCAATCTGCACTTGAAACATGGAGCACCAAGGAGAATGGTCAGGTGACAGGCAGCAAACTTACTTCCCCCCCTAGTTCACTGCCCTCGTATCATATGATACCATATACCCTTTCTTTTCATACGCAAAATTATAAACTCTGCCCTATCTCTATCATTAAAAGGCTTCGTCACTAACACCAAATACTCCAAGACCTGTGAACCTCTTTTTTCCTCAACCCCAAGGCCCAAACTGTAATAGGCTAATAGCTAGCCCCAGTCAGCTCCGCTACAGGGATCCCTTTTCTAACACATGTAACATAGGTATCAACAAATCATGGAACAAGTTATCATTATCCAAACAAAAAAGACCGGAAAGTATAATATAATTTTCACACCTATATAAAAATAGTTACTTGTGAAATGTTTAGCTACTCGTGCTCAAAACACTGAACTGACAACTCCAAAGACAAAAATCTATCCCGATGATAATTAATCCATCTTCGAGACAACGTAAAATCTGGCACATGTAAATACATGAACTCTTTTTAAGCCACACTAATATAGAAGCAGTGATCAAACTGTAATTTGTAAACACCACCGTACTGATTAAATGGGGAGCGCACCACATATATAAAAAGGCATCTGTAATATGTAGATAAAACAGAAGCATTTGACCCAAAAAGTAGCATTGGAAATGGTCAAGTAGCATTCAAAATTGCTAGCAATACATGATGGACCAATCTGAACCAATACACGGTACAACACTGCACTATTTGGACAATGAACACAACAATGCAACAGGGGAAGTTAATGTAGGCAGAAAGTTGATGGAGATTTCGTTCAGGAGCACTTCTATGAAAACTTAAATGAAAACAGCAAGCCTACGGCAGGCGGGAAACGATGAGAAAAAGGGTTGGGCTAGAATAGAAGGAGGAAATTAGTTAATGCAATCACAGTTTTTTATAAAAAATAGGAGGAAAAGATGCAGAAGCAACTATTCATTGGTTTTTTCACAAATGGATGAAAAAGTTCAGTAGTACAGAAGTAAGTATCCACATCTTAAACCTTTGGTGATCACCATACCAACTAATGAGGAACAAATGCTATTACACTGGTAGAGAACCACCATCCTTGTGAAGGACTAAGCTTATTCTAGGTGACAATGTGAAAGTACCTACCATGCTACTCCCTCTGTTTCAAAATAAGATGTTTTAGCTTTGTGAAAGGAGTGTATCTAGACCCCTTTTAGTGTGTAGGTTCACTCCAAACTCCAAACTTACATGAACCTACACACTTAAAGGGTTCTAGATACATTCCTTTCACAAAGCTAAAACATCTTATATTTTGAAACAGAGGGAGTACATGATAAAGGAATCAACAAATACAGGTCGGGTGGTAAAGAACATAACATGGAATCTGTATCACACGTGACTGGTATATGCAGCTTCTAGACTAATGATGTTTCAGCCTTCAGTTTCAGAAACATAATAAATAGTGAATTTATTTGCTTCAGACTTTATCTTTGTGTGCTATGCCATATACATAGGAAGACCATGTCTTTGTAGGGCTTGTTACAGGTTAAGTTGCTTGTTTATGGTACAGATAGGAGAGAGTTGCTCAAGAGGAAAAGATATACTCCCTCCGACCCATATTAGTTGACTTGGATTTGGCTAGATTCGGATGTATCTAGCACTAAAACATGTCTAGATACATCCGAATCTAGACAAATCTAAGTCAATTAATATGGGTCGGAGGGAGTACAACATTAGGTCTGCAAAACAGTTGCGGCACACCTTTTGTCTCAATAGAGAACAGTATTATAAACATCACTAGTACTGATTAGCAGTGATCAAACAGATCAAATTAATCTCAAAAAGGCCTACAATATTTGGATTTGGAAGAATTCCTGCGAGTCAATCTGAACCAATATGTAATGTACAATCTGAAACAATACATGAATTTGCACAAGTACATAAGTGGACACGGTTAACGAATGCAACAGGGGAAATTAATCTAGGTAGAAAGATTGATGGACACTGAAACTTGCCATTGATGAAAACTAAAATACCTTGAGCTAGGACAGAGTGGAGGCGACGGCACAGAGGTATTGGGGAGGAAGAGGAGTAGGAGGAGGCGGCCGCTACGGCAACAGGGGGCGCGAGGACAGGCTGTTAGACTAAACTTGTTGTCACATGTATGTAGTACATCGGCACATTGGGAAAGTGTCCATCCGCTTTGTACACTGAGTAGATGTGTGAGGGAAGTTGCACCGTACACTGTATAGGCAATCGCCAGCAGCATGGTGAGCTACGTGCTCGCGGTATGGTGCTGCAGTGTGTGTGGGGTTGGTGTTTGTAACTTGCCTCCTGAAGAAAAGGCTTGGGTGTGTTTGTTGCAAGCTGAATACAATCAGATAAAACGAAGGGCATTTGTTGCCTGGGGAAACTGACCTGTGTGCTGCTATCTGCTTTCTTGCTTGCATTCAGTCGAACAGGTTCAGGGCGTGCGTGTGTCCACCGTGTTCCACAGCGAGAGAGAAAGATGCTCTGGCTTACACAGGCTGGGCAGCGTGGTGAGCGCGCTGTGGGCGTCGGTTGCGGAGGCGCGCGCTAGCAGCGGCGGTTGAGCGTGTCGGGAGTCGGCGTGCGGAGTACCAGTGGGGCGGCAACAGTGGCGTGAGCGAGCTGGCGGCAGCGTCGTCGAGCAAGGAGGCCTTGCCGAGCGCCGGTGAAGCGCGCAGCGGCCGGCGGCGTTGGGGGGATAACAGAGTCGAGGGCGGCAGAGTGTTGGGAATGGCAGAGCAGAGGCGGGATTAGTGGGCTGGCTATTTGGGAAACGGTTTGCGGGATTAGGCCTAGTGTAGAAAAATGTTGAACATCACTGTACTTATTAGCAGAGGTGGATCCATATCCTTTGTAAGTACTCAACATACGAACTGTTTGATTGATCCGAGAACAACAAAATTATATGTTAGCTGATGGACATATTAAGGGGTAATTCACAAATAAACTCACATTCAAGAATCAAGAGTAGTGGAACTCTCAACAATCTCTCAGAAGGAGCATCGCAGTTCTCATCAATCCATTCTAAAAAAATCGCATGAATCCTTTCCACTGTCCCCCGTCCATACCCAAAACCTAGGGCTGGAATGATTCCACAACTTGTGCAGCGGAAGAAGCAAGCAGGAGAGAGAGAGAGAGAGAGAGAGAGAGAGAGAGAGAGAGAGAGAGGATGGAACCATACCCTCACAACGGCGACGGCGATGTCGGGATGGAAACAGCCGGGGCAGCGTCTGATGTCCAGAGCAGGGACAGGGGCAGGCGGCGGCGGCTGGTGGGGGTGCGTTGGCGCTTGCCGGGGCGCCCGAGGTCCGCGGGGAAAGGCGGCGTCGGAGCTCTGGGGGGAGGGCCGCGCCGGATGGGGGCTAGCCGGCGTGGGAGCAAGATGGGGGCGTCCGAGGTCCGCGGGGAAAGGCGGCGTCGGAGCTCTGTGGGTAGGGAGAGCAGAGCGCAGGCGGCGACGGCGCGATAGGAGAGACGGACTGCTAAATTGGCCTACTCCACAGACACTGGAAGCTGGGTCGACACGATAGACTGAATTTGTTTCCATAATACTCCAGTATAATTATTTTTCCAAATAGTATAAGGGCTCGTTTGGATCCCCTGAATTCATTTCATTTCATACAAATGCTTTCCGGTCTTTTTTCTGTCTCATAGCGAATGCATCCGGGCTAAACGATGCCTTGATCTGTATGCATCTGGATTTCTTTATAAAGTAGGAGTACGTAAGTAGTAAGTTTTTTGTAGATTCAGAAGAAGTCGAGAACTGCATGCATCGCGCATCTACTCCTTTGTAGTGTTCAAATGCGGAAATCCGGGTGAAGCTCCAGTGTTAGAATGCACACCTGAAAACCTGTTCGTTCTGCATCTGATTGTTCGTTTTGTTTTTATATATGCCGTCCTGGGCTGCCATGCTTCAAATTATTCATCGCTCTATGTATGCTGATCTGAAGTGAAAACAACATGGCCACAAGCATCTATGACAACTGCTTTGCAATGTCAATTTGATCACCTATGCAATATTCAAAACATGGTGGGTTTAATCTTACAAGCTGCCCCAAACCTTCTAAACCTTTGCAGTATAGAACTCATGCAAAGGAGAAAACAGTCTGAATTGTGAGATGAAGAGTCTACCCAAAACAGTCTGAATCTTAGCAGTATACAACTCATGAACAGAAAGGCAATATACAGTGACACACACAAACACACACACAAAGATAGAGGGGAGAGAGGTAGAGAGCATAGTTGCAGGGTTCGGGATCGGTGGCGCGTTCCGCGACCCCGGATCGATCGACCCGGTTCGCGGGTCAGGAACCGGAGTGGATCGACGCGATTCGTTTTTTTGTTCATGATCCCTGTTCTGCGTTCCTAAATTAGCGACCCTGAAATATGGTAGGACCATTAAAAATAAAACGAAAAATTGGTAATTCCAAACGTCATATTTGGGCTCATTAATACCCTTGATTCTGCGGCTCTACCCTTAATTCCAAGCGCCATATTTGGGCTCATTAATACCCTTGATTCTGCGGCTCTACCCATTCCAGGCGCCATATTTGGGCTAATTAATACCCTTGATTTTGCGACCCACTCTATCGATCCATGGTCATCGATCCAAACCAAAGTGGATCGCGATCCACGATCCAACTTGGCGTACCAGAGATGTGTACCACTGACCGATCCTTGTTCGCTGGCATGTTAACCTCGTTCCCTAATCCCGTTCCTTGATCCGGACGATCCGGTTCGCTGGCAACTATGGTAGAGAGAAGGGGAACATACCGTTCTTGCTTAAGCAGATGACAGGACGAGGTTAAGGATGAGGTGGCACTTCAAGTTCATGGTTGGATGCTCCATTGGTTCTTGATCCGGTGAGGTTGTGCTCCAAAACTGCAGATCCAAAAGGCTAGGTTTAGAGTTTAGAAAAGGGAAAGGACATGTGATAGAGAGGGCAAAAGAGGAGAGGTGCTGAGGAGACATACCTGCGAGGGTGGGTGAGATCTGGCTGACAGCGGCTCACCGGAGGAGGGACACTCCCAGCCAGAGGTCAACGGCGGCGGTAGGATCTTGGTAGAGAGTAGTCATGTGAAAGGATAGAGATGTCGCCTAGAGGGGGGTGAATAGATAATTTTAAAACTATTACGGTTTTGGCTTGATAGAATGCGGAATTAAACTAATGTTTATTTTACAAGCACAAAATCTAAATACACTAGGCTCAACTAAGTGCACCAACACAAGTTAAGCTAAGCAAGATAGCACAATATAAATATACCACAAGTGATAAGCAAGATATAAGTACTTCAAGCTCGATGGCTATCAGAAGGAAAGTAAGCACGGGTATAGAGATAACTGAGGCACGCGGAGACGAAGATGTATTCCCGTGTTCCCTTACAAGTAAGGTACGTCACGTTGGAGAGGTGTAGAATTCCACGAAGGATTTCCCAACGCCACAAAGACTCACCTTCTTCTCCGAGTCTATCCCACGAAGGAATAGGCCATTTCCTTATGGCTAGCTTTTCCTCCACTCCAGAGATGGCAAGCTCCACAACCACTTCACAAGCTCCACGAAGGAGAAGCCCGGGTCTCTTCACAATCTTCCACGAAGAGCACACCGCGGCACCAACCGCCAAGCCAACTAGGAGGTCACCCTCCAAGAGCAACAAGCTCATGGTCTCTCACTCGAACAAATCGTAATGGAGAGCTCAACACTTATGCAAGAATGCAAAGCAAGAACACCAAGGGTGTTCAATCCCTCACTCTCAAATCCCACCAAAGCAACAAGTGCTAGGGAGGAATTAGAGAGAAAGAACAATGGTGGAAGTCAACCAATGACTCCAAGATCTAGATCCAAAGGGTTCCCCTCACTTAGAGGAGGAATTGATTGGTGGGGATTGTAGATCTAGGTCTCCTCTTCCAAAGCCCTCAAAAAGATGCAAGAGTCATAGGAGGGAAGGGAGAGGAAGCAAGCTCAAGAGGTTCAACAATGGAGGTCAATTTCATGGTTAAGAACATCCAAAAACGTTGGGGGAAGAACCCCCTTTTATAGGAAAAGCAAATATGGCTGTTGGGAGGAATCCTGCGAAAACTCGGTTTAAAAGTCGGCTGGACCGGCCCCGGGACCGGGAAACTCAATCCCCAGGCCGGAGAACCGGCCTACAAACCAGAAAACCTCTGTTTGCCAACTCGGAATAGACTCAGTCATGAAAACTGGAAAATCCAGTTTCAGATCCGGTCTAACCGACACTGGCGCTGGACCGTCCGGTGTGGGAGTCAGTTGAACCGGACCCACAACCGGGATGAAACAGACTTCACAAAAAACACAATAACTTTTGCATCCGGACTCCGATTTCGATGATCTTGGGCTTGTTTTGACGAGGACAACAAGCTCTACAAGGTGGTGCATAAAAACATCATAGTCCAACAAAGTAGGGTGGAACCAAATAAAAAAAGGTATGAAGCCTCCCTATGAGAAGAACCGGTAAAACCTTCAAACTCAAAAACGCCATAGAAGATGCATACGAATTATGTTTTCAATGAAATTGGGCTTGTTGAAGAGCTAGCAACAAGCTCAAAAACCTCACATGGAGAAACACCAAGAAGCAAAAAAATAGGAAGATGCAAAGTATGCAAAGGATTGAGCTCCCTAAGACAATGTGATCAAGTTATCCAACCGAAAGCCCCTCTTGATAGTGCGGTTATCTATCCTATAACCCGGTCTCCCAACAACCACCTTGAGACCGGTAAAAGGAAAACCTAGCAAGGTCATACCTTTGTCTTGCACATCCTGCTTGATCTTGATGATAACGCTTCAATCTCCATCCAAGCCGGAATACATCACTTGATCAGTATTGCTTCGTGAAGACTCATAATTTGCTCCCTCATACACCACTATGGGATAGGTTCATTAAGACACGTCTTCACATGTCCATTATCACCAATATGGAAGGCAAGCTTCAAGCAAATGATCTTCTCGAGATGCTTATCTTAAACTTGCCCTTCTCAACCTTGATGCCGATCACCACTTGATGTCATCCTCTCATGGGCTATATGAAATCTTCACTTTTGAAGCATGCCCATGGAAAGATACCTATCCCATATAGAAAATACAAAGGAACATATATAATGGGTTAGTTCATGATGCATAATTGACAAGGCTTACCATACCACAAGATCCATGTGATACATTCTTTATGCTTCATGTGTTGACCAACTTGAAATCTCTCTTCACTCTTTGTATTGGTCAACCAAGTATCTTCTTATGATCGATATCAATATCTTGAGGTACATAAAGAACTCTTCATTTGATTACATGTTCTAAATGTTAGTCAAGCATAGCTCAACTAATGAGGCTATCATGACATAGACTTAGAGCCATATCTTGAATTCTTCTATCGAGATCACACTCTCAAGATCTTGATCATATCATATTCTTGTTCAACTCAATGATCTTGATGCCAATACTCAAGGTATATCTTTATCTTCATGGCATCCATACTTGAATCCAACACATGAACTACAAGCATGACCTATGGAATATTCCTTCATATAAAACTCAATGAAAACATTAGTCCATAGGGATTGTCATTAATCACCAAAACCACACATAGGAGCAATTACCCTTTCAATCTCCCCCATTTTGGTAATTGATGACAGTCACAATAAGAGAGTTTATATAATGAATATTGGAAACAAGTACGCAACTTATCCGAGAATAAGTTGTATACAAGAGGTTGTATTTGATATGGTTAAGTAACACAAAGATACTAGCCCATATCAAAACTGATTCTACTCACACAAACTACAACTAATGCACGAGATGTGAGCAGAACCAACATATTAGAGCAAGCTCCCCCACAATATATGCACGTGTGATGAACTTGAATTTCATTGCATACATTACAAGCATGACCTTTGGGAGAGTTCCACTATATATTCAACCATGCAAAACATAATAAATATGAAATGCATGAAAGACAAATACTTAATAACAAACCAATCTTAAATAGAAAACCATTTCCCTTAAAACCCTCTAAACTTCTCCCCCATTAACAACAAGTGCCAAAATGGATGACAAAGTTAGAAGGCCAATATAGTTCAAGTTCCTCCCCAAGGTGTGCATTTCTCATAATATGAGTGAAAACAAATGCGCGTATCCAATGACAAATACCTGGAGGAAAGCAAACTATATTGAGGATCAAGGATTGCTAAAAGGATAACGAGGTGAAGGAACTTCAATGGATGAAGCAAGCAATCGAAAGATCCAAATAATCAAATGGATAAATAGTGCTCTAAATGAAATAAGGAAGCTCCCCAAGGTTCGTGCATAAATTAGTTGTTTCATTAGAATACAATATGCACAAACATGGAATCCTCACTCCCTATATATTATTTAGAACACAACCAAGATACAAGGAGTATAGATATGAATCAATACACTTGTCAAGACAAGCTTAAGTCCAAAAGAAACCAAATATGATATATGAGTGCATGAAGATACAATAAAAGTAAACCGAGCACTCATAAATCAAGACCTTACCAATGCCATTAAAAAACAAGAGGATAAGGGAGATGGTTGGCAAAGAGCGAGGATATCAAGGCGGGAGATTAACACTCTTATGTATATAAGTTTCTAAGTGGACAAAACATGATAATAATCCACAAAGAAACATCCACACATAAGAGGTTAATAAAAATAAGAATACATGATATCCAATAGTAAGTCATAAGATATACCAAAAATGATATTTTGCTTAAGTGCATATATAGCCCATGGATCTATTTTATCTTATGGTATATTAAAGAACTTCACCAAAGAAAAAAAACCTCAAAAACTTCACAACTAACACTAAGGGAACTAATGCCAGTTGGGATATTTTGATAAAGGCAACAAGTAGAAAAAGGAAGGATTCAATGCAATTTAAACAATATTGCACATGAGAGTACCTTGAGGAATTGATATGCAATAAATTTCTAGAAGGCATATTTGGGATTGGTGAATCATGAACATGATTTTATATACTCCCCATTATATGCATCACCTCAAATTAATCATATAGGCAACAAGGATAGAGAAGTGTTTCAAAGATCCTTGCAAGAACCGCAACATCTACAAACAAATAAATTCATGCCAAGATGCAACCTACGTGAGATTGGATGGAAGAATAGTATGAATGAATAAGATACTTATTACCGAGATATCAAGGGTATGATGTAGTAGATAAGAATTCTTGATCATCCTAGCTTGACTCCAATTATCATGTGGTGACAACACCTTCCTTATAGACGAGACAAGCATCCATTGCATCTCCAATGTACCTAAAACAACATTCAAGTACATCTTGGTCCCCAAACTTATTGGGTCCAAAGTGGTTAGACTAACCACAACGCATAGGACACACTCCATAAAAATATGTGCATATTTAGAGATGAAATTTGAATTTCATGCACATCTTAGCCGTTTAAGGATTTGATGGAGTATACCCTACATATTGGATCAAAGAAAGCAAAACATGATATAAGATAGACAGTTAGTAAACATGCATGCGCGAGACTTTCAAGATCCAACAAGATATAATTTGGACAAATCACCAAAATATTCAAGAAGGAATACAAGGTGTGACAAAACACATTTGTTGTCCAAACTATATCAAAGAATAAAATCAACACAATATTTGTTCAACAAATGAACCAAAACAACTATTGAGCATAAAATATGAAATAAAATACAAATGCTAAAAGATTCATCTCATTCAAGAAAATAAAATAGAGAAGAAAGAATGAGATAAGAAACTCCCAAAAAGATCAAGGTTTGAACAAATAAACCAAACCCTTAACACTTTTCACAATGGCACAAGGTTCCAAGAAGAAAAGGTTTGTCTTCCACTAAAAGCACATTTGATAATAATCAAAAGCACCATCAAAGAGATGTTCAAACACCAAGGAAGACAATGGGAGCCACAACAATTTTTGGAAATAAAAAAGCAATAGGAGGTGAAATCCAAGGTGAAGATGATCCACAAATGATACCACACCCAAGTATATCAATTGTCGAAGACAATGAGTGTATTGGAATTTATTTCTTATGGTATATTGCATGGATATTAAAGATAAATCTTCACAATAAAAATCATAGGATAGGAATAAAAATATTAAGCACTATGCAAAGATAGAGATTCTTGATAGCTTCAACTAGTCACACAATCATGCAAAGCAATGATTAGAATAACTTGAAGCAAATGGTCTCCCAAATAAGATATAGAGATATGCATTTGAGGAAGGCCACACCAAGAATTTCTTACTCAAGCAAATATTGAAAAGACGAGCAATAAAAGCTTCTACCAAAAATTAGGACCTTGTTTGATCTAACATGCCACCTAGATACAAGATAATCAACAATATAAACTCTAAGTGGCACCACCTCATATGTTCACATTTCCTAGGATTGTGATATACAAAGGAAGCATATTACTCCCCCATAATGTGATACTCATTTTCTTAAAGAGGCAAAACAACCTCAACTATAGATAATTAATGGACATTTAGAATTTGAATTTCTCATGAGTATGACACACCACATAGTTACTAGATAAGCTTGTAATATCAATACTAAGTGGTAGTACTCATGTACACACATTTTAAGGTTTGAGAGATGCGCGAGGCATATCACTCTCCCAAAATGGGATGTTCCATTAATCACTTGAAAAGAGCCAAAAAAGATATCATCAAGATGCATTAGAGGCTCAAAGCAAAACACATAAGTAAATGATGTGCCAAACACATAGACATACTTGAATACACAAAATAAGCAAGCATGAGGCATAACAAATACAAACACATACTTGGTACAAAACCAAAACATGTAAAGGGGCAAGTAACTTACAATATAAAAGAGTTGAGTTCAAGTTACCGCAAATAGGCGCATTGGGTATATGGTAGGGAGATGATAATCCTTATAACTTGGATTGATCAAATATAGTATATGAAGATCCATTAATTCTTCATCAGTTATCCAAGTCTCCAATGCCCTCCAACAAACACCCATTGATCAAGTTTGAGCTTGTTGGTCCCCAACCAAGTTGGGTCCTAAGAGGTTAGTCACAATAGGCTTGGCAACCCAAATGGTTCTTTTCTTGACACCACTTTGAGTCCCAACAAACTTGGCAAACACATTGCCATTCTTATCCTTACCAAGAGAATAATCATCATCAACAATGATAGGGTTAGATAAGGTACCATTTGAACATGAAGAGGCAAAGTGCCCCTTCTCACGACATATGTAGCAACAATTGCTCCCCTTTCTCTTCTTCATAAAATTCTTGGCTTGGGGAGCCTTATCTTGATTCTTCTTGGGAAGTGGCCTAGATTCAACTTGAGGTTGAGATTGGGCTTGACCTTGAACTTGTGGCTGCTTCCCTTGTTGCTTCTCACTCAAGTGCTTTTTATTCAATAGACAAGATCTTACATGATGTCCTTTAACCTTGCACTTGAAGCAAATAATCTTGGTCGAATTCTTGACTTGATCTTGGCCCTTCTTCTTGTTTCTCTTGGACTTGTTCTTGTTATTGGAGTTGAATCCAAGTCCACTTTTATCATTGGGGTATTTTTGCACACTCAAAATATTATAGAGTGTGGATTTGATTTCATGACTCTTTTCCAAGTCTTTCTTCAAAAAAGTAACTTGGGCCTTCAGCTCTTTGATTTCCTCTACATGGTTAGTAGAAATATAGGTACTAGAGGAAGTAGAAGCTTCATTGTTAGAGCAACAAGGCAAAGCAAGTAATCCAACACAAGGTTTATCAATAGTATGACAAGAAGGATCACTAGGACTAGCACATGGCAAACACAACATTTTGAGTAGAAGTTTTGCTAATGTCCAAATGAGGCTCACATGATGTTACCTTAGTGATACTTGCCTCACGAGCTAACTTTATCCCATCATAGGAGATTAGACGATCATTATGAGAGCCCGAGAGAATTTCATGACTCTCTTCCAATTTCCTATACTTGCTAGTTAGCAACTCAAGTTGAGTCCTTATCTCAACATTCTCCTTTAATATAGATGCTTCACAAGAAGTAGAGTTAGTAGAACTAACATCATTAATAGATTTTTCCTTTTCAAGCTCATAAGATTCAATTTTTTGTGTGAGGAGACAATTAGTGTGCTTTTCCTCGGCAAGCTCTTGCTTAAGGAGATTGAATCTCCGACTCCCGTCATCAAGTTGGAAATCCAACTCCTCTATGGTTTCCGTTTGTTTAGTTATGGTGTCCATAACGTGTTTGAGACAAGCAACGGCCTTATTATTACCACAAAGAGAGGTACACAAAAAAGTCAACTCAAGCACAAGAGCACTAGTATCCTCATAAAGGTCATCATCACTATCATCATTATCATTGCAATTATCTAGAGAAGATATGTTGGGATCCAAAGTAGGAGATACCTTTGATCCTCTTGCCATAAGGCACATGTGAGCACGGGAGGATGGATGTGAGAATATTGTTGAATATCCATTCATGATTGTGTCTTGCTCCATAGAATGTTTGATTTCCTTTACATTGTTAGATACACAACTAGAGGAAATAGAAGCATTTTGCACATGGGAACAAGACAAATCAAGCATATCATCTACATTAGTACTCAAATAGTTTCTAGACGATATGCAAGGACTAGAAACACAAGGGGATATAGAACTATTGTTGCAAGAAGTGTTTAAGTACAAACTCTCTACACCATTATCATTTCTAGAACAAGAATCATGGTGTAAAGATAAATACTACCATAATCACATATGATTTTTCCACTCACCATACCATTACCTTGTGACTTGTCACATGTAAGTGAGGTGGAAATAATTGAAATCTCATCGCGGCCGGAGGTGGAAGCGACTTGGAGCTTTTCATGATGTGAAGGAGAAGATAGCTCCTCGGAGAGAACACCGACAATATGAGAAATGGAACCACCAAATATTTCTTTAAGATTGGTCCACTTCTCATAAGACAACTTGCGCTTTACAATCGTTAAGTACAATTTAACTATGGGGCTCAAGGAGAAGATAAGCTCATTAGATACTTGAGCTCCAAGATGTAATTTTTTTCTCATTCTCTAAATATAGATTTTTAAGATCCATCAGAGGAGAAAAACCTACATCTAGAAACCGCTCAATATTTGGACACAAGGTCCGAAGATTACAAAGCAAGCAATTTCTCCATAAAGCATAATTTGTGCCATCAAAGATAACTATGTCAATGTGCACTATACTACTAGCCGACATCTTTACACTCTAGGCGGTGAAGCCTAAACAAGGAGAGACCTTGCTCTTATACCAATTGAAAGGATAGAGATGTCGCTTAGAGGGAGGTAAATAGGTAATTTCAAAACTATTACGGTTTTGGCTTGATAGAATGCGGAATTAAACTAATGTTTATTTTACAAGCACAAAACCTAAATACACTAGGCTCAACTAAGTGCACCAACAACAAGTTAAGCTAAGCAAGATAGCACAAGATAAATATACCACAAGTGATAAGCAAGATATAAGTACTTCAAGCTCGATGGCTATCACAAGGAAAGTAAGCTCGGTTATAGAGATAACCGAGGCACGCGGAGACGAAGATGTATTCCCGTGTTCCCTTACAAGTAAGGACGTCATGTTGGAGAGGTGTGGGATTCCACGAAGGATTTCCCAATGCCACGAAATCTCACCTTCTTCTCCGAGTCTATCCCACGAAGGAATATGCCCTTTCCTTATGGCTAGCTTTTCCTCCACTCCGGAGATGGCAAGCTCCACAACCACTTCACAAGCTCCACGAAGGAGAAGCCCGGGTCTCTTCACAATCTTCCATGAAGAGCACACCAGGACAACAACCGCCAAGCCAACTAGGAGGTCACCCTCCAAGAGCAACAAGCTCACGGTCTCTCACTCGAACAAATCGTAATGGAGAGCTAAACACTTATGCAAGAATGCAAAGCAAGAACACCAAGGATGTTCAATCCCTCACTCTCAAATCCCACCAAAGCAACAAGTTCTAGGGAGGAATTAGAGAGAAATAACAATGGTGGAAGTCAACCAATGACTCCAAGATCTAGATCCAAAGGGTTCCCCTCACTTAGAGGAGGAATTGCTTGGTGGGGATTGTAGATCTAGGTCTCCTCTTCCAAAGCCCTCAAAAAGATGCAAGAATCATAGGAGGGAAGGGAGAGGAAGCAAGCTCAAGAGGTTCAACAATTGAGGTCAATTTCATGGTCAAGAACATCCAAAAACGTTGGGGGGAAGAACCCCATTTTATAGGGGAAAGCAAATATGGTTGTTGGGAGGAATCCTGCGAAAACTCGATTTAAAAGTCGGTTGGACTGGCCCCGGGACCGGGAAACTCGGTCCCTAGGCCAGAGGACCGGCCTACAAACCGGAAAACCTCTGTTTGCCAACTCGGAATAGACTCGGTCACGAAAACCGGAAAATCCGGTCTAACCGGCGCTGGCGCCGAACCGCCCGGTGTGGGAGTCAGTTGAACCGAACCCACAACCGGGATGAAACAGACTTCACAAAAAACGCAATAACTTTTGCATCCGGACTCCAATTTTGATGATCTTAGGCTTGTTTTGATGAGGACAACAAGATCTACAAGGTGGTGCATAAAAACATCATAGTCCAACAAAGTAGGGTAGGACCAAATGAAGAAAGGTATGAAGCCTCCCTATGAGAAGAACCGGTAAAACCTTCAAACTCGAAAACGCCATAGAAGATGCATACAAATTCCATTTTCGATGAACTTGGGATTGTTGAATAGCTAGAAACAAGCTCAAGAACCTCACATGGAGAAACACCAAGAAGCAACAAAATAGGAAGACGCAAAGTATTCAAAGGATTGAGCTCCCTAAGACATTGTGATCAAGTTACCCAACCGAAAGCCCCTCTTGATAGTGCGGTTATCTATCCTATAACCCAGTCTGCCAACAACCACCTTCAGACCGGTAAAAGGAAAACCTAGAAAGTCCATACCTTTGCCTTGCGCATCCCGCTTGATATTGATGACAACGCTTTAAGCTCCATCCAAGCCAGAATACATCACTTGATCATTGTTGCTTCGTGAAGACTCATAATTTTCTCCCCCATACACCACTATGGGATAGCTTCATTAAGACACGTCTTCACATGTCAATTATCACCAATATGGAAGGCAAGCTTCTAGCAAATGATCTTCTCGAGATGATTATCTTAAACTTGCCCTTCTCAACCTTGATGATGATCACCACTTGATGTCATCAAAGGACTCCGGACTAAGGGCGGACTGAATCTGAACTGAAATAGGGGGATAGGCTCTCGGGCGTCCTACCTTAAGGAAATGAACCCTTTGGGGACAAGGTACAGACTCAATTAAGAAATATAAAAGTTAGCTCAGTTCGAGGGGATGACCCTCGAATTATTAGGTAAGAGACTTTTGCTCAGTTGCTAGCTTGAACTGAGTTGTTCCTGTTGGTGCTAGGGTTGCCAAGGGAGTTGTAGCGAAATCTTCACTTTTGAAGCATGCCCATGGAAAGATATCTATCCCATATAGAAAACACAAAGTAACATATATAATGGGTTAGTTCATGATGCATAATTGACAAGGCTTACCATACCACAAGATCCATGTGATACATTCTTTATGCTTCATGTGTTGACCAACTTGAAATCGCTCTTCACTCTTTGTATTGGTCAACCAAGTATCTTTTCATGCTCCATATCAATATCTTGAGGTATATAAAAAACTTTTCATTTGATTACATGCTCTAAATCTTAGTCAACCATAGCTCAACTAATGAGGCTATCATGACACAGACTTAGAGCCATATCTTGAATTCTTCTATCGAGATCACACTCTTAAGAGCTTGATCATATCATATTCTTGTTCAACTCAATGATCGAACTCAAGGCATATCTTTATCTTAATGGCATCCATATTTGAATCCAACACATGAACTATAAGCATGACCTATGGAATATTTCTTCATATAAAACTCAATGAAAATATTAGTCCTTAGGGATTGTCATTAATCACCAAAACCACGCATAGGGGGAATTACCCTTTCATAATGGCTTGGAGAGGAGTAGGAGTGGGATACATGGATTTTAGAGGCATGGAGAGATGTCGTCGGTGGATTCCGGTGGCCGGGAATCGTGGCGGCAAGGTGGTGGTAGGCGACAGGAGGAAGAAGAGGGCGTCGAGGTGAGGACGTGAGGTGTGCTTGGGGGAGTAAGAAGTGGAGGATACTAACCTCGACATTATTTCAAATCAGCTCAGACCTGCAAGTACTGAGTACCAGAGGGGAGTAAGAAGTGGAGGATAATGACCTCGACAAGCCGGTATGTGCAACAACAGCAGTTTGTGGTCGCCCGTCGAGGTCACCACACAAGGATGTGGAGGTACGTGGCAGCAGAGAGGGTGTAGCGGAGCAGGGCGAGGTGGGCGAGTAAAACAGGCATTTTATCTATGGCAAAGTAAATGTGCCATTTCGGGCAAATGCCAAAGTAAAGTTGGGCATTTTATCAAATGGCCCAAATAAATGTGCCGTTTGGGGCAAATGCCAAAGTAATTTGGGCAGCCCCAAACAACATATTTACTTTGCCATGGACAAAATTCCCCGTTTTACTTGGCTCATTTGCTGAAATGTCCCATTACGATGGTTGATACATTGCAAATGTATCTATAATTTTTGATGTTCCATGCTTGGTTTTATCCACTTTCTTGTGTTTTGTCCACACTTTGGAATACTTTTCATATGATTTCTTGGACTAACCTATTAACAAGAGCCACAGTACCAGCTGCCTATTTTCTACTATTTTTGGTTCCAGGAAAGTCAGAAAATGAATACTCTCGGAATTGGACAGGACAAAAGCCAAAGTGCCTATTTTACCGGAAGACTCATGGAGCCAGAATACGAGACGGAGGAGGGCTAGGGCCTGGCCACACCCCCCAAGGCGCAGGTCCCCCCAGGCCGCGCCAGGGCATGGTGTGGGCCCCTCCGGCACCCCCTCGGCCTCCCTCTTCGCCTATAAGATGCTTTCTGACCTAAAAACTCAGGGGGGGGTCGACGTTTTTCCAGAAGGAGTTCCGCTCCGTCGCCACCACCAGATTCTCTGACGGCACCGAAACTCCGTTCGCACCTAACTGTGACAGGGGTGGAGAGATCGCCATCATCATCACCATCGCTTCTCCATCGACCATCCATGTTTCCCCATCTATGAGTGAGTAATCCCCCGCTGTAGGCTATGGGGATGGTAGGGATTGGATGAGATCGTTCATGTAATGGCATCAGATTGTTAGGGCATGGTGCCTAGTATCTTGTATTAGTGCTTTATGACTTTGTTGCGACTTGTTATGCTTAATGCTTGTCACTAGGGCCCGAGTGCCATGATTTCAGATCTGAACATGTTATTGATTCATTATGATAGTATTGTTTATGGTCTTATCTGCAAGTTGTATACACACGTTGTTGTCCGGAACCAATGGCCCCGAAGTGACAGAAATCGGGATAATCGGAGGGAATGGCTTTGATGTGAGGATCACATGTGTTCACGGAGTGTTAATGCTTTGTTCTGGTGCTCTATTAAAAGGAGCACCTTAATTTCGATGGTTCCTTGAGGCCCCTTCTACAAAGCAGTGGCAGGACAAAAGATGTTGTGCAAGTTCTCATTGCGAGCACGTATGACTATATATGGAACACATGCCTAGGATTATCTAGTACTTGGATGCTTTATCTTATTTATCTATAATTGCCCTATGTTCTGATTGCTATGTGAATTGTCTTGTCCATGCAACGCCCGTCCATCCATGCCTATGCCTACCGCACTTGAATCCTACTGTTTACTGCTATTGTTACTACTGTCCTTGCTTTACTACTGTTGTTACTTTGCTATTCCTACTACAAAACTGTTGCTACTAATAAACTGCTGTGAGCAAGATTGTTTCCAGGTGCAGCTGAATTAACAACTTAGTTGTTAAGGCTTATAAATATTCTTTGGCTCCCCTTGTGTCAAATCAATAAATTGGGTTTCACTTCCCTCGAAAATACTGCGATACACCCCCTATACTTGTGGGTCATCAAGACTATTTTCTGGCGCTGTTGCCGGGGAGCATAGCTTTATGTATCAAGTCCACTTGGATTCACTATTGTTCAAGCTTAGTTTATTTCTGCCTTGTTTTCTTGTTTCTTTATCAAAAGTACAAAAAAAAAATTAGTTCCTACTCTAGTTGTTATTTTTGTTGGTCTGCTATTGTCTTGCTTTATCATGCTTGTGGTCAATGGTTGGTTTCTTTGAAACTGAATCTTATTGGCAAGGTGGGTTCACAGAAGATCAAAAATACTATTATAAGGAACACCGCTTGTCACAAAAAGGGAAACACTTATGGGAACAAATTGATAAATTGTATACCATTGCTAGAAACGTGTGCTCTACTTATAATGTTACTTATTGCTTTGATAAATCTTGTTGCTGTAGGAGGTACAAACACCTCCCTTTTCAATGTGAGTATAATGATAATGTTACCATATCTTCTTATGTTAAAGGGAATTATGACTTTTATGATGTGGAACAAATTGAGGAATTTATTGCTTGGAAGGGTGCATTTGAGATTGCTAGTTTGCTTGAAAATATTGATGATTCACCTTATGAATATGAGGTTTATGATATACTTAGATTTTGCTTTGATAATTACAAGGAAGAAAATGGCTATATTCTTAAATATATTAATAGATGCTTTCCACAAATGAAAGAGACTAATGCCTTGCAGGATCCTATGGAAGAAGAAATTGATGAACCTGAAAGCTCATTAGATGAAAAAGAGGAGGAGAGTGATGAACAAAAGGAGGAAGAATGGATTAGCTACCCATGCCCACCTTCTAATGAGAGTAACTCTTTATCCCTTATATTATTTGATTGTCCCCCATGCTTACCAAAGGAGGATGAATGTTATGCTCATGTTATCTGTGATAATCCTTTATTTGTGCCTAGCTTTGATATGCATGGTACTAAAGAGTTTTGCTTAGAAATTGTTTATGATAAAGCTCTAGACAATGGTCCTATATTGAATGATCAGTCATCTTGTTATAGAATTGTTAAAAGTGGGTTTGAAGGTTTTAATCCCACTATTTTTGAGCTTGATAAAAACTATGTTTTGGTAGAACATGAAAAGCATGCTTTATGTGATAGTTATATTGTTGAGTTTATTCATGAGGCTACTGAAAATTATTATGAGAGAGGAAAATATGGTTGTAGAAGCTTTCATGGTATTGAAACACCTCTCTATGTGCTGAAAGTTTTGAAGTCACTTTTGTTTTATCTTCCTATGCCTGTCACTTTGTTCCTTGCGAATTTATTTGCATACACGATTCCTATGCATAGGAAGTGGGTTAGACTTAAATGTGTTTTGAATTTGCTTCTTGATGCTCTCTTTTACTTCAACTCATATTTCTTATGTGAGCATCGTCTCAAACTATCATGCCTGAAGATTATAATATGTCTATTATTCTTGGGAGACCTTTTCTTAAATACTGCAGGAGCTGTTATTAATTGTAATCAAGGGAAGGTGACCTTCAATGTTAATGACAAGGAACATACTGTCTATTTCCCCAAGAAGATTGATAGGACTTATGGTTTTGAATTCAATTGAACATGTTGAGGGCATTCAAGTTAGAGAAATATATTGTCCCATACCAAGAGAAAAAATTGAAACTATTATGATTGGGACCATTGCTATCAAGGTTGAGGTAACATAATCATTAGTGGAATACAAAGTTTTGTCTCATATGGAATTGTTTTGGTAACAAGACCTGATCAACCTTGTTAACAAAAGGATTTCATTGAACAAAACAATGTTTTCACCATGATTATCTCCACTTACTTATATTCTATCCATTTTAGTTTTGCTTATGCCTAACTTAAAGGTGTTAAAGAAAAGTACTTATTGGGAGATAACCCAAAAGTTTCAGATGAGTCTTGGAAATAACTGCTCCTTATCCTTTTTATTTGCTTTGTGTGCCAAGAATAACCTCTAATGAGAGAGAAGTAATGGTTGGGAAAGTTCCTGTCCCAAAACAGATTTCTGTGCTTCACCGTAAAAATTTGTGTAAAATCTCTGTACGTCCCTTTGAGGCGTAAATGTTTGTGCTTCTGCCCCAGGTTGTTATCTAACTTTCGTTAGTTCAACACTTTTCGATTTGAGCAACAGAAGGTCTTCGAAACATTCGTATTTACCTATTGGTCTGTTTTGACAGATTTCTGCCTTTATTTGCATTTGCTTCTTGTTGGTTCCTTTTTGAGTTCTTTTGGGGAATTGAGCTTTTTGAGGGAAGTGCTATAGTAGCTAGTGTTCCAATGGAAGTTTATTTGGTGTTAGAACTGAACCTTAAGACTTATTTATCTTGAGTGCACTAATGTTGCTAATAAAGATTGTGTGAAGTTTTGTATGAAGGAAAAATTTCAGGTGTATGAAAGGAATGAATAATGAGATGAAGGATGGACTAAAGCTCAAGCTTGGGGATGCCACGCGTGTCACCCCAAGAAATATCCAAGAAGTACAAGCGTCAAAGCTTGGGATTGATGGCTCAATGCACGGCGCCCAAAAATTGCTTGATGGCGGTGTTGATGTAGAGCTCGTTGGGAACCCCAAGAGGAAGGTATGATGAGCACAGCAGCAAGTTTCCCTCAGTTATGAAACCAAGGTTTAATCGAACCAGTAGGAGCAAGGAAACACCCTAAAGGTGTTACTAGCTGAGCTTTGGCAGGGCGCACTACCGGTGCTAGTAGCAACGTGGAGACCAGCACAACACAACCACAGAACTTTGTCCCCAACTTGCGATGAGGTTGTCAATCTCACGGTGTTTTGCAAAAAACAAAGGATTAAACGTATCGAATGGAAAGAAGTAAAAGTTTGCAGAAAGTAAACACAAAACAGTAAAAGATTGTAGATTGTATATAAAGTAAAAGGACCGGGATCCATAGTTCACTAGAGGTGGCTCTCCTTAAGATAGATAACATGCTGGGTGAACAAATTACAACGGGGCAATTGACAAACATCGAGAAAGCAATACATGCATATACTAATCATCTTGACTCCTTTGAGACTTTATTGGGCATTACAACATAATACATAGACCGCCATCCAACTGCGTCTATGACTAATAATCCACCTTCAGGTTATCATCCGAACCCCCTCTAGTATTAAGTTGCAAGCAATAGATTATTGCTTACGAATCGTGTAAAGTAAACAATGATTGTTCTATGAACAAAGGATTGTTGTTTTCTCCCTAGTAGCAACACACACCTAGTACCTTAGAGATTTCATCACTTCCCAGTTACGGAGGCATGAACCCACTATCGAGCTTAAATACTAACTCTGGGAGGTGCTATCATCTAATTGGCCAAGATAGCTAATAACATCAGTAAGCATTAAAGATCACATATAACAATGAAATGATAGAATCAATAATCAATCTGAAATAGCATCTCAATATCCATCGGATCACAGAAAACACAACATGCAGAATTACAAATAGATTATCTTGATCATGAGCAGACTCACAAGATCTAGACATGAAAGCACAAAGGAGGAGAACCAGCCATCTAGCTACTACATGGATCCGTAGTCAAGGATGAACTACTCAAGCAGCACACGGAGGCTTGCATGGTGATGAAGAAGGCCTCGGTGAATTCCCTCTCCGGTGGGGTGCGGGAAGAGCTTGATCCCTCGATCTAGGGATGGAGATGGCTGACTCTGAGACTCTTTCGTGGATTTTTGATCGGTCCCTTAGGGTTTTCGTCCGAGGCATCTTATAGTCGGAAGGGAGGCCGAGGATGCAGGGCAGCCACACCACCCCTGGCGCGGCTAGGCAGCGTGGCCAGGTGGTGTGGTGGCTCCAGCCCTTCTCATCTCGTGATTCGGCACTTGATCACTTCTGGAAAAATAGGCACTTTGGCTTTTGTCCGTCCAATTCGAGAATATTCATTTTTGACTTTCCGAACCAAAACAGCGAAAAGCAGGCATTTGGCACTATGGCTCTTATTAATAGGTTAGTCCAAGAAATTATATGAAAAGTACTCCAAAGTTGGAACAAAACACAAGAAAGTGGATAAAACCAAGCATGGAACATAAAAAATTATAGATACATTTGCAATGTATCAACATCCCCAAGCTTAACTCCTGCTCGTCCTCGAGTAGGTAAGTGATAAAAAGAAAGAATAATTTTTGAGGTGACATGCACCATCAAAGACTTGATCAAGGTATTTGCAAAACATTCAAAGCTGGGATCATAGTACTTCAATCATAACATGAAAGACAAAGTTCTAGAAATAAGCAAAGAAACTATGATGCAACATGAAAAGGCACAAACAAAAGATTCATGAATAACAATGCTTTGCAAGACGTTTGTTTGTTTCACATAAAGAAAGACATGGCATAATAGTATTCAGCTTGTCCCTCAATAGAGTAGCAAATATAAATGCATAGGACACCTTCAAAGTTCATAAGAGTGACTAGATACAATAGTTTAAAACAAGCAATATCAAAGTATGCATCAATCAACTAGTCTTGGGACAATGCACATAGAACTAAGAATGGCTGCTATGCTCTCAAAGTAGGTGCATAAAGATAGAAGATGGAGACTCAATATAATGGTGGAAGAAAGGCCTTTTATAAAAGGAAGTAGGGATTCAAGTCTCATAAAGAGCTTCCAAAAATTATGGTACTTATAGCTTTCAGCTCTCATTGCTCCTATCATAAGCATCTTGAAGTGATTAAGGTTAAAGTGAACAAACTATGGTGTACATGCTTGTGAGTATAAGTCAGAAATCTCATGTCCCTTGTATACGAGGGCCGCTCCTCATGCTACTCAAGTTTAGTCACCGGTAAGTTCTAGTCATTGTAAGTACATGTGTATCATTGAGAACCGCCAACGGGGTACCCCTTGCCCGATGATACGGAAGAATCCCCATATCAAAATGACAAGGCAAGCAGACAACGAGCATCTCAGCATTCTTCTTATTTACCATGGGAATATGGTGCTTTTTTCTCTCTTTCCTCTTTTCATAGTATCTTTTTTTTCTTTTCTCTTTTTTCTCAATATAGGACTCTTTTTTTTATAAGAAGAATGCTTCATAGACAGCTCATTATGGTTACGCTGCAGGTTTCCACCATGTCAGCATTGATTAGACCAATGACCAGCGTTTCTCTAACACATATACATAACTCCATGGACTTACAAGCTCCCCTTTCATTTCACACCGACGACATCCATATACAAAAGAGCATGATATGAACTAGGTACAAGTACCAAGTGCAATGTTGAAAGCGTTCCCCATGAAAGCATGGTTCTGCTAATTCCCAACAAATAAGTGCAAGCATATACAACATAGAAGACACAATGGTTCAAGTTTATTAAGGGCAAGTAAAGTAAAGTGTGCCATCAATTTCGTGAGAGCTTTAATCACTAGTTTTCTCATAACAAGTTTAATTTGGAAAGTAAACAAAAGCATGAATATACTTGGAATAGCATAAGCTTGTAGGTAGGTATGGTGGACTCTTTGGAATAACTTGGTTTAGGGAGTTGGATGCATGATTGGAACTCATACTTTGTTGTGGAGGCTAGCAAAAGACTGGGAGCGACAAACTAAGAGAGCAATAATGGCCATAATCATGCAGAGCGACAAAACATCACTGATCAAAGCATAAAGTGATACTACAAGTTGAAAACTAAAGGATAATAAAGGCTATGGTGACTTTGGATAGTCATAACATGGTGTGAGCATGCGCCAAGTCAACCCAAATAAAGCATCAAAGGAGAATACCACTATACTATGCTTTAATATGCTAAAACAACGCATGATTTATCCAAGGCACATTAAGCAATCTCAATTGTTTATAACAAGTCATGCTACAACAAAGAATACTAAGCATAAAGCCAAAACAATATCAAGCATGGCATGACAAAGCATAGGCCACAGTCAAAAACAAGCTCTCTTTACCACTTAAGCATGAACTTTCCTACTCTTTTCCAAACCAAACCAAACTATTTGCAAACCAATGTATGAAAGAGGGGGTCCAACCAATTTATTCAGCAAACTAAGCAAACAAAAACCCGAAACGAAAACAAAAATAAGACGCTCCAAGAACAACACAGTTGTGCATGAAACAATAAAAATGAAACGTTTGGAAGAAACCTGGAATTTTTATTGATGAAGAAGGGGATGCCTTAGGCATCCCCAAGCTTTGACGCTTGTACTTCTTGGATATTTCTTGGGGTTACACGCGTGGCATCCCCAATCTTGAGATTTAGTCCATCCTTCATCTCATTACTCATTCCTTCCATACACCTCAAATTTTTCCTTCATACAAAACTTCACACAATCTTCATTAGCAACATTAGTGCACTCAAGATAAAAGGTCTTAAGGTTCAGTTCTAACATAAAATAAACTTCCATTAGAACACTAGCTACTGTAGCACTTCCCTCAAAAAGCTCAATTCCCCAAAAGAACTCAAAAAGGAACCAACAAGAAGCAAATGCAGAAAATGGAAGAAATCTGTCAAAACAGACCAGAAGGTAAAGACGAATGTTTTCGAAGACCTTCTGTTGCTCAAATCAAACAGTGTTGAACTAACTAAAGTTAGATAACAACCTGGGGCAGAAGCACAAACAATTACAGCTCAATCCGACATACAGAGCTCTCTCACGAATTTTTACGGTGAAGCAGAAAAATCTGTTTCGGGACAACAACTTTCCCAATCATTACTTCACTCTCATTAGAGGTTACTCTTGGCACAAAAAGCAAATAAAAAGGATAAGAAAAGGTTATTACTGAATTAATAACTTTCAAGACTCATCTAAAACTTTTGGGTTATCTCCCAATAAGTACTTTTCTTTAACGCCTTTAAGTTAGGCATAAGAAGCAAAGAAAGAATGAAGTGTTCTCAAATGAAGAAGCATTAAGATCAATACCAGAAATATTTTCAACAAGGCAAGGTATATCATCCAAATAAGTTCTAGAGGATCCTCTGTCAATGCTCTTGGGTTCACTATTCTCATCAAAAGGGTTTGCAGGAATAATCCAATCAAGATTCTTTTCTATGGCATCATGTATTGCTACTAGTTTAAAGGGTATTGGTATCTTAGGTTCCTCCCCATTAGGTTCAGTTTTGTTCATCTTTTCTCGTGTACCAACAACATCTACACATGAGCCTAGCATATTGAAACGTTCAAAAACTTTTCTAGCTTCCTTGGCAACATCATAGAACTCCTTAAACAAAGTTTCTAGTATAAAATCCCTCTTTTCAGGGTCTTCAATTTCCTTAAGCTTAAGAAACATTACTTGCATTAAGGGGTTGAGATTAACAAACCTAGCTTCTAACATGTGAATTAAAGAAGCTACAGCAATCTCATAGTTTGGAGCAAGCTCTACAAGGGATCTATCCTCAGTATATTCATGCTTACTAACATGATTAAAGAATTCTTTAATATTGTCTTTCCCAATTATAAAACCACTACCAATTGAAAGGTCTTTCCAGGCGAATTTAGGGATCAACATGGTGAGCTAAGGGAGAGGTGACTACTAAAGGAGACTTAATTTTTTGTGTTTTTGAATAAGAAAGCAAACTAGTAAAACTAATTTTTTTTGTGTTTTTGAAGAACAAAACAAGCAAACAAAGCAAAAAGAAACTAAGCAAAACAAAAACAACAAAGTAAAGAGATTGGTTATGAGGGACTCCCCTTGTGAAGATGTCCTTGACTCCCCGGCAACGACGCCAGAAAATCGCTTGATGGCTCAATGCACGGCGCCCATAAAATTGCTTGATGGCGGTGTTGATGTAGAGCTCATTGGGAACCCCAAGAGGAAGATATGATGAGCACAGCAACAAGTTTCCCTTAGTAATGAAACCAAGGTTTAATCGAACCAGTAGGAGCAAGGAAACACCCCAAAGGTGTTACTAGCTGAGCTTTGGCAGGGCGCACTACCGGTGCTAGTAGCAACGTGGAGACCTCCACAACACAACCACGGAACTTTGTCCCCAACTTGCGATGAGGTTGTCAATCTCACCGTGTTTTGTGGAAAACAAATGAGTAAACGTATCGAATGGAAAGAAGTAAAAGTTTGCAGAAAGTAAACACAAAACAGTAAAAGATTGTAGATTGTATATAAAGTAAAAGGACCGGGATCCATAGTTCACTAGAGGTGGCTCTCCTTAAGATAGATAACATCCTGGGTGAACAAATTACAACGGGGCAATTGACAAACACCGAGAAAGCAATACATGCATATACTAATCATCTTGACTCCTTTGAGACTTGATTGGGCATTACAACATAATACATAGACCGCCATCCAACTGCGTCTATGACTAATAATCCACCTTCAGGTTATCATCTGAACCCCCTCTAGTATTAACTTGTAAGCAATAGATTATTGCTTTACGACCTACGTGTAAAGTAAACAATACGATTGTTCTATGAACAAAGGATTGTTGTTTTCTCCCTAGTAGCAACAACACACCTAGTACCTTAGAGATTTACATCACTTCCCAGTTACGGAGGCATGAACCCACTATCGAGCATAAATACTAACTCTTGGAGTTGTTAGCATCTACTTGGCTAAGATAGCTACTAACAACGGAAAGCATGCAAGATCACAAATAACAAAGACATGATATAATCAATAATCAATCTGAAATAGCATCTTAATATCCATCGGATCCCCGCAAACACAACATGCAAAATTACAAATAGATGATCTTGATCATGAACAGAGCTCACAAGATCTAGACATGAAAGCACAAAGGAGGAGAACCAGTCATCTAGCTACTACATGGATCCGTAGTCCAAGGATGAACTACTCATGCATCACACCGGAGGCTTGCATGGTGATGAAGAAGGCCTCCAGGGTGAATTCCCCTCTCCGGTAGGGTGCCGGGAAGAGCTTCAGATCCCTCCTGATCTAGGGATGGAGATGACGGCGGCTATAGACTCTTTCGTGGATTTTTTGATCGGGCCCTTAGGGTTTTTGTCCCGAGGGCATCTTATAGTCGGAAGGGGAGGCCGAGGGGGTGCCGGGAGCGGCCACACCACCCCCTGGCGCGGGCTAGGCTTGGCTACACGGCCAGGTGGTGTGGTGTCTCCCTGGCCCTTCTCTGTCTCGTATTCTGGCACTTGATCACTTCCGGAAAAATAGGCACTTTGGCTTTTGTCCCGTCCAATTCCGAGAATATTCATTTTCTGACTTTCCTGGAACCAAAAACAGTAGAAAACAGGCATCTGGCACTATGGCTCTTGTTAATAGGTTAGTCCAAGAAATTATATGAAAAGTACTCCAAAGTTGGAACAAAACACAAGAAAGTGGATAAAACCAAGCATGGAACATAAAAAATTATAGATACATTTGCAATGTATCAACATCCCCAAGCTTAACTCTCACCGTCCTCGAGTAGGTAAGTGATAAAAAGAAAGAATAATTTTTGAGGTGACATGCACCATCAAAGACTTGATCAAGGTATTTGCAAAACATTCAAAGCTAGGATCATAATACTTCAATCATAACATGAAAGACAAAGTTCTAGAAATAAGCAAAGAAACTATGATGCAACATGAAAAGGCACAAACAAAAGATTTATGAATAACAATGCTTTGCAAGACGTTTGTTTGTTTCACATAAAGAAACACATGGCATAATAGTATTCATCTTGTCCCTCAATAGAGTAGCAAATATAAATGCATAGGACACCTTCAAAGTTCATAAGAGTGACTAGATACAATAGTTTAAAACAAGCAATATCAAAGTATGCATCAATCAACTAGTCTTGGGACAATGCACATAGAACTAAGAATGGCCACTATGCTCTCAAAGTAGGTGCATAAAGATAGAAGATGGAGACTCAATATAATGGTGGAAGAAAGGCCTTTTGTAAAAGGAAGTAGGGATTCAAGTCTTATAAAGAGCTTCCAAAAATTATGGTACTTATAGCTTTCAACTCTCATTGCCCCTATCATAAGCATCTTGAAGTGATTAAGGTTAAAGTGAACAAACTATGGTGTACATGCTTGTGAGTATAAGTCGGAAATCTCATGTCCCTTGTATCTGAGGCAGCTCCTCATGCTACTCAAGTTTAGTCACGGTAAGTTCTTGTCATTGTAAGTACATGTGTATCATTGAGAACACGCCAGCAGGTACCCTTGCCCGATGATCTGGAAGAATCCCCATATCAAAATGACAAGGCAAGCAGACAACGAGCATCTCAACATTCTTCTTATTTACCATGGGAATATGGTGCTTTTTCTCTCTTTCCTCTTTTCATAGTATCTTTTTTTTTCTCTTTTTTTTTCAATATAGGACTCTTTTTTTATAAGAAGAATGCTTCATAGACAACTCATTATGGTTACGCTGCAGGTTTCCACCATGTCAGCATTGATTGAACCAATGACCCGAGCGTTTCTCTAACACATATACATAACTCCATGGACTTACAAGCTCCCCTTTCATTTCACACCGACGGCATCCATATACAAAAGAGCATGATATCAACTAGGTACAAGTACCAAGTGCAATGTTGAAAGCGTTCCCCATGAAAGCATGGTTCTGCTAATTCCCAACAAATAAGTGCAAGCATATACAACATAGAAGACACAGTGGTTCAAGTTTATTAAGGGCAAGTAAAGTAAAGTGTGCCGTCAATTTCGTGAGAGCTTTAATCACTAGTTTTCTCATAACAAGTTTAATTTAGAAAGTAAACAAAAGCATGAATATACTTGGAATAGCATAAGCTAGTAGGTAGGTATGGTGGACTCTTTGGAATAACTTGGTTTAGGGAGTTGGATGCATGATTGGAACTCATACTTTGTTGTGGAGGCTAGCAAAAGACTGGGAGCGACAAACTAAGAGAGCAATAATGGCCATAATCATGCAGAGCGACAAAACATCACTGATCAAAGCATAAAGTGATACTACAAGTTGAAAACTAAAGGATAATAAAGGCTATGGTGACTTTGGATAGTCATAACATGGTGTGAGCATGCGCCAAGTCAACCCAAATAAAGCATCAACGGAGAATACCACTATACTACGCTTTAATATGCTAAAACAACGCATGATTTATCCAAGGCACATTAAGCAATCTCAATTGTTTATAACAAGTCATGCTACAGCAAAGAATACTAAGCATAAACCCAAAACAATATCAAGCATGGCATGACAAAGCATAGGCCACAGTAAAAAACAAGCTCTCTTTACCACTTAAGCATGAACTTTCCTACTCTTTTCCAAACCAAACCAAACTATTTGCAAACCAATGTATGAAAGAGGGGGTCCAACCAATTTATTCAGCAAACTAAGCAAACTAAGCAAACGAAAAACTGAAACGAAAACAAAAAAGAAGACGCTCCAAGAACAACACAGCTGTGCATGAAACAATAAAAATGAAGCGTTTGGAAGAAATCCCAGGTTCCTTCCAAACCCTTCATTTTATTATTTCATCTGTATCTTCGTTTGGTTTCTGTTTAATTTGAATGATTCTTGTTTTTAATTGAAAAAAGAAGAAGAAAAGTGAAAGAGGAAAAAGATACAAAAAAAAAAAAAAAACGTGTGTCAATCGAGAGGAGGAGGGCCTGGCCACCCCAGGGCGGGTCCCCTAGGCGCGCCCAGGCATGGTGTGGGCCCCTCAGCACCCCTCGGACTCCCTCTTCGCCTATAAGATGCCTTGACCTAAAAACTCAGGGGGTTCGCTTTTCTAGAAGGTTACGCTCTCGCATACCACCACTAGATTCCACGAAACAGCACCAGAAACTCCGTTCTGGCACCCTGCCGGGTGATGTCTACGCACTTCTATTCTTGTAGACAGTTGTTGGGCCTCCAAGTGCAGAGGTTTGTAGAACAGCAGCAAGTTTTCCCTTAAGTGGATCACCCAAGGTTTATCGAACTCAGGGAGGAAGTGGCCAAAGGTATCCCCTCTCAAGCAATCCTGCAATCAAGATACAAGAAGTCTCTTGTGTCCCCAACACACCCAATACACTTTTCAGGTGTATAGGTGCACTAGTTCGGCGAAGAGATAGTGAAATAAAAGTGGTATGGATAATTATAAGTGGTAACGGTGATAGAAAATAGCTTGATGGCATGGAAAAGACTAAAGTAAAATTGAAATAAAGATAGAAGCAAGCAAACATGTAACAGATCTAGTAGCAAATGGTGTTTCAGTGCTTAGAAACAAGGCCTAGGGATCATACTTTCACTAGTGAACACTCTCATATAAATATCTTCTCTTTATGATACTACTCTTAACTACTCTCTGGTTGAACACTCTAATCGATGGTAGGGCTATAATAGCACACCTCAAAGTAAGTCTTTCCCATCTAGAAAACCCCCACACTGTCACCTTGAGCACTAGATGGTTCCAATAAACACCACAATTTCATAAAGACATCCAACTCCAAATATAACTCATAACAAGTATTTGTAATCTCTAGCCTAAGTGCCACCATGGTGTGCACGCTGTCACTTTCACACACATGGGGAGAGCAGAGATCTATTAAAGCACTTGAGTAGAAAGGTAGATCTATAGATTACAAGCTCATGATCTCAATAAGATCATGCATAGAGAGAGAGATGAATACATAGCTACCGGTAGAACCCTTAGCCTCGAGAGAGAACTACTCCCTCCTCATCATGGGAATCAGCAATGGTGATGGAGATGGCGGTGGAGATCGATGGAGATGGCTCCGCGGGCACTTCCCCGTCCCGGCAGGGTGCCCACACCATGCCCTGGCGCGACCTAGGATGGCCCGTGCCAAGGGGGTGTGTGGCCACCCTGTGGCCCCTCTCCGACTCTCCTTCTGGCTCCGTGAGTCTTCCGGGAAAATAGTAACTTTGGCTTTTGTCCCGTCCAATTCCGAGAATATTCATTTTCTGACTTCCTGGAACCAAAAACAGCATAAAATAGGCAACTGGCACTGTGGCTCTTGTTAATAGGTTATTCCAAGAAATCATATGAAAAGTACTCCAAAGTATGGACAAAACATAAGAAAGTAGATAAAACCAAGCATGGAACATCAAAAATTATAGATACATTTGTAATGTATCACCGGGACGGGGAATTGGAGGAGATCGTCGCCATCATCATCACCATCGCTTCTCCATCGACCATCCATGTTTCCCCCATCTATGAGTGAGTAATCCCCCGCTGTAGGCTATGGGGATGGTAGGGATTGGATGAGATCGTTCATGTAATGGCATCAGATTGTTAGGGCATGGTGCCTAGTATCTTTTATTATTGCTTTATGACTTTGTTGTGACTTGTTATGCTTAATGCTTGTCACTAGGGCCCGAGTGCCATGATTTTAGATCTGAACATGTTATTGATTCATTATGATCGTATTGTTTATGGTCTTATCTACAAGTTGTATACACACGTTGTTGTCCGGAACCAATGGCCCCGAAGTGACAGAAATCGGGATAACCGGAGGGAATGGCTTTGATGTGAGGATCACATGTGTTCACGGAGTGTTAATGCTTTGCTCCGGTGCTCTATTAAAAGGAGCACCTTAATTGCTAGTAGTTCCCTTGAGGCCCCGCTGCAAACGGGCTAGCAGGACAAAAGATGTTGTGCAAGTTCTCATTGCGAGCACGTCTGACTATATATGGAACATATGCCTAGGATTATCTAGTATTTAGATGCTTTATCTTATTTATCTGCAATTGCCCTATGTTCTGATTGCTATGTGAATTATCTTGTCCATGCAACGCCCGTCCATCCATCCCTATGCCTACCGCACTCGAATCCTACTGTTTACTACTATTGTTACTACTGTCCCTGCTTTACTACTGTTGTTACTTTGCTATTACTACTACAAAACTGTTGCTACTGATAAACTGCTGTGAGCAAGATTGCTTCCAGGTGCAGCTGAATTGACAACTCAGTTGTTAAGGCTTATAAATATTCTTTGGCTCCCCTTGTGTCGAATCAATAAATTGGGTTTCACTTTCCTCGAAAATACTGCGATACACCCCCTATACTTGTGAGTCATCAATGGTTTACAACTAATTAAAACAAACTACTCCTAATCTAATCTAACATGTAGCATGTAGTTACCCTTTTGACCTTGAGTGGATTTATCCAGAGTTCCCATGCCACACATCCATCCCTGCCTTATCTCTCAAGAACTGACGCCAGCGACGACCGGCCGGTGACACCGGAGACGACCGGCCGGACGATGCGACCAAGCCCATCGGCGCGTTGGCTCTCCGCCGCCGCGTATCGCCCCGCTCAGCTGCGCTCTCTCTCCCAACTGCCACGTACCTCCGCGTCCTTGTGTGGCGACCTCGACGGCGACCGCAAACGGCTGTTGTTGCGCATCCTAGCTTGTCGAGGTCAGTATCCTCCACTTCTTACTCCCCTCTGGTACTCCATACGTGCAGGTCTGAGCTGATTTGAAATAATGTCGAGGTCAGTATCCTCCATTTCAGTGTACTATTCAAATTTGAGCTGATTTGAAGTAATGGCGGAAGAGAAACGAGCTCAGCCGTGAGAGAGGAGAGGGCAGGGGCAAAGCAGTCATTGCAGGTCTGAGATTAGATGGAGAAATCTGTTAAACTCAAAGTGAGGCATTTCAGCAAATGGGCCAAGTAAAACGGGGCATTTTGTCCATGGCAAAGTAAATGTGCCGTTTGGGGCAAATGCCAAGTAAAGTGGGGCATTTTATCAAATAACCCTTGATTTTCTGCATTAGGATCATTGGCATTGTTCCCTTGTTGTTAAAGACCCTCCCGTTTCTTTTCTTCCAGGTCTCCCAGGTTATCAAGGTGACTGCAGATTGTAGGCCGGATGAGCGGTTGGCGATCTAGTGACTGCATGCCAGTACTGCAGCACCGTTTGGCGGTCTGATCCCAAATCTTGCATCAGGGTAGGGCATGAAAGCCAAGAGATCACCTGCCTTCAAATCCTCTTGGAGTAACGACACTCGAAAATGATGTGTCTTGTTGTTTTCGCCTGGCACTTGCAAAGAGGGCACAATGGCTGATGGGGCCGGCCACGCTTTTCAAGGCAGTCGGAGGTCAACAACCTATTCTGGACAGCCAACCAAGCAAAAAAAGGCACTCCGGAGGGGCCCAAGTCCTCCGGACAATGTTCATGAAATCGCAGGGAACTGATCCAATGAACTTGTGGGCGTTGTAGGCCGAAGCAGCAGTGTATTGGCCATTGGAAGTCATTGTCCAAGAGATGGAATGTTCGGTCCCTGGAGTGACGGTGACATCCCGCAAGAGGCCCCAGAAGGTGACGAACTGGCTAGAGTCTTTGGTCAGCTCAAGGATTTGCTTTCTACTGCAACTAAAATTTGTTCAGAGAGATTTTTGTGCAACATAACGTTTATTCCCAACACACTAAAGTTTTGCTTGAGTCTTTAATAAATACTCTCTCCGTTGTAAAATATAAGATGTTTTAGCTTTACGAAATGAGTGTATCTAGACCCTTTTAGTGTTTAGGTTCACACCAAATCTAGATGAACCTACACATTAAAAGGAGTTTAGATACACTCCATTCACAAAGCTAAAACATCTTATATTTTGAAACGTAGGGAGTATAAATATTTTTCTAACAAACAAATTTCATTTTTCTCATGAAACAAGTCCAAATGGCCATGTGCCGCACTATCTTGGTAACCAGTTCCGGTGTCATTCCACATAGTAGGTTGTTTGATGTTGGGAGTAAAAAAGTGATGCAAGCGAACTTGACATATCAGGTTATATCTCAGACAGGTTTATCAAGGAAGAATGCCCAGTGCAACCATCATGTTATATAACCCAAGTTTTCTGATACCCTTTATGGAGCTATACATTTTTACCCATCAGATATTCACATGTACATTTACATCATCACATAGCATCATGTCTACAATACAATGTAGTAGTGCTACATAGGAACCAATACAGCACCAATCTCTATGTAACACCAAGGTGAGATTTTCCTGTTGAGTCTCACTGGTTTTGCTTTTGGTTTGGATACTCCCTTGGTCCAAAAATGGTCGAACCAACCCTCACGTTCGTGCTGCCCAGCTCTATCTGAACCAAGACAGCAAAATATCAGATGTTACAGTCACTTCCAGGATTATCATATTCACCTAATTTTGTGGGTCCTAATTTGAATTTTCCACAATATCACTGAACATGACCGGCAGATACTTTCTTACCGCTTGCTCAAAGTCGCCGGACATCCCCATGGAGAGTTCGAACTGCTCTGTAGGTATCCCAAGGGCCTTGCAAACTTCCAGCTTACACTTCACCAGCGTCTGTATTCAGAGCACACGAAACAGCAGCTCTTGTGAGAGTCATCACAGAAAGAGCATTCTTGATGATGCTATACTAGAAAACCACCTTAAAATTTTCTGGTGTTGAGGAGTAGTCTTTCATCCCTATTGTCATGAGACCTGAAAATATCAGGTTTGGACATGCTAGCTTCACATGCTTTGCAAGGTCCACGCATCTTGAGGGATCGATGCCAGATTTTGCTGATTTAGAACAGAAGTGTTTCATCAGTGAATTCATCATTGCCAAGAAAGCCTTCTATTATAATATGATCATAAATGATGAAAGAAAAACAATACAAATAAAGCAGCATGACAGTGACTTGAATCAGGACAAAAGTTTGAATAATACTTTAATGGCATGGATTCTGAAGCAATGAAACAAATCTAGCAATGTTGTGTCAGTTTAAAGATTGTATCTTAAATGCAGTAAACTGATGACTACTTGAAGAATGTGAGAAGATATATCCTAAAACTGAACTTAAATTATTGGATCAATTTAATATCTTCTCTGTACTCACATTCTTCTCCGCTGGTGTTCACTTGCACCATAACTTTCAAAGGCTCCCTTCCCAAGCTAACAACAGCACGATCCAGATGATTAGCAATCTGAAAGCATGTTGACATTATGTAAAACTCATGGGGGGCAATATAAGTAAGAAACTCAGATGAAAAATCCTGTGATCACTATTCCCCTCCTTTTGTGTAGACATATATATACATACTAGTGGCACTGTATGGTTCAGATGCATTATATAATGAATGTTTGTTGCTAGTTGCTTACCTTTTCATTACCTACACCCTCAACCATGTCAAGATTTGGAACAGCAGCGGCAAAACGACAGCAATAGGTGTTAACACTGAGCAATACAGCGTTGGTGATGGTTAGTTGCTTAGTAGTTAGTGCAATAAACCATAAGGACACGATGCAGACTTACAGTGGTAAATGGAGGTTCTGTTTTAAAATATAATGTATTTATGGTTGTGTTTCTGCCTAATAATAAATATGACAATCGTTGTACTTGAACCCCTAAGAGTGAAGAGCCCATAATTCAGTTGACTGGAGACTGGACTATCATCTGATTGGCTGTAGTAGAGACAGAATTGTGGTTTGAATTGTTCGAATCATGTAATTTGGCTCGATCACTGCTAAGCATGAGTTGACAGACTAACTCTTGAGGTAGCATGTGGTAAAATATATGTGAAAGAAAGGTACTCCCTCCGACCCAAATGCGTGGATATTCATCAAATAATTTCTTATGACCTGAAGATCTGAACAGCACGGTAGTTACTAGTTACCATATTGGCACAGGGTTAGCACATCACCAGAAGCGATTTACCTACTACTGGCTACTCGTTATTACAAGGTAGTATCTATATCTTACGATACAGTAATTTCTAATTTGTGTCTTCTTTCTTACTTTTGCAGCAGAAAAAACAGGATAGACTGACAGACTATCTATGTGAGGTGAGATGTGGTATCTAGCAAAGAGCAACAGTTCTTCCACAATCATTCGTCAGAATTTTCCATACAAACCAACGTGAAACGCCAGGGACTAGTGAGGGAAACATTCGAGCATACCTACTAGCGATTTCACCTTGTTGCTCTGCAAGTGCCCGACGAAATGCCACCGAATATCTTCAGGGAGCTGCAGAAGGCGCAGCAGAACAGAAGCAATCAGCCAGCCAGTCATTTCCACACACACTACGAGCAGATCGATTTCGATTCCGGAGCTCACCTGTGGGGCCTTGGTGACGAACTCCTGGACGTAGTTCTCGCCGAAGCAGCGGTGGCCGGCGTCGTAGAGCTGCCGCAGCAGCGACACAGGCTTGGTCTTCCCGATCGCCACCACCCGCACCGCCTCCGCCGGGCGCCCGGACCGCTCCTCCGCCCTACCCGCCCGCGCCAGCACCGACCGCATCGCCACCGCGACCGGCGCCACCGCCCCCTCCGCCGCGGCCGCTGCCATCCCCTGCCTTCCCCGGCGTCCTCTCCTTTTCCCAGTGGTGGTGGTGGTTGCGTTGCATCCCCTCCCACAGAATTCAAGGCTTAGCCGTAGCGCGAAACAGGCCGGGCCAGGAAGCCCAAGCTAGTGAATATCATGGGCCAACGGCCATGTCAGTCCGGACGGGCCCGCTCCTCGCCATTTGCGGCGCGAGATGAACGTGTCGAGCTCTGGCCGCTCGTCGCTCCCGCGACCGCCACGTCGCCGCCCGCCTCCGGCCACCGCAGTACCGCAACCACGCCCACGCGGGCTCGATCTCGAAACAAAACAGCAGCGACCTGCACGCGCGGCTGCGCTAGCAGTAGAGGGAGCGGTCGTGGTTGGCGGTGCGCAGCATGGACGCGGAGGGGGTGCTGGCGTCGGCGGCGATCAACCTGGGCCTGGCGCTGGTGGCTCTGTCGCTCTTCTCCATGCTGAAAAAGCAGCCCGGGAACGCGCCCGTCTACCTGCCGCGGCGGATGGCGGCGGACGACGTCGGCGGTGGCGTGTTGCCACTCGGCACGGGGCGGCTGACCCCGTCGTTCCGGTGGATCGGCGCGGCGTTCCGGATCTCCGAGGACGACGTGCTGCGGCACCACGGCCTCGACGCCCTTGCCGTCATCCGCCTCTTCAAGCTTGGGTGCTTACGTGCGTGCTCTGGTCCTGTTTCTGAATGTTGAGCTGATAGCTGCAGCGTATTCACGTCAGGTCGTTCGATTGAAATGCAGGATCAAGTGTTTCAGTGTCTGCTCAATTGTTGGAGGTGTCGATCCTTGCGCCGGTAAATTATACAAGCAAAGGTCCATCCGGCATCGGATTGTCAAATTCGATGGAGCTTTTCACGGTGTCCAACGTCACAAAGGGCTCTGACAGGTTTGCTCTGTATTTGTCAAATTTTTTTCACCTTGCAGCCTTGCAGGTATTCATTACACTACTCAATCAAACACTATGGTGGTTCGTAAATATGTAGAAATTGTGGCCTAAAGTTTTATATGCTCCGTATGTATTTATGGTTTATGGTTTTAACAAAATGCTCTATGGACAGTTTAAGAGGTCTTAATTTGGCATGTAGTCTTTTAGTAGGTGATGTCTGTGTTTGATGGTCTAAGCTACATCGGGTGCAGACTCTACTACTGCCAGTGGACTGAGACTGTGCTAATCTCGCAACTGATGTAATTCTCCTTTCATGACAGGCTTTGGGTGCATTTTTCATGCCTTTGCTTCATTTCCTTTTATGTGGTGTATTTGCTTCATAAGGTTCGCGTTTGTAAAGCCTGTACGTTTATCTACTTATTCTTTTAAATTAATTATCACAACTTTCATACGAAAGTACTGTACTTTTGGATATTCAGTTGTGAATCTAATTTAGTGTTTCTATCTTCTCTACCAGATAATATTTTAAGTAAATTCTATGCATGTTTTTCCTAAGTGGGATCTTGATTTCACTTAAACACTTAATAAGTTTGCTGAAAGATGTATCAGTTGTGACTATTCAGCTTTAATCATAATCTGAAATATTTACTGATTGCATCTCCATCTTATTTCAAGCAGGAGTACAAAGATATGTCCTACAAAAGAATTGAACACTTGAAGTATCACAGGAAGAGGCCTGACCAGTTTACCATTTTAGTTCAAGGAATTCCACTTTGTGCAGATCATGGAACATATGGGTGTCATGCTGATCACTTCTTCTCAAAGCACTATCTGACATACCAATCGTATCAAATACTGCATGATATGGGAAGCATCGAGTCATTACAGGTGAGTACACTGTATTTGTGTATTTTTATAGATTTTTCATCATGAACTGGAACAGTATTTTCAAAATTGCGTACGAGTTTAATTCTGAATACCACGTTTTGTCTATCCAACTTGTCATACACATAAGAAACCACAGAGTTGAGTTTGTCCATATCTGGTGGAACAGAAAAAACGGAGGGTCATATTTTCAGTTCTTAAAGAGCGAGTTTCAAATAGAAGCCCAGGTATAAGAGTTGACAGTTGAGTATAGATGGATGGTTCTTAGAATGCAGGGCATGTTACTTTGACGTTTCACTCTAATTTCCGATCCATCTGAAATGATAAATTTGGGAGCCATATATACCTTATGAGTCATAACTCGTTATTTTTAGTCTCCAAACTTGACCGATTATTCTGCTAAAAAAACCTTAGGCTTATCTGTTTTTCTTGTTAAGCTGTTTTATTTCTGTTTTGTCAAGGTGCATTCGAAGATTAAAAAACACCCTATTTTTGTCTATCGGTGTTCTGCTCTTAAAGACCATAAATATCAGAAATTTACACTTTCTTGTTTGGAGGTGAAATGTTGGCACATCATCGTAGTTTTCTGGTATTGTCTAACCAAGTAATCTTCATTACAGAAGCTAGCATCTTCTCTTGAAAGACAGATAAGGAGGAAAACGGATACCAGAAGATGCAACTTTTTGCAGTGGATCTGATTTAAGTTCACATTGGGACCAATAGATGGTAACAGCCAGGAACAAAAATTGAAGGAAATTCAAGAGTCTATCCGCCTCCAGCAGTGTAAGAATATGCTTAAACAAAAGGTATCGCCGCACCTGTTGTGTACATTTGACTCCACCTGCTTTTGTTAATGGTAGCTTTAATATTTTAAGTAGCCCAAAAGAAATTACAGCTCAAGTATTTTATATCTGAATCACATATTGATATAAATTTCAACTCTAGGAGTTACCTGTTGCTTTTGTCTCATTCAAGTCCCGGTTGGAGGCTGCCCAAGGTGCTGAAATGCAACAGCATGTCAATCCGCTGGCATTGGTTACACGTTATGCTCCTGAACCAACTGAAACAATATGGTCAAATCTGGCTATTCCTTTCTACCGTCTTGCTGTATACAAGATTGGAGTCTTCATTGCTGCATTTTTGCTGACAGTGTTCTTCACCATCCCTGTCACAGCTGTGCAAGGGATAGTACAATTTGAGAAGATTAAGAAATGGTTCCCACTGACCAGGGCTGTACAACTTATGTTAGTGGAGAAAATTTTGAATAACATTGGAAAGTTTGCATTTTGGTGTTTACCTGGGTATAGCAACACTAATACATGTTGATTCATTGTTATTTTGCAGACCAGGTCTGAATTCTGTTGTAACTGGATATCTTCCAAGCTTGATTTTAAATGGATTTATCTACTTGATTCCGTTTGCAATGCTCGGTATGGCTTCATTTGAAGGCTGCATTTCCAAAAGTCAGACCGAAATCAAGGCTTGCAATATGGTATTCTACTTCTTGCTAGGAAATGTTTTCTTCCTGAGTATTCTATCAGGGTCTCTACTCGATCAGATAGGAGAATCCTTTACGCACCCTAAAGATATTCCTAGCCGTCTTGCAAGAGCTGTTTCTGCACAGGTAGAGCCAACAATATATTGAATTGCATTCATGTTGTTCTAACAAGTGCTATATGCTATTGTTTGTAGACCATGTGTCCATAAATCAGTTCAAAGTTCGGTACATGAAGCATTTATCTTATAACTTGTTTACAGTGCAGTCAGATTTCTTCATCACATACATCTTGACCAACGGCATGTCAGGGTTTTCTTTCGAGGCTCTTCAGTTTGGTTTGCTTACATGGCACTTCTTGAAGGCGCATTCAGTTGGACATACTGATGAGCCATATCTTTATGGCTTCCCTTACTACAGAGTCGTGCCTATTGTTTCCCTTGCTGTATTGATTGGGATGGTGTATGCTGTCATTGCACCTCTTCTGCTTCCTATTCTTGTGATCTACTTCTTGCTTGGTTACGCAGTGTTCATCAACCAGGTAGCTTCTTCGTCGTTTAATAGGGATAGTTGCGTTACAGATTTCCTTTTTCCTTAGCAACAAAGTTTATTTAGGATGATGTAAAGTATTCACCGTACCATTTTAGATTTTGTAATCAAAGATAGTTTAAATATGCACATATGTTTGGTGATATCATAGCGTAGCGATTCTGTCCCCAACAATCACCTTGACTACCTAAGAAAAAAATCACTCTGACCTTTCTGTATTATAGTGTAATTGCTGATTAAGTACTATGTTGTGCAGATGGAAGATGTATATGAGATCACATATGACACATGTGGACAATATTGGCCTACTATTCACCACTACATCTTCCTCTCGGTCACGCTCATGCAAATTACGATGATAGGTTTGTTTGGGCTCAAGTTGAAGCCTGGAGCTTCATTCGCCACGATTCCCTTGCTTGTGTTTAGCATCATGTTCAACGAGTACTGCAAGGTTTGGTTTCTTCCAACTTTCCAGTGCCGCCCGGCCCAGGTACGCTTATGGTTGTTTCCACTTTTTTTGTATCTGTTAGATGGTTTACCACATTCTTGTGGAGAGCAGAAAGTGAAAAAAAGTTGTATTAATCGTGCCTGTCCTTCTGGATACCAGATTTGCAAGGAGAACGATGAGCTTGATAAAACTGAGGGGGAGGCAGTACAAGGCAGCTCAGACCGTGCCATCAAGGCCTACACACCACCATGGATGCGTGTGGCAGACAGCTCCGCCGAATCTAGTTCAGTGCAGCCTTTAGTCCATTGTTTGATATAATTCTGGCTTTCTGTATAACAACATTAGGAATGTCGATGTCAGTTCTGTCACAATATGTTTTGAGCGCTCGCATGTAGTCGCAGGACTTGTCTTGTGTAATTATCCTGTGATGATCGTTAGGTCGATCCCAAACGAATATTCACTCATTCAAATATACTAGTAGTGTAAAATTTCAAGGCAGCTTCGCATCAGAATTTAGTCTCCCGCAAGCAGGCAGCTTTGGCTTTCGCATTATTGATTCAGCGCCGTTCAACTGACCACTATGATGTTTGATTTATTCTTACCACTCAGTGTTGATGTTTCATTTATTCTTACCACTCAGCAATAAGGTTGACATCGCCAGCCATGATCACTGGCCTCGAGGTTTAAGAAACAAGCACTTGAGGATCAGCCATTAAGGAACACAATTTTGGACCAAGTGGAACAAAGTTATAATGGCGAGGAACAAAAACACGAGTACTATTTTGCGCTAAGTGGAACAAAATTTAGCACCAACGAACCATAATGTCAGAGTATGTGGAACAAGTCCTTATTAATGAAGGAGCAGTAATCATACACGTGGGAATAACAAAGAAACATCACATGGAACAAAAAAATTGAACAAACTATAACAAAAATTTGAATCATAATTAAAGACTATATGGAACAAATCTTTCTAAATGAAGGAACAAGTAATTATACACATAGGAACAAAAAAGAAACATCATCGCGAACGGAAAAATGAATCAACTAGAACAAAACTTTGAAACGTAATTTTCAGTGTTTGTGGAACAAATCTAAATGAAGGAAAAAGTAATTATACACATGGGAATAAAAAAATCGTCACCGGGAACGAAAAAAATCAAGGAACAAAAAATTGTGGGGCTAATTTAGAATAGAAAGTGGAACAAATCTTCGAAATGAAGGAATAAATAATTATACACCGAGGAACAAGAAAAATCGTGAAAAGACATACATGAACAAAAAAATTGTGGAACAAATTTCTAAGGAAAGCGAAACTAATCTTTCTGAATAAAAGGAACAATTAGTTACACACCGGAAAAACAAAATTACATCACAGAGAATAAAATATAGAAAATGTACTTCTAAAAGAAAAATGGTAAAGAAAAAATAAAATAGAAAGAAAAAGAGTGAAAGAAACATATGAAAATAAAATAAATGAAAACTCATGCCTCCTCACTTCTTCAGAACACACATCTCTCACCATGGAAAGCAGTGCATATGTTTCTTATCATTATCATCATCTTCTCACAAGTAACGAGACATAGCATCAATTATCCCTTTAATTACTTTTTTAGAGAGTTTTAATACCGACATCGCGGATGCTGGAATAGCTTGCATAATAGCTATCAAAAAAATTCCTACAAATGCTTAGAAAGAGATTCTTGATAGCTCCAAATAGTCACACAACCATTAATTATTGGAGTAACTTGAAGCAAATGGTTTCCATGGAGAATATAGAGGTCCACATATGAGGAAACACATACCAAGAAAAGCTCTCACAAAAAGATCCAAAAGATGAGAAATAAAATAATCAAAGCAAATTTGAACTTGTTTGAGATAAATGTGTCAGGTAGGAGTTAGATAATTTTCAATATCAATTCTAAGTGGCACTACCTCAAATGTCCATATTTTCTAGGTTTGTAATATGCACAAAGCATATGACTCCCCCATAATGTGATAAACCATGAATTCTCAATAGGAGGCAAAAATATCCAAGTAGAGATAATTAATGGACATTATAGATTTTAAATTTCTCATGAGGAAGACATATCAACTAGAGACTAGGTAATCTAGCAAAATCAATACTAAGTGGTATTCCTCACGTACACACATTTTTAGGATTATGGAATGCCCAAGCACGACACTCCCCCAAAATGGGATAATTCATTAATCTCTCCCAAGAGCCAAATAGATACCAAATGGATTCAATAAAGGATCCAACACAAGAAACACACATACATAGTGTGCAAACTAACATACACAAATAAACTTGACAACTCAAGATAAGTAAGTGGAGGCACAACATATACAAACACATGCAAGGTATAAAACCAACACATGCAAGGTACAAAACCAACACATGCACAAGGGAGCAAGTAACTTTCAAAGTAATTGAGTTGAGAACACGTTACCGCAAGGAGGAATATTGGATATAAGATAGAAGTAAGATAATCCATATGACTTGGCTTGATAAAATGTAATAGATGAATATTCCTCAATTTTTTATAATGTAGCCAAGTTTTCAATGACCTCCAACAACATCTATTGATCAAGTTTTAGCTTGTTAGTCCCTAACCAACTTGGGTCCTAAGAAGTTAGTCATAATAGGCTTGGCCACCCAAATGGTTCTTTTTTTGACACCACATTGGGTGCCAATATATTTGTCAAACACATTGCCACCTTCATCCTTATGAAGAGAATAAACATCATCAATCATGATAGGGTTGGATGAGGAGTTACCCATGGTGCATGAGGAAGGAAGGTGCCTCTTCTTGTGACATATGTAGCAAGTTCTTCTCTTCCTATCTTTCTTCTTAGGTGATTTCACAACTTGAGGAATAACTTGAGTCTTCTCGGGAAGAGGCCCACTTCTAGCTTGAGGTGGAGCTTGAGGTTGCTTCCCTTGTTTCTTGTCACCAAGAGGATTCTTCTTCAATGGGAAACATCTAACATGGTGCCCTCCTTCCTTGCACTTGAAGCAAACAATGTTGGCTGGATTCTTAACTTGTTCTTGTGCCTTCTTATTGTTGTTGCTCTTGTGTTTATTCTTGATTGTGGGCTTTGATAGCTGTGAGATTCGACACATTTTTTATGGCTTTTCTTTATGGTTTTCTCCTAGATTTGATCGTTTTATAGCCTTACCTAACGCTAATACTTCGGTACCAAAGAAAACTTGGTTTTTAATGTGTGTTTCAGGTTCTGAACATCAACAGAAGGTTTTAACTAGAGAAACACAATATTTAGGCAAAAACAAGCAAGTCTCTCTTTGAAAGCAATCGAGGGAAGCATACAGAGGCTTTAACGAGAAACTATACGGCGGGAACATTTTTCTGGCCATATAGCTGCCGCCGCCTCCGTCTTGTCAAAAGGGACAACTTCCGTGAAGAGGCCATGCGCAAAAACACAACACAGCAGTCGCCATCCCATCCAGAAAGGAGAAAGAAGAGATCCGGAGAAGAAGGGGAAGATGTTCTTGATCTCGCTCCATGATCTTTGACCGCCTAGCCAATACACCCCCATAGCCATTACTTGTACTCGAGAGAGAGGGATATCTTCACCTTGTAAGACTAGGGTTTGAGATTGTTTCTTCCTATCTTGAATTGTGTTGGATTACTCTTCTATTATTATTGTGGATATCCACGGTAATATCAAGAAGAACTCCCTTTATTTAATTATATCGATGATGCTTTCTTATCTCATGTGTGAGTAAGTTCCTTGGGCGTGGGATATGTAAGGAATTGGTGAGATGTGAGGTGCCTCCATATATTTTCCATTAGCTTGTGATTGATTCTAATTACTATATTATGTGTGCTTGACTATCTATGGGATGCCTAATGCTTGTTGTCCAATTAAGGGCCCAGACAACATGATGCTTTGTTCTACACAGATAGGATCTTGTTCGCTAGCAGACCGACGACCCCTGAGTGACACAGGGATATCAATGCAAAACTAGTAGACTCGAGGATAACGAGGAACCACCGCGCTTATTGAATTAGTCCGATCTAAGGAGCTTAATCGCTAAGCGACCTGAAGGGTCTTAATCATCTAGTGTCTAACCATGGTTTTGGTAATAGACTGGTAGGATTATTGAAGTTGGGACGAAATCTACCAAGAGGAGTTCCGGCTAATTATGGGTTGCTCGCCTACATATATACTTATAAGATTATAATTGTTACACTTATCATTCGTCCACTTGGTACAGTCACTATCACCATGAACTATATCTCCCCGCACCTTCTTTGTCATATGTAGAAAACCACAAACAACCGAATCGTTCTTTACTTTTATGCTTTTTATATCCGAAGTTTACATTTTAGTTTAATTTAAATACACCCAGAAATTCCATTCTCATTTCAACACTTGCAGTCAATTCACTTGAAGACCTATGACAACTTTGGTGTGACAGAGACTTCACTCATAAACACTTACCTTTGGGCTCCCTGTGGGATCGATATCTATACTTCGAAACTAGCTACAAACAATCTGTGCACTTGCAGACATCAAGCTATTTTCTGGTGCCGTTTCCGAGGAGCTAAGTGCTAAGTGTTTGTCTTTTGACACCCAAAGGTGTTGCTACTACAAAATGTTCTCCCTAGGAGACAAAGGGTCTACACGCTCTAGTAGGACCTATTTACCAGATTATATTGAGTGCGTGCCTGCTCAAAGGCGTGAAGAAATTATTTAAAAACTTTTAAGATCGAATAAAGTTGAAGTTGAAAACATGAGTGATATTATGGAAATCATGTCTATTTACAGGACAACTCCGAAGAAACCTGAGAAAACTCTCAGAGAATACAGTGCTCCAAGTTCTAAATTTCTTAAACAACCAATAGAATTTCCTAATCCCAGAGTTAGAGAATATCGATTTGATGGTGGAATTATTAAAAATTTGCAGGAAAAAGCTTTCAGTGGAAGGGAAGATGAATACCCAGGAAGACATCTTAGAGAGTTCGACAATGTGATAACATCACTTGGACCAAAAGGTTGCCAAGAGACTTCTCTTGTATTAAATTATTTCGTTGGTCTCTTAAAGGTAAGGCTCTAGACTGGTTATATTCTCTCCCTCGCCATTACATTAAATATTGGGAAAACTGCATTGTTAAATTCATAAACATGTTTAATCCTTTTAAAAAGGTAACTGAAATAAGAAAGAATATAGGAAACTTTAGTCAGAATGTGGAAGAAAACTACCCACAAGCCTAGGATAGATTCTTTGGAATGATCAATAGTATTCCTAATCATGGCTATTCTGAATCAACTATTTTCCATTTATTTTACCACGGTCTTAATACTCAATGTAGAGAGTTGCTTGACTTCTCAGCAGGAGGATCGATAAATAGTTTAACTATTAAAGAATGTTTGGAATTGATGTCTACTAGGGCTAAGAATAATTCTTTATATAATCATGATTTTGGCACTAAGCTGGAAAAAGGGATACCTCGGATAACTCCTGATCTTACTAAAGTAGCAAAACAATGAAAGAAAAAGGTATACCTTCTAAACTTGTTCAGGAAAACAAAGTAGACTTGCTACAAGTTTTAACTGAATAAGATGAAACTAAAAAAGTTTTTCAAGAATTAAAACATCGACAAGCAAAATCTCATAATAACATGCATAAGCACTTTCAAAAACATAAAAAGATTTTGGCGGAACTCACGAAAAATTACAATGAGATTGGCCAAGAAATAAAATTATTTCACAAGTATCTTAGTATGATTGAAACCCAGTGTGAACAAATAGCATCTGGCTATCAAATTTTTCTTCGAGATGATATAGATATTCTTGTTTCTACTAATGTTGTTACAAGAAGAGGTGTAATTGTTACAGGACCATTAGGACCACCAAAATATGAAGCTGAAAAAGAGCGAAAGGAAAAAGCCTTACTCAAAGCAAGCCAAGAAGATGATACACTGGTGGATCCTCAAGATGAAACTGCTCAAGAAACACAAGATCAAACCAAGGAGGACCAAAATGATGCATAGGATGACCATTATGACTCTGATGCAGAGATGGTTGATCTAAGAGAAGAAAAAGAGACAAGAAAGGAAGATGAAGTTATTGTAGTAGAAAAGAAGAAAAACGATAAGCAACAACAAAATAAAGCAACAAAAGAGCCTGACCCCCACAAAAGGTAAAAGACAAGAATAAGAAAGGTGAGCAAAAGCTTCCTTATCCAGATCGAAAAAAGAAAGCACCATATCAGATAATTTATGATTCTTTTACAAAGGCACTTGGTGACCTTCGTCTGGAAATTCCATTTGCGGATGCAATCAAAGTTCCTACCTATTCTAAATTCCTCCATGATATTCTTAGTAGAAAGAAAGAGATAACTGAAACTGTTGCCATGGTAACTAGTTATCCTGCTAATGGGAAGCTGTTGTCTAAATCAGGAGATCCTAGAATACCAACTATTTCATGCTCAATAGGCAAAACTGATATTCACAATGCCTTGTGTGATCTAGGTGCAGGAGTTAGTGTAATGCCATACTCCCTCTATAAAAGGTTAGGATTAGGGGAGTATTCTCCTACTACTATCACTTTACAAATGGCTCACAAGTCCACTAAACAACCCATTGGTATGATTGAGGATGTTCTACTTATAATAGATGAGCATGTTATTCCCACTGACTTCATTATTCTTGATATACCAGAGGATGAAAAAATGTCCATAATACTTGGAAGACCTTTCCTTAGTAATGCAGGGGCATGAGTTGATTGTGCTAAGGGAAAAATAATCTTCAATGTTTATGATGCTGAAATCATCCGGTATTTTCCAAAGAAGCTAGAAGCAGGAGAAAGATATATTCCACTAGTAAAACGAGTTCATGTGGTAAGTGCCTTTGATAAAGGGCAATCCAAGGTAAGAATTCGAGAACAGAGAAGAGGTTGAGTTATTCAACCATTCTTAATAAAATGCTTAATGGGAGTCAACCCATCTCATCAATAAAATAAAATAAAATAAAGAATAAAAGTTCATCGCATTCCTACAACTTTTTCATAGACATTCTTGCGGAAGTGCGCCCGTGAAGATGTAGCTGTCAAAAAGTTGTAGAAACACCGATTGAATGAGTATAGAATAAGAATAAAAATAAAAGCTTGAGTTTTATCTACAAAGACTAAAATTATGCTCTTCATATGCTAATGTTGTTCGACAATTTCTATTGTCATTTTTCTGTCAAAAACAAGGTATTTCGCTAAAGTATCGGGATAAGAAGGTATTCTCGAAGAAATAGAAATTTTTTGATGACTACTGATGGTTTAACGACCAACTATACAGCGGGAATAAAAATTCCGGCCATATAGCTCCGGTCGTATAGATATCTTTGCCATCAACAAATTTTCTTTCGAAGGAACAGAGAATTTAATGACCAACTATACGGCGGGAATAAAAAATTCTGACCATATAGTTCCGGTCGTATATATATCAATGCCTTCATACAATATCTTCTCAAAGGTACTGACGGTTTAACGACCAACTATACGGCAGGAATAAAAATTCTGGCCGTATAGTTCTGGTCATATAGATATCGATGCTTGTTTTAGAAAATTTATCTCGAGGGTACAGACGGTTTAACGACCAACTATATGGCGGGATCATTATGATTCGGTCATATAGTTGCGTCCGTATAGCTGTGTTCCGCATAAAGAAACCCTAGTTGGCGATGCCACGCAACTATACGACCAGAACAACATATCCCGTCCGTATAGTTCAGCGCGACCACAAAATCGCACTGGGGCGGCTAGTTTTCTTTTCCTTCCTCACTTTTTCTCTCATATTCTCTCTCCAAACCTCTCAAAACCCACCTAGAACTCTTGATTCTTCATGGATTTCGTTCGTTTGAGTGAGAGAATCAACAGATCGGTATGTTTCTCTCCCTATCCATGCTTTATTTTCATATTTTCATGGTTGAAACTCTCACATTGATCTAGTGGATGAACTCAAGCTTATTTTGTTTTTCCTATTAATTTCTCATGTTAGGGTTGAATTTTTCCATGTAGGATCGTTCGTATATCATGTAGAAACTATATGCCTAAGGTTTTATGGTGAAATTTTTCAGTGCATCAAGATGAACAAAATTGGTAACATATTTCGCAAGAGCAAGCGCCAACGTGGCGAGGGCTCGGGGTCCCGAGCCGAGCACAACCCCAAGCTGGCCATAGTTTCATCGAGGAGGGTGCTTCCCACACGTTGGGCCGACCATAGCTTTCTCACCGCGGTAGGGTTGAAGGCGGACTTCGACCTCATGTGTAACAAGGCCAGGCTAATAGTACTCGGCTATGCAAGCCACGACACCTATGTCGAGCTTACCTATGGGTTCCTTGCCTCCTTCTATGACGACCACAGGGAGAAAGGTAATGTGTGCATGGTAAGCTTCACCATGAATTGGCAGCACTATGAAATAACTTTTGAACAATTTTGTGATGCTTTCGGCTTCCCTCACGTTGGGGAGTCAACTGTAAGTGGAGAAACTTGGGAGGTTACTTCTGTTAATGGTGGCACATAATTCTATCAGAAGAAGATGTCCACCATTCAGAACCCAACAATTCGCTACTATGCCTTGTTCCTCGCCAACACACTACTAGGAAGAGGAGATACTGGTTCCATGGCCAATGCGGACATGGCAATGATCACCAAGGCTCTCTTCCCCGATGCACCACAAAGCCCCAATCCTGCAGCTCTACTCATCTAGCACTTTCGTCACCAAAGCAACAAGACGAAAGGTGATATTCGCATTGGTGGATTGGTAACCACCTTGCCCATGCATTAAATATTATGTTACCTGTTATGTAATCTGTTGATGGTTCCAAGCTTATGGACCTCAAATATTTAACTGCTTGTGGCTTCCTTAGTGTTTACCAAGCTAACCAGAGGCTCCGAGCATATCAGTTTAGTTATCTTGGTGATGCACAGGGTGAGCAGGTTCCGTTGCCCTATACCCAAGCCTTCTCGATTGTGGAGAAGGACACTTGTATCCTCACCAAGGACCAAGTGATGGAGATCATGGTTGAACTCCAGCCTGATCAAGAGGAAGATGTAGAAGGAGAGAAGCGGGAGGAGGATGAGCAGGGATACAACCCTGCTTGGGAGGGACAGCAACAACAATAGCAAGGAGGAGCCTGGGACCCATGGCCCAATCAGCCACAGCAGGGGTACAACTACGTCCCTTATCAAGAATTCCAATAGCTCAACCAACACGTTGGGAGATTGAGCACACTCTACAAGGAGTGAATGAAGATGTGAATGTCTTGACTCACAACTTCAGTCACTTCATGACCCACTTCCCCGACTACTACCAGCAGTATCCGCACGAGCCGCTGAATGATGACAACAATTGAGCCTAGCAATAGCCTAAGCTTAGGGGAGGTTTGAAAACCTCCAAACCTTGCATTCATGTTTTATTTCTTCTTTTGATTTATTTTATTTCTTCAAAATTGCATGTTTATTTTCAGTTTGCATTCCTAAACCAAAAATACAAAAAAATTAGTTGTAACTTCTATTGCAAGTTTGTTTCTTTGTTTCTCTCGGATATTGCTCAATTTCAGGTGCCTTGGCAAGATGGAAATACAGAGGGGGTTCAACCCAAATACGGGAACAAAGCAAGCAAGAGGAGGTATCACATTCCTTTCATCACCCTTTCTACAACCTTAAATTGATCCTACAATTATTTACTCGCTTGCATTGGAGTCACTCCCCACTTAGCTTGTTATCCTATAAATTCTATTCCTTTGCTAGTGTCTCCTTTTTAGCTTTGAAACAATGAGCAATGAACTTGGTTAAAAATATTTCCCACATTTTTACAACAAGAAAAAGCATCCATAAGATGACTTGAGTCCATGTTTAGCCTGAAGAATCTGATTTCAGAACTACTCCATCCCATTTGAGCTTAATATAAATAGACTCGATATTACCCTTGAATTAAATTGTTTGATAAAATGGATACTTTGAAGTAGTAGAGATTATGCCACTACTTTGTCTAATAATTATCATAAGATATTGCTTTACGCATGTCATTACAACACTGTCGTGCTCCACGGGGAACTATCAACTCCGCTGACCAACGAACGATCTAAATGTGGGAAACCACTTGATTTCGGCTATTGAGTTATGTAAACGTCTGTAGCAGCAATGCTATGACGGGTAAAAATTTAGTCTCCTCATGGTTTTACGTTCCAAGTGAAGTTGTAGTACTCCTCTAACCCATTATTGCTCAACAATTATTTATTGGCATGGTGACGAGTGCACAACACAGTCCCTATTAACATGTTAAAAACAGTGGCATGATTTCTCTATGAAAGAGTTGAAGTTTTTGAAAGGCAAAGAAAGGAAAAAGGTGCTTTGAGAGTCTTGAAATTTTGACATGGTAATAGATGAGTTGTTCTTAAACTGAATGTTTTGGTGCCAACTTGAGTACTCTTAATTGATTAAAGGAACAAGAGCAAAAAGTTTCCATCTCTCAACAAAGAGAGACACCAAAAGAATTTGTCTCACTTTCCTAGCTAAACTTTTGACACTTGCTCGGGCATATGATTTATTTGCTAACAAGATATACGTGGTTAGGAAGTGGACTCACTACAATCTTGTGAATACTTGTATGATCATGTTTAAGATTGCAGGGATTATGAAGAAAAGAATTTGACACAAATTCAAACTTGTAAGTTCTTTTATTTCAGTCTCGAATCTCCACTATTGTTCCTTATTTCCTTGTCACTCGAGGGCGAGCAACATCTAAGCTTGGGGGAGTTGATAGCTATGAGATTCGACACATTTTTTATGGCTTTTCTTTATGGATTTCTCCCGGATTTGATCGTTTTCTAGCTTTACCTAACGCTAATACTTCGGTAGCAAAGAAAACTTGGTTTTTAATGTGTGTTTCAGGTTCTGAACGTCAACATAAGGTTTTAACTAGAGAAACACAATATTCAAGCGAAAACAAGCAAGTCTCTCTTTGGAAGCAATCGAGGGAAGCATACAGAGGCTTTAATGAGCAACTATACGGCGGGAACGTTTTTTCATCCGTATAGTTCCCGCCGTATAGCTACTACCGCCTCCGTCTTGTCAAAAGGTACAACTTCCGTGATGAGGCCATACGCAAAAACACAACACAACAACCGCCATCCCATCCAAAAAGGAGAAAGAAGAGATCCAGAGAAGAAGAGGAAGACGTTCTTCATGCCTGCCGAGATCCTCAATGAAGACATGGCTTCGTCTGAGTCTAGCCCATCTCCCTTCGAGTTTGACGAGCTCTCCCGGCCTGGCTCTCCTGATGATGCCACCATGAAGTCCCCTGCAATAGAGCCATGAAAAACAATGTTTGTATTAAATGTATCTCTGCGAAGTGTATGCAGAAAAACTTATGCGTTATTAAGGCGGAAAAACTTGTACTCAAGTTTCCTGCTACTTATCTGTTTCCAGCATGTGTATATTTTTTAAGCAAGTGCTGGCTTATCCATTATTCTGGTTTGTATGCTTGATCTTTCGTGAGACGGAAGACTCACATCACAGAACTATGCTCTCAGGTGATGATGCTTAATGGCACTGTCAAGAACCTAAGAGCAAAATCGCCGGCTTTGAATGTCGAGAAGTCACTACTTCGGAATCCACATAAAAACTTTAGAAAACATGTAGACCAGAAAACTTAAGCTAACGCCCGTAGGCGAAATTTTCACAAGTGCAAATGCAAGATTGCGCAAAAAGGGTTTATATGATCCAAAAATGAACAACTAAAGGAGGTAAAAGACTCAGAGAATATGAGTGAACCAAATGCTTTATTTCATTGATCATATAAGAGACTTATTACATAATATAAATGTGCTAAGTGTAAAAGGGACGTAGCTGTGCTATGTTCCATGGTCGGTCTGTCTCTGGGTAGTCATCATCGGAGTCACGTTGCTTGCGCTTGTGATTTTTTGGCCTATCTTTCAACTCGTGAATATTGACGAGGTAATAGGAACCATTTAGCAATGCTTTGCTTATGACGAACGGTCCTTCCCAAGGTGAGGATAGTTTGTGTGATTTCTCCTGCTTGGGTCTAAGCACCAGATCCCCTTCTTTAAACGAGCGATGCTTTACGCAGAGACTATGGTAGCCACGTAGCTTCTGCTGGTAGACGGCGGATCTCTGGCATGCCAGCACGTGCTCTTATTCAAGTAGGTCCATAGATAGGCATCTGGATTCTTCAGCGTCATCCTCCTCGTAGGCGGAAACTCTTGGTGCATCATGGACGATGTCGGATGGAAGGACCGCTTCTGCTCCATAAACCATGAAGAAAGGAGTCAAGCCGGTGGATCTGTTGGGTGTTGTTCGCAAACTCCACAAGACAAATGGTAATTCCTCTGCCTAGGCTCCAGCTGCTCTACGTAGCGGTGCCTCTAAGCGTGGCTTGATTCTGTGCAGAATTAGTCCATTGGCCCTTTCAACTTGCCCGTTTGACTGTGGGTGTGCCATAGATTCTAGGTCAAGGTGGATGCCTTTTTCATGACAGTACTCCTCGACTTCTCCGAGAGATAAATTTCTGCCATTGTCGGTGATGATGTTGTGTGGGAGACCAAATCTCACCACTAGATCCCGAACAAACTTTAGGGTTGTTGCCCCATCAAGATTTCTAATGGGTTTAGCTTCAATCCATTTTGTGAATTTGTCCACTTCTACTAGCAAGTGTGTAAATCCACAGGGTGCTGTCTGCAAAGGTCCCACCATGTCCAGCCCTCGGACTGCAAACGGCCAAGTTATTGGTATTGTTCGCAATTCTTCAGTTGGGACACTTGGTTGTCTTGCATAGAATTGGCACCCAAGGCATGGTTGTACCAACTTGTCGGCGTCCTCCTTGGCAGTTAACCAGTAGAATCCTTGTCGGAAGGCCTTAGCCACCAACGATCGGGGAGCGTCATGATGCCCGCAATCTTCGAGATGTATTTCTCTAAGGATTTCAATACCTTGCTGCTAGGAGACGCATCGAAGGAAAACTCATGTGGTATTTCTCTTGTAAAGCTGGCTGTCAATGATGATGTAGCCTTTTGCTCTACGTACTATTTGACGGCTTTCAACTTTGTCGGTGGGCAAAGTTCCATCTTATAGATAGTCCATGAACGGTTTCGTCCAAGCCGGAGAGGTCACTGTTACTGTATTAACAAATGAATCCACTCTATCCGGGTTGTCGGGGTCCGCTCCCTTCACGGATGGGGTTCGTAAATGTTCCAAGAAAACGCCTAGTGGAATTGGTCGACGAGATGATCCAAGATTTGACAGCAGATTCACTGCCTCATTCTCCTCCCTTTTGACATACTTGACTTCGTAGCCGTCGAAGCACTTGGCTATTTTGTGTACTTCATCTTGATATGCCGCCATCATAGGGTTCCGCACGTTCCAGGTGCCAGCTACTTGCTGGGAAACCAAGTCGGAATCTCCACAACAAACTATGCGCTTGATGCCAATATCTTTGGCTACGCGAAGTCCGTGAATGAGGGCCTCATACTCCACCATGTTGTTGGTAGCATTGAAGTGAATCTGCATGACATATTGCAACTTTTCTCCTATTGGTGATTGCAATAATACACCATCCCCTGAGCCGTTGAGTAGCTTTGATCCGTCAAAGTGCATGACCCGATATTCTAGCTCTGGTACAGGAGTGTGTTCTGGCAGTTCTGTCCAATCTACGATAAAATCCGCCAATGCTTGTGATTTGATAGCGTTGTGTCTCTTGTAGGTGATTTCAAAGGCGGGAAGTTCAATGACCCACTTTGCCATCCTTCCTGTAGCGTCGCTGTTGTTGATGATGTCGGACAGTGGAGCTTTGCTTACCACTGTGATAGGGTGCTCCTGGAAATAATGCCTTAGCTTGCGAGAAGCAAGGAAAACTCCATAAGCTATCTTCTGGTAGTGCGGGTAACGCAGTTTGGATTCCATCAAGACCTCGCTTACATAGTAAACGGGTCGCTGAACTCCGTATTCGTGCGTTGGTTCCTTGTGCTCCACCATGAAGACGATGCTGATTACTCGGTTGGTTGCCGCCATGTAAACTAACATAGGCCAGCTCCCTTGACACCAGTGCTGCAAGTATTGGTGGGGAGGAGAGTAATCTCTTCAACTCCTGAAGTGTTGCGTCAGCCTCGTCCGTCCATGTGGTTTTGTCCGCCTTCTTGAGCAACTTATAGAGCGGCATAGTCTTCTCACCAAGTCGGCTAATGAACCGGCTTACTGCTGCAATGCAGCCTGTGAGCCTTTGTATGTCCTTCAGGCATGTCAGACATTTGATGTTGAGGATGGCCTTGATTTTCCCTAGGTTCACCTCAATTCCGCGATGCAAAACGATGAAGCCCAACAGTTTGCTAGAGGGTATCCTGAAGACGCACTTCTTGGGGTTTAGCATCATGTTGTATTTTCGGAGATTGTCAAAGGTTTCCTGCAAGTCAGTGATAAGATCATTTGATTTCTTTGACATTACCACGATGTCGTCCATGTAAGCGTGTATGTTACGACCTATTTGGTCGTGTAGGCAATGTTGCATTGTCCGCTGGTAAGTAGCGCCAGCTTTCTTTAGCCCAAAGGGCATCATGACGTAGCAATACGTGTCGTAGGGTGTGGTGAACAAAGTGGCTAGTTGGTCCGACTTTCGCATTCGGATTTGGTGGTAACATGAGTAAGCATCGAGAAAACATAGAAGTTTTGAGCCAGAAATCAAGTCAATGACTTGGTCAATGCGAGGCAAAGCAAATGGATCCTTCGGACATGCTTTGTTCAAGCCGGTGTAATCAACGCACATTCTTAATTCATTGGTCCCTTCTTGGGGACAAGTATAGGATTTGCCACCCATCGAGTGTGAATAACTTCTCGAATAAAGCCAGCCTTAAGTAACCTAGCTATTTCTTTGCCTATAGCCCTTCATCTTTCATCACCAAAGCGTCGTAGAGGTTGCTTCACCGGTTTGGCATTGGGATCAATATTCAAGCTATGCTCAGCAAGTTCCCTAGGTACACCTTTCATGCCGATAGGTTTCCAGGCAAAGATGTCCCTATTCTCACGGAGGAACTTAACAAGCACGCTTTCCTATTTTGGATCCAGGTCCGTGCCAATGGCGGTGATCTTGGAGGAATCTCGTTCGACAAGCTCCACCTACTTGGTCTTGATGGCGGCCTTGAATGCGGGTTCGGCAGCAGTGATCTGCCTCTTTGAAGCCGGCATCTCTGAGGTGTCGACCTGGTTCTGGATCTCCTTGAACTCCTCACCATAGAGGACTGCTTCGGTGAAGGCGGCCTCACTGAGTTTGCACTCCCATGCCTTGGTGAAGCTTCCATCAACAATGATGATGCCGTTTGGTCCGGGAATCTTGAGCTTGTTGTAGACAAAGCATGGCCTTGCAAGGAAGGAGTGGAAGATGTCACGTCTAGAAATGACGTGGTACACGCTCTTGAAAGGCACCACTTCAAAGGTAATGCGTTCTTGGCGGTAATTGTTAACATCACCAAAAGCGACCGGAAGGGTGATGCAGCTCAGGGAATTTACTTATTGGCTGGGGACAACCCCATGGAACACGGTGTTTCTCTTCTTTAGTTGGGTCTCTGTTAAGTTCATCTTGTGCAGTGTATCTAGGTACATGATGTTGATGCTGCTTCCACTGTCCACGAGGTACTTAGTGAATTCTGTGTCGTTAATCAAAGGGTTGATGACCATGGCATACTGGTTCTCTGATGGAATAAGGTCTGGGTGATCCTTCCTATCCCAAGTAATTGGAATTTCCGACCACCTGACATACTGGGGAACCGGAGGGAGGGTGGCAATTTGTATCCTTAGAGAGGTTTTCTGGTCCCGGACGGTGGGGTGCGAAGGAAAGTGTGGTAGACTGGAGCCTTCTTTTCGAAGGGATTTTTCCCTTTACCCTCTCCCTTGTCGGAAGATTTGGGTTCCACGTCTTCATCCATATCACTCGATTCCTTGGATTCCTCCTCCTTCTTCTTCCCTTTTCCCTTTCCACGGGGTCTGTTGTTCCGACTTCGCTTGTATCCAGAGAGAGAGGGAGATCTTCACCTTGCAAGACTAGGGTTTGAGGTTGTTTCTTCCTATCTTGAATTGTGTTGGATTACTTTTCTATTCTTATTGTGGATCTCCACGGTAATATCAAGAACTCCCTTTATTTAATTATATCGATGATGCTTTCTTCTCTCATATGTGAGTAAGTTCCTTGGGCGTGGGAGATGTAAGGGATTGGTGAGATGTGATGTGCCTGCATATATTTTCCATTAGCTTGTGATTGATTCTAATTACTATATTATGTGTGCTTGACTATCTGTGGGATGCCTAATGCTTGTTGTCCAATTAAGGGCCCAGACAACATGATGTTTTGTTCTACATAGATAGGATCTTGTTCGCTAGCAGACCGACGACCCCCGAGTGACACAGGGATATCAATGTTAAACTAGTAGACTCGAGGATAACGAGGAACCACCGCTCTTATTGCATTAGTCCGATCCAAGGAGCTTAATCGCTAAGCGACCTAAAGGGTCTTAATCGTCTAGTGTCTAACCATGGTTTTGGTAATAGACTAGTAGGATTATTGAAGTTGGGAAAAAATCTACCAAGAGGAGTTCTGGCTTATTATGGGTTGCTCGCCTACACATATACTTATAAGATTATAGTTGTTACACTTATCATTCGTCCACCTGGCACAGTCACTATCACCATGAACTGTATCTCCTCGCTCCTTCTTTGTCATCTACAGAAAACCGCAAACAACCGAATCGTTCTTTACTTTTATGCTTTTTATATCTGAAGTTTACATTTTAGTTTTATTTAAATACACCTAGAAATTCCATTCTCATTTCAACACTTGCAGTCAATTCACTCAAAGACCTATGACAACTTTGGGTGTGACAGAGACTTCACTCATAAATACTTACCTTTGGGCTCCTTGTGGGATTGATATCTATACTTCAAAACTAGCTACAAATGATATGTGCACTTGCAGACATCAGGCTTGTTCTCGATATTGGAGTTGAATCCAAGCCCACTCTTGTTGTTTGGGAATCTTCGCACTCTCAATATGTTCTTGAGAGTGGACTTCCCTTCATGACACGTTTTCAAGTCATTCTTCAAATACGTGACTTGAGCCTTGAGCTCTTTGATTTCCTCTACATGGTTAGTATGAATAACAATACTAGAGTAAATAGATGCTTCATTGTTAGAGCAACAAGGCAAGGAATGTAATTCATCATAAGATCTAGCAATAGCATTTCGGATGAAATACAAGGACTATCACATGGCAATATTACGTTTGAAGTAGATGTAGTGCTAATGTCCACATGAGGCTCACTATATGTTACCTTTGACACAATGGCATCATGAGCTAACTTTATCCTACTATGGGATACTAGAAGATCCTCATGCGAGCTTGAGAGCTTAACATTACTTTCTTGTAATTTCCCATAGTTTCTAGTTAGCAAAGAAATTTGATCCTTTAGCTCAACATTCTCCTTTAAAATAGATGCTTCACAACAAGTAGAGTTAGTAGAACAAGCATCATAATTAGTAGAAATAGGATATGGCAATGTGGAAAGCTATTTTGAGTAGGAAGATTAAAGTTGCTTATGTGACTTGGTGAGTTTGATGAGATCACCCTTGATGATCCTAAAGCCATTGTTCAGGTGCGCAAAATCCTCAAGGAGTTTAGCATAAGCAACTTGGAGCTCATCATTTTTAATTTTGAGGGCACTTGCCACCTTAAGATCTCTATCATGAGATTCCTTCACTCTAGATAGCTCTAGAGCAAAAGTATCCTCAAGAGATTCCTTGGTGGTTCATTCCTCTTTAAGAGATTCATTTGGATTGTCAATGTCATTAGCATACTAACGCTCAATACTAACCATTTTATCAATTGTGTCCTCGTTCTCATCAATAAGTTGCTTACTCTCAATAGCAAAGGTTAAGATTTCAATGAATATAGAGAAAGCATTTTTATTTTATGTAGAGCACGATGGACTACCTCCCTCTTCTATTTTAAGTTAACAATATCATAAAACTCTTCATCATTATCAACATTCTCATCATTATGAGATACATTGAGATCGAAAGGAGGAGTTACCTTTGAAGCCCTAGCCATAAGGAAAAAGTGGGAACTAGAAGGATGTGATGATGAGAATTTTCTTAAATCTCCATTCACAACCTTGCATTGGCCCATACACTCTTCGGTTTCCTCTACATGGTTAGAAACACAAGGACTAGAGGAAATAGAAGCATTCGTATCATGGCAATAAGGCAAAGCAAGCATATCATCATGGGAAATATTCAATCCATTTATACATGATATGCAAGGACAATCAACACTAGCATGCAAATCATTTATAGTGCTATAAGTGTTCATGCCCAAAGATACAACATTGCAATGAGATAGGGATGAAGGATAATCTATGGTAAGATCATATACACATTGCAAGTTCTATCACCACTCACCATATCATTACCTTGTGACAAATCATGTTGGTGTAGTAGAAGAAGAAGAGAACTCATCATGGCCAGAGGTGTAGGGAACACAATCATCCTTATTAATCTTGGACACATTGTATTTTTCTTGAATCTTGGTCCAAATATCACGAGCATTCCTAAAAGGAATGATTCTGGAACTAACTAAAAAGCTCACAAAATTAACAAGCACATTAGAGTCTTGAGCTTCGAGATATGAGTTTGTTTCCTCCTCTATAGATAGATTTTGGGGATCCCTAGGAGGAGAAAAACCCATATCTTGAATTTGCTCTATATTTGGGTCAATGGCTCGGAAATGATTAAGCATGCGAATTCTCCAAAAACCATACTCTGTGCCATCAAATGTAAAATTGCCATTTTGCACCAGACCCCTAGGAGACATCTTTACTCTCGAGGTGGTGAAGCCTAAGAAGCAAGAGAACTCTCTATCATACCAATTGAAAGGACAACCGATGTCTCCTAGAGAAACAAGCCCACAAGCTTGAACTCACCAAATCTCCATAGATAACTCAAACTTATGCACCAAATGCAAGGGAAAGCCCTTCACTCCCAAGTTACACCAAAGATACAAAAGCTATTCATGGAATAAGAGAGGAAGAACACAAGAGGAGAACATCAAACTCTCCAAGATCTACATCCCAAGGATTCCTTCACAAAGAAGGGATTTGGTTTGGTGGGGTTGTAGATCTAGATCTCCTCTCTCAAATCCCTCAAAAAGATACAAGAATCATGGGAGGGAGAAGGGGAGATGGCAAGATTTTGAAGTTCAACAATGGAGAAGAGAGAGTGGAAGAGCCAGCAAAAAGGGCATCCAAAGTTGGGGAAACATTTGGGAAGAAGGGCCCCTTAAATAGGACAAGAGAAATATGCCCGTTTGGTTCAGTTTCACGCACCACCGGAATTTCAAGGGAAGTACCAATGAAGGGGAATAAGAATTACTACAAGTAAACCAACCTTCATCGGAAGTTGGGACGGTACTACCGCCCATAGGAAAAATAGTGGACAACATGGTACATCAACTTCAATAATTTTTGCATCCGGACTCCGATTTCGATGATCTTGGGCTCATTGGAATCACAACGACGAGCTCTAAAACTTCATGCATAGAAACATCATAGTAAAACATGGGAGTATAAAAATAAAAAGGAGAAAGGTATGACCTCTCTAGAAGCGATGAACCGGTAAAACCTCCAAAACCCAAAACACAAGAAGTTGAGCTTGGAAACTCCGATTGGGATGAAACCAATTTTGTTGGAAAGATAATAAAGAGTAGAATCCAACAAAATATGAAATATTGGATACCACCAAGATATAAAATATCAAGTATATATATGTGAGATACCTCACAAGGTGTGGAGCCGGAAAACCCGCAAGATCAAGAACACAATAAGATATATAAGGGAAATCAAGTTTTGATGAACTAGATCTTGTTATGAATATAACCACAAGCTCTAAAACCTCACATGGATAAGATCCAAACAACAACCAAGAAACATCATGCAGAATGCAAAGGTTTCATCTCTCTCCAAAAGATGTCATCAAGCCACTCACTCAAGAGCCCCTCTTGATAGTATGGCTATCTATCCTAAACCTGGTCTCCCAACTAACAACATGATACCGGCAAAATAGAAAACCTATCAAGATCATACCTTTGCCTTGAGCATTCCACTTGAGCTTGATGTATACGGTCTTGTCCTCCTCAAGATGGAACACCTTTCTTGATTGATCTTGCCCATGCTTTGCTTAAGGAAGACTTGTAAATTGCTCCCCAATACACCATGGGGAAACCTCTTCTTTGAACTCGTCTTCATCAATACATGATCACTGAGGATGTCAAGCTTCAAGCATGTGATCTTCTAGAGATGGCGCATCTTGAACTTGCACTTCTTCATTTCTTCTTGCTTCATTAGGATGATGTCTTGAAGATACACATGAGGAACTCCATATTCGTATTCTTCATGACACTCTTGATCTTCTTTTCTTTATTATTATTATTTTATTCTTCTTCTTATTTTTCATTTCTTCATCTTTAACCTTGAAGCTAACACATGGCCCAATCGATGCCAATAGACAATTCCTACAAGTTAAACTCAATTCAAGCATTAGTCCATAGAGATTGTTAATTACCAAAACCACACATGGGGGCACACATGCACTTTTAGACATTCAGATCATTGCGCCATAGAAGTAGCAGACCCTACTTCTTCCATCATAGTTTGACATAATAAAATGATCAAAATACATTTTCCTCTTCATATTTTCTGCCCTCGCCTTACTCAGATGTGTCTCGAATAGAAAATAAGATCTGGTTGAGATGAGACTAGACCACCCAGAGCACAGCAACTGCCGTGGATTTACATAACCCACGACAGTTTAAACTTAATATTTTCATAGTGCCCAGATGAGATCCTCTAGGGTGCCCGTTGTAGTGTAGTGCTAGAGTTCTCACCCTATTTCTTTGATCTTTTAGATTGATCTTCCTCTACCTATGCAAGAGGAAATTGAGTTAAGATACTTGCTTGATCCGTTAGCATGTTATCCACATTAAGCTCAACATGTGTATCCATCTATTTTCTAGGGTTATTGAAATCAATCCTGCATTTCGAGGCACCATTAGATTTATGCCCATCCGACATAACCGTAACATGTGGTTTTGTAGGGTTGGTAGCAATGTCCTTAAAAGCATCATCATCCATGAAATTCAGTCATGGGATCATGTTAAACCTCCAGTTAGGATGGGTTTCATTGCCACACCCCCTAGATCCTGGACCAGGTCGTCCTCTGTCACCAGAATCACAAGTACGACATGCACAGAAGCCACCTCTAATTCCCCCAAAAGCAGTCGTGCCATGCATGTTTCACTTTTTAACTTGAAGAAATCTCCCCACTTTAGTAAATTAACATCATGCTCGCCCCTTCAACATTCCTCATGAACATGCCCAAATAGTCCACAGGCTCCACAAAACTTAGGATTTTCTCAAATTGGATTGCATAAAATTCCCTCCTACCATCTCTAGAGACAGTGACAAAGTGTGCCAATGGCTTGTGAACATCAACATTCACCCGAACTCTAATGAAATTCCCTAGACCATGGTTAGTATATTCCACCTCAATCACATGTCCAATCATTTTCTCCTTCCCTATAGCCATCCGGCAATTTGTGGATTTGCACCCAAAAAATCAATAAAATTCATATCAATCAATCTATGATTAGATAGGCTATCATACACTTCAACTGTAACTGCATTTTGGCGAAACAACCATGGGCCACCCTTTGTGACCTTCAGCCAATCTCTAAGGAAAAACAACGAATAGTGAAGAGATTACCAGCCACATGGTGAAAGTTAACATCCCTCGCCAGGCTTCAAGCGATGCGCGTGTGCTGCTCAAAAGTTTGAGGGATTTAGAAATTTAGAGTATGGACCTTAGCAATCGCCATACATTTCACCCCCTCCTTGGTAGAGCCTTCCTCTTCCTGAAAGATCAGGACATCAATCTCACCATCATCAATGTTGAGCCACTACAGGAGGTCGTCCAAGGGTTCCTGTTGTCGAATACCATACATGCCACCTGTTTGACTAGCCTCACTCAATGGGGGGAGGCCGCCGCCATGGATGGGACTCAATGAAAAAACTAAGGTTTAACTCGAGGGAATCAAAACCGCCAGCTAAAGACTCAAATGGGGAGCGGGAGTGACGAGGGGTAACCTCGGTAATGCCCATAGTTATGGACTTAGGGTTTTGCGGAAAAGATAATGTTTGGAATTTCTTCGGATGTCAGACAAATAAGGGAGTTGAAGTCGTCTGATTATTGATGAAAAATACAATTACAGATTGCTTGGGAGTTTTCGGTACCTCTCCGTTAGCTTTTCCCAGCCTATGTATAATAGGACAGGTCCCAAAGCCGTATAGGGATATGTTACATATTTACGATTACAACACCAACACAATGTTGGTTCCTATTTCCTTATCTACTACAACTAGGGCTTCCATCGGATGCTTCTTAGGCCTTCATCTTGAATCTTTATGGGCCATGAGCCTTTATACAGCCAGGGTAACAAAACGTAAGTACCCAAGTAATCATACCCATGTCAGTAGCCCCCGAGACTCTACCCGAATCATAGATTCTGGTTGAGTCTCAAAAATGTTTTCAGTCTTTATGATTTGAGATTTTATGAAATATCTTTATTTCACTAGCTTTATAGGGAATCGATACAACAAGCCTGATGCATCTGACAGACCGGGAATCAGTTAATTGCTCCTGCGCAAAAACACCGTAGACCTACATCAAATTCAAGTCCCTAGACCTAAACTCAGAATTTTAACTTGGGTAACATAGTTCCAGCCGTTGAGCTCGTATGGAATACTGAATTCCAGTTCTATTTTATCGGGTACCCAACGTGTCCGTCAGGATTTTTTATCGTATCATCGATACGGATATTTACTGGCAGAGCGCATTCTTGTGCGATTACCAGGCCACACAGGACGAATCCCGGGGTCTTACCTTCATGTCTTGGACACGGCATTTGGAATTTTACCACGTCGGGTAAGGTCTGAGATTTTTGTATAATTTTTATCGACTGCCTTGTTTGGCTATTGGAATTGCTGAACTTTATCAGTTTTTTGTTTTAATGATTTTATAGAGTCTCCCAATGGAAGTAACCTTTTGAGGATACACCAAATTAAAACTCATAGGTGTTATCTTTCGATCGAAATTACTTTGACCTTATATGCACAATATAATTTCTATCGGGTGCATGTCAGCACTCCTAATAGGAGTAGCCCTCGAGGCTATGTTCGGATGCCTATATCTGGACATAGGCTCATAGTTTGTGCTAGTTTCATTAGGATAATGCTCGCAAATTTTATTCAAAATAGAGAAACCCTGATTTGTGTATAAAAGATAATAAAGAAAAACATAGAGTATGAAGAACTTATCTCTTATTTATAATCTGAAGCCGAAGATACATGATTTGGCAGATTTCGCCTGCCTGTTGGCCTTTATAATATTCTGGATAAGAAGTCGGGCCATAGGCCTTATTTAAATTGCGAGAACACATAAATTCTAAGCATAAAAGCGTCGTAGTTGTGCGATGTTGCACAGATTGGAGTATTGGACTCCTGTCTTCTTGTCTTGAAGCCGATATGCTCCTCCGGTGATAACTTATGTAACAATGTTAGGGCCTTCCCAAGGCGACTCCAATTTACGGTGACCATCTTGTTTGAGTCAAAGAACTAGGTCTCCTACAATGAAGGACCTAGGATGCAATCCTCAGATGTGGTAGTGCGCAAGTTTTGCTGATATATAGTGGCCATTTGTAAGGTAGTAACGCGTGCTTCATTAAGTGCATCAACATTGTCTTCAAGTGCTTCCCTTGATGCTTCTTCATTGTATTCAGCGACCCGTGGATACTCGTGAGATACTTTGACTAGAAGGACAACTTCACCACCGTAGAGCTGAAAGAAAGGTGTGTCTTGTGTCAAATTATTTGGAGTAGTACGCAAACTCCAGAAACAGATGGCAACTCATCAACCCATGCTCCTTTTTCTCTGTCGAGTGGTGCTAGTAATCTCCTTTTGAGACCAGGAGTTACGAGGCCATTGGCTTTTTCCACTTGTCCATTAGTTTGCGGGTGAGCAACTGAGGCATAGCTTACTTTTATACCCATATCCTCATAGTATTCTTTGAACTCATTGGAAGTAAAATTAGTCCCATTATCAGTGATGATGTTGTTTGGTACGCCAAATCGAAACACTATAGATTTAATAAAATTTACAGCTGAAGTTCCATCTTGGCTGGTAACAGGCATTGCTTCAATCCATTTAGTAAATTTGTTGACTGCTACTAGCACAAGGACGTGTCCTCCTGGAGATGATTTGTGAAGTTTACCCACCATATCAAGTCCCCACTAGGCAAAGGGCCAAGCAAGAGGTATGGGATTTAACTTGGCAGCAGGTGCGCCGAGTTTTGTTGCAAATCGCTGACATGCCTCACATGTTCTAACTATATCCTTTGCATCTTGTACTGCTGTGAACTAGTAGAATCATGTCCTGAATGATTTGGTAGCAATTGCCCGACTACTAGCGTGATGACCACACACTCCTTCATATATGTCCTTGAGTATGACTTTTCCTTCATCGGGTGTGACACATCACTGTAGCACACCCAAAATACTTCTTTTATATAATTCACCCTTGATGATTCTAAATGCTTTTGATCTTTGAGTGGCTCGTCGAGCTTCTGTCACGTCTTCAGGGAGTCCTCCTGGAGTCATATATGCTATGTATGGCTACATCCATGTAGGCTCTATTACCATGACTTCATCGACTTCCAGCTCTTCTTTGAGGGTTTCTTCTATATCTGCATTTACTAGTGCATCCCCCGAGTCCTTTCGCGGATTGATTTTTTCCTGTCTTGGGTGCTATGACTTCATAAATTCTCTTAGCCTTAATATAACACTCCATTATCTCTTCCCAAAAAACCCTAGATGGGCTTGGTGGGCATAAGGACCCGATGTTAGCCAGATTGTTGGCTTCCTCATTTCTTGCTCTTCCTATGTGCGATACTTTGCATCCATCAAACCGGGCCTCCATAATGCTATACAGATCACGGTAGGTGATGTCTGCAAGTGCATAGATCATTCGTAGCTAGTTTCCAAGTATAGATATCGATCCCATAGGGATCCCAAAGGTAAGTGTTTATGAGTGAAGTCTCTGTCACACCCGAAGTTGTCACAAGTCTTCGAGTGAATTGACTGCAAGTGTTGAAATAAGAATGGGGTTTTGATTAAATGAGATGTATTTAAATAGAACTAAAATGTAAACTTAGGAAATAAAAAGCATGAAAGTAAAGAACAACTTGGTTGTTTGTTGTTTCCTGCAGATGGCAAAAGAAGGCGCGGGGAGATTCAGTTCATGGTGACAGTGACTATGCCAGGTGGACGAATGATAAATGTAACAATTATAATCTTATAAGTATATGTGTAGGCGAGCAACCCATAATTAGCCAAAACTCCCCTTGGTAGATTTCATCCCAACTTCAATAATCCTACTAATCTGTTACCAAAACCATGGTCAGACACTAGACGATTAAGACCCTTCAGGTAGCTTAGTGATTAAGCTCCTTGGATCAGAATAATGCAATAAGCACAATGGTTCCACGTTATCCTCGAGTCTACTAGTTTTCCATTGATATCCCTGTGTCACTCGGGGGTCGCCGGTCTGCTAGCGAACAAGATCCTATCTATGTCGAACAAATCATCATGTTGTCTGGGCCATTAATTAGACAACAAGCATTAGACATCTCACAGATAGTCAAGCACACATAATATAGTAATTAGAATCAAACACAAACTAATGGAAAATATATGAAGGCACATCACATCTCACTAATCCCCTACATCTCCCATGCCTAAGGAACTTATTCACACATGAGAGAAGAACGGAACATCGATATATTTAAATAAAGGTAAATCTTCTTGATATTACCGTGGAGATCCACAATAAGAATAGAAAAATATCCAACACAATTGAGGATAGGAAGAAACAACCTCAAACCCTAGTCTTGCAAGGTGAAGATCCCTCTCTCTCAAGTACAAGTAGTGGCTATGGGGGTGTATTGGCTAGGTGGTCGAAGATCGTGGAGCGAGATGAAGAACGTCTTCCCCTTCTTCTCCGGATCTCTTCTTTCTCCCTTCTAGATGTGATGGCGGGTGCTGTGTTGTGTTTTCGTGTATGGTCTCTTCACGGAAGTTGTCCCTTTTGACAAGGCAGAGGTGCCGACAGCTATACAGTGGGAACTATACGGCCGGAAACATATTCCCACTATATAGTTGCTCGTTAAAGCCTCTGTATGCTCCCCTCGAGTGCTTCCAAAGAGAGAATTGCTTGTTTTCTCCTGAATATTGTGTTTCTCTAGTTAAAACCTTCCGTTGACATTCAGAACCTGAAACACACATTAAAAACAAAGTTTTCTTTGCTATCGAAGTATTAGAATTAGGTAAAGCTATAAAATGATCAAATCTAGGAGAAAACCATCAATAAAATCCATCAAAAATGTGTCGAATCTCACAACTATCAAGTCCCCCAAGCTTAGATGTTAATCGCCCTCGAGTGATAAGGAAATAGGGAAGAATAGCGGAGATTTGAGATTGAAAATAAAAGAACTTACAAGTTTGAATTGGTGTTAAATTCTTTTCTTCACAATCCCTGCAATCTTAAACATGATCATACAAGTATTCACAAGATTGCACTAATTCCACTTCCTAACCACGTATATCTTGTTAGCAAATAAATCATATGCCCGAGCAAGTGTCAAAAGTTTAGCTAGGAAAGTGAGACAAATTCTTTTGGTGTCTCTCTTCATTGAGAGATGAAAACTTTTTGTTCTTGTTTATTTAATCAATTAAGAGTACTCAAGTTGGCACCAAAACATTTAATTTAAGAACAACTCATCTACTCCCATGTCAAAATTCCAAGACTCTCAAAGCACCTTTTTCCTTTCTTTTGATTTTCAAAAACTCCAACTCTTTCATAGAGAAATCATGCCACTATTTTTAACATGTTAATTGAGACTGTGTTGTGCACTCGTGACCATGCCAATAAATAATTGTTGAGCAATAATGGGCCAGAGGAGTACTACAACTTCACTTGGAACGTGAAACCATGAGGAGACTAAATGTTTTACCCGTCATAGCATTGCTGCTACAGACGTTTACATAACTCAATAGCCGAAATCAAGTGGTTCCCCACATTTAGATCGTTCGTTGGCCAGCGGAGTTAATAGTTCCCCATGGAGCACGACAGTGTTGTAATGACACGCGTAAAGCAATATCTTACGGTAATTATTAGAAAAAGTAGTGGCATAATCTCTATTACTTCGAAGCATCCATTTTATCAAACAATTTCATTCAAGGGTACTATCGAGTCTATTTATATTAAGCTCAAATGGGATGGAGTAGTTCTAAAATAAAATTCTTTGGGCTAAACATGGACTCAAGTCATCTTTCAGATGCTTTTTTCTTGTTGTAAAAGTGTAGGAAGTATTTGTAACCAAGTTCATTGCTCATTGTTTCAATGTTAAAAAGGAGACACTATCAAAGGAATAGAATTTATAGGATAACAAGCTAAGCGGGGAGTGACTCCAGTGTAAGCGAGTAAATAATTGTAGGATCAATTTAAGGTTGCAGAAAGGGTGATGAAAGGAATGTGATACCTCCTCTTGCTTGCTTCGATCTCGTATTTGAGTCGAACTCCCTCTGTATTTCCATATTGGCAAGTCACTTGAAATTGAGCAATCTCCGAGAGAAATAAAGAAACGAACTTGCAAATAAAGTTACAACTAATTTTTTTGTATTTTTGGTTTAGGAATGCAAACTGAAAATAAACATGCAACTTGGAGAAATAAAATAAATCAAAAGAAGAAATTAAAACATGAATGCAAAGTTTGGAGGTTTTCAAACCTCCCCCAAGCTTAGGCTATTGCCAAGCTCAGTTGTTGCCGTCATTCGGCGGATGGTGCAAATACTGCTGGTAGTAGTCGGGAAGTGGGTCATGAAGTGACTGAAGTTGTGAGTTAAGGCACTCACGTCTTCATTCACTCCTTGAAGAGTGTGGCCGATCTCCCCAACGCGCTGGTTGAGCTGCTAGAATTCCTGATAGGGGACGTAGCTGTACCCCTGCTATGGCTGGTTGGGCCACAGGTCCCAAGCTCCCCCTCGCTGCTGCTACTGCTATCCCTCCCAAGCGGGGTTGTCTCCTTGCTCGTCCTCATGCTCCTGCTCATCCTCGTCCTGCTGCCCTCCTTCTTCATCTTCCTCTTCTTCAGGCTGAAGTTCGGCCATGATCTCCATCACTTGGTCCTTGGTGAGGATCCAAGTGTCCTTCTCCACAATCGAGAAGGCTTGGGGAGAGGGCAACAGAACCTGCTCACCCTGTGCATTATCAAGATAACTAAATTGATAGGCTCGGAGCCTCCGGTTAGCTTGGTAAACACCAAGGAAGCCACAAGCAGTTAAATATTTGACGTCCATAAGCTTGGAACCGTCAACAGATTGCATAATAGTTAGTGTAATATTTAATGCATGGGCAACGTGGGTTACCAATTCACCAATGTGAATATCACCTTTGGTCTTGTTGCTTTGGTGGAGAAAGTGCTGGATGAGTAGAGCTGCAGGATTGGGGCTTTGCGGCGCAGTGGGAAAGAGAGCCTTGGTGATCATTGCCATGTCTGCATTGGCCATGGAGCCGGTATCACCTCTCCCCAATAGAGTGTTGGCGAGGAACAGGGCGTAGTAACAAATGGTTGGGTTCTGAATGGTGGACATCTACTTTTGGTAGAAGTTGGTGCCACCATTAACAGAAATAGCCTCCCAAGTTTCTCCGCTTGTGATGCTATAGAGGTTAGTAACAGTAGGCTCCCCAACATGAGGGAAACTGAAAGCATCAGAAAATTGTTCAAAAGTTATCTCATAGTGTTGTCGGTTCATGGTGAAGCTTATCATGCACATATTACCTTTCTCCCTATGGTCGTCGTAGACGGAGGCAAGGAACTCGTAGGTAAGCTCGGTGTAGGTGTCATGGCTTGCGAAGCCAAGTACCGTTAGCCTGGCCTTGATACACATGAGGTCGAAGTACTCCTTAAACCCCGCCACGGTGAGAAAGCTATGGTCGGCCCAACGTGTGGGCAACACCCTCCTCGATGAAACTATGGCCAGCTTGGGGTTGCGCTCGGCTCAGGACCCCGAGCCCTCGCCATGTTGGCGCTTGCTCTTGCGACAGATGTTACCAAATTTGTTAATCTTGATGCACTGAAAAATTTCACCATAAAACCTTACGCATATAGTTTCTACATGATATATGAACGATCCTACATGGAAAAATTCAATCCTAACGTGAGAAATTAATAGGAAAACCAAAATAAGCTTGAGTTCATCCACTAGATCAGTGTGAGAATTTCAACCATGGAAATCTGAAAATAAAGCATGGATAGGGAGAGAAACATACTCATCTGTTTATTCCCCCACTCAAACGAATAAAATCTGCGAAGAATCAAGAGTTCTAGGTGGATTTTGAGAGGTTTGGAGAGAGAATGCGAGAGAAATAATGAGGAGGGGTGAGAGACCTAGCCGCCCCGGTGCGATTTTGTGTTCACACCAAACTATACGGCCAGAACTATACATGCGGGTGATGTTGTTCCGCCCGTATAGTTGCGGCAGCGCCGCCAACTAGGGTTTTTTCTGCGGAAAACAGCTATACGGACACAACTATATAGCCGGATCGGAATGATCCTGCCATATAGTTGGTCGATAAAACCATCTGTACCCTGAGATAAATTTCTAAAACAAACATCGATATCTATACGACCGGAACTATATGGCCAGAATTTTTATTCCCGATGTATAGTTGGTCGTTAAACTCTCAGTACCTTTGGGATAAATTTCTAAGAGAGGCATCGATATCTACAAGTGCATAGATCGTTTGTAGGTAGTTTTGAAGTACAGATATCGATCCCACGGGGAACCCAAAGGTATTTGTTTATGAGTGAAGTCTTTGTCACACCCGAAGTTGTCACAGGTCTTCGAGTGAATTGATTGTAAGTGTTGAAATAAAAATGGGGTTTTGATTAATTGAGATGTATTTAAATAGAACTGAAATGTAAACTTCGGAAATAAAAAGCATGAAGTAAAGAATGACTTGGTTGTTTGTTGTTTCCTGCAGATGGCAAAAGAAGGCACGGGGAGATTCAGTTCATGGTGATAGTGACTGTGCCATGTGGACAAATGATAAATGTAACAATTATAATCTTATAAGTATATGTGTAGGCGAGCAACCCATAATTAGCCGGAACTCCTCTTGGTAGATTTCATCCCAACTTCAATAATCCTACTAGGTTGTTACCAAAACCATGGTCAGACACTAGACGATTAAGACCCTTCAGGTAGCTTAGCGATTAAGCTCCTTGGATCAGACTAATGCAATAAGCAAAGTGGTTCCTCGTTATCCTCAAGTCTACTAGTTTTCCATTGATATCCCCGTGTCACTCGGGGGTCGCCGGTCTACTAGCGAACAAGATCCTATCTATGTAGAAAAAATCATCATGTTGTCTAGGCCCTTAATTAGACAACAAGCATTAGGCATCCCATAGATAGTCAAGCACACATAATATAGTAATTAGAATCAAACACAAACTAATGGAAAATATATGAAGGCACATCACATCTCACCAATCCCCTACATCTCCCATGCCTAAGGAACTTACTCACACATGAGAGAAGAACGGATCATCGATATAATTAAATAAAGGGAAATCTTCTTGATATTACCGTGGAGATCCACAATAAGAATAGAAAAATATCCAACACAATTTAAGATAGGAAGAAACAATCTCAAACCCTAGTCTTGCAAGGTGAAGATCCCTCTCTCTCTCAAGTACAAGTAGTGGCTACGGGGGTGTATTGGATAGGAGATTGAAGATCGTGGAGTGAGATGAAGAATGTCTTCCCCTTCTTCTCCGGATCTCTTCTTTCTCCCTTCTGGATGTGATGGCAGGTGTTGTGTTGTGTTTTCACGTATGGTTTCTTCATGGAAGTTGTCCCTTTTGACAAGACAGAGGCGACGATAGCTATACGGCGGGAACTATACGGCCGGAAAAATATTCCCGTCATATAGTTGCTCGTTAAAGACTCTGTATGCTCCCCTCGAGTGCTTCTAAAGAGAGAATTGCTTGTTTTCTCCTGAATATTGTGTTTCTCTAGTTAAAACCTTATGTTGACATTCAGAACTGAAACACACATTAAAAACCAAGTTTTCTTCACTACTGAAGTATTAGCGTTAGGTAAAGCTAGAAAACGATCAAATACGGGAGAAAACCATCAATAAAAGCCATAAAAAATGTGTCGAATCTCACAGCTATCAGTAGGCAATCATGTTGTCACTGATAGCGTCACACTTGTTCATTGCTTCATGTGCTACAAGATTGGAATCACCGAATATCTTGAGGCGAGTTGCACCTCAAGCTTTGGCCATACACATATCGTGCAACAAGGCCTCATACTCAGCTTCATTATTGGATGCGTTTGCGAAGCTCATCCAAAGTATGTATCACATTTTATCGCCTTGCGGTGATACTAATATGACTCCTGCCTCTGCTCCTTCCGTTCTTTTTGATCCGTCAAAATACATTGTCCATGCGCTAGAAAGTTCTGGTGGGCCCGCGCATTGTAGTTCAGTCCATTCAGTAATAAAATCAGGTAAAACCTGTGATTTAATTGCTTTGCACTTATCGTATGTGATATATCCAGGGGAAAGCTAAATGCCCCATAGAGAGGTGTGTCCGGTTGCTTCTGGATTATTGAGGATATTGGATCGAGGTGCTTCATTGACCACTGTGATCGGGTGTTCCGAAAAATAGTGGCGCAACTTTCGTGATATCGTAAACACTCCATATGCTAGTTTCTGATAATGCGGTATCTTTTCTTGGATGGTGAGAGGACCTCTCTCAGAAAATAAACTGGTCTCTAAACATCGTGGGTTTTCCCTTCTTTGGATCGTTCTATGACCAGAATTGTGCTCACCACCTGATTAGTGGCGGCAATGTAAAGAAGTAATGGCTCTTTTTCTCATGAAGACACGACGACAGGAGATGTCGAAAGTGTTTTCTTGAGATCTTCAAAGGCACGCTGAGCTTCTTCCGTCCACTCGAATTTATTTGATTTCCTCATGAGGGCGTAGAATGGTAGTGCTTTTTCTCCTAAACGGGCGATAAAACGACTGAGTGATGCGACTCGCCTAGCCAACTGTTGTACGCCTCAAAGATTCGTTGGTTTTTTCATTGTTTGGATTTCCTATATTTTCTCGAGATTGGCTTCTATTCGTCTTGCTGATACGAGATATCCGAGGAGTTTCCCTGCAAGGACTCCAAAGGAACACTTCGTCGGGTTGATTTTGATGCAGAACTTGTCGAGGTTTTCGAATGTTTCTTAGAGGTCATTGATAAGAGAGGGCCCTTGTTTTGTTGTGACTATGACATCGTCGATGTAGACTTGTACATTTGTACCAATTTGGCTTCCTAGGAAATTCTGCATCATCCGTTGATATGTTGCCCCGGCATTTTTGAGGCCAAAGGGCATTGTTGTGTAGCAGAATACGCTATAGGGCGTGATAAATGTTGTTTTATCCTAATCTTCCTCCTTCATCTGAATTTGATGGTATCCTGAATATGTGTCTAACAAGGAAAGACATTCGCACCCCGTGGTTGCATCGATTATTTGATCGATTCGTGGTAGCGGGAAATTATCCTTTGGATAGCGTTTATTCAACATAGTGAAGTCAATGCACATTTGTAGTTCTTTTGTATTTTTCTTGGGGACACATACTGGATTTGCGACCCACTCTACTTTATTTAATTCCTTGATGAATTTAGCATCGGTTAGGCGATGGAGCTACTTTCCAATAGCCTTTCGTTTTGGCTCTACGAAGCGATGAAGCGACTGTTTTACTGGCTTCGCTTTTAGATCCAAGTTTAATGCATTCTCAGCGAGTTCCCTGGGAATTCTCGGCATGTCAGAAGGTAACCATGCGAAAATTTCCCAGTGCTCACGGAGGAACTCGATGAGCGTGCTTTCCTATGCGGGACCAATATTGGAGGCCACAAAGGTCGTCTTTTTAGGGTCGATAGGTGGATCTGTACTTCCTTTGTATCTTTTGCAGTATCAAAAGCCTGATCAGGATTTACGCGTGCTACTGCTAGAGGTTCTGCGGTTGCCAACATTTTTAGCTGCTCGAACTCAGTTGCCATCCCGAATGATTCAGAGATTTTGTTGAACTCTCGATCGCAATTGTCAGATTGTGTGAAGCTGCCTTTTACTATTATGACTCCCTTTGGGACTGGCATTTTCATAACCAAGTACGCATAATGTGGTACTTCCATGAACCGTGCAAAAGTTGGGCGGCCCAGGATTGCCTGATACTGTGATGGCCTGTCCATGACTTCGAACTCGAGCTTTTCGCGCCTGAAATTTTCCTTGGATCCAAAAACAACGTTAAGAGATATTTTACCTAAAGGAATTTTGGCCTTACCTGGTATTATGCCATGGAAGGACGTTTCTGATGGTGCTATATTAACTAAAGGGCAATTCATCGCTCTCAGTTTTTTGGCGTAAATCAAGTTGATGTTGCTTACTGCTGTTGGAGATATGCCCAAGAGGCAATAATAAAAGTGGTTATTATTGTATCTTTGTGTTTATGATGAATGTTTACATCCCATGCTATAATTGTATTATAAGGAAACACTAATACATGTGTGTTTTGTAAACATAAAAGAGTCCCTAGTAAGCCTCTTCTGGAACTAGCTTGTTGATTGAATGATGATCATGGTTTCCTGATCATGGACATTGGATGTCATTAATAACAAGGTTATATCATTAGGAGAATGATGTGATGGACACACACCCATAGTAAGCGTAGCATAAGATCAAGTCATTAAGTTCGTATTGCTGTAAGCTTTCAAATGCATAGTAACCTAATCCTTCGACCATGAGGTTATGTTAATCACCATCACGGGATGGGTACTTTGATGACATCAAACACCGCTTCGTAACTGGGCGGTTATAAAGGTGTCATTGGGTATTCTGAAAGTATGTGTTGAAGCGCATGGACCAAGATTGGGATTTGTCCATCCATATGATGGATAGATATGCTCTGGGCCCTCTCGGTGGAATGTCATCTAGATAGCTTGCAAGCATGTGACTAGGTCACAAGGGATGACATAACATGGAACGAGTAAAGAGTACTTATCGGTAACGAGGTAGAACTAGGTATGAAGATACCGGCGATCAAACCTCGGATAAGTAGAATATCGTGTGACAAAGGGAATTGGTTTCGTATGTTAATGGTTCTATCAATCACGAAGTCATCGTTGAGTATGTGGGATCCGTTATGGATCTCCAGATCCCGCTGATGGTTATTGATCGCAGATGTGTCTCCATCATGTCTACATGTTCACGAACCATAGGGTGACACACTTAAGGTTCGAAGTTGTTTTAAGTAGATATGGAATGTGCGTTGGAAACCGAATGTTGTTCGGAGTCTCGGATTGGATCCGGGACATCACGAGGAGATCCGGAATGGTCCGGAGAATAAGATTCATATATTGGGGATCATTTTCTAAGTTAGGAAATGTTCCGGAGTGTTTGTATGGAGATTCTAGAAGGTTTCTGAAAGTTCTGGAAAGTTCTAGAGAGTTCTTTGTGTTTGCTTGAAAACCAAGAAAGGGTCAAAGGAAACCTTGTGGGGCGAGACACGGATTCGTGGGGGAGGAGGACTCCTCCCCCCTTCCCAACCCGCCGGCCAAGGAGGGGAGTCCTACTAGGACTCCCCCTCCCCAGGAGCGCCTCCCTCCTTTAAATAGAAGGGAGGGGGCGCACCCTCCTAGCCCTCTCTCATAACAAGCTCTAGCCGCCGCCTCTCTCCTCTACCTTCGCTCTGCTCTGGCTTAGGCGAAGCCCTGCAGAATTCTCTCCTCCACCACCACCACCACACCGTCGTGCTGCTGGGATTCCGTGGAGAAGATCTACTACCTCCGTTGCTCGCTGGAACGGGGAGAGGAAGGTGTGCTTCGACTCCGCACGTGTGACCGACTGCGGAAGCGCTGCTAGAACGCGGCGCCGGAAGGATCGTCCACACGATCTTGAGATCGGCAAGTGATCGACTACATGAACCCCGAGATCTAATATCGTAACGCTTTCGGTTCTACGAGGGTTAGTACAGATCTATCTCGTTGCTCATGTCTAATAGATTAGATCTTGGCTTTTATCTAGATTAGATATGGGTTTTGTTCGTTCTTGCGGTAGAAATTTTTTGTTTTCCATGCTACGAACCCATCAACTGCATCTATGAAGACTTTGCTCATGTCAAATCCACCCACTTGTGCTTCTACTATCAAGGCTGAGTGGTCCGATCGTGGTACTCGAAGTGGATGATCAGCTCTGCTGAATTTATTTCCTGTTCCGACCAATGGAGAACTTGGGTGTGGCTGGTGGCGCCATCTCTGCCATATTGACTTGCCTTGTAATCAGCTTCTGGATCCTATTGGATGGGCGCCCTTTCTGAATCATTAACATTGCTTCTTTGGACCTAGGGTATTCATTTTCTTGATTTATTGTGTTTTGTGGCTGCTCCACCGGCGGGTATGCCGATGGTGGTGGTAGTGCGCCGATGGCTAACATGCCAGGCGTAGTGGTGTATCCTCGGCTTGCTGCTTCGGTTGTCTTCGCGTTGCATAGTTCTTGCATTTTTGGAAACATTTAGCAATCCTTCATGAGATGATTGGATCGCCTTTTGCCCATTGAGTCGACGTAAAAGTGCATATTGCAGGGCCCTTCCAGCATTTGCATTGCGGACATTAGTGGGTCTCGGGATCTTGGTTGATATCGCTGTGTTGGTTGGCTTCCTCCGATGTCATCCCTGTTGTTGCGGTGCACGCTGTTGTAATCATCATTTCTGTGGTTATCCTCTCCTAAGAAACTAGCTGCAACATAGCTTGGTCCCCCGTGTCCGTCGTTGTTCCTTCGTCTTCTATCACTGTTGCGTTTGTCCCTGTCTTCTTCGGGTGAACGCGTTCGCTTGTTATGTACCGCGTCCTCTCCATCAGCCTAGCAGTTTGCTATATCCATTAGCTATGAAATTGTTTTGAGCTTGACCCATCCTAGTTCTTCTATGAATTCTCGATGGCGGAGGCCGTCGTTGAAGGCATCAATTGCCCTTTCATCGGATATGGACTCAGCTGAGTTTTTGATGATATTCTATCGCTGAATGAAGGCTCTTATTGGTTCTCCAGGTTTTTGTTTGCATGCCCGCAATTGCTCCATAGATGCGGGTCCTTTGAATGTGGAGTAAAAATGCCAGATGAATTTATCTTCGAGGTCGTTCTAGCTGCTGATGGAATCTTCGGGTAATTTTCTAAGCCATGACCGTGCGGTGCCGGTTAAGTGCAGTTGTAGGCTTTGCATTGCGGTGGCCGTGGAGCCGCCCTGTAACTTGACGGTGGCCAAATAATCCTTGGGTACTGGGGTTTTACTTCTGGAGCCACCCTGTAACTTGACGGTTCTTGTAGTCCATCGTACTTCTGGCAATCATGTGGAAGTTTAAAATCCTTGGGTACTGGGCTTTTACGAACCCGCTGGGTAAAGTAGCTGGCTCCGCATAACTCATAGTCATCTTCACTATCAGCGCTGTAGTATCTTCGGCTATGGCTCTCGTCCCTTGATCCGTCGTTCCTGTGCTATGTGTTGTCATTTCTTGCGCTATTTCGTGGCTCAGATACTGAGAAGTGCACCCAATGTAGTGACCGAGATCTTCGGGTGTGCCCCACATGCCGAGGGCTGCTGCGCTAGCGTGGGGATCTGTCAAGTTGATGCGTGATTCCCTGTTCTGCTTGTGCAAGAGATGCTCCCACCATGCTGAGGTTCATTAGAGCTGAGCGATGGAGAGCCACGTGAGGATCGTCGGGTGCGGGAGTTGTAAGTAGATATGTTTGTGTAGCTATAATTGCGGCTTGGCCTGTTTTTTGCTTTGATGTGTCTTGTTGGATCTACTAACATAAACAACAGATCGAGGTCTCGAGTCAATTTGTTTCTTTCATCTTCGTGGATCTTCTTTAGCCGTGATGTTCCCATTCTTGGTGGTGCTCCCCCAGTTACACTTTCTGATCCTCACGTAGAGCTTAGCTACGCTCGCCGTAGGCTGGATTCATCAGCTAGCCTTTTTGTTTCATCGAGTTGCCTCTACATCCTTAGGAGATACCTTTTATTGTGATGAAGAAAATATTGGTAAGCTAGTAGATCTTCATGTGGGGCCTCAGCTGTCATTGGAACTGCACCCGAAATTGCTTCCCTTGCTTTTTGCCATGATTTGGCTGGTAGTCGGACAGTTTGCCTCTCGCCTCTGCGTGGTTCTCCTCCTCCTGGGATTATGCGGTTGTTATTCAGGTCTCCTTCGTTCCCGTTATTTCCTTCGTTGCTGTGATTTCCTGCATTGCCATCTAACAGAATATCATCGGGGTTAAGAATAGGGTTACCGTTAGAGTCGTGCTATCTAGAAGGGTCCCCGATGATCACGCACACTTGGTGGCATGTTATATATAAACTAGTGGCGTCATTGTTGGATCCAAGGGAGACACTATTTTGGGGGTTGGTGAAGTCCAGTGGTTCCTATTCTAGATAGATTTCAGCCATCCTGATTCCGAAGTCGATGCTTTCGCCGCTTTCTTCGGGTTCTATGTTTACCGGGCTTGATTAACGTGATGGAGTTGGCTGAGAGTCTGACTCAAGGGAGAGATCATTGTAAAGACCATCAAGATCCCCTAGATCTGCTGTGTTTTCACTGTTTTCTTTAGCTTTCTCTACCTGTGGCATAGCTTCTGCGGATGATCCGACTGATGATGCTTGTATCGCCGTAGGCGTAGCTTTTTTGACAGATGGGAGTGGTTGCTTGGGTTCTTCCACCTGAAAGTGGAAATTCCTGGTGATGAGATCGGATCCACAGTTGAAATCGGCGGGTACCGCGACGGGGGTGGGCGGGCGTGGTGCTGCTTCCGTTGGATTGTTGCTTGATGAAAAGGGGTCCGCCGAATCCATGACTCCAGCGTTCAGGTTTCCCATAGACGGCGCCAATTGACTAGGGGTAACCTCGGCAATGCCCATAGTTATGGACTTAAGTTTTTTCGGAAAAGAGAACGCTGGGGATTTTGTCGGATGTCAGGCAAACAAGGGAGTCGAAGTCACCTGATTATTGATGGATAATGCAATTAGAGATTGCTTGGGAGTTTTTCGTACCTATCCGTTAGCTTCTCCCAGCCTATATATAATAGGCCAGGTCCCAAAGCTATATAGAAAGGTTATATATTTATGATTACAACACCAACACAACGTCGGTTCCTATTTCCTTATCTACTACAACTAGGGCTTCCATCGGATGCTTATTGTGCCTTCATGGGTCGTGAGCCTTTATACAGCCAGGGTAACAAAACATAAGTACCCGAGTAATCATACCCATGTCAGGGAGCGTTGCCCAAAAGATCGAGAATAACCCAAGGTTGGAGATTAGATCAGACCTAGAGTCGGAAATCTTGCTGGAGAAGAAATATGGGAGTGGGAAGTAAAACCTAAATTCCTAGGTCATATACCCTAGTTGCCTAGGTCATAAAACTATTGTACCATACCGGAGATGGAGACTTAGCAATCTCTCCCAAGAATCTAAACTTAGGGAGCTACTTGTTTGACACTAAATACGTTAGTTATAGAACTACTAGAATCCTACTATTTCCCTAGAGTTACAAAACCATCGGCTATTTATTTTAACCGTAGGCTATTAATATGGCCGAGAGTCACCCGTCGGCTATCTACCGTCGGCCATGCTTGGTCGGTCATTTACATAATACCCGACACTACTGTCAGCCATTTATTTTGCCTACGGTATGAGGCCGATGGTACATGGTCAGATATTAATTAGTCAACATCCTTCTCCCAAATGGTTGACAATTTTTATAGCCTACGGTGTCCCGTCAGGCATTTTATTTACCGATGGTTAGTTGTGACTCTCATTGTTCTTGTTGCCTACAGTTATTCCATCCGTTGGAATAGGTTATAACCGAGCAGGTTTTCCCACTCGACATAGAATATTCCCGAGCCGTCGTGATACTTAAAACCAAGAGGTACCTTGGTAGGCTCAGTTATTGCAGTTTCCGACGATGCATCTACTAGTAGGTATTGTACACATACGAGAGCCATGTACCATCGTTATCCATTAGCAACCCCTAGGAATGATATTGACCAATCTTATATATGCATTATTAGGCCATTAATTACAATCTGATTGGCTTTCCGGTACATATTGAATACTTTCAACCACACGTAAAGAGAACATAAGTCATGCTCTCAAGTGTTGATTTCCATAATGAGAACTACATGAATCTTCAATCATCCATCTAGATAATATGGAAGTGCTAAAAAAAGATTAACTAGAAGCATAAGATAACTTGTCCTGAATCGCCTCTAAGCTAAGTCACAATAACGATGGCTTTGCCGAAGACTTCCAAAGAGACAAAGTCTTTATCATCTAGTTTCACTCATTGCTACTACTATCTTCATCCTCCAAATGACTGTTAGTACCTCCAGTATTGTCCTAAGAGATGGCAATATTAGTTGTAAGAGAGATGAAATATCCATGCATGGTAATCTAATGTGGTGGATTATTTAAAATATTGCATCTTCCTATCCGTTATGAGCTTCATATCTCAAATGAAAAAATACTGACCAAGTGATTCTATATCGTCATAAGAAGATTACTTCTGAATTAAGTTATGCAACTCTAGACTTGGAACTAGAAGTCATAACTATGGTTTGTCACCATCAATCAGTTTGGTGCTAAACATAGCAACACAAGGTGTGGACCTTTTTGCATTAAAGCATCAAAGGATAGACCTCCTTTATAAGTCGAGGCCTATAAACATCATACAGAATCAAGACAATTCCATGTTCCACAATCCTATTTACAAGAGTAGTAAAATTTACCCACACAACATATTTTCGATATTGTGATCATTCAAAATGGGACAACAAAGGGCTCTGCTACATAAACCATAGTGGAAAAACAACGTGGATCAGATTTCTCAACACAAAATTATGTCAACCAAACAAAATATCCGAATAGTTTTTTTAACTATCTCAACTAGCACTAATTAATCAGCAACAAACAATGGAATAGAAGTGATAAGTCACCAATCTTGAATGGTTGTATTCAAGTCAGACAATTATCAACCAAAATAAATATAGTAGGATCTACATCATTATTCTAGGAATGAGATATTGAACTATTTTCTAAGAATTACGTAATGTCATAATTAATAAGAATACAGCCCAAAAAAATTGGGTTTAGAATTCAGATTATAGATAGCTGACAAAAAAGACACATCATTCAAATGCTTTATGGTATGCACTTGACATTATGGATAAATTTACATACCCTGAAGTTGAGATAGAAAGAACTCTAATGTACAAGTGCACAATCTGATTAAGGTCAAACTGTTAAAGCAAGAAGCAACCCACTACAACATATAAGTGCCTCTAAACTAACTTTAGAGGGAAAAATATTCAATCTCTCACTACAACTAGCCCATTGTATCAAAAAATGCGCTACACATGACTGCCTCTAAATCTAAAAGAGCGAAAAAATGAACATCCAATAGTCATTCAGGAGTACAAATAAGAGGAGTAAAAGTAGAACAATGCTCTGCATTTTTTTACATATGTCCAATCGAAGAATGGAAGCTTCTTGTTCTGAACTGACTGACACTCATTCTAACAATTTCCACCCCAAGCAGTGTGAAAAGATAATTAATTGATGCATGTCAGATTAGTGGTACTTACAGGGACAAGAACCATGCCATCCAATTCCAATCTCTTCTAAATAATGAACAACCCGTTGAGAGAAGATCAGTAGAGAAAGATATACCGAGCACCCTTGGCTATCATCTTAAATGCTCGAAGACAAACTGAACGGTTACCATCACCATGGACAAAGATACCTCGACAGGAGCAGAATCTGGGGCGTCCAGATCTTGGTCCAGCACAACCATGGCTGCCCGGAACCAACTCCTGCGAGCCAATTAATCAACGATAAAGGGAACTGCAACGCTGATAAGAACTTGATGCACCGAAAGAACAGATCAAGGAATACACCTAGTCTATCAAGAAGGTTGGGTTACCACTACTATGTAACATCCATGGGTCTCAAACCCATCTCTCTCGATGCACTTTCTATCAAATAGAGAGGGTTGTCTAATACTCTTCTCTGTCACACCACTAGCTTGTTCTTCCCAGGTCCTAATTCACGGGATCTCCGATCACAAAGGTTGGGTTACCACTACTGTGTAACATCCATGGGTCTCAGACCCATCTCTCTCGATGCACTTTCTATCACATTTCGTGATAGTCCCTTAATAAAAGGATCTGCCAGGTTTTTGTCAGTTTGAATATACGTAACAGTAATTACTCCGAAGTTTCTCAATTTCCTGACAGACTTCAAATGTCTCTTGACATGTCTTGATGACTTCGTGTTATCCTTAGAATTGTTCACTTTGACAATAACAGTTTGATTGTCACAATTCAAGAGGATGGATGGTATAGGTTTTTCAACCACAAGCAAGTCCATTCTGACTCTATAATGGCTGTGTCTAAAGCAGCGAGTTCTTCTTCCATAATTGACCATGTCAATATGGTTTGTTTGAAAGATCTCCATGATATTGTGCCACCCCAAAGGTAAATACATACCCGCTAGTGGCGTAGAGTTCATCTACATCTGAGATCCAGTTCGCATCACTATTCCCTTCAAGCACCGATGCCTCGAATAGTGTATCTCATAACTCATTGTACCACATAGATAGCGCATGACCCTTTTAAGTGCACACCAATGTTCAGTACCCGGGTTAGACATGAACCTACTCAACTTGCTCACAACGAAAGAGATGTCGGGTCTCGTCACGCTAGCTAAGTACACATGAGTGAGCCAATGATTTGAGAGTATCTCAATTGTTCTTTTGGATCTTTCTTATTTTTCCGTAATATCACACTGGGATCATAAGGTGTTGGGGAAGACTTGCCATCAGCGAAGCCAAAAAGGCTCAAGATCTTCTCAACATAGTGTGATTGCGTCAAAGTAATCCCACTCTTGTGTTTAATCAGCTTGATGTTCAGAATCACATCAGCTTCTCCTAGATCTTTCATATCAAAGTTCTTTGACAAAAAAGACTTGACTTCATTTATCAAATTCGTGTTTGTACCAAAGATAAGGATATCGCCCACGTACAAACATAATATAACACCTTTGCATCCACCATGGTGATAGTAGATGCACTTGTAAGCCTCATTAACGATAAAGCTAACAGAAGTTAATGTTCTATCAAACTTCTCATGCCATTGCTTAGGTGCTTGCTTCAGGCCATATAAATATTTTAACAACTTGCATACCTTTATCTCTTCACCTTTTACCACAAACCCATTAGGCTGATCCATATATATATATATCTCCTCTTCCAACTCTCCATTGAGGAAAGTTGTCTTAACGTCCATTTGATGAACGATAAGACCATAAGAGGCAGACAGGGATAGTAGTACTCAAATGGTGGTCATTCTAGCGACGGGTGAATAGGTGTCGAAGTAATCTTTGCCTTCTCTCTGGGTGTAGCCTTTTGCTACAGGTCATGCCATGTACTTCTCAATAGAACCATCAGGCCTTAGCTTCTTTTTGAACATCCACTTGTAACAAATAGGCTTACAGCCATGGGGTCGTTCTGATAGTTCCCAAGTTCCATTACAAAGAATCGAGTCCATCTCATTATGAACAGCTTCTTTCCAATCATCTTCATCAAGAGATGCATATGCCTCTACAATGGAAGTGTGAGTATCATCCACAGGGTACCCAATGAAATCATCTCCAAAGTACTTTGCAACCCTCTGTCTCTTACTTCATGTAGGAGCTTCATTGTCATCCTTCTCTAGGACTTCTTCCTCGTGTGGTTGCTCAAAATTCTCACCAGATGCACTAGTTTCAGGAAGTATTTTAGAAGAAATTCTAGCAGTGTTATGCATATCTTTCATACGAAACATATTGTCAAAGAATGTTGCATCACAATATTCCATTATAGTATCAACATGCATATCAGGAACCACAGATTTAACCACTACAAATCTATAGCCTACACTTCGCGAAGCATATCCTAGAAAGATGCAATCCAGTTTGTTTGGTCCAAGTTTGTGTTTCTTAGGAATTGGTATGTTGACCTTAGCTAAACACCCCCAAGTGTGCAAGTAAGAAAGTGATGGTTTTCTCCCAGCCCACTCCTCGTAAGGGGTTTTATCTTTATTCTTGTTAGGAACTCTATTCAGGACTTGACACACTGTCAATAAGGCCTCCCCCACCATGCCTTGGATAAACCAGTGGTGGCTAATGTAACATCCCAGCATTAGGATCCAACGAAGGGTAGAAATAGGAATCCAAGTTTGTGCATGCATGCATCTGTAAAATCAGGGTAAATTTTTCGCCAAACAAAAACCTAAAGGGATTAGAGTTTCTTTCACTAACTGGAGGTGGGAATAGCTCTTGTTAGTGATTGTTATGAATTTTGACATGACCTTTGGGAATTGTTAAGTTTTGGGGAAGTTATTATAAGTTCAAAATTTGAAATTTAGATCAATTTGAAAATATTTAAGATTTGGAAGATAGGAATATTAAATTGTTTTCCAAAATACTTTATTAACATTATGTGATTAAATCATAGATGTAGTAAATAA